>JANJGN010000012.1:22500-622500 GCA_026770705.1 Isurus oxyrinchus
CTGTTAATCGGCCTGTGAATCCGTCCACTGTTTCACACTGTTGTCCAACGGAAAAGTGTGAACCTATGAAAACAATAACAGCCAATGTCACAACTACCCCAAGGTGAGGGCTCCCTGCCTCTGGTGTAACCTCTGGGCTTCATTGATGCACAGTATCCCATGAGGTTGGGTTGTTTGGCTATTGTTTTTCAAGTTCAGATGGGAATTTGAAAACAAACCTTGGACTTTCCTAGAAAAACTCAGCAGGTCTGGCAGCATCGGCGGAGAAGAAAAGAGTTGACGTTTCGAGTCCTCATGACCCTTCGACAGAACTTGAGTTCGAGTCCAAGAAAAAGTTGAAATATAAGCTGGTTTAAGGTGTGTGTGTGGGGGGCGGAGAGATAGAGAGAGAGCGAGGTGGTTGTGTGGACAAACAAGCAGTGATAGAAGCAGATCATCAAAAGATGTCAACAACAATGGTACAATAGAACACATAGGTGTTAAAGTTAAAGTTGGTGATATTATCTAAACGAATGTGCTAATTAAGAATGGATGGTAGGGCACTCAAGGTAGAGCTCTAGTGGGGGTGGGGAGAGCATAAAAGATTTTAAAATATTTAAAAATAATGGAAATAGGTGGGAAAAGAAAAATCTATATAATTTATTGGAAAAAAAAGGAAGGGGGAAACAGAAATGGGGTGGGGATGGGGGAGGGAGCTCACGACCTAAAGTTGTTGAATTCAATATTCAGTCCGGAAGGCTGTAAGGTGCCTAGTCGGAAGATGAGGTGTTGTTCCTCCAGTTTGCGTTGGGCTTCACTGGAACAATGCAGCAAGCCAAGGACAGACATGTGGGCAAGAGAGCAGGGTGGAGTGTTAAAATGGCAAGCGACAGGGAGGTTTGGGTCATTCTTGCGGACAGACCGCAGGTGTTCTGCAAAGCGGTCGCCCAGTTTACGTTTGGTCTCTCCAATGTAGAGGAGACCACATTGGGAGCAACGAATGCAGTAGACTAAGTTGGGGGAAATGCAAGTGAAATGCTGCTTCACTTGAAAGGAGTGTTTGGGCCCTTGGACGGTGAGGAGAGAGGAAGTGAAGGGGCAGTGAAGGAAGTGAAGGAATGGTTGGGCTGAGGACACTAAATGTTGCTCTGACATTATGTATTCCCAATAGCATGGTAAATTTGGCTCATAATACCATGGATGCAACCATCAAATATTGATGGGGAGTTTGATAGGCATGGGACTGAAGTGTTAGGGTTTGTGATAATATTTTAGCATTGTTATCAAAATGGTATGTCAAAATAACCGATAAAAAGAAAGTTGTTGTTTTGGATACAAGAAACCAAGTGGGTATTGTTAAAGAAGATTTCCAGTATCTAGCAAAATCACCAAAGGACAGCAGCAGGCTATTGATGGGCATAATTGCACATGAGAGATTCACCCATGCTTCATATGACAGAACAAAAATTGGTGAATTATGCAATACAACAAAACAATATACAAAGTTGAATGGTTTCTGTTATCAAGAACTTGCAATGAGTTAACATGGGGGAAAAATGTTCCCCCTGTCGGGGGGGTTGTGCAGGGGCAGAGAGCAGTGGGCATGAACCCAACCAGCGCCCCCAATAGGGGCCGCGCTGCCATTTTACATGAGTGGGCCAATTAAGGCCGGCCCATCATGACATTCTCCTGGAAGCGCTGAGCACTCCCTGTGCAGGTGGGGGGGATTTCCTAAAGAGCACAGAGATTAGTTTGACATGTGTAAATTTAAATAAAGGAGAAAAAAACTTTTAAAACGTGACCCCTCATGTGACACTGTCACATGAGCTGGGACATGTCAAAGAAGTAACTTTAAAAATTTCATTAGATTTTAAAACACTTCATGAACCTCATCCCGCCCGTGGAGGAGGTTTCATGAAAAATGCAAAGGCCATCTGGGCTCTTCACCTGCCCAACAACCTTAAGGTTGGATGGACAGCTCATTTAATTGAGTTAATTAGGTTTTAAATGGCCTTAATAGGCCTCTGACAGTTCGGCTACACACCCGCTGAACTGAAAGTGTAAATGACGTCCGGTGATGTCAGGACACTCGCCCAATGTCACCGCACATGATTTTACAGGTCACCGAGTGGGCCCCCGCCCCCACTTACCGACCAGAGAATTCAGCCCGTGATGTAGTTTTGCCTCCAGAGACTGCAGTTTGAATCCAGCCCAGAGCAGTCAGATGGAAGTCCATGCCCTCTGCTGGCTGAAAACCGTTTCAGCAATCTCCACCTAGCTGTCAGTGGGTGCAAATCCACAGCACCAGTGGCTTTACAGCTGCCGTATGTTCAGGTTGAATTCTGAGACTGGCACATGTGAGCTGGTTGATGGTCTTCACACTAATAAACCTAGTGTAGAATCATGATCCAGTCATAAGGGAACTGAACTGTTTGAACTTATTTTGACTGATGTACCTGACAAAAACATGAAAAATAAAATGACTGCACAAACTTCACTTCATTGTTTGATATTCTGTTCCTCCTCTCAACAGTGAAAACTTACAATGGGAAATGCGCGCATCTTCACACTCAGCTAATGGAGTGAGTCCTTGGCTTAGTGATAGCATTCCTACCCCTGCATTAGAAGGTGAGTTCAAGTCCTGTTTACCCATCATCCTTGTCCGCAATAGCCTACATTGGGTCCCAATGATCACTTGATTTTAAAATTCTCATCCTTGTTTACAAATTGTTTCATAGCCTCATGCCTCCTTACTCCTTACCACCGTCATCTCTTCCACCAAGATCACAATATTCCTCCATTTCTGGCTTCTCATTCATACCTGACTTTCATTGCTCCACTATTGCTAGCTCCTCATTCTACTGTCTAGACCCTTTGTAATCCCCTCCCTAAACCTCTCCATCTCTCTACATCTCTATCCTCTTGTAAGACACTCATTTAAACCTTTGATCAAGCTTTTGGACATCTGTCCTGATACCTCCTTAAGTGACCCGGTGTCGAATTTTGTCTGATAACCCTTCTGGGTTTTACTATGTTAATGCTGCTATATAAACGCAAGTTGTTACTGTTATTATAAACCCACTCCAGACAGGCCTGATGAGGGGAGATAGCCCTATCTCCAAAGGTTCCGCCAATCCGCCTGCTCGCCTGTCAGAAAATCTCTGTGAAAATCCAAGGCACATTTGTTTATTTTGTCATAAATTGACACAGTGCTTATGCTGTGCTATAATCAATAACTTTCATCCAGGCCAATTATAAGACCTGTAATGTTTACTGCTTTCTAGATAAGAATGTTAGTTGTCCAGTGCAGTCAAATAAGAAGACCAACAGCAGAAAACCCAATTCCCATATTGATTCTAAACTCCCTCCTGGCTGAAATTTACAACCTAACATCTTGGGGTAATTTCTGTCCCTTTTGACCCAGTTTTTTCAGCATGAACAAGATGATAGCAAGACAAAAACAGCAAAAAAAAACGAACTTGGAGTTGACATGAGCAATGTCCTAAGTTCTTATGTCTTTTAGATTATAATACAGCAAGAACTCAATATGAGGGGGCAATGCATGGTATCTGAAGAACTCAGCATAAAAGTTTAACATGCGGGCCTTCCCTGGAGACAAAGCTGAGTAGAATTGGCCTCAAAATGCTTATCACGTTCCCTGTCTTACTTGATACTCTATATTTGATGAATCATAGAAGGTGGCAAAAACCCAAACTTGAATTTTCTCCCGGTTGCATTGGTCTTTCTAGCATGATTCATTTGAAATTGGCTATGGGCAAAATGCTGGTACATGGGATTAGGTAGATAGGTCAGGTGTTTCTCACGTGTGGGTGCAGATTCAATGGGCCGAAGGGCCTCTTCTGCACTGTGTGATTCTGTGATTCTGTGAAAGCAGTGCAAAATATCGAGAAATATCAAGCGCAAAGCTAAGTCCCATGCCAGTCGAGTTTCTGTAATCTTTGGTGCTATTTTGATAAATGTCACACAGCAAGCAGAACCCATCCTCAAAACTGGCCACAGACCCAAGCAAATTGATTGGCAATGTGAGTTTCCGCTAATTGTGTAAAAGCTGCAAGTTAGGAGAGCACAGTCGCTAACTTTGTTCCTTGATGTTTAAAAACCTTGCTTGGAGTATGTCAAAGATCCAAAAAGATTTGTCCACTAAGAAAAGAAAAACAACCAAAGATCAGGAACAAGACTTTCTGCTTTGGGTGGAATTGGCAAATCCAGGTGCAAATTTCCCTTTAAATGTTGATAGTTTTAAGGCATTTCTGCTCAAACTCATTTTCCCAACATATTCCCAAACATAAAATCTTCCATGAACCAGTGAACTCACACTGGACGTGTTCGAAAATAATTTAAAAAGAAAACCCGTTTTAAAAATATTCCTTGACTGATTTAAGCATGGTGGGGGGGGGGGGGGGGCGGTGTTGTGGTGGGGGTGGTGTTAACCTGGGGTAGTTTTATGAATACAGTTGAAAATTGTATAAGCATTTTTTAGTCAGTGCGAGTAGGCCATCACCTCCAAGTAACCTGATTTTAAATACCCGAAAACGACTGTGAAACTATACAGGATCATTGTAATTACTTTGGTGTACTGCAGTCAGGGGCAGGTGATGGCATAATGGTATTGTCACTGGATCAGAGACCCAGGGTAATGCTATAGGGACCTGGGTTTGAATCCCACCATGACAGATGGTGGAATTTGAATTCAACAAAAATCTGGAGTTAAAAGGCTAATGATGACCATAAAATTATTGCAAAAACCCATCTGGTTCACTAATGTCCTTCAGGGAAGGAAATCTACCTTCCTTGTCTGGCCCAGCCAACCTGTGACTCCAGGCTGACAGGAATATTGTTGACTCTTAAATGCTTTCTGAATGAGGGATGGGTAATAAATGTGATCATTGCTTAGCCAGCAACGCTCACACCTCATAAAAAAGTTGAGCATGTTTTTGATACATGCCTCATGGTGCCCTTGCATTGAACAGAAAGAATCAACAAGTTTTAGAGGCTCACAAATGGACACAATTAGCGGAAACTCACATTACCGATCAATTTGCATGGGTCTGTGGCCAGTTTTGTGGATGGGTTCTGCTTCCTGTGTGATATTTTTCAAAATAGCACCAAAGATTATGGAAACTCGACTGGCATGGGACATAACTTTGCGTTTGAAATTTCTCGATATTTTGCACTGCTTTGGCCAATTTCAAATGAATTGCTCTAGAAAGACCAATGCAACCGGGAGAAAATTCAAGCTTGGGTTTTTGCCACCTTCTATAATTGGAGCCTTGTACTTCTCCTTGTTTCATATGAACGTTACCTTCTATCTCATTAGTAAGCTTTTGTGCTTTCAAAATCAAGTTGCATCTTATTTTGAAGACTCAAGTAGGCTAATGGCTAAAGCTGTAGTTAAAGAATGGTTAAACAATTGTTAGAGATTCATTGCCACTTAATATGTAGAGAATAGGGTACAGGTACCATTGGCATTGTGTTACTCCAAGCTACAAAAAACTGTAATTCACAACAACTGCCAGCTTGAATAAATTATCTAACCTTTCTCACATGGGGACCTGTGAAATCTTTTAGTATCTGCAGACAGAAAATGCTGAGTAAAAATCCTTTAGTTTTAAAGCTTTGCATGGCAGAAATATGTGGAATAATTGATGTGAGTGATGAGGCTCTGAATCTCTTCTACTGTTAATATTATTCTCTCCTCTTCTTCAGGTTGCATTGAGATAGGACGAGCTGCAGTTTCACAGACAATAGCAACCATCAGTTAACCTGTTTTAAGAGGCCATTCTGTGCCCAGAGAGCACTGTTGACAGATGATTCAGCCATTTCAGACAGGCTTTCATCAGCACAAATACCCAACACATTCTTTTTGCAAGTGATTTAACACTGTATTTAGTGTTTGTACTTTTTTGCCTTTCCCAGGAGCTAACAATTGTAAAATAGGATTACGTGATTGCAGAATACTGAAGGAAGTGATGTCGCATTTCACAGGACCTAAGAGTTGTGGGTGTAGACCTACCGAGGAAGAGGTGTTTAACCGTGCTCCTGTACTTGTGGTGTATATATGGTTCTAATTAATAGCCTATGTATTCCTTGTATATTTTTTATAATCCTTTGACTCCTAATGTCACACAATAAAGGAGCAAATAATATAACAGTAAGGGAGGTTGTATATTATTTGGAATTACTCAGAATCTAAATGGAATAGAGAAACAATGGGTAGAATTTTGCCCTAGATAAGTGGGTGGGCAGCTGATCCCCGCCATCGAAACGGGCCGCGCTGCCATTTTGCACGGGCGGGCCAATTAAGGCCCATCCAGCGGGTTTCCGACTCCCGTGTAGAACGGGAAAATCATCGCGCAGGCGGGCGTGTTCAGACGGCTGGTTCCAGTGGGGAGCCGGCAGTCTGTATAAAGAGCGACCAGGCAGCCTGCTTGAGGCAGTTCACCATGGCCACTCATAGAGAGCGACAGGCTGCTCTCAGAGCACAGGAGGACGACGAGGGGGGGCAGGATGCAGGAGAGGCCAGCGAGGGGGCCACTGTGCCCCTCGGCTCTCAGGTGCCTGCCTTGCTGTCCTCCTCCAAGAGGCGTCCAACCATCGGGAGGTGTTGTTTCTGGAGGATGGGAGGAGGAGGACCCCCCATATCACCAGTCAGGCGCGGCAGGAGGTGGCAGTAAGCGCCTAAGATGCTGTGTGGTGCACCGGCACCCAGGGCTGCAAGAGATTTAATGATTTGCTGTGCTCTGGAAGGGTGGGGACCGTGTCAGCCTTGGCCCTTTGACCCAGCAGGTAGCCCCGCCCCGTCTTAGTGTCATTACTGCATTGGGCATTTAGCACACGCTGGGTGGGCAAACAGATAGTGATCATGCTGACATCAGCCTTAGTGGGTGAGGAGAAGATGGGTTCTCCCTGCAGCATATGTTGGTGTTTGTTGCATCTCAGTAGCAACACGTCATATTGATGGTGATGAGATGGGGGAAGAGGAGCCTCAAGGTTCGTGGCCAAGAGCCGTCTGCTGGCCTTGGTGCCGCACCTAGTTGTGCCTCTTTGCCATGGGCGCGAAGACCCGTGTGTTATTCAAAGTGATGGACGACGAATGTGTCCAAGGCTATTGGGGGAGGGGGTTGGGAGCAGCCGCATTATCTTCTAGGGACTGATCACCAATAGTGTGGACAGGAGCCGCTGGAGGCCTCAGATGGGCCACTGTGGTTGGGGTGCGGGGTGCGCGTGCAGAGTACATGAGCGATCAGTCCCAATAAATCCTCTTCTCTGTTCTGCAGACAAAAACTGAGAATAACAGCCAGGATCGCCAGCGGACTGGTGGTGGACACACCCTGCTGCAGCGCCTCACCATGGATGAGCAACAGGCCATGGAGCTGGGGAGGAGGCAGGCGGCCAAGGCAACAGGTGTCAGTGAGGCTGGGGTACAGCGGGCAGGTATTTGAGGGCCACAGTCCCATCCACTCTGTCTCCCCACCATCCAAAGCACTGATGGTTGCTGCAATTGCTAATGCAGCAACACTGCTCATTCACAGACTGAAACAGTCAGATGTGTGGGTCATGCACAAAGGTCCCTCGGCCCCTTGAGGAGTCACATCTCCAGCACCTTCCAAAGTCACCTTATCCCATTTGTGACCACTGTCCCCATGGCCTAACATGTCACTGGCATCGCTGCTGCACAGACAAAGACTTATTGCATGTTAGGAGGGTTGGTACCTCCACCACCCTGTCAGCCAGTGCGCCCCACATTACTCTGTCCAAAAGGTCCTCAGCACCTCACCTGTCACCTCATGGCACGCAACTTAGATAAATTTCACCACGTTAGTCATCCCTGTGCCAAGGGGAAATGTTGCCTTCTGTCCACCCATTCTATGCCTCTCATAACGGTATGAAGGTCAATAATGTGACCTGTAAATCTCTTGTGCTGCACGGCAAATATCGCAAGTGTTTGCAATGTTTCCTAATAACCCCATCTCTCCAGGCCAGCATGTATCCAGGTCAGGAACCTCTGCACTCTCCCCACTCCAATGCCATCCCTCCCATGAAACACAGGTCACAACTGAACGCCGAAGAGTAGATGTGGCCTCCACAGCGTTTTCTGCACTTGCAACATGACCTCCCTATTCCTACATTCTATTCCTTGGCTAATAAAGGCAAGTCTGGCTTTATCTTGGTAAACGCCTTATGTTCCTGTTCTGCTACCTTAACGGGTCTGCCCAGCAAGGTCCCTGTAATCGGCGTGACTTCCCACGGTCCTACCATTACTCATGTATTCCTGTACCTTGCTTGTCTTGCCCAAGTGCTTAACCGAACACTTCCCTACATAACATTCCATGTGGCAATCCTTTGGCCATCTGACCAGCCTGTCTGTATGTGTGTGTAAAGTTTGGGCCTCCTCTTGACTATTTATCACCCCACCAATGTTCATCTCCTTAGGGTCTTGAAGGTTAAGCATATTATGAGGTTGGGAGGGAAAGGGATGAAAGGTGTTACTGACTGAACGCTAACTGATGCACTGCCCTTGTTGTTAATTTCAGTGTCACCACCGCATGGCCACCAGGAACAAGTCCAGAGCCCCCCTCCACACCTGAGGGCCAAGACTTGCAACTTGCGTCACATCCTATCAGCCAGCCAGGCATCAGTGCAGCGAATACCACTTTGGTGGGGAATGTAACATTGGCTTCTAACCCAGAGCACAGTGGAGAGGGCACTTCACAATCGCTGGAGGAGATGGCACGGACAGAGAGTGCCGATGGTGCCAGCAGCGGGGGGACTGCAGGGGACCAGGCACATGCTGAGTCCGGTAGGGATGATGTGCCTCTGGAGATGGCACCAATGCAGCATCTGCAGGAGCAGCTGGCAGGGTTGCATGAGGGTGTGCTTCACTTGGTCTCTGTGGTGGAGGAGTCCAGGCAGAGTGTCAGTGATGGCATGAACCTCAGAACAGAGATTCAGGCTTCCTCCATTGAGAGATTGGCGACTCTCATGGAGAGGGGCTTCCAGCGGATTGAGACTCTTCTGATTGGGATACGCTCTGACCTGCAGCCCTCACAGCGCTAATGGCCACAGGTGGTCATTGCCAATGTGGGAGATGTTGTGGACACCAAGTATCTCTGCTCGGTGCCCATCCATCTGCGGTGAGCAGGGAGGTCCAATGTGGCCTCACGTCGGTGCAGCAGCTGCCTGTCATCGCTGTGAGCTCCTCTCAGGGTGCTCCGGATGAGGGCAGCAGCTCCTCCGCTCCTCTGCCAGTGACCGTTGCATCCGTTGAGGCTGCGACAACTGGGGAGGTGCCAGTTCTGGAACTGGCCGCTCCCTCCCAGGTGGGGCCAGCACAGGCTCCAAGGGCCAGAGGTCACCCACCATGGTCATCGAGGTCAACAGGACAGCAGAGTCAGCAGCTGTCTCAGATACCACTCCCAGCGATGGGGCAGCACCAAGACGTAGCACCCGCAAACATAAGCATAAGGTACGTTAGGCACTCCCCGGGTATGTCACTGGTGATTTTGTGTTGGCCCTAGATTAGGGAACAAATAGTTATGTTTGTAAGAGAGACGTTTGTGTTTGACGTTGGACAGAATAAAGTCCAATTTTCTGACCATGGCTGAGGGTTTTTCCTTTGTGCTGCATTTGTATGTTTCACAAACATCTCATGAGTGTTTGAGTGGACATTGATGTTTCTGTACTAAGCCCTTAGTTGCAGCTGATGAGGTGGAAGATGTAGCACCAAGTGTCACGTGTGGGAGTTCCAGGCAATGCTGCTCCTGCTGATCCATGTGTGTGGAGCGAGCTGAAGGTTCATTGGATTAAAGTGTCCCGGGTGTCCCTGCCTCCTTGGTGTAGTAGCGGGTTGGCATGCTGCCCCTCATCATCGCCCTGTGCTCCCTCACCCTCTGAGGCACTGCTGGGTTCATCATGTGCAGCCTCATCCACTGCATCAAGGTCTTCATCGTCAACTGTATCCCCCCTTTCCAGCACAAGATTGTGGAGAGTGCAGCAAGTTACCACTATCACAGAGACACGATCTGGGGAGTACTGGAGTGCACCCCCTGAGCGGTCCAGGCATCGGAAGCACATCTTGAGAAGACCGATGGCTCTCTCCACCACAGCCCTTGTGGAGCCCTGGCTCCTATTGTACCGCTGCTCAGCTTCTGTTCTTGGATGGTGGAGAGGGGTCATTAACCACCTTCTGAGGGGATAGCCCTTGTCACCCAGCAGCCATCCATCCAGCCGGGCTGGAGCACTGAAGAGCCCCGGCACCTGGGAGTGTCTGAGGATGTAGGTGTGGTGGGAGCTGCCTGGGTACCTTGCACAGACTTGTAGAATCAGCATCCTGTGGTCACACACTATCTGCACGTTCATGGAGTGGAAGCCCTTCCTGTAGATGAAGGCACCGGGCTCACCTGCTTGCGCCTTGATGGCCACATGTGTACAGTCTATAGCACCCTGGACACGGGGGAAGCCAGCAATGGCCACGAAGCCTCTGGCTCACTGTGTCTGACTGGTCTGGTCCCAGCGGAAGTGGATGAAGGTCAATGCCCATCTGAACAGAGCGTCTGTGACCTGCTTGACACAAGTGTGGACAGCTGATTAGGAGACACCGCAAAGATCACCCACCGAGACCTGGAAGGAGCCAGAGGCATAGAAGTTGAGGGCAGCTGTGACCTTCAGAGCCACTGGCATGGGGTGTCCACCCCCACAGTTAGGGGAGATCTCAGGGCCAATCATCTGACAGATAAAGTTGACTGTCTCCCTTGAGAATCGGAGCCTCCTTCGGCACAGCACCTCAGTCATATTGAGGTAGCTGCTTCGCCGCCTGTAAACCCTGGCAGCAGGATAGTGGCATCTTCTGCGGCCCCTTCCACCTTGGACAACCTCTTGGCCCTGTGCCCCTTGTGCCTGTGCCTGGCATCCCAAAGGTGTCTCCCCTGGAGGCTGATTGTCCACTCCTGGCCTCCTCCTTATTCTATCCCTCCCTTCCTCCTCAGAGGAGCTGCCTCCAGTGGAGATGTCAGAACCCATACGCAGGCTACAGGGAGGCCTCCGGAAAGCTGCAGGCCCGAGAAAGATTCCTGACTGCAGAGAGCTGAGCTGAAGCTTTAAAGTACAGAGAAAGCTGCTGGAAATCGATGTGAACTGCTAACAATCACACAGGCAAGTTTAAAACACTTTCTGCATTAAACACTTCACATAAAACATTAACAACCCCTCTGAGCCCACATATCCCGCCCATGGATGAGGTTTGTTAAAAAATCAGTTACCCGCCTGCCCGTTGGGTATGAGCCAAAGTTTGCACGGGCCCCTCAAAATCGGCTTCAATTGCCGAGTTAAGGGCCTTAGCAAGACCTTTAATTAATGGCGGGTGTGCATCGCGCTGCATAGCGCCACTCCACCTAAATATCGCGATGCTGCACGCTGACATTGGGACATTCGCCCGACATCATTGCGCAACATTTTCAGTGCTGACATCCACCCACACGTCAACCATAAAATTCTGCCCAATGGGATCTGGAAGCAAAATTACACAATTAATTAAAAGTAGCAAGAAGGCCTTTAAAAAAAGTGAACCAAGCAGTGAGGGCTTAATTCTAGAGGGATGCAATTCAAAAGTAAGGAAGTTATGCAAAATTTGTATTGAAGCTTGATCAGACCACACCTGGAGTATTGTGTACAATTCTGATTATCATGGAAAAACAATACAGAGACACTGGAGAGGGTGCAAAAAAGGTTCAAAAGATGATACCACAAATGTGGGGTGACACTAGTCTTGGGAGGATGGAGAGACTGGAGAGAAGGCTGATGGTGACCTAATAGAGATCTTTAAAGTTATGAAATTATAAAATTGTGAAAATTAGAAATAAAATTGGAAAATTAGAAACTAGAAGACATCAATATAAGATACTCACCAAGAAATCAAATAGGGAATTCAGAAAAAAACTTCTGGACTCAGAGAATGGTGAGAATGTGGAACTCAGTCACAAGGAGTGGTTGAAGTGAACAGTACAGATGCAGTTAAGGGGAGACTGGATAAGTCTATGAGTGGAAAGGAATGGAGGGTTATGCTGAAAGAGTTAGATGGAAGACAAGCGGAAGTTAAAGTGAAGTATAAACACCAGCGGGCACTGGTTGGGCCACATGGCCTTTACCTGTGCTATATACCCAGTTGTGTTAGATGCTTCCTGGTACATTAATCTCATTCCAGTTTGTGAGACCCTAC
The DNA here is from genome assembly GCA_026770705.1 of Isurus oxyrinchus. NCBI lineage: Eukaryota > Metazoa > Chordata > Chondrichthyes > Lamniformes > Lamnidae > Isurus > Isurus oxyrinchus. The sequence goes on from JANJGN010000012.1 coordinate 34,715, forward strand.
TGTGTGCAATTTGGTGGCTGCTTCTAAATTGCAACAATGACTACAATTTAAAGTACCTCATTGGCTATGGGACTCCGGGTGACAAGAAAAGCACCAAACAAAGGCAAGGTGTCTCTTCTTTCCTTCTTTCCCTCTGTTTTCCTCCCTTAATGCTGGATGTATGTTCAGAAATGGAAATAAACTTAACACTGTGAGTAGCTAGGCTAAGCCTGACATCCAAAGACATGTGAACAGGCAGTTGGCAATTCCTATGTTTTGTTGCTTTTCATTGTGACCCTTACACTCAATGGACAGGATTCTCCCCCAGTCGGGGGCGAAGTTGAATGGCAGGCCCACACAGACGCACCTCCGATCGGTGCCCTAAATCAGGGACATGGCGCCATTTTACGTGGGTGGGCCAATTAAGGCCTGCCCAGTGCGATGTCCACACAGAAGCGCTATGCGCTCCCTGTGTGGGTGGGGGGATGATTCCCTAAATCGGGAGTATGCTCTTTTGCACATGCGCATGAAAAAGCGACACATCTCCCTGAGGCTAAGTGCAGCTTCAGGGAGATCGGCTCTACTCTCAAAAATATTAAAAATAAAAAAAAAAAATTCCCTGACATGTCTCCTCATGTGACACGATCACCTGAGTTGGGACATGTCCATAATTTTTACAAAAACTTTAATAAAATTTTTTAAAACCTACATGAAACCTCTTCCCGCTGGTGGATGAGCTTTGATGCTTTTTCTAATTCCCGCTGGGACTCCTGGCCTGTCCACCAGCCTTAAGGTTGGACGTTGCAGGTCCATTAATTAGCCAAATGACTCTGTCAATGGCCTCAGTTGGCCATTGACAGGTTGGAGGGTTCACAGCTGATTTTGCTGAACACCTGCCTTCCTGAAAATTTAAATGAGGCGGGGTGACGTTGGGAGTTCCGCCTGACACCGCCGTGCATTATTTTACGTGTCGGGGAGTGGGCCCTACACCACTCCCCTCCCCCCACCGCGCTCACTGACAGGAAAATCCTGTTCAATATCTTTGAGAATTCTATGCTGCATTTCAGCTTCACTAACCAGAAGCTTCTGAGGGGTACCTGTGAGTCACAGTTTCAGATCCCTTGACACAATGGGTTTTATCTTTGGATCCCATTGCACTGCTGCCATTTAGAGTGTTAGGAACTAAAGATAATTTTAAATAAGTCATATATGTATTTGTGTGAATTAGGGATAAGCTGCAGCTTTAAGTTTAAATTTAATTTATATTTTTTTCTATTTGTGGGTGAAAAGAGTGAAACCTAGGTCAAGTTTCATTTAGAGTCTTCTCTGTCAGATGGAGTCAGCAGGTCTGGATCTTTTTGTGTACCTGCTTTTTAATGAGGTTTTATGATGCTTGGAGTAGTGTAGGAATTTAAAACAAAGCATGAAAAAACTGCTCTTGCCTGACAGGGTGCTCATAGAGACAGGGGAAAATGGAAAAGCAGTTGAATTACAATTGGTTGGGCCGTTCCACAGAAACTGCCAGAGCAGGCAGGAGGGAACTACAAGGAGGGAGCTACAGGGAGGGAGCTACAGGGAGGGAGCTACAGGGAGGGAGCTACAGGAGGGGAGCTACAGGGAGGGAGCTGCAGGGAGGGAGCTACAGGGAGGGAGCTACAGGGAGGGAGCTGCAGGGAGGGAGCTGCAGGGAGGGAGCTGCACGAGGGGAGCTAAAGGGGGGGAGCTGCAGGGAGGGAGCTGCAGGGAGCAAGCTGCAGGGAGGGAGCTGCAGGGAGCAAGCTGCAGGAGGGGGTGGCAGGAGGGGAGCTGCAGGGAGGGAGCTGCACGGAGGGAGCTGCAGGGTGGGAGCTGCACGGAGGGAGCTGCACGAGGGGAGGTACAGGGGGGGAGCTAAAGGAAGGGAGCTACAGGGAGGGAACCGCAGGAGGGGAGCTGCAGGGAGCGAGCTGCAGGGAGGCAGCTGCAGGGAGGGAGCTGCAAGGAGGGTGCTGCAGGGAGCGGGAGCTGCAGGAGGGGGTTGCAGGAGGGGAGCTACAGGGAGGGAGCTGCTGGGAGTGGAGCTTCAGGGAGGGAGTTGCAGGAGGGGAGTTGCAGTGAGGGAGCTGCAGGGAGGGAGCTGCACGAAGGGAGCTACAGTGGGGGAGCTACAGGAAGGGAGCTACAGGAAGGGAGCTGCAGGAGGGGAACTACAGGTACGGCGCTGAAGGGAGGGAGCTGCAGGAGGGGAGCTACAGGTAGAGAGCTGCAGGGTGAGAGCTGCAGGGAGGGAGCTGCAGGAGGGTAATACAGGGAGTGAGCTGCTGGAAGGGAGCTGCAGGAGGGGAGTTAATGGGAGGGACCTGCAGGGAGGGAGCTGCAGGGAGGACGCTGAAGGAGGGGAGCTACAGGGAGGGCGCCTCTGGGAGGGACCTGCAGGAAGCGTGCTACAGGGAGGGAGCTGCAGGGAGGGTGCTACAGAGAGGAAGCTAAAGGGAGGGAGCTGCAGGGAGGGAGCTGCAGGATGGGAGCTGCGGGGAGGCAGATGCAGGGAGGGAGCAGCAGGAGGGGAGCTGCAGGAGGGGAGCTACAGAGAGGTAGCTGCAGTGAGGGAGCTGCAGGGAGGGAGCTGCAGGAGGGGAGCTGCAGGGGAGCAGCAGGGAGGGAGCTGCAGGAGGGGAGTTGCAAGGAGGGAAGTACAGGGAGGGAGCTGCAGGGAGGGAGCTGCAGAGAGGGACATGCAGGAGGGGAGCTGCAAGAGGGGAGCTGCAGGCAGGGAGCTGCAGAAGGGGAGCTGCAGGAGGCGAGCTGCAGGGAGTGAGCTGCAGGAAGGGAGCTGCAGGAAGAGAGCTGCAGGTTGGCAGCTGCAGGGAGGGAACTGCACGAGGGGAGCTACATGGGGGGGGTGCTACAGGAAGGGAGCTACAGGGAGGGAGCTGCAGGGAGGGAGCTGCATGGAGGGAGCTGCAGGGAGGGAGCTATAGGAAGGGAGCTGCAGGGAGGGAGCTGCTGGGAGGGAGCTGCAGGGAGCGAGCTGCAGGAGGGGAGTTGCAGGAGGGGAGCTACAGGGATGGAGCTGCCAGTAGAGGGGCTGCAGGAGGGGTGCTACAGGGAGGGAGCTGCAGGGATGGTGCTGCATGGAGGGAGCTGCAGGGAGGGAGATACAGGGAGGGAGCTGCAGGGAGGTGAGCTGCAGGAAAAGAGCTGCAGGAAGGGAGATGCAGGAGGGAAGCTGCAGGAGGGGAGCTGCAGGATTGGAGCTACATGGAGGGAGCTTTAGGGAGGGAGCTGCAGGGAGGGAGCTGCAGGAAGGGAGCTGCAGGGAGGGAGCTGCAGGGCTGCAGGGAGGCAGCTGCAGGAGGGGAGCTACAGGGAGGGAGATTCAGGAACGGGGCTGCAGGGGGGGAGCTGCAGGGAATGAACTGCAGGGAGGGAGCCTCAGGAAGGGAGCTACAGGGAGGGAAGTTGCAGGGAGGGAGCTGCAGGGAGGCAGCTGCAGGAGGGGAGCTACAGGGAGGGAGCTGCAGGAAAGGAGCTGCAGTTGGGGAGCAACAGGGAGGGAGCTACAGGGAGGGAGCTGCAGGAGGGGACTACAGGGAGTGAGCTGCAGGAAGGGAGCTGCAGGAGCGGAGCTGCAGGAGTGGAGCTACAGGGAGGGAGCTGCAGGGAGGGAGCTACAGGAAGGGAGCTGCAGGGAGGGAGCTGCAGGGAGGGAGCTGCAGGAGGGGAGCTAAAGGGAGGGAGCTGCAGGTAGGGGAGCTACAGGGAGGGAGCTGCAGGGAGGGAGCTACAGGAAGGGAGCTGCAGGGAGGGAGATGCAGGGAGGGAGCTGCAGGGAGGGAGCTGCAGGGAGGGAGCTGCTGGAGTGGTGCAGCAGGGAGGGAGCTGCATTGAGGGAGCTGCAGGAAGGGAGCTGCAGGGAGGGAGCTGCAGGGAGGGAGCTAAAGGAAGGGAGCTGCAGGGAGGGAGCTGCAGGGAGGGAGCTGCAGGAGGGGTGCTAAAGGGAGGGAGCTACATGAAGTGAGCTACAGGGACGGAGCTGCAGGGAGGGAGCTGCTGGAGTGGAGCTGCAGGGAGGGAGCTGCAGGGAGGGAGCTGCAGGGAGGGAGCTGCAGGGAGAGGGCTGCAGGGAGGGAGCTGCAGGGATGGAGCTACCGGAAAGGAGCTGTTGGGAGGGAGATGCAGGAGGGCAGCTGCAGGAGCAGAGCTACAGGGAGGGAGCTGCAGTGAGGGAGCTGCAGGGAACGAGCTGCAGGGAGGGAGCTGCATGAGCGGAGCTGCAGGAGGGGAGCTGCAGGGCAGGAGCTACAGGGAGGGAGCTACAGGGAGGGAGCTACAGGGAGGGAGCTACAGGGAGGGAGCTGCAGGGAGGGAGCTGCAGGGAGCAAGCTGCAGGGAGGGAGCTGCAGAGAGGGAGCTGCAGGAGGGGGTGGCAGGAGTGGAGCTTCAGGGAGGGAGTTGCAGGAGGGGAGCTGCAGGGTGGGAGCTGCACGGAGGGAGCTGCACGAGGGGAGGTACAGGGGGGGAGCTAAAGGAAGGGAGCTACAGGGAGGGAGCCGCAGGAGGGGAACTACAGGGATGGAGCTGAAGGGAGGGAGCCGCTGGGAGGGAGCCACAGGGAGGGGAGCTGCAGGGAGCGAGCTGCAGGGAGGCAGCTGCAGGGAGGGAGCTGCAAGGAGGGTGCTGCAGGGAGCGGGAGCTGCAGGAGGGGGTTGCAGGAGGGGAGCTACAGGGAGGGAGCTGCTGGGAGTGGAGCTTCAGGGAGGGAGTTGCAGGAGGGGAGTTGCAGTGAGGGAGCTGCAGGGAGGGAGCTACAGTGGGGGAGCTACAGGAAGGGAGCTACAGGAAGGGAGCTGCAGGAGGGGAACTACAGGTACGGCGCTGAAGGGAGGGAGCTGCAGGAGGGGAGCTACAGGTAGAGAGCTGCAGGGTGAGAGCTGCAGGGAGGGAGCTGCAGGAGGGTAATACAGGGAGTGAGCTGCTGGAAGGGAGCTGCCGGAAGGGAGCTGCAGGAGGGGAGTTAATGGGAGGGACCTGCAGGGAGGGAGCTGCAGGGAGGACGCTGAAGGAGGGGAGCTACAGGGAGGGCGCCTCTGGGAGGGACCTGCAGGAAGCGTGCTACAGGGAGGGAGCTGCAGGGAGGGTGCTACAGAGAGGAAGCTAAAGGGAGGGAGCTGCAGGGAGGGAGCTGCAGGATGGGAGCTGCAGGAGGGGAGCTACAGAGAGGTAGCTGCAGTGAGGGAGCTGCAGGGAGGGAGCTGCAGGAGGGGAGCTGCAGGGGAGCAGCAGGGAGGGAGCTGCAGGAGGGGAGTTGCAAGGAGGGAAGTACAGGGAGGGAGCTGCAGGGAGGGAGCTGCAGGGAGGGAGCTGCAGAGAGGGACATGCAGGAGGGGAGCTGCAAGAGGGGAGCTGCAGGCAGGGAGCTGCAGAAGGGGAGCTGCAGGAGGCGAGCTGCAGGGAGTGAGCTGCAGGAAGGGAGCTGCAGGAAGAGAGCTGCAGGTTGGCAGCTGCAGGGAGGGAACTGCACGAGGGGAGCTACATGGGGGGGGTGCTACAGGAAGGGAGCTACAGGGAGGGAGCTGCAGGGAGCGAGCTGCAGGAAGGGAGCTACAGGGAGGGAGCTGCAGGGAGGGAGCTGCATGGAGGGAGCTGCAGGGAGGGAGCTATAGGAAGGGAGCTGCAGGGAGGGAGCTGCTGGGAGGGAGCTGCAGGGAGCAAGCTGCAGGAGGGGAGTTGCAGGAGGGGAGCTACAGGGATGGAGCTGCCAGTAGAGGGGCTGCAGGAGGGGTGCTACAGGGAGGGAGCTGCAGGGATGGTGCTGCATGGAGGGAGCTGCAGGGAGGGAGATACAGGGAGGGAGCTGCAGGGAGGTGAGCTGCAGGAAAAGAGCTGCAGGAAGGGAGATGCAGGAGGGAAGCTGCAGGAGGGGAGCTGCAGGATTGGAGCTACATGGAGGGAGCTTTAGGGAGGGAGCTGCAGGGAGGGAGCTGCAGGAAGGGAGCTGCAGGGAGGGAGCTGCAGGGCTGCAGGGAGGCAGCTGCAGGAGGGGAGCTACAGGGAGGGAGATTCAGGAACGGGGCTGCAGGGGGGGAGCTGCAGGGAATGAACTGCAGGGAGGGAGCCTCAGGAAGGGAGCTACAGGGAGGGAAGTTGCAGGGAGGGAGCTGCAGGGAGGCAGCTGCAGGAGGGGAGCTACAGGGAGGGAGCTGCAGGAAAGGAGCTGCAGTTGGGGAGCAACAGGGAGGGAGCTACAGGGAGGGAGCTGCAGGAGGGGACTACAGGGAGTGAGCTGCAGGAAGGGAGCTGCAGGAGCGGAGCTGCAGGAGTGGAGCTACAGGGAGGGAGCTGCAGGGAGGGAGCTACAGGAAGGGAGCTGCAGGGAGGGAGCTGCAGGGAGGGAGCTGCAGGAGGGGAGCTAAAGGGAGGGAGCTGCAGGTAGGGGAGCTACAGGGAGGGAGCTGCAGGGAGGGAGCTACAGGAAGGGAGCTGCAGGGAGGGAGATGCAGGGAGGGAGCTGCAGGGAGGGAGCTGCAGGGAGGGAGCTGCTGGAGTGGTGCAGCAGGGAGGGAGCTGCATTGAGGGAGCTGCAGGAAGGGAGCTGCAGGGAGGGAGCTGCAGGGAGGGAGCTAAAGGAAGGGAGCTGCAGGGAGGGAGCTGCAGGGAGGGAGCTGCAGGAGGGGTGCTAAAGGGAGGGAGCTACATGAAGTGAGCTACAGGGACGGAGCTGCAGGGAGGGAGCTGCTGGAGTGGAGCTGCAGGGAGGGAGCTGCAGGGAGGGAGCTGCAGGGAGGGAGCTGCAGGGAGAGGGCTGCAGGGAGAGGGCTGCAGGGAGGGAGCTGCAGGGATGGAGCTACCGGAAAGGAGCTGTTGGGAGGGAGATGCAGGAGGGCAGCTGCAGGAGCAGAGCTACAGGGAGGGAGCTGCAGTGAGGGAGCTGCAGGGAACGAGCTGCAGGGAGGGAGCTGCATGAGCGGAGCTGCAGGAGGGGAGCTGCAGGGAGGGAGCTACAGGAAGGGAGCTGCAGGGAATGAGCTGCAGGGAGGGGAGCTAAAGGGAGGGAGCTGCAGGGAGGGGAGCTGCATGTAGGAAGCTGCAGGAGTGGAGCTGCAGGAGGGGAGCTACAGGGAGGGAGCTGCAGGGAGGGTGCTGCAGGGAAGGAGCTGCGGGTGGTGAGCTGCAGGAGCGGAGCTGCAGGGAGGGAGCTGCAGGGAGGGGAGCTGCAGGAAGGGAGATGCAGGAGGGGAGCTGCAGGATGGGAGCTGTAGGGCGTGAGCTGCAGGAAGCGAGCTGAAGGAAGGCATCTGCAGGAGGGGAGCTACAGGAAGGGAGCTGCAGGAAGGGTGCTGCAGGACATGAGCTACAGGGATGGAGCTGCAGGAGTGGAGCTACAGGGAGGGACCTGCAGGGAGAGAGCTGCAGGAGGGGAGCAACAGGAAGGGAGCTGCTGGATGGGAGCTGCAGGAGGGGAGCTGCAGGGAGGGAGCTGCAGGAAGGGAGCTGCAGGTGGGGAGATACAGGGAGGGAGCTGCAGGGAGCGAGCTGCAGGAGGGGACAACAGGGAGGGAGCTGCAGGGAGGTTGCTGCAGGAAGGGTGCTACAGGGAGGGAGCTGCAGGGAGAGAGCTGCAGGAGGAGAGCTGCAGGAGGCGAGCTGCAGGGAGGGAGCTGCAGGGAGGGAGCTACAGGGAGGAAGCTACAGGGAGGGAGCTGCAGGGAGGGAGCTGCAGGGAGGGAGCTGCAGGGATGGAGCTACAGGAAAGGAGCTGCAGGGAGGGAGCTGCAGGAGGGCAGCTGCAGGAGCAGAGCTACAGGGAGGGAGCTGCGGGTAGGGAGCTGCAGGGAACGACCTGCAGGGAGGGAGCTGCAGGAGGGGAGCTATAGGGAGGGAGCTGCAGTGAGAGAGCTGCAGGAGCGGAGCTACATGAAGGGAGCTGCCAGAAGGGAGCTGCAGGAGGGGAGCTGCAGGAAAGGAGCTGCAGGTGGAGAGCTACAGGGAGGGAGCTGCAGGGAGGGAGCTGCAGGAGCGGACAACAGGGAGGGAGTTGCAGGGAGGGAGCTGCAGGGAGGGAGCTACAGGGCGAAAGCTACAGGGAGGGAGCTGCAGGAGTGTGCTGCAGGAGGGGAGCTGCAGGGAGTGAGCTGTAGGAGGGGAGCTGCCAGAGGGGAGCTGCAGGGAGGGAGCTGCAGGGAGGGAGTTGCAGGAGGAGAGCTGCAGGGAGGGAGCTGCAGGCAGGGAGCTGCAGGTAGGGAGCTGCAGGAGGGGAGCTACAGGGAGGGAGCTACAGGAAGGGAGCTACAGGGAGGGTGCAGCAGGGAGGGAGCTGCAGGGATGGAGCTGCAGAAAGGGAGCTACAGGGAGGGAGCTGCAGGGAGGGAGCTGCAGGTGTGGAGCTGCAGGAGGGGAGCTACAGGGAGGGAGATGCAGGAAGGGAGCTGCAGGTGGGGAGCTACAGGGAAGGAACTGCAGCGAGGGAGCTGCAGGAGTGGAGCTGCAGGGAGGGAGCTGCAGGGAGGGAGCTGCAGGGATGGAGATGCAGGTGGGGAACTGCAGGGAGGGAGCTGCTGGGAGGGAGCTGCAGGGAGGGAGCTACAGGAACGGAGCAGCAGCGATGGAGCTGTGGAGAGGGAGCTGCAGGAGGGGAGCTGCAGGGAGGGAGCCGCAGGGAGGGAGCTGCAGGGAGGGAGCTGCAGGGAGCGAGTTGCATGAGTGCAGCTGCAGGAGGGGAGCTACAGGGAGGGAGCTGCAGGGAGGGAGCTACAGGAAGGGAGCTGCAGGGAGGGAGCTACAGGAAGAGAGCTGCAGGGATGGAGCTGCAGGTAGGGAGCTGCAGCAGGGGAGCTAAAGGGACGGAGCTACAGGAAGTGAGCTACAGGGAGGGAGCTGCAGGGATGGAGCTGCAGGGAGGGAGCTACAGGAAGGGAGCTGCAGGGAGGGAGCAACAGGACGGGAGCTGCAGGAGGGGAGCAACAGGGAGGGAGCTACAGGAACTGAGCGACAGGGAGGGAGATGCAGGGAGGGGAGCTGTAGGAAGGGAGTTGCAGGAGGGGAGCTGCAGGGAGGGAGTTGCAGGGAGGGAGCTGCAGGGAGGGAGCTGCAGGGAGGGAGCTGCACGAGAGGAGCTACAGTGGAGGAGCTACAGGAAGGGAGCTACAGGGAGGGAGCTGAAGGGAGGGAGCCGCTGGGAGGGAGCCGCAGGGAGGGAGCTGCAGGGCGTGAGCTACAGGAAGGGAGCTGCAGGAAGGGAGCTACAGGAAGGGAGCTGCAGGGATGGAGCGGCAGGAGGGGAGCTACAGGAGAGGAGCAACAGCGATGGAGCTGCAGGAGGGGAGCTACAGGTAGAGAGCTGCAGGGAGAGAGCTGCAGGGAGAGAGCTGCAGGGAGTGAGCTGCAGGAGGGGACTACAGGGAGTGAGCTGCAGGAAGGGAGCTGCAGGAGCGGAGCTGCAGGAGTGGAGCTACAGGGCGGGAGCTGCAGGGAGGGAGCTACAGGAAGGGAGCTGCAGGGAGGGAGCTGCAGGAGGGGAGCTAAAGGGAGGGAGCTGCAGGAGGGCAGCTGCAGGAGCAGAGCTACAGGGAGGGAGCTGCAGGGAGGGAGCTGCAGGGAGGGAGCTACAGGAAGGGAGCTGCAGGGAGGGAGATGCAGGGAGGGAGCTGCAGGAGGGGTGCTAAAGGGAGGGAGCTACATGAAGTGAGCTACAGGGACGGAGCTGCAGGGAGGGAGCTGCAGGGAGGGAGCTGCAGGGAGGGAGCTGCTGGAGTGGAGCAGCAGGGAGGGAGCTGCATTGAGGGAGCTGCAGGAAGGGAGCTGCAGGGAGGGAGCTGCAGGGAGGGAGCTGCAGGGAGGGAGCTAAAGGAAGGGAGCTGCAGGGAGGGAGCTGCAGGGAGTGAGCTGCTGGAGTGGAGCTGCAGGGAGGGAGCTGCAGGGAGGGAGCTGAAGGGAGGAAGCTGCAGGGAGAGGGCTGCAGGGAGGGAGCTGCAGGGATGGAGCTACAGGAAAGGAGCCGCAGGGAGGGAGATACAGGAGGGCAGCTGCAGGAGCAGAGCTACAGGGATTGAGCTGCAGTGAGGGAGCTGCAGGGAACGAGCTGCAGGGAGGGAGCTGCATGAGCGGAGCTGCAGGAGGGTAGCTACAGGAGAGGAGCAACAGCGATGGAGCTGCAGGAGGGGAGCTACAGGAAGAGAGCTGCAGGGAGAGAGCTGCAGGGAGAGAGCTGCAGGGAGAGAGCTGCAGGAGGGGACTACAGGGAGTGAGCTGCAGGAAGGGAGCTGCAGGAGCGGAGCTGCAGGAGTGGAGCAACAGGGAGGGAGCTGCAGGGAGGGAGCTACAGGAAGGGAGCTGCAGGGAGGGAGCTGCAGGGAGGGAGCTGCAGGAGGGGAGCTAAAGGGAGGGAGCTGCAGGAGGGCAGCTGCAGGAGCAGAGCTACAGGGAGGGAGCTGCAGGGAGGGGAGCTACAGGGAGGGAGCTGCAGGGAGGGAGCTACAGGAAGGGAGCTGCAGGGAGGGAGATGCAGGGAGGGTGCTGCAGGAGGGGTGCTAAAGTGAGGGAGCTACATGAAGTGAACTACAGGGACGGAGCTGCAGGGAGGGAGCTGCAGGGAGGGAGCTGCAGGGAGGGAGCTGCTGGAGTGGAGCAGCAGGGAGGGAGCTGCATTGAGGGAGCTGCAGGAAGGGAGCTGCAGGGAGGGAGCTGCAGGGAGGGAGCTAAAGGAAGGGAGCTAAAGGATGGGAGTTGCAGGGAGGGAGCTGCAGGGAGGCAGCTGCAGGAGGGGTGCTAAAGGGAGGGAGCTACATGAAGTGACCTACAGGGACGGAGCTGCAGGGAGTGAGCTGCTGGAGTGGAGCTGCAGGGAGGGAGCTGCATGGAGGGAGCTGAAGGGAGGGAGCTGCAGGGAGAGGGCTGCAGGGAGGGAGCTGCAGGGATGGAGCTACAGGAAAGGAGCTGCAGGTAGGGAGATGCAGGAGGGCAGCTGCAGGAGCAGAGCTACAGGGAGGGAGCTGCAGTGAGGGAGCTGCAGGGAACGAGCTGCAGGGAGGGAGCTGCATGAGCGGAGCTGCAGGAGGGGAGCTACAGGGAGGGAGCTGCAGGAAGGGAGCTGCAGGTGGGGAGCTACAGGGAGGGAGTTGCAGGGAGCGAGCTGCAGGAGGGGACAACAGGGAGGGAGCTGCAGGGAAGTTGCTGCAGGGAGGGTGCTACAGGGAGGGAGCTGCAGGGAGAGAGCTACAGGGCGAAAGCTACAGGGAGGGAGCTGAAGGAGGGTGCTGCAGGAGGGGAGCTGCTGGTAGGGAGCTGCAGGGTGTGAGCTGCAGGATGAGAGCTGCAGGAGGCGAGCTGCAGGGAGGGAGCCACAGGGAGGGAGCTACAGGGAGGAAGCTACAGGGAGGGAGCTGCAGGCAGGGAGCTGCAGGGATGGAGCTACAGGAAAGGAGCTGCAGGGATGGAGCTGCAGGAGGGCAGCTGCAGGAGCAGAGCTACAATGAGGGAGCTGCGGGTAGGGAGCTGCAGGGAACGACCTGCAGGGAGGGAGCTGCAGGAGGGGAGCTATAGGGAGGGAGCTGCAGCAAGAGAGCTGCAGGAGCGGAGCTACATGAAGGGAGCTGCCGGAAGGGAGCTGCAGGAGGGGAGCTGCAGGAAGGGAGCTGCAGGCGGGGAGCTGCAGGGAGGGAGCTGCAGGGAGGGAGCTGCAGGAAGGGTGCTACAGGGAGGGAGCGCCAGGGAGGGAGCTACAGGGCGAAAGCTACAGGGAGGGAGCTACAGGAGTGTGCTGCAGGAGGGGAGCTGCTGGGAGGGAGCTGCAGGGAGTGAGCTGTCGGAGGGGAGCTGCCAGAGGGGAGCTGCAGGGAGGGATCAACAGGGAGGAAGCTACAGGGAGGGAGCTGCAGGGAGGGAGCTGCAGGAGGGGAGCTATAGGGAGGGAGCTGCAGCGAGAGAGCTGCAGGAGCGGGGCTACATGAAGGGAGCTGCCGGAAGGGAGCTGCAGGAGGGGATCTGCAAGAAAGGAGCTGCAGGTGGAGAGCAACAGGGAGGGAGCTGCAGGGAGGGAGCTGCAGGAAGGGTGCTACAGGGAGGGAGCGCCAGGGAGGGAGCTACAGGGAGGGAGCTGCAGGAGTGTGCTGCAGGAGGGGAGCTGTTGGAAGGGAGCTGTAGGAGGGGAGCTGTAGGAGGGGAGCTACAGGGAGGGAGCTACAGGAGGGGAGCTACAGGGAGGGAGCTACAGGAGGGGAGTTACAGGAACGGAGCAGCAGCGATGGAGCTGTAGAGAGGGAGCTGCAGGAGGGGAGCTGCAGGGAGGGAGCCGCAGGGAGGGAGCTGCAGGGAGGGAGCTGCAGGGAGGCAGCTGCAGGAGGGGTGCTAAAGGGAGGGAGCTACATGAAGTGACCTACAGGGACGGAGCTGCAGGGAATGAGCTGCTGGAGTGGAGCTGCAGGGAGGGAGCTGCAGGGAGGGAGCTGAAGGGAGGGAGCTGTCGGAGGGGAGCTGCCAGAGGGGAGCTGCAGGGAGGGATCAACAGGGAGGAAGCTACAGGGAGGGAGCTGCAGGGAGGGAGCTGCAGGAGGGTGCTGCAGGAGGGGAGCTGCTGGTAGGGAGCTGCAGGGTGTGAGCTGCAGGATGAGAGCTGCAGGAGGCGAGCTGCAGGGAGGGAGCCACAGGGAGGGACCTGCAGGAAGGGAGCTGCAGGGATGGAGCTACAGGAAAGGAGCTGCAGGGAGGGAGCTGCAGGAGGGCAGCTGCAGGAGCAGAGCTACAATGAGGGAGCTGCGGGTAGGGAGCTGCAGGGAACGACCTGCAGGGAGGGAGCTGCAGGAGGGGATCTATAGGGTGGGAGCTGAAGCAAGAGAGCTGCAGGAGCGGAGCTACATGAAGGGAGCTGCCGGAAGGGAGCTGCAGGAGGGGAGCTGCAGGAAGGGAGCTGCAGGAGGGGAGCTGCAGGAAGGGTGCTACAGGGAGGGAGCGCCAGGGAGGGAGCTACAGGGCGAAAGCTACAGGGAGGGAGCTACAGGAGTGTGCTGCAGGAGGGGAGCTGCTGGGAGGGAGCTGCAGGGAGTGAGCTGTCGGAGGGGAGCTGCCAGAGGGGAGCTGCAGGGAGGGATCAACAGGGAGGAAGCTACAGGGAGGGAGCTGCAGGGAGGGAGCTGCAGGAGGGGAGCTATAGGGAGGGAGCTGCAGCGAGAGAGCTGCAGGAGCGGGGCTACATGAAGGGAGCTGCCGGAAGGGAGCTGCAGGAGGGGATCTGCAAGAAAGGAGCTGCAGGTGGAGAGCAACAGGGAGGGAGCTGCAGGGAGGGAGCTGCAGGAAGGGTGCTACAGGGAGGGAGCGCCAGGGAGGGAGCTACAGGGAGGGAGCTGCAGGAGTGTGCTGCAGGAGGGGAGCTGCTGGAAGGGAGCTGTAGGAGGGGAGCTGCTGGAGGGGAGCTTAAGGAGGGGAGCTGCAGGGATGGATCTGCAGGGAGGGAGCTGCAGGAGGGGAGCTGCAGGAGGGGAGCTACAGGGAGGGAGCTGCAGGAGGGGAGCTACAGGAACGGAGCAGCAGCGATGGAGCTGTAGAGAGGGAGCTGCAGGAGGGGAGCTGCAGGGAGGGAGCCGCAGGGAGGGAGATGCAGGGAGGGAGCTGCAGGGAGGCAGCTGCAGGAGGGGTGCTAAAGGGAGGGAGCTACATGAAGTGACCTACAGGGACGGAGCTGCAGGGAATGAGCTGCTGGAGTGGAGCTGCAGGGAGGGAGCTGAAGGGAGGGAGCTGTCGGAGGGGAGCTGCCAGAGGGGAGCTGCAGGGAGGGATCAACAGGGAGGAAGCTACAGGGAGGGAGCTGCAGGGAGGGAGCTGCAGGAAGGGAGCTATAGGGAGGGAGCTGCAGCGAGAGAGCTGCAGGAGCGGAGCTACATGAAGGGAGCTGCCGGAAGGGAGCTGCAGGAGGGGATCTGCAAGAAAGGAGCTGCAGGTGGAGAGCAACCGGGAGGGAGCTGCAGGGAGGGAGCTGCAAGAGGGGACAACAGGGAGGGAGCTGCAGGGAGGGAGCTGCAGGAAGGGTGCTACAGGGAGGGAGCGCCAGGGAGGGAGCTACAGGGAGGGAGCTGCAGGAGTGTGCTGCAGGAGGGGAGCTGCTGGAAGGGAGCTGTAGGAGGGGAGCTGCAGGAGTGGAGCAACAGGGAGGGAGCTGCAGGGAGGGAGCTGCAGGGAGAGAGCTGCAGGGAGAGAGCTGCAGGGAGAGAGCTGCAGGAGGGGACTACAGGGAGTGAGCTGCAGGAAGGGAGCTGCAGGAGCGGAGCTGCAGGAGTGGAGCAACAGGGAGGGAGCTGCAGGGAGGGAGCTACAGGAAGGGAGCTGCAGGGAGGGAGCTGCAGGGAGGGAGCTGCAGGAGGGGAGCTAAAGGGAGGGAGCTGCAGGAGGGCAGCTGCAGGAGCAGAGCTACAGGGAGGGAGCTGCAGGGAGGCAGCTGCAGGAGGGGTGCTAAAGGGAGGGAGCTACATGAAGTGACCTACAGGGACGGAGCTGCAGGGAATGAGCTGCTGGAGTGGAGCTGCAGGGAGGGAGCTGCAGGGAGGGAGCTGAAGGGAGGGAGCTGTCGGAGGGGAGCTGCCAGAGGGGAGCTGCAGGGAGGGATCAACAGGGAGGAAGCTACAGGGAGGGAGCTGCAGGGAGGGAGCTGCAGGAGGGTGCTGCAGGAGGGGAGCTGCTGGTAGGGAGCTGCAGGGTGTGAGCTGCAGGATGAGAGCTGCAGGAGGCGAGCTGCAGGGAGGGAGCCACAGGGAGGGACCTGCAGGAAGGGAGCTGCAGGGATGGAGCTACAGGAAAGGAGCTGCAGGGAGGGAGCTGCAGGAGGGCAGCTGCAGGAGCAGAGCTACAATGAGGGAGCTGCGGGTAGGGAGCTGCAGGGAACGACCTGCAGGGAGGGAGCTGCAGGAGGGGATCTATAGGGAGGGAGCTGCAGGGAACGACCTGCAGGGAGGGAGCTGCAGGAGGGGATCTATAGGGAGGGAGCTGCAGGAGGGGAGCTGCAGGAAGGGTGCTACAGGGAGGGAGCGCCAGGGAGGGAGCTACAGGGCGAAAGCTACAGGGAGGGAGCTACACGAGTGTGCTGCAGGAGGGGAGCTGCTGGGAGGGAGCTGCAGGGAGTGAGCTGTCGGAGGGGAGCTGCCAGAGGGGAGCTGCAGGGAGGGATCAACAGGGAGGAAGCTACAGGGAGGGAGCTGCAGGGAGGGAGCTGCAGGAGGGGAGCTATAGGGAGGGAGCTGCAGCGAGAGAGCTGCAGGAGCGGGGCTACATGAAGGGAGCTGCCGGAAGGGAGCTGCAGGAGGGGATCTGCAAGAAAGGAGCTGCAGGTGGAGAGCAACAGGGAGGGAGCTGCAGGGAGGGAGCTGCAGGAAGGGTGCTACAGGGAGGGAGCGCCAGGGAGGGAGCTACAGGGAGGGAGCTGCAGGAGTGTGCTGCAGGAGGGGAGCTGCTGGAAGGGAGCTGTAGGAGGGGAGCTGCTGGAGGGGAGCTTAAGGAGGGGAGCTGCAGGGATGGATCTGCAGGGAGGGAGCTGCAGGAGGGGAGCTGCAGGAGGGGAGCTACAGGGAGGGAGCTGCAGGAGGGGAGCTACAGGAACGGAGCAGCAGCGATGGAGCTGTAGAGAGGGAGCTGCAGGAGGGGAGCTGCAGGGAGGGAGCCGCAGGGAGGGAGATGCAGGGAGGAAGCTGCAGGGAGGCAGCTGCAGGAGGGGTGCTAAAGGGAGGGAGCTACATGAAGTGACCTACAGGGACGGAGCTGCAGGGAATGAGCTGCTGGAGTGGAGCTGCAGGGAGGGAGCTGAAGGGAGGGAGCTGTCGGAGGGGAGCTGCCAGAGGGGAGCTGCAGGGAGGGATCAACAGGGAGGAAGCTACAGGGAGGGAGCTGCAGGGAGGGAGCTGCAGGAGGGGAGCTATAGGGAGGGAGCTGCAGCGAGAGAGCTGCAGGAGCGGAGCTACATGAAGGGAGCTGCCGGAAGGGAGCTGCAGGAGGGGATCTGCAAGAAAGGAGCTGCAGGTGGAGAGCAACAGGGAGGGAGCTGCAGGGAGGGAGCTGCAAGAGGGGACAACAGGGAGGGAGCTGCAGGGAGGGAGCTGCAGGAAGGGTGCTACAGGGAGGGAGCGCCAGGGAGGGAGCTACAGGGAGGGAGCTGCAGGAGTGTGCTGCAGGAGGGGAGCTGCTGGAAGGGAGCTGTAGGAGGGGAGCTGCAGGAGTGGAGCAACAGGGAGGGAGCTGCAGGGAGGGAGCTGCAGGGAGAGAGCTGCAGGGAGAGAGCTGCAGGGAGAGAGCTGCAGGAGGGGACTACAGGGAGTGAGCTGCAGGAAGGGAGCTGCAGGAGCGGAGCTGCAGGAGTGGAGCAACAGGGAGGGAGCTGCAGGGAGGGAGCTACAGGAAGGGAGCTGCAGGGAGGGAGCTGCAGGGAGGGAGCTGCAGGAGGGGAGCTAAAGGGAGGGAGCTGCAGGAGGGCAGCTGCAGGAGCAGAGCTACAGGGAGGGAGCTGCAGGGAGGGGAGCTACAGGGAGGGAGCTGCAGGGAGGGAGCTACAGGAAGGGAGCTGCAGGGAGGGAGATGCAGGGAGGGTGCTGCAGGAGGGGTGCTAAAGTGAGGGAGCTACATGAAGTGAACTACAGGGACGGAGCTGCAGGGAGGGAGCTGCAGGGAGGGAGCTGCAGGGAGGGAGCTGCTGGAGTAGAGCAGCAGGGAGGGAGCTGCATTGAGGGAGCTGCAGGAAGGGAGCTGCAGGGAGGGAGCTGCAGGGAGGGAGCTAAAGGAAGGGAGCTAAAGGATGGGAGTTGCAGGGAGGGAGCTGCAGGGAGGCAGCTGCAGGAGGGGTGCTAAAGGGAGGGAGCTACATGAAGTGACCTACAGGGACGGAGCTGCAGGGAGTGAGCTGCTGGAGTGGAGCTGCAGGGAGGGAGCTGCATGGAGGGAGCTGAAGGGAGGGAGCTGCAGGGAGAGGGCTGCAGGGAGGGAGCTGCAGGGATGGAGCTACAGGAAAGGAGCTGCAGGTAGGGAGATGCAGGAGGGCAGCTGCAGGAGCAGAGCTACAGGGAGGGAGCTGCAGTGAGGGAGCTGCAGGGAACGAGCTGCTGGGAGGGAGCTGCATGAGCGGAGCTGCAGGAGGGGAGCTACAGGGAGGGAGCTGCAGGAAGGGAGCTGCAGGTGGGGAGCTACAGGGAGGGAGTTGCAGGGAGCGAGCTGCAGGAGGGGACAACAGGGAGGGAGCTGCAGGGAAGTTGCTGCAGGGAGGGTGCTACAGGGAGGGAGCTGCAGGGAGAGAGCTACAGGGCAAAAGCTACAGGGAGGGAGCTGAAGGAGGGTGCTGCAGGAGGGGAGCTGCTGGTAGGGAGCTGCAGGGTGTGAGCTGCAGGATGAGAGCTGCAGGAGGCGAGCTGCAGGGAGGGAGCCACAGGGAGGGAGCTACAGGGAGGAAGCTACAGGGAGGGAGCTGCAGGAAGGGAGCTGCAGGGATGGAGCTACAGGAAAGGAGCTGCAGGGAGGGAGCTGCAGGAGGGCAGCTGCAGGAGCAGAGCTACAATGAGGGAGCTGCGGGTAGGGAGCTGCAGGGAACGACCTGCAGGGAGGGAGCTGCAGGAGGGGAGCTATAGGGAGGGAGCTGCAGCAAGAGAGCTGCAGGAGCGGAGCTACATGAAGGGAGCTGCCGGAAGGGAGCTGCAGGAGGGGAGCTGCAGGAAGGGAGCTGCAGGAGGGGAGCTGCAGGAAGGGTGCTACAGGGAGGGAGCGCCAGGGAGGGAGCTACAGGGCGAAAGCTACAGGGAGGGAGCTACAGGAGTGTGCTGCAGGAGGGGAGCTGCTGGGAGGGAGCTGCAGGGAGTGAGCTGTCGGAGGGGAGCTGCCAGAGGGGAGCTGCAGGGAGGGATCAACAGGGAGGAAGCTACAGGGAGGGAGCTGCAGGGAGGGAGCTGCAGGAGGGGAGCTATAGGGAGGGAGCTGCAGCGAGAGAGCTGCAGGAGCGGGGCTACATGAAGGGAGCTGCCGGAAGGGAGCTGCAGGAGGGGATCTGCAAGAAAGGAGCTGCAGGTGGAGAGCAACAGGGAGGGAGCTGCAGGGAGGGAGCTGCAGGAAGGGTGCTACAGGGAGGGAGCGCCAGGGAGGGAGCTACAGGGAGGGAGCTACAGGAGGGGAGCTACAGGGAGGGAGCTACAGGAGGGGAGCGACAGGGAGGGAGCAGCAGCGATGGAGCTGTAGAGAGGGAGCTGCAGGAGGGCAGCTGCAGGGAGGGAGCCGCAGGGAGGGAGCTGCAGGGAGGGAGCTGCAGGGAGGCAGCTGCAGGAGGGGTGCTAAAGGGAGGGAGCTACATGAAGTGACCTACAGGGACGGAGCTGCAGGGAATGAGCTGCTGGAGTGGAGCTGCAGGGAGGGAGCTGCAGGGAGGGAGCTGAAGGGAGGGAGCTGTCGGAGGGGAGCTGCCAGAGGGGAGCTGCAGGGAGGGATCAACAGGGAGGAAGCTACAGGGAGGGAGCTGCAGGGAGGGAGCTGCAGGAGGGGAGCTATAGGGAGGGAGCTGCAGCGAGAGAGCTGCAGGAGCGGAGCTACATGAAGGGAGCTGCCGGAAGGGAGCTGCAGGAGGGGATCTGCAAGAAAGGAGCTGCAGGTGGAGAGCAACAGGGAGGGAGCTGCAGGGAGGGAGCTGCAGGAGGAGAGCTGCAGGGAGGGAGCAGCAGGGAGGGAGCTGCAGGTAGGGAGCTGCAGGAGGGGAGCTACCGGAAGGGAGCTACAGGGAGGGAGCAGCAGGGAGGGAGCTGCAGGGATGGAGCTGCAGAAAGGGAGCTACAGGGAGGGAGCTGCAGGGAGGGAGCTGCAGGTGGTAAGCTGCAGGAGGGGAGCTACAGGGAAGGAGATGCAGGAAGGGAGCTGCAGGTGGGGTGCTACAGGGAGGGAGCTACAGGGAGGGAGCTGCAGCGAGGGAGCTGCAGTGAGGGAGCTGCAGGGAGGGAGCTGCTGGGAGGGAGCTGCAGGGAGGGAGCTGCAGGTTGGGAGCTACAGGAATGGAGCAGCAGCGATGGAGCTGTAGAGAGGGAGCTGCAGGAGGGGAGCTGCAGGGAGGGAGCCGCAGGGAGGGAGCTGCAGGGAGGGAGCTGCAGGGAGCGAGTTGCATGAGTGCAGCTGCAGGAGCAGAGCTACAGGGAGGGAGCTGCAGGGAGGGGAGCTGCATGTAGGAAGCTGCAGGAGCGGAGCTTCCAGGAGATGAGCTACAGGGAGGGAGCTGCAGGGAGGGAGCTACAGGAGGGGAGCTGCAGGGACGGAGCTGCAGGTAGGGAGCTGCAGCAGGGGAGCTAAAGGGACGGAGCTACAGGAAGTGAGCTACAGGGAGGGAGCTACAGGAAGGGAGCTGCAGGAGGGGAGCAACAGGGAGGGAGCTACAGGAACTGAGCGACAGGGAGGGAGCTACAGGGAGGGAGCTGCCAGGAGTGGAGCTTCAGGGAGGGAGTTGCAGGAAGGGTGCTACAGGGAGGGAGCGCCAGGGAGGGAGCTGCACGAGGGGAGCTACAGGGGGGGAGTTGCAGGAAGGGAGCTACAGGGAGGGAGCTGCAGGAGGGGAACTACAGGGACGGAGCTGAAGGGACGGAGCCGCTGGGAGGGAGCCGCAGGGAGGGAGCTGCAGGGCGTGAGCTACAGGAAGGGAGCTGCAGGGCGGGAGCTGCAGGAGGGGAGCTAAAGGAGCAGAGCTACAGGGAGGGACTTGCAGGGAGGGAGGTGCAGGAAGGGAGCTGCAGGAAGGGAGCTACAGGAAGGGAGCTGCAGGGATGGAGCGGCAGGAGCGGAGCTACAGGAGAGGAGCAACAGCGATGGAGCTGCAGGGAGGGAGCTGCAGGGAGGGAGCTGCAGGGAGGGAGCTGCAGGGACGGAGGTGCAGGGAGTGAGCTGCTGGAGTGGAGCTACAGGGAGAGAGCTGCAGGGCGAGAGCTGCAGAGAGGGAGCTGCAGGGAGGGAGCTGCAGGAAGGGAGCTGCAGGAGCGGAGCTGCAGGAGCGGAGCTGCAGGAGTGGAGCTACAGGGAGGGAGCTGCAGGGAGGGAGCTGCAGGAGGGGACTACAGGGAGTGAGCTGCAGGAACGGAGCTGCATGAGCGGAGCTGCAGGAGTGGAGCTACAGGGAGGGAGCTGCAGGGAGGGAGCTGCAGGGAGGGAGCTGCAGGGAGGGAGCTGCAGGGACGGAGGTGCAGGAAGGGAGCTGCAGGAAGGGAGCTACAGGAAGGGAGCTGCAGGGAGGGAGCTGCAGGGAGGGAGCTGCATGAGCGGAGCGGCAGGAGGGGACTACAGGGAGTGAGCTGCAGGAAGGGAGCTGCAGGGAGGGAGCTGCAGGGAGGGAGCTGCAGGAGGGGACTACAGGGAGTGAGCTGCAGGAACGGAGCTGCATGAGCGGAGCTGCAGGAGTGGAGCTACAGGGAGGGAGCTGCAGGGAGGGAGCTGCAGGGAGGGAGCTGCAGGGAGGGAGCTGCAGGGAGGGAGCTGCAGGAGGGGAGCTAAAGGGAGGGAGCTGCAGGGAGGGGAGCTACAGGAAGGGAGCTGCAGGGAGGGAGATGCAGGGAGGGAGATGCAGGAGGGAGCTGCAGGGAGGGAGCTACAGGGAGGGAGCTGCAGGAGGGGAACTACAGGGACGGAGCTGAAGGGAGGGAGCCGCAGGGAGGGAGCTGCAGGGCATGAGCTACAGGGAGGGACTTGCAGGGAGGGAGGTGCAGGAAGGGAGCTACAGGAAGGGAGCTGCAGGGATGGAGCGGCAGGAGGGGAGCTACAGGAGAGGAGCAACAGCGATGCAGCTGCAGGAGGGGAGCTACAGGTAGAGAGCTGCAGGGAAGGAGCTGCAGGGAGTGAGCTGCTGGAGTGGAGCTGCAGGGAGAGAGCTGCAGGGAGAGAGCTGCAGAGAGGGAGCTGCAGGGAGAGAGCTGCAGGTAGGGAGCTACAGGGAGGGAGCTACAGGAAGGGAGCTGCAGGGAGGGAGCTACAGGGAGGGAGCTGCAGGGAGGGAGCTGCATTGAGGGAGCTGCAGGAAGGGAGCTGCAGGAAGGGAGCTGCAGGAAGGGAGCTGCAGGGAGGGAGCTGCAGGGAGGGAGCTGCATGAGCGGAGCGGCAGGAGGGGAGCTACAGGAGAAGAGCAACAGCGATCGATCTGCAGGAGGGGAGCTACAGGTAGAGAGCTGCAGGGAGAGAGCTGCAGGGAGGGAGCTGCAGGGAGGGAGCTGCAGGAGGGGACTACAGGGAGTGAGCTGCAGGAAGGGAGCTGCATGAGCGGAGCTGCAGGAGTGGAGCTACAGGGAGGGAGCTGCAGGGAGGGAGCTACAGGAAGGGAGCTGCAGGGAGGGAGCTGCAGGGAGGGAGCTGCAGGAGGGGAGCTAAAGGGAGGGAGCTGCAGGGAGGGGAGCTACAGGAAAGGAGCTGCAGGGAGGGAGATGCAGGGAGGGAGATGCAGGAGGGAGCTGCAGGGAGGGAGCTACAGGGAGGGAGCTGCAGGAGGGGAACTACAGGGACGGAGCTGAAGGGAGGGAGCCGCAGGGAGGGAGCTGCAGGGCATGAGCTACAGGGAGGGACTTGCAGGGAGGGAGGTGCAGGAAGGGAGCTACAGGAAGGGAGCTGCAGGGATGGAGCTGCAGGAGGGGAGCTACAGGAGAGGAGCAACAGCGATGGAGCTGCAGGAGGGGAGCTACAGGTAGAGAGCTGCAGGGAAGGAGCTGCAGGGAGTGAGCTGCTGGAGGGGAGCTGCAGGGAGGGAGCCGCAGGGAGGGAGCTGCAGGGAGGGAGCTGCAGGGAGGGAGCTGCAGGAGGGGTGCTAAAGGGAGGGAGCTACATGAAGTGACCTACAGGGACGGAGCTGCAGGGAATGAGCTGCTGGAGTGGAGCTGCAGGGAGGGAGCTGCAGGGAGGGAGCTGAAGGGAGGGAGCTGTCGGAGGGGAGCTGCCAGAGGGGAGCTGCAGGGAGGGATCAACAGGGAGGGAGCTGCAGGGAGGGAGCTGCAGGGAGGGAGCTGCAGGAGGGGAGCTATAGGGAGGGAGCTGCAGCGAGAGAGCTGCAGGAGCGGAGCTACATGAAGGGAGCTGCCGGAAGGGAGCTGCGGAGGGGATCTGCAAGAAAGGAGCTGCAGGTGGAGAGCAACAGGGAGGGAGCTGCAGGGAGGGAGCTGCAAGAGGGGACAACAGGGAGGGAGCTGCAGGGAGGGAGCTGCAGGAAGGGTGCTACAGGGAGGGAGCGCCAGGGAGGGAGCTACAGGGCGAAAGCTACAGGGAGGGAGCTGCAGGAGTGTGCTGCAGGAGGGGAGCTGCTGGAAGGGAGCTGTAGGACGGGAGCTGCCAGAGGGGAGCTGCAGGGAGGGATCTACAGGGAGGAAGCTACAGGGAGGGAGCTGCAGGGAGGGAGCTGCAGGAGGAGAGCTGCAGGGAGGGAGCTGCAGGGAGGGAGTTGCAGGTAGGGAGCTGCAGGAGGGGAGCTACAGGGAGGGAGCTACAGGAAGGGATCTACAGGGAGGGAGCAGCAGGGAGGGAGCTGCAGGGATGGAGCTGCAGAAAGGGAGCTACAGGGAGGGAGCTGCAGGGAGGGAGCTGCAGGTGGTAAGCTGCAGGAGGGGAGCTACAGGGAGGGAGATGCAGGAAGGGAGCTGCAGGTGGGGTGCTACAGGGAGGGAGCTACAGGGAGGGAGCTGCAGCGAGGGAGCTGCAGTGAGGGAGCTGCAGGGAGGGAGCTGCTGGGAGGGAGCTGCAGGGAGGGAGCTACAGGAATGGAGCAGCAGCGATGGAGCTGTAGAGAGGGAGCTGCAGGAGGGGAGCTGCAGGGAGGGAGCCGCAGGGAGGGAGCTGCAGGGAGGGAGCTGCAGGGAGCGAGTTGCATGAGTGCAGCTGCAGGAGCAGAGCTACAGGGAGGGAGCTGCAGGGAGGGGAGCTGCATGTAGGAAGCTGCAGGAGCGGAGCTTCCAGGAGATGAGCTACAGGGAGGGAGCTGCAGGGAGGGAGCTACAGGAGGGGAGCTGCAGGGATGGAGCTGCAGGTAGGGAGCTGCAGCAGGGGAGCTAAAGGGACGGAGCTACAGGAAGTGAGCTACAGGGAGGGAGCTGCAGTGAGGGAGCTGCAGGAGGGGAGCTACAGGGAGGGAGCTGCAGGGAGGGAGCTGCAGGGAGGGAGCTACAGGAAGTGAGCTACAGGGAGGGAGATGCAGGGAGGCTGCTACAGGAAGGGAGCTACAGGAAGTGAGCTACAGGGAGGGAGATGCAGGGAGGGAGCTACAGGAAGGGAGCTACAGGAAGGGAGCTGCAGGAGGGGAGCAACAGGGAGGGAGCTACAGGAACTGAGCGACAGGGAGGGAGATGCAGGAGGGGAGCTACAGGGGGGGAGTTGCAGGAAGGGTGCTACAGGGAGGGAGCGCCAGGGAGGGAGCTGCACGAGGGGAGCTACAGGGGGGGAGTTGCAGGAAGGGAGCTACAGGGAGGGAGCTGCAGGAGGGGAACTACAGGGACAGAGCTGAAGGGACGGAGCCGCTGGGAGGGAGCCGCAGAGCGGGAGCTGCAGGGCGTGAGCTACAGGAAGGGAGCTGCAGGGCGGGAGCTGCAGGAGGGGAGCTAAAGGAGCAGAGCTACAGGGAGAGACTTGCAGGGAGGGAGGTGCAGGAAGCGAGCTGCAGGAAGGGAGCTACAGGAAGGGAGCTGCAGGGATGGAGCGGCAGGAGGGGAGCTACAGGAGAGGAGCAACAGCGATGGAGCTGCAGGAGGGGAGCTACAGGTAGAGAGCTGCAGGGAGAGAGCTGCAGGGAGAGAGCTGCAGGGAGAGAGCTGCAGGAGGGGACTACAGGGAGTGAGCTGCAGGAAGGGAGCTGCAGAAGCGGAGCTGCAGGAGCGGAGCTGCAGGAGTGGAGCTACAGGGAGGGAGCTGCAGGGAGGGAGCTGCAGGAGGGGACTACAGGGAGTGAGCTGCAGGAACGGAGCTGCATGAGCGGAGCTGCAGGAGTGGAGCTACAGGGAGGGAGCTGCAGGGAGGGAGCTGCAGGGAGGGAGCTGCAGGGAGGGAGCTGCAGGGACGGAGGTGCAGGAAGGGAGCTGCAGGAAGGGAGCTACAGGAAGGGAGCTGCAGGGAGGGAGCTGCAGGGAGGGAGCTGCATGAGCGGAGCGGCAGGAGGGGACTACAGGGAGTGAGCTGCAGGAAGGGAGCTGCAGGGAGGGAGCTGCAGGGAGGGAGCTGCAGGAGGGGACTACAGGGAGTGAGCTGCAGGAACGGAGCTGCATGAGCGGAGCTGCAGGAGTGGAGCTACAGGGAGGGAGCTGCAGGGAGGGAGCTGCAGGGAGGGAGCTGCAGGGAGGGAGCTGCAGGGAGGGAGCTGCAGGAGGGGAGCTAAAGGGAGGGAGCTGCAGGGAGGGGAGCTACAGGAAGGGAGCTGCAGGGAGGGAGATGCAGGGAGGGAGATGCAGGAGGGAGCTGCAGGGAGGGAGCTACAGGGAGGGAGCTGCAGGAGGGGAACTACAGGGACGGAGCTGAAGGGAGGGAGCCGCAGGGAGGGAGCTGCAGGGCATGAGCTACAGGGAGGGACTTGCAGGGAGGGAGGTGCAGGAAGGGAGCTACAGGAAGGGAGCTGCAGGGATGGAGCGGCAGGAGGGGAGCTACAGGAGAGGAGCAACAGCGATGCAGCTGCAGGAGGGGAGCTACAGGTAGAGAGCTGCAGGGAAGGAGCTGCAGGGAGTGAGCTGCTGGAGTGGAGCTGCAGGGAGAGAGCTGCAGGGAGAGAGCTGCAGAGAGGGAGCTGCAGGGAGAGAGCTGCAGGTAGGGAGCTACAGGGAGGGAGCTACAGGAAGGGAGCTGCAGGGAGGGAGCTACAGGGAGGGAGCTGCAGGGAGGGAGCTGCATTGAGGGAGCTGCAGGAAGGGAGCTGCAGGAAGGGAGCTGCAGGAAGGGAGCTGCAGGGAGGGAGCTGCAGGGAGGGAGCTGCATGAGCGGAGCGGCAGGAGGGGAGCTACAGGAGAAGAGCAACAGCGATCGATCTGCAGGAGGGGAGCTACAGGTAGAGAGCTGCAGGGAGAGAGCTGCAGGGAGGGAGCTGCAGGGAGGGAGCTGCAGGAGGGGACTACAGGGAGTGAGCTGCAGGAAGGGAGCTGCATGAGCGGAGCTGCAGGAGTGGAGCTACAGGGAGGGAGCTGCAGGGAGGGAGCTACAGGAAGGGAGCTGCAGGGAGGGAGCTGCAGGGAGGGAGCTGCAGGAGGGGAGCTAAAGGGAGGGAGCTGCAGGGAGGGGAGCTACAGGAAAGGAGCTGCAGGGAGGGAGATGCAGGGAGGGAGATGCAGGAGGGAGCTGCAGGGAGGGAGCTACAGGGAGGGAGCTGCAGGAGGGGAACTACAGGGACGGAGCTGAAGGGAGGGAGCCGCAGGGAGGGAGCTGCAGGGCATGAGCTACAGGGAGGGACTTGCAGGGAGGGAGGTGCAGGAAGGGAGCTACAGGAAGGGAGCTGCAGGGATGGAGCTGCAGGAGGGGAGCTACAGGAGAGGAGCAACAGCGATGGAGCTGCAGGAGGGGAGCTACAGGTAGAGAGCTGCAGGGAAGGAGCTGCAGGGAGTGAGCTGCTGGAGGGGAGCTGCAGGGAGGGAGCCGCAGGGAGGGAGCTGCAGGGAGGGAGCTGCAGGGAGGGAGCTGCAGGAGGGGTGCTAAAGGGAGGGAGCTACATGAAGTGACCTACAGGGACGGAGCTGCAGGGAATGAGCTGCTGGAGTGGAGCTGCAGGGAGGGAGCTGCAGGGAGGGAGCTGAAGGGAGGGAGCTGTCGGAGGGGAGCTGCCAGAGGGGAGCTGCAGGGAGGGATCAACAGGGAGGAAGCTACAGGGAGGGAGCTGCAGGGAGGGAGCTGCAGGAGGGGAGCTATAGGGAGGGAGCTGCAGCGAGAGAGCTGCAGGAGCGGAGCTACATGAAGGGAGCTGCCGGAAGGGAGCTGCGGAGGGGATCTGCAAGAAAGGAGCTGCAGGTGGAGAGCAACAGGGAGGGAGCTGCAGGGAGGGAGCTGCAAGAGGGGACAACAGGGAGGGAGCTGCAGGGAGGTAGCTGCAGGAAGGGTGCTACAGGGAGGGAGCGCCAGGGAGGGAGCTACAGGGCGAAAGCTACAGGGAGGGAGCTGCAGGAGTGTGCTGCAGGAGGGGAGCTGCTGGAAGGGAGCTGTAGGACGGGAGCTGCCAGAGGGGAGCTGCAGGGAGGGATCTACAGGGAGGAAGCTACAGGGAGGGAGCTGC
This sequence comes from Isurus oxyrinchus, assembly GCA_026770705.1. Classification (NCBI taxonomy): domain Eukaryota; kingdom Metazoa; phylum Chordata; class Chondrichthyes; order Lamniformes; family Lamnidae; genus Isurus; species Isurus oxyrinchus. The sequence continues at coordinate 60,858 of JANJGN010000012.1, forward strand.
AGGGAGGGAGCTGCAGGAGGAGAGCTGCAGGGAGGGAGCTGCAGGGAGGGAGTTGCAGGTAGGGAGCTGCAGGAGGGGAGCTACAGGGAGGGAGCTACAGGAAGGGATCTACAGGGAGGGAGCAGCAGGGAGGGAGCTGCAGGGATGGAGCTGCAGAAAGGGAGCTACAGGGAGGGAGCTGCAGGGAGGGAGCTGCAGGTGGTAAGCTGCAGGAGGGGAGCTACAGGGAGGGAGATGCAGGAAGGGAGCTGCAGGTGGGGTGCTACAGGGAGGGAGCTACAGGGAGGGAGCTGCAGCGAGGGAGCTGCAGTGAGGGAGCTGCAGGGAGGGAGCTGCTGGGAGGGAGCTGCAGGGAGGGAGCTACAGGAATGGAGCAGCAGCGATGGAGCTGTAGAGAGGGAGCTGCAGGAGGGGAGCTGCAGGGAGGGAGCCGCAGGGAGGGAGCTGCAGGGAGGGAGCTGCAGGGAGCGAGTTGCATGAGTGCAGCTGCAGGAGCAGAGCTACAGGGAGGGAGCTGCAGGGAGGGGAGCTGCATGTAGGAAGCTGCAGGAGCGGAGCTTCCAGGAGATGAGCTACAGGGAGGGAGCTGCAGGGAGGGAGCTACAGGAGGGGAGCTGCAGGGATGGAGCTGCAGGTAGGGAGCTGCAGCAGGGGAGCTAAAGGGACGGAGCTACAGGAAGTGAGCTACAGGGAGGGAGCTGCAGTGAGGGAGCTGCAGGAGGGGAGCTACAGGGAGGGAGCTGCAGGGAGGGAGCTGCAGGGAGGGAGCTACAGGAAGTGAGCTACAGGGAGGGAGATGCAGGGAGGCTGCTACAGGAAGGGAGCGACAGGAAGTGAGCTACAGGGAGGGAGATGCAGGGAGGGAGCTACAGGAAGGGAGCTACAGGGCGGGAGCTGCAGGAGGGGAGCTAAAGGAGCAGAGCTACAGGGAGAGACTTGCAGGGAGGGAGGTGCAGGAAGCGAGCTGCAGGAAGGGAGCTACAGGGAGGGAGCTGCAGGAGGGGAACTACAGGGACAGAGCTGAAGGGACGGAGCCGCTGGGAGGGAGCCGCAGAGCGGGAGCTGCAGGGCGTGAGCTACAGGAAGGGAGCTGCAGGGCGGGAGCTGCAGGAGGGGAGCTAAAGGAGCAGAGCTACAGGGAGAGACTTGCAGGGAGGGAGGTGCAGGAAGCGAGCTGCAGGAAGGGAGCTACAGGAAGGGAGCTGCAGGGATGGAGCGGCAGGAGGGGAGCTACAGGAGAGGAGCAACAGCGATGGAGCTGCAGGAGGGGAGCTACAGGTAGAGAGCTGCAGGGAGAGAGCTGCAGGGAGAGAGCTGCAGGGAGAGAGCTGCAGGGAGAGAGCTGCAGGAGGGGACTACAGGGAGTGAGCTGCAGGAAGGGAGCTGCAGGAGTGGAGCAACAGGGAGGGAGCTGCAGGGAGGGAGCTACAGGAAGGGAGCTGCAGGGAGGGAGCTGCAGGGAGGGAGCTGCAGGAGGGGAGCTAAAGGGAGGGAGCTGCAGGAGGGCAGCTGCAGGAGCAGAGCTACAGGGAGGGAGCTGCAGGGAGGGGAGCTACAGGGAGGGAGCTGCAGGGAGGGAGCTACAGGAAGGGAGCTGCAGGGAGGGAGATGCAGGGAGGGTGCTGCAGGAGGGGTGCTAAAGTGAGGGAGCTACATGAAGTGAACTACAGGGACGGAGCTGCAGGGAGGGAGCTGCAGGGAGGGAGCTGCAGGGAGGGAGCTGCTGGAGTGGAGCAGCAGGGAGGGAGCTGCATTGAGGGAGCTGCAGGAAGGGAGCTGCAGGGAGGGAGCTGCAGGGAGGGAGCTAAAGGAAGGGAGCTAAAGGATGGGAGTTGCAGGGAGGGAGCTGCAGGGAGGCAGCTGCAGGAGGGGTGCTAAAGGGAGGGAGCTACATGAAGTGACCTACAGGGACGGAGCTGCAGGGAGTGAGCTGCTGGAGTGGAGCTGCAGGGAGGGAGCTGCATGGAGGTAGCTGAAGGGAGGGAGCTGCAGGGAGAGGGCTGCAGGGAGGGAGCTGCAGGGATGGAGCTACAGGAAAGGAGCTGCAGGTAGGGAGATGCAGGAGGGCAGCTGCAGGAGCAGAGCTACAGGGAGGGAGCTGCAGTGAGGGAGCTGCAGGGAACGAGCTGCAGGGAGGGAGCTGCATGAGCGGAGCTGCAGGAGGGGAGCTACAGGGAGGGAGCTGCAGGAAGGGAGCTGCAGGTGGGGAGCTACAGGGAGGGAGTTGCAGGGAGCGAGCTGCAGGAGGGGACAACAGGGAGGGAGCTGCAGGGAAGTTGCTGCAGGGAGGGTGCTACAGGGAGGGAGCTGCAGGGAGAGAGCTACAGGGCAAAAGCTACAGGGAGGGAGCTGAAGGAGGGTGCTGCAGGAGGGGAGCTGCTGGTAGGGAGCTGCAGGGTGTGAGCTGCAGGATGAGAGCTGCAGGAGGCGAGCTGCAGGGAGGGAGCCACAGGGAGGGAGCTACAGGGAGGAAGCTACAGGGAGGGAGCTGCAGGAAGGGAGCTGCAGGGATGGAGCTACAGGAAAGGAGCTGCAGGGAGGGAGCTGCAGGAGGGCAGCTGCAGGAGCAGAGCTACAATGAGGGAGCTGCGGGTAGGGAGCTGCAGGGAACGACCTGCAGGGAGGGAGCTGCAGGAGGGGAGCTATAGGGAGGGAGCTGCAGCAAGAGAGCTGCAGGAGCGGAGCTACATGAAGGGAGCTGCCGGAAGGGAGCTGCAGGAGGGGAGCTGCAGGAAGGGAGCTGCAGGAGGAGAGCTGCAGGAAGGGTGCTACAGGGAGGGAGCGCCAGGGAGGGAGCTACAGGGCGAAAGCTACAGGGAGGGAGCTACAGGAGTGTGCTGCAGGAGGGGAGCTGCTGGGAGGGAGCTGCAGGGAGTGAGCTGTCGGAGGGGAGCTGCCAGAGGGGAGCTGCAGGGAGGGATCTACAGGGAGGAAGCTACAGGGAGGGAGCTGCAGGGAGGGAGCTGCAGGAGGGGAGCTATAGGGAGGGAGCTGCAGCGAGAGAGCTGCAGGAGCGGGGCTACATGAAGGGAGCTGCCGGAAGGGAGCTGCAGGAGGGGATCTGCAAGAAAGGAGCTGCAGGTGGAGAGCAACAGGGAGGGAGCTGCAGGGAGGGAGCTGCAGGAAGGGTGCTACAGGGAGGGAGCGCCAGGGAGGGAGCTACAGGGAGGGAGCTGCAGGAGTGTGCTGCAGGAGGGGAGCTGCTGGAAGGGAGCTGTAGGACGGGAGCTGCTGGAGGGGAGCTTAAGGAGGGGAGCTGCAGGGAGGGAGCTACAGGAGGGGAGCTACAGGAACGGAGCAGCAGCGATGGAGCTGTAGAGAGGGAGCTGCAGGAGGGGAGCTGCAGGGAGGGAGCCGCAGGGAGGGAGCTGCAGGGAGGCAGCTGCAGGAGGGGTGCTAAAGGGAGGGAGCTACATGAAGTGACCTACAGGGACGGAGCTGCAGGGAATGAGCTGCTGGAGTGGAGCTGCAGGGAGGGAGCTGCAGGGAGGGAGCTGAAGGGAGGGAGCTGTCGGAGGGGAGCTGCCAGAGGGGAGCTGCAGGGAGGGATCAACAGGGAGGAAGCTACAGGGACGGAGCTGCAGGGAGGGAGCTGCAGGAGGGGAGCTATAGGGAGGGAGCTGCAGCGAGAGAGCTGCAGGAGCGGAGCTACATGAAGGGAGCTGCCGGAATGGAGCTGCAGGAGGGGATCTGCAAGAAAGGAGCTGCAGGTGGAGAGCAACAGGGAGGGAGCTGCAGGGAGGGAGCTGCAGGAGGAGAGCTGCAGGGAGGGAGCTGCAGGGAGGGAGCTGCAGGTAGGGAGCTGCAGGAGGGGAGCTACAGGGAGGGAGCTACAGGAAGGGAGCTACAGGGAGGGAGCAGCAGGGAGGGAGCTGCAGGAGGAGAGCTGCAGGGAGGGAGCTGCAGAAAGGGAGCTACAGGGAGGGAGCTGCAGGGAGGGAGCTGCAGGTGGTAAGCTGCAGGAGGGGAGCTACAGGGAGGGAGATGCAGGAAGGGAGCTGCAGGTGGGGTGCTACAGGGAGGGAGCTACAGGGAGGGAGCTACAGGGAGGGAGCTGCAGGAGGGGAACTACAGGGACGGAGCTGAAGTGACGGAGCCGCTGGGAGGGAGCCGCAGGGAGGGAGCTGCAGGGCGTGAGCTACAGGAAGGGAGCTGCAGGGCGGGAGCTGCAGGAGGGGAGCTAAAGGAGCAGAGCTACAGGGAGGGACTTGCAGGGAAGGAGGTGCAGGAAGGGAGCTGCAGGAAGGGAGCTACAGGAAGGGAGCTGCAGGGATGGAACGGCAGGAGGGGAGCTACAGGAGAGGAGTAACAGCGATGGAGCTGCAGGAGGGGAGCTACAGGTAGAGAGCTGCAGGGAAGGAGCTGCAGGGAGTGAGCTGCTGGAGTGGAGCTGCAGGGAGAGAACTGCAGGGAGAGAGCTGCAGAGAGGGAGCTGCAGAGAGGGAGCTGCAGGAAGGGAGCTGCAGGAGCGGAGCTGCAGGAGCGGAGCTGCAGGAGTGGAGCTACAGGGAGGGAGCTGCAGGGAGGGAGCTGCAGGAGGGGACTACAGGGAGTGAGCTGCAGGAACGGAGCTGCATGAGCGGAGCTGCAGGAGTGGAGCTACAGGGAGGGAGCTGCAGGGAGGGAGCTGCTGGGAGGGAGCTGCAGGGAGGGAGCTGCAGGGACGGAGGTGCAGGGAGGGAGCTGCATGAGCGGAGCGGCAGGAGGGGACTACAGGGAGTGAGCTGCAGGAAGGGAGCTGCAGGGAGGGAGCTGCAGGGAGGGAGCTGCAGGAGGGGAGCTACAGGTAGAGAGCTGCAGGGAAGGAGCTGCAGGGAGTGAGCTGCTGGAGTGGAGCTGCAGGGAGAGAGCTGCAGGGAGAGAGCTGCAGAGAGGGAGCTGCAGGGAGAGAGCTGCAGGTAGGGAGCTACAGGGAGGGAGCAACAGGAAGGGAGCTGCAGGGAGGGAGCTACAGGGAGGGAGCTGCAGGGAGGGAGCTGCAGGAAGGGAGCTGCAGGAAGGGAGCAGCAGGAAGGGAGCTGCAGGAAGGGAGCTACAGGAAGGGAGCTGCAGGGAGGGAGCTGCAGGGAGGGAGCTGCATGAGCGGAGCGGCAGGAGGGGAGCTACAGGAGAAGAGCAACAGCGATCGAGCTGCAGGAGGGGAGCTACAGGTAGAGAGCTGCAGGGAGAGAGCTGCAGGGAGGGAGCTGCAGGGAGGGAGCTGCAGGAGGGGACTACAGGGAGTGAGCTGCAGGAAGGGAGCTGCATGAGCGGAGCTGCAGGAGTGGAGCTACAGGGAGGGAGCTGCAGGGAGGGAGCTACAGGAAGGGAGCTGCAGGGAGGGAGCTGCAGGGAGGGAGCTGCAGGAGGGGAGCTAAAGGGAGGGAGCTGCAGGGAGGGGAGCTACAGGAAGGGAGCTGCAGGGAGGGAGATGCAGGGAGGGAGATGCAGGAGGGAGCTGCAGGGAGGGAGCTACAGGGAGGGAGCTGCAGGAGGGGAACTACAGGGACGGAGCTGAAGGGAGGGAGCCGCAGGGAGGGAGCTGCAGGGCATGAGCTACAGGGAGGGACTTGCAGGGAGGGAGGTGCAGGAAGGGAGCTACAGGAAGGGAGCTGCAGGGATGGAGCTGCAGGAGGGGAGCTACAGGAGAGGAGCAACAGCGATGGAGCTGCAGGAGGGGAGCTACAGGTTGAGAGCTGCAGGGAAGGAGCTGCAGGGAGTGAGCTGCTGGAGTGGAGCGGCAGGGAAAGAGCTGCAGGGAGAGAGCTGCAGGGAGAGAGCTGCAGGGACGGAGCTGCAGGAGGGGAGCTACAGGTAGAGAGCTGCAGGGAAGGAGCTGCAGGGAGTGAGCTGCTCGAGTGGAGCTGCAGGGAGAGAGCTGCAGGGAGAGAGCTGCAGGGAGGGAGCTGCAGGGAGAGAGCTGCAGGGAGGGAGCTGCAGGAAGGGAGCTGCAGGAAGGGAGCTGCAGGAGCGGAGCTGCAGGAGTGGAGCTACAGGGAGGGAGTTGCAGGGAGGGAGCTACAGGAAGGGAGCTGCAGGGAGGGAGCTGCAGGGAGGCAGCTGCAGGAGGGGAGCTAAAGGGAGGGAGCTGCAGGGAGGGGAGCTACAGGGAGGGAGCTGCAGGGAGGGAGCTACAGGAAGGGAGCTGCAGGGAGGGAGATGCAGGGAGGGAGATGCAGGAGGGAGCTGCAGGGAGGGAGCTGCAGGGAGGGAGCTGCTGGAGTGGAGCAGCAGGGAGGGAGGTGCATTGAGGGAGCTGCAGGATGGGAGCTGCAGGGAGGGAGCTGCAGGGAGGGACCTAAAGGAAGGGAGCAGCAGGGAGGGAGCTGCAGGGAGGGAGCTGCAGGAGGCGTGCTAAAGGGAGGGAGCTACATGAAGTGAGCTACAGGGACGAAGCTGCAGGGAGGGAGCTGCTGGAGTGGAGCTGCAGGGAGGGAGCTGCAGGGAGGGAGCTGCACGAGGGGAGGTACAGGGGGGGAGCTACAGGGGGGGGAGCTACAGGGAGGGAGCTGCAGGAGGGGAACTACAGGGACGGAGCTGAAGGGAGGGAGCCGCTGGGAGGGAGCCGCAGGGAGGGAGCTGCAGGGCGTGAGCTACAGGAAGGGAGCTGCAGGGAGGGAGCTGCAGGAGGAGAGCAAAAGGAGCAGAGCTACAGGGAGGGACTTGCAGGGAGGGAGGTGCAGGAAGGGAGCTGCAGGAAGGGAGCTACAGGAAGGGAGCTGCAGGGATGGAGCGGCAGGAGGGGAGCTACAGGAGAGGAGCAACAGCGATGGAGCTGCAGGAGGGGAGCTACAGGTAGAGAGCTGCAGGGAAGGAGATGCAGGGAGAGAGCTGCAGGGAGAGAGCTGCAGGGAGGGAGCTGCAGGGAGGGAGCTGCAGGGAGGGAGCTGCAGGGAGAGAGCTGCAGGGAGAGAGCTGCAGGGAGGGAGCTGCAGGAGGGGAGCTGCAGGAAGGGAGCTGCAGGGAGGGAGCTGCAGGGAGGGAGCTGTAGGGAGGGAGCTACAGGGAGGGAGCTGCAGGAGGGGAGCTAAAGGGAGGGAGCTGCAGGGAGGGAGATGCAGGGAGGGAGCTGCAGGAGGGGTGCTAAAGGGAGGGAGCTACATGAAGTGAGCAACAGGGACGGAGCTGCAGGGAGGGAGCTGCAGACAGGGAGCTGCAGGGAGGGAGCTCCTGGAGTGGAGCAGCAGGGAGGGAGCTGCAGAGAGGTAGCTGCAGGGAGGGAGCTAAAGGAATGGAGCTGCAGGGAGGGAGCTGCTGGGAGGGAGCTGCAGGGAGGGAGCTGCAGGGAGGGAGCTGCAGGGATGGAGCTGCAGGGATGGAGCTGCAGGAAAGGAGCTGCAGGGAGGGAGATTCAGGAGGGCAGCTGCAGGAGCAGAGCTACAGGGAGGGAGCTGCAGTGAGGGAGCTGCAGGGAACGAGATGCAGTGAGGGAGCTGCATGAGCGGAGCTGCAGGAGGGGAGCTACAGGGAGGGAGATACAGGAGGGGTGCTGCAGGTTGGGAGCTGTAGGGCGTGAGCTGCAGGAAGCGAGCTGAAGGAAGACATCTGCAGGAGGGGAGCTACAGGAAGGGAGCTGCAGGAAGGGTGCTGCAGGACATGAGCTACTGGGATGGAGCTGCAGGAGTGGAGCTACAGGGAGGGACCTGCAGGGAGAGAGCTGCAGGAGGGGAGCAACAGGAAGGGAGCTGCTGGATGGGAGCTGCAGGAGGGGAGCTGCAGGGAGGGAGCTGCAGGAAGGGAGCTGCAGGGAGGGAGCTGCAGGGAGCGAGCTGCAGGAGGGGACAACAGGGAGGGAGCTGCAGGGAGGTTGCTGCAGGAAGGGTGCTACAGGGAGGGAGATGCAGGGAGAGAGCTACAGGGCGAAAGCTACAGGGAGGGAGCTACAGGAAAGGAGCTGCAGGGAGGGAGCTGCAGGAGGGCAGCTGCAGGAGCAGAGCTACAGGGAGGGAGCTGCGGGTAGGGAGCTGCAAGGAACGACCTGCAGGGAGGGAGCTGCAGGAGGGGAGCTATAGGGAGGGAGCTGCAGCGAGAGAGCTGCAGGAGCGGAGCTACATGAAGGGAGCTGCCGGAAGGGAGCTGCAGGAGGGGAGCTGCAGGAAAGGAGCTGCAGGTGGAGAGCTACAGGGAGGGAGCTGCAGGGAGGGAGCTGCAGGAGGGGACAACAGGGAGGGAGCTGCAGGGAGGGAGTTGCAGGAAGGGTGCTACAGGGAGGGAGCGCCAGGGAGGGAGCTACAGGGCGAAAGCTACAGGGAGGGAGCTGCAGGAGTGTGCTGCAGGAGGGGAGCTGCTGGAAGGGAGCAGCAGGGAGTGAGCTGTAGGAGGGGAGCTGCCAGAGGGGAGCTACAGGGAGGGAGCTGCAAGGAGGGAGTTGCAGGAGGAGAGCTGCAGGAAGGGAGCTGCAGGGAGGGAGTTGCAGGGAGGGAGATGCAGGGAGGGAGCTACAGGAAGGGAGCTGCAGGAGGGGAGCAACAGGGAGGGAGCTACAGGAACTGAGCGACAGGGAGGGAGATGCAGGGAGCGGGAGCTGCAGGAAGGGGAGCTGCAGGAAGGGAGCTACAGGGAGGGAGTTGCACGAGGGGAGCAACAGCGGGGGAGCTACAGGGGGGGAGCTGAAGGGAGGGAGCCGCTGGGAGGGAGCCGCAGGGAGGGAGCTGCAGGGCGTGAGCTACAGGAAGGGAGCTGCAGGAGGGGAGCTGCAGGAGGGGAGCTAAAGGAGCAGAGCTACAGGGAGGGACTTGCAGGGAGGGAGGTGCAGGAAGGGAGCAGCAGGAAGGGAGGTACAGGAAGGGAGCTGCAGGGATCGAGCGGCAGGAGGGGAGCTACAGGAGAGGAGCAACAGCGATGGAGCAGCAGGAGGGGAGCTACAGGTAGAGAGCTGCAGGGAGAGAGCTGCAGGGAGAGAGCTGCAGGGAGAGAGCTGCAGGGAGGGAGCTGCAGGAGGGGACTACAGGGAGTGAGCTGCAGGAAGGGAGCTGCAGGAGCGGAGCTGCAGGAGTGGAGCTACAGGGAGGGAGCTGCAGGGAGGGAGCTGCAGGAGGGGACAACAGGGAGGGAGCTGCAGGGAGGTTGCTGCAGGAAGGGTGCTACAGGGAGGGAGATGCAGGGAGAGAGCTACAGGGCGAAAGCTAGAGGGAGGGAGCTACAGGAAAGGAGCTACAGGGAGGGAGCTGTGGGTAGGGAGCTGCAAGGAACGACCTGCAGGGAGTGAGCTGCAGGAAGGGAGCTGCAGGAGCGGAGCTGCAGGAGTGGAGCTACAGGGAGGGAGCTGCAGGGAGGGAGCTGCAGGAGGGGACAACAGGGAGGGAGCTGCAGGGAGGTTGCTGCAGGAAGGGTGCTACAGGGAGGGAGATGCAGGGAGAGAGCTACAGGGCGAAAGCTACAGGGAGGGAGCCACAGGAAAGGAGCTACAGGGAGGGAGCTGCGGGTAGGGAGCTGCAAGGAACGACCTGCAGGGAGGGAGCTGCAGGGAGGGAGCTGCAGGGAGGGAGGTGCAGGGAGGGAGTTGCAGGGAGGGAGCTGCAGGTAGGGAGCTGCAGGAGGGGAGCTACAGGGAGGGAGCTACAGGAAGGGAGCAGCAGGGAGGGAACTGCAGGGGTGGAGCTGCAGAAAGGGAGCTACAGGGAGGGAGCTGCAGGGAGGGAACTGCAGGTGGGGAGCTGCAGGAGGGGAGCTACAGGGAGGGAGATGCAGGAAGGGAGCTGCAGGTGGGGAGCTACAGGGAGGGAGCTACAGGGAGGGAGCTGCAGTGAGGGAGCTGCAGCGAGGGAGCTGCAGGAGTGGAGCAGCAGCGATGGAGCTGTAGAGAGGGAGCTGCAGGAGGGGAGCTGCAGGGAGGGAGCCGCAGGGAGGGAGCTGCAGGGAGGGAGCTGCAGGGAGCGAGTTGCATGAGTGCAGCTGCAGGAGCAGAGCTACAGGGAGGGAGCTGCAGGGAGGGGAGCCGCATGTAGGAAGCTGCAGGAGCGGAGCTTCCAGGAGGTGAGCTACAGGGAGGGAGCTGCAGGGAGGGAGCTACAGGAAGGGAGCTGCAGGGAGGGAGCTGCAGTGACGGAGCTGCAGGTAGTGAGCTGCAGCAGGGGAGCTAAAGGGACGGAGCTACAGGAACTGAGCTACAGGGAGGGAGATGCAGGGAGGGAGCTACAGGAAGGGAGCTGCAGGAGGGGAGCAACAGGGAGGGAGCTACAGGACCTGAGCGACAGGGAGGGAGCTACAGGGGGGGAGCTACAGGGAGGGAGCTGCAGGAGGGGAACTACAGGGACGGAGCTGCAGGAGGGGAGCTGCAGGGAGGGAGCTGCAGGGAGGGAGCTGCACGAAAGGAGCTACAGCGGGGGAGCTACAGGGGGGGAGCTACAGGGAGGGAGCTGCAGGAGGGGAACTACAGGGACGGAGCTGAAGGGAGGGAGCCGCTGGGAGGGAGCTGCAGGGAGGGAGCTGCAGGGAGGGAGCTACAGGAAGGGAGCTGCAGGGAGGGAGCTGCAGGGAGGGAGCTGCAGGAGGAGAGCTAAAGGAGCAGAGCTACATGGAGGGACTTGCAGGGAGGGAGGTGCAGGAAGGGAGCTGCAGGAAGGGAGCTACAGGAAGGGAGCTGCAGGGATCGAACGGCAGGAGGGGAGCTACAGGAGAGGAGCAACAGCGATGGACCTGCAGGAGGGGAGCTACAGGTAGAGAGCTGCAGGGAGAGAGCTGCAGGGAGAGAGCTGCAGGGAGGGAGCTGCAGGAGCGGAGCTGCAGGAGTGGAGCTACAGGGAGGGAGCTGCAGGGAGGGAGCTGCAGGAGGGGACTACAGGGAGTGAGCTGCAGGAAGGGAGCTGCAGGAGCGGAGCTGCAGGAGTGGAGCTACAGGGAGGGAGCTGCAGGGAGGGAGCTGCAGGAGGGGACAACAGGGAGGGAGCTGCAGGGAGGTTGCTGCAGGAAGGGTGCTACAGGGAGGGAGATGCAGGGAGAGAGCTACAGGGCGAAAGCTACAGGGAGGCACCTACAGGAAAGGAGCTGCAGGGAGGGAGCTGCAGGAGGGCAGCTGCAGGAGCAGAGCTACAGGGAGGGAGCTGCGGGTAGGGAGCTGCAAGGAACGACCTGCAGGGAGGGAGCTGCAGGAGGGGAGCTATAGGGAGGGAGCTGCAGCGAGAGAGCTGCAGGAGCGGAGCTACATGAAGGGAGCTACCGGAAGGGAGCTGCAGGAGGGGATCTGCAGGAAAGGAGCTGCAGGTGGAGAGCTACAGGGAGGGAGCTGCAGGGAGGGAGCTGCAGGAGGGGACAACAGGGAGGGAGCTGCAGGGAGGGAGCTGCAGGAAGGGTGCTACAGGGAGGGAGCGCCAGGGAGGGAGCTACAGGGCGAAAGCTACAGGGAGGGAGCTGCAGGAGGGGAGCTGCTGGGAGGGAGCTGCAGGGAGTGAGCTGTAGGAGGGGAGCTGCCAGAGGGGAGCTGCAGGGAGGGATCTACATGGAGGAAGCTACAGGGAGGGAGCTGCAAGGAGGGAGTTGCATGAGGAGAGCTGCAGGGAGGGAGCTGCAGGGAGGGAGCTGCAGGGAGGGAGTTGCAGGGAGGGAGCTGCAGTTAGGGAGCTGCAGGAGGGGAGCTACAGGGAGGGAGCAGCAGGGAGGGAACTGCAGGGGTGGAGCTGCAGAAAGGGAGCTACAGGGAGGGAGCTGCAGGGAGGGAGCTGCAGGTGGGGAACTAAAGGGAGGGAGCTACAGGGAGGGAGCTGCAGTGAGGGAGCTGCAGCGAGGGAGCTGCAGGGATGGAGATGCAGGTGGGGAGCTGCAGGGAGGGAGCTGCTGGGATGGAGCTGCAGGGAGGGAGCTAAAGGAATGGAGCAGCAGCGATGGAGCTGTAAAGAGGGAGCTGCAGGAGGGGAGCTGCAGGGAGGGAGCCGCAGGGAGGGCGCTGCAGGGAGGGAGCTGCAGGGAGCGAGTTGCATGAGTGCAGCTGCAGGAGCAGAGCTACAGGGAGGGAGCTGCAGGGAGGGAGCTGCATGTAGGAAGCTGCAGGAGCGGAGCTTCCAGGAGGTGAGCTACAGGGAGGGAGCTGCAGGGAGGGAGCTACAGGAAGGGAGCTGCAGGGAGGGAGCTACAGGAAGAGAGCTGCAGGGAGGGAGCTACAGGAAGAGAGCTGCAGTGACGGAGCTGCAGGTAGTGAGCTGCAGCAGGGGAGCTAAAGGGACGGAGCTACAGGAACTGAGCTACAGGGAGGGAGCTACAGGGAGGGAGCTGCAGGGAGGGAGCTGCAGGAGGGGGTTGCAGGAAGGGAGCTACAGGGAGGGAGCTGCCGGGAGTGGAGATTCAGAGAGGGAGTTGCAGGAGGGGAGCTACAGGGAGAGAGCTGCAGGGAGGGAGCTGCAGGAGGGGAGCTGCAGGGACGGAGCTGAAGGGAGGGAGCCGCTGGGAGGGAGCCGCAGGGAGGGAGCTGCAGGGAGGGAGCTACAGGAAGGGAGCTGCAGGGAGGGAGCTGCAGGAGGGGAGCTAAAGGAGCAGAGCTACAGGGAGGGACTTGCAGGGAGGGAGGTGCAGGAAGGGAGCTGCAGGAAGGGAGCTACAGGAAGGGAGCTGCAGGGATCGAGCGGCAGGAGGGGAGCTACAGGAGAGGAGCAACAGCGAAGGAGCTGCAGGAGGGGAGCTACAGGTCGTGAGCTGCAGGGAGAGAGCTGCAGGGAGAGAGCTGCAGGGAGAGAGCTGCAGGGAGAGAGCTGCAGGGAGGGAGCTGCAGGAGGGGACTACAGGGAGTGAGCTGCAGGAAGGGAGCTGCAGGAGCGGAGCTGCAGGAGTGGAGCTACAGGGAGGGAGCTGCAGGGAGGGAGCTGCAGGGAGGGAGCTGCAGGAGGGGAGCTAAAGGGAGGGAGCTGCAGGGAGGGAGATGCAGGGAGGGAGCTGCAGGAGGGGTGCTAAAGGGAGGGAGCTACATGAAGTGAGCTACAGGGATGGAGCTGCAGGGATGGAGCTGCAGGAGGGCAGCTGCAGGAGCAGAGCTACAGGGAGGGAGCTGCGGGTAGGAAGCTGCAGGGAACGACCTGCAGGGAGGGAGCTGCAGGAGGGGAGCTATAGGGAGGGAGCTGCAGCGAGAGATCTGCAGGAGCGGAGCTACATGAAGGGAGCTGCCGGAAGGGAGCTGCCGGAGGGGAGCTGCAGGAAGGGAGCTGCAGGGTGGGAGCTGCAGGTGGAGAGCTACAGGGAGGGAGCTGCAGGGAGGGAGCTGCAGGAGGGGACAACAGGGAGGGAGCTACGTGGAGGGAGCAGCAGGGAGGGAGCTGCAGGGATGGAGCTGCAGAAAGGGAGCTACAGGGAGGGAGCTGCAGGGACGGAGCTGCAGCGAGGGAGCTGCAGGAGTGGAGCTGCAGGGAGGGAGCTACAGGGAGGGAGCTACAGGGAGGGAGCTGCAGCGAGGGAGCTGCAGGAGTGGAGCTGCAGGGAGGGAGCTGCAGGGAGGGAGCTGCAGGGATGGAGATGCAGGTGGGGAGCTGCAGGGAGGGAGCTGCTGGGAGGGAGCTGCAGGAGGGGAGCTATAGGGAGGCAGCTGCAGTGAGAGAGCTGCAGGAGCGGAGCTACATGAAGGGAGCTGCCGGAAGGGAGCTGCAGGAGGGGAGCTGCAGGAAAGGAGCTGCAGGTGGAGAGCTACAGGGAGGGAGCTGCTGGGAGGGAGCTGCAGGAGGGGACAACAGGGAGGGAGCTGCAGGGAGGGAGCTGCAGGAAGGGTGCTACAGGGAGGGAGCGCCAGGGAGGGATCTACAGGGCAAAAGCTACAGGGAGGGGAGCTGCTGGGAGGGAGCTGCGGGGAGTGAGCTGTAGGAGGGGAGCTGCCAGAGGGGAGCTGTAGGGAGGGATCTACAGGGAGGAAGCTACAGGGAGGGAGCTGCAGGGAGGGAGCTGCAGGAGGAGAGCTGCAGGGAGGGAGCAGCAGGGAGGGAGCTGCAGGGATGGAGCTGCAGAAAGGGAGCTACAGGGAGGGAGCTGCAGGTGGGGAGCTGCAGGAGGGGAGCTACAGGGAAGGAGATGCAGGAAGTGAGCTGCAGGTGGGGAGCTACAGGGAAAAAGCTACAGGGAGGGAGCTGCAGCGAGGGAGCTGCAGGAGTGGAGCTGCAGGGAGGGAGCTGCAGGGAGGGAGCTGCAGGGAGGGAGCTGCAGGGAGGGAGCTGCAGGGATGGAGATGCAGGTGGGGAGCTGCAGGGAGCTGGGAGGGAGCTGCAGGGAGGGAGCTACAGGAACGGAGCAGCAGCGATGGAGCTGTAGAGAGGGAGCTGCAGGAGGGGAGCTGCAGGGAGGGAGCCGCAGGGAGCGAGCTGCAGGGAGGTAGCTGCAGGGAGCGAGTTGCAAGAGTGCAGCTGCAGGTGCAGAGCTACAGGGAGGGAGCTGCAGGGAGGGGAGCTGCATGTAGGAAGCTGCAGGAGCGGAGCTTCCAGGAGTTGAGCTACAGGAAGGGAGCTGCAGGGACGGAGCTGCAGGTAGGGAGCTGCAGCAGGGGAGCTAAAGGGACGGAGCTACAGGAAGTGAGCTACAGGGAGGGGGTTGCAGGAGGGGAGCAAGAGGGAGGAGCAACAGGAACTGAGCGACAGGGAGGGAGATGCAGGGAAGGGAGCTGCAGGAAGGGGAGCTGCAGGAAGGGAGCTACAGGGAGGGAGCTGCAGGAGGGGAACTACAGGGACGGAGCTGAAGGGAGGGAGCCGCTGGGAGGGAGCCGCAGGGAGGGAGCTGCAGGGCGTGAGCTACAGGAAGGGAGCTGCAGGGAGAGAGCTGCAGGAGCGGAGCTGCAGGGAGGGAGCTAAAGGAAGGGAGCTGCAGGGAGGGAGCTGCAGGGAGGGAGCTGCAGGAGGGGTGCTAAAGGGAGGGAGCTACATGAAGTTAGCTACAGGGATGGAGCTGCAGGGAGGGAGCTGCAGGGAGGGAGCTGCAGGGAGGGAGCTGAAGGGAGGGAGCTGCAGGGAGAGGGCTGCAGGGAGGGAGCTGCATGAGCGGAGCTGCAGGAGCGGAGCTACAGGGAGGGAGCTGCAGGGAAGTTGCTGCAGGAAGGGTGCTACAGGGAGGGAGCTGCAGGGAGAGAGCTACAGGGCGAAAGCTACAGGGAGGGAGCTGAAGGAGGGAGCTAAAAGAGGGTGCTGCAGGAGGGGAGCTGCTGGTAGGGAGCTGCAGGGAGTGAGCTGCAGGAGGAGAGCTGCAGGAGGCGAGCTGCAGGGAGGGAGCTGCAGGGAGGGAGCTGCAGGGAGGGAGCTACAGGGAGGAAGCTACAGGGAGGGAGCTGCAGGCAGGGAGCTGCAGGGATGGAGATACAGGAAAGGAGCTGCAGTGAGGGAGCTGCAGGAGGGCAGCTGCAGGAGCAGAGCTACAGGGAGGGAGCTGCAAAGGGGAGCTGCAGGAAGGGAGCTGCAGGAGGGGAGCTGCAGGAAAGGAGCTGCAGGTGGAGAGCTGCAGGGAGGGAGCTGCAGGGAGGGAGCTGCAGGAGGGGACAACAGGGAGGGAGCTGCAGGGAGGGAGCTGCAGGAAGGGTGCTACAGGGAGGGAGCGGCAGGGAGGGAGCTACAGGGCGAAAGCTACAGGGAGGGAGCTACAGGAGTGTGCTGCAGGAGGGGAGCTGCTGGGAGGGAGCTGCAGGGAGTGAGCTGTAGGAGGGGAGCTGCCAGAGGGGAGCTGCAGGGAGGGATCTACAGGGAGGAAGCTACAGGGAGGGAGCTGCAGGGAGGGAGCTGCAGGGAAGGAGCTGCAGGGAAGGAGCTGCAGGGAAGGAGCTGCAGGTAGGGAGCTGCAGGACGGGAGCTACAGGAAGGGAGCTACAGGGAGGGAGCAGCAGGGAGGGAGCTGCTGGGATGGAGCTGCAGAAAGGGAGCTACAGGGAGGGAGCTGCAGGGACGGTGCTGCAGGTGGGGAGCTGCAGGAGGGGAGCTACAGGGAGGGAGATGCAGGAAGGGAGCTGCAGGTGGGGAGCTACAGGGAGGGAGCTACAGGGAGGGAGCTGCAGCAAGGGAGCTGAAGCGAGGGAGCTGCAGAAGTGGAGCTGCAGGGAGGGAGCTGCAGGGAGGGAGCTGCAGGGAGGGAGCTGCGGGTAGGGAGCTGCAGGGAACGACCTGCAGGGAGGGAGCTGCAGGAGGGGAGCTATAGGGAGGCAGCTGCAGCGAGGGAGCTGCAGGAGCGGAGCTACATGAAGGGAGCTGCCGGAAGGGAGCTGCAGGAGGGGAGCTGCAGGAGGGGAGCTGCAGGTGGAGAGCTACAGGGAGGGAGCTGCAGGGAGGGAGCTGCAGGAGGGGACAACAGGGAGGGAGCTGCAGGGAGGGAGCTGCAGGAAGGGTGCTACAGGGAGGGAGCACCAGGGAGGGAGCTACAGGGCGAAAGCTACAGGGAGGGAGCTGCAGGAGTGTGCTGCAGGAGGGGAGCTGCTGGGAGGGAGCTGCAGGGACTGAGCTGTAGGAGGGGAGCTGCCAGAGGGGAGCTGCAGGGAGGGATCTACAGGGAGGAAGCTACAGGGAGGGAGCTGGAGGGAGGGAGCTGCAGGGAGGGAGCTGCAGGAGGAGAGCTGCAGGAGGAGAGCTGCAGGGAGGGAGCTACAGGAAGGGAGCTACAGGGAGGGAGCAGCAGGGAGGGAGCTGCAGGGATGGAGCTGCAGAAAGGGAGCTACAGGGAGGGAGCTGCAGGAGGGGAGCTACAGGGAAGGAGATGCAGGAAGTGAGCTGCAGGTGGGGAGCTACAGGGAAAAAGCTACAGGGAGGGAGCTGCTGCGAGGGAGCTGCAGGAGTGGAGCTGCAGGGAGGTAGCTGCAGGGAGGGAGCTGCAGGGAGGGAGCTGCAGGGAGGGAGCTGCAGGGAGCTGGGAGGGAGCTGCTGGGAGGGAGCTGCAGGGAGGGAGCTACAGGAACGGAGCAGCAGCGATGGAGCTGTAGAGAGGGAGCTGCAGGAGGGGAGCTGCAGGGAGGGAGCCGCAGGGAGCGAGCTGCAGGGAGGGAGCTGCAGGGAGCGAGTTGCAAGAGTGCAGCTGCAGGTGCAGAGCTACAGGGAGGGAGCTGCAGGGAGGGGAGCTGCATGTAGGAAGCTGCAGGAGCGGAGCTTCCAGGAGATGAGCTACAGGAAGGGAGCTGCAGGGAGGGAGCTACAGGGAGTGGAGCTTCAGGGAGGGAGCTACAGGAGGGGAGCTGCAGGGAGGGAGCTGCATGGAGGGAGCTGCACGAGGGGATCTACAGTGGGGGAGCTACAGGAAGGGAGCTACAGGGAGGGAGCTGCAGGAGGGGAACTACAGGGACGGAGCTGAAGGGAGGGAGCCGCTGGGAGGGAGCTGAAGGGAGGGAGCTGCAGGGAGAGTGCTGCAGGGAGGGAGCTGCAGGGATGGAGCTACAGGAAAGGAGCTGCAGGGAGGGAGATGCAGGAGGGCAGCTGCAGGAGCAGAGCTACAGGGAGGGAGCTGCAGTGAGGGAGCTGCAGGGAACGAGCTGCAGGGAGGGAGCTGCATGAGCGGAGCTGCAGGAGCGGAGCTACAGGGAGGGAGCTGCAGGGAGCGAGCTGCAGGAGGGGACAACAGGGAGGGAGCTGCAGGGAAGTTGCTGCAGGAAGGGTGCTACAGGGAGGGAGCTGCAGGGAGAGAGCTACAGGGCGAAAGCTACAGGGAGGGAGCTGAAGGAGGGAGCTGAAGGAGGGTGCTGCAGGAGGGGAGCTGCTGGTAGGGAGCTGCAGGGAGTGAGCTGCAGGAGGAGAGCTGCAGGAGGCGAGCTGCAGGGAGGGAGCTGCAGGGAGGGAGCTGCAGAGAGGGAGCTACAGGGAGGAAGCTACAGGGAGGGAGCTGCAGGCAGGGAGCTGCAGGGATGGAGATACAGGAAAGGAGCTGCAGGGAGGGAGCTGCAGGAGGGCAGCTGCAGGAGCAGAGCTACAGGGAGGGAGCTGCGGGTAGGGAGCTGCAGGGAACGACCTGCAGGGAGGGAGTTGCAGGAGGGGAGCTATAGGGAGGGAGCTGCAGCGAGAGAGCTGCAGGAGCGGAGCTACATGAAGGGAGCTGCCGGAAGGGTGCTGCAAAGGGGAGCTGCAGGAAGGGAGCTGCAGGAGGGGAGCTGCAGGAAAGGAGCTGCAGGTGGAGAGCTGCAGGGAGGGAGCTGCAGGGAGGGAGCTGCAGGAGGGGACAACAGGGAGGGAGCTGCAGGGAGGGAGCTGCAGGAAGGGTGCTACAGGGAGGGAGCGCCAGGGAGGGAGCTACAGGGCGAAAGCTACAGGGAGGGAGCTACAGGAGTATGCTGCAGGAGGGGAGCTGCTGGGAGGGAGCTGCAGGGAGTGAGCTGTAGGAGGGGAGCTGCCAGAGGGGAGCTGCAGGGAGGGATCTACAGGGAGGAAGCTACAGGGAGGGAGCTGCAGGGAGGGAGCTGCAGGGAAGGACCTGCAGGTAGGGAGCTGCAGGATGGGAGCTACAGGGTGGGAGCTACAGGAAGGGAGCTACAGGGAGGGAGCAGCAGGGAGGGAGCTGCTGGGATGGAGCTGCAGAAAGGGAGCTACAGGGAGGGAGCTGCAGGGACGGTGCTGCAGGTGGGGAGCTGCAGGAGGGGAGCTACAGGGAGGGAGATGCAGGAAGGGAGCTGCAGGTGGGGAGCTACAGGGAGGGAGCTACAGGGAGGGAGCTGCAGCAAGGGAGCTGAAGCGAGGGAGCTGCAGAAGTGGAGCTGCAGGGAGGGAGCTGCAGGGAGGGAGCTGCAGGGAGGGAGCTGCGGGTAGGGAGCTGCAGGGAACGACCTGCAGGGAGGGAGCTGCAGGAGGGGAGCTATAGGGAGGCAGCTGCAGCGAGAGAGCTGCCGGAGCGGAGCTACATGAAGGGAGCTGCCGGAAGGGAGCTGCAGGAGGGGAGCTGCAGGAGGGGAGCTGCAGGTGGAGAGCTACAGGGAGGGAGCTGCAGGGAGGGAGCTGCAGGAGGGGACAACAGGGAGGGAGCTGCAGGGAGGGAGCTGCAGGAAGGGTGCTACAGGGAGGGAGCGCCAGGGAGGGAGCTACAGGGCGAAAGCTACAGGGAGGGAGCTGCAGGAGTGTGCTGCAGGAGGGGAGCTGCTGGGAGGGAGCTGCAGGGACTGAGCTGTAGGAGGGAAGCTGCCAGAGGGGAGCTGCAGGGAGGGATCTACAGGGAGGAAGCTACAGGGAGGGAGCTGCAGGGAGGGAGCTGCAGGGAGGGAGCTGCAGGAGGAGAGCTGCAGGAGGAGAGCTGCAGGGAGGGAGCAGCAGGAGGGGAGCTGCAGGGAGGGAGCTGCAGGGAGGGAGCTGCAGGGAGGGAGCTGCAGGAGGGTAGCTACAGGGAGGGAGCTACAGGAAGGGAGCTACAGGGACGGAGCTACAGGAAGGGAGCTACAGGGAGGGAGCAGCAGGGAGGGAGCTACAGGAACTGAGCGACAGGGAGGGAGATGCAGGGAGGGGAGCTGCAGGAAGGGGAGCTGCAGGGAGGGAGCTGCACGAGGGGACCTACAGTGGGGGAGCTACACGAAGGGAGCTACAGGGAGGGAGCTGCAGGAGGGGAACTACAGGGACGGAGCTGAAGGGGGGGAGCCGCTGGGAGGGAGCCGCAGGGACGGAGCTGCAGGGCGTGAGCTACAGGAAGGGAGCTGCAGGGAGGGAGCTGCAGGAGGGGAGCTAAAGGAGCAGAGCTACAGGGAGGGACTTGCAGGGAGGGAGGTGCAGGAAGGGAGAAGCAGGAAGGGAGCTACAGGAAGGGAGCTGCAGGGATGGAGCGGCAGGAGGGGAGATACAGGAGAGGAGCAACAGCGATGGAGCTGCAGGAGGGGAGCTACAGGTAGAGAGCTGCAGGGAGAGAGCTGCAGGGAGAGAGCTGCAGGGAGAGAGCTGCAGGGAGAGAGCTGCAGGGAGGGAGCTGCAGGAGGGGACTACAGGGAGTGAGCTGCAGGAAGTGAGCTGCAGGAGCGGAGCTGCAGGAGTGGAGCTACAGGGAGGGAGCTGCAGGGAGGGAGCTACAGGAAGGGAGCTGCAGGGAGGGAGCTGCAGGGAGGGAGCTGCAGGAGGGGACAACAGGGAGGGAGCTGCAGGGAGGGAGCTGCAGGAAGGGTGCTACAGGGAGGGAGCTGCAGGGAGGGAGCTACAGGGCGAAAGCTACAGGGAGGGAGCTGCAGGAGTGTGCTGCAGGAGGGGAGCTGCTGGGAGGGAGCTGCAGGGAGGAAGCTACAGGGAGGGAGCTGCAGGGAGGGAGCTGCAGGGAGGGAGCTGCAGGAGGAGAGCTGCAGGAGGAGAGCTGCAGGAGGAGAGCTGCAGGAGGAGAGCTGCAGGAGGGGAGCTGCAGGGAGGGAGCTGCAGGGAGGGAGCTACAGGGAGGGAGCAGCAGGGAGG
The DNA here is from genome assembly GCA_026770705.1 of Isurus oxyrinchus. NCBI lineage: Eukaryota > Metazoa > Chordata > Chondrichthyes > Lamniformes > Lamnidae > Isurus > Isurus oxyrinchus. The sequence continues at coordinate 81,104 of JANJGN010000012.1, forward strand.
GAGCTACAGGAACTGAGCGACAGGGAGGGAGCTACAGGGAGGGGAGCTGCAGGAAGGGAGCTACAGGGAGGGAGCTGCCGGGAGTGGAGCTTCAGGGAGGGAATTGCAGGGAGGGAGCTGCAGGGAGGGAGCTGCACGAGGGGACCTACAGTGGGGGAGCTACACGAAGGGAGCTACAGGGAGGGAGCTGCAGGAGGGGAACTACAGGGACGGAGCTGAAGGGAGGGAGCCGCTGGGAGGGAGCCGCAGAGAGGGAGCTGCAGGGCGTGAGCTACAGGAAGGGAGCTGCAGGGAGGGAGCTGCAGGAGGGGAGCTAAAGGAGCAGAGCTACAGGGAGGGACTTGCAGGGAGGGAGGTGCAGGAAGGGAGCAGCAGGAAGGGAGCTACAGGAAGGGAGCTGCAGGGATGGAGCAGCAGGAGGGGAGCTACAGGAGAGGAGCAACAGCGATGGAGCTGCAGGAGGGGAGCTACAGGTAGAGAGCTGCAGGGAGAGAGCTGCAGGGAGGGAGCTGCAGGAGGGGACTACAGGGAGTGAGCTGCAGGAAGTGAGCTGCAGGAGCGGAGCTGCAGGAGCGGAGCTACAGGGAGGGAGCTGCAGGGAGGGAGCTACAGGAGCGGAGCTGCAGGGAGGGAGCTGCAGGGAGGGAGCTAAAGGAAGGGAGCTGCTGGGAGGGAGCTGCAGGGAGGGAGCTGCAGGAGGGGTGCTGAAGGGAGGGAGATGCAGGGAGGGACCTGCTGGAGTGGAGCTGCAGGGAGGGAGCTGCAGGGAGGGAGCTGAAGGGAGGGAGCTGCAGGGAGAGGGCTGCAGGGAGGGAGCTGCAGGGATGGAGCTACAGGAAAGGAGCTGCAGGGAGGGAGATGCAGGAGGGCAGCTGCAGGAGCTGAGCTACAGGGAGCGAGCTGCAGTGAGGGAGCTGCAGGGAACGAGCTGCAGGGAGGGAGCTGCATGAGCGGAGCTGCAGGAGCGGAGCTACAGGGAGGGAGCTGCAGGGAGCGAGCTGCAGGAGGGGACAACAGGGAGGGAGCTGCAGGGAAGTTGCTGCAGGAAGGGTGCTACAGGGAGGGAGCTGCAGGGAGAGAGCTACAGGGCGAAAGCTACAGGGAGGGAGCTGAAGGAGGGAGCTGAAGGAGGGTGCTGCAGGAGGGGAGCTGCTGGTAGGGAGCTGCAGGGAGTGAGCTGCAGGAGGAGAGCTGCAGGAGGCGAGCTGCAGGGAGGGAGCTGCAGAGAGGGAGCTACAGGGAGGAAGCTACAGGGAGGGAGCTGCAGGCAGGGAGCTGCAGCGATGGAGATAGAGGAAAGGAGCTGCAGGGATGGAGCTGCAGGAGGGCAGCTGCAGGAGCAGAGCTACAGGGAGGGAGCTGCGGGTAGGGAGCTGCAGGGAACGACCTGCAGGGAGGGAGCTGCAGGAGGCGAGCTATAGGGAGGGAGCTGCAGCGAGAGAGCTGCAGGAGCGGAGCTACATGAAGGGAGCTGCCGGAAGGGAGCTGCAGGAGGGGAGCTGCAGGAAGGGAGCTGCAGGAGGGGAGCTGCAGGAAAGGAGCTGCAGGTGGAGAGCTAAAGGGAGGGAGCTGCAGGGAGGGAGCTGCAGGAGGGGACAACAGGGAGGGAGCTGCAGGGAGGGAGCTGCAGGAAGAGTGCTACAGGGAGGGAGCGCCAGGGAGGGAGCTACAGAGCGAAAGCTACAGGGAGGGATCTACAGGAGTGTGCTGCAGGAGGGGAGCTGCTGGGAGGGAGCTGCAGGGAGTGAGCTGTAGGAGGGGAGCTGCCAGAGGGGAGCTGCAGGGAGGGATCTACAGGGAGGAAGCTACAGGTAGGGAGCTACAGGGAGGGAGCTACAGGAAGGGAGCTACAGGGAGGGAGCAGCAGGGAGGGAGCTGCTGGGATGGAGCTGCAGAAAGGGAGCTACAGGGAGGGAGCTGCAGGGACGGAGCTGCAGGAGGGGAGCTGCAGGAGGGGAGCTACAGGGAGGGAGATGCAGGAAGGGAGCTGCAGGTGGGGAGCTACAGGGAGGGAGCTACAGGGAGGGAGCTGCAGCGAGGGATCTGCAGCGAGGGAGCTGCAGGAGTGGAGCTGCAGGGAGGGAGCTGCAGGGAGGGAGCTGCAGGGATGGAGATGCAGGTGGGGAGCTGCAGGGAGGGAGCTGCTGGGAGGGAGCTGCAGGAGGGCAGCTGCAGGAGCAGAGCAAAGGGAGGGAGCTGCGGGTAGGGAGCTGCAGGGAACGACCTGCAGGGAGGGAGCTGCAGGGAGGGAGCTGCAGGGAGGGAGCTACAGGGAGGGAGCAGCAGGGAGGGAGCTACAGGAACTGAGCGACAGGGAGGGAGATGCAGGGAGGGGAGCTGCAGGAAGGGGAGCTGCAGGAAGGGAGCTACAGGGAGGGAGCTGCCGGGAGTGGAGCTTCAGGGAGGGAATTGCAGGAGGGGAGCTGCAGGGAGGGAGCTGCAGGGAGGGAGCTGCACGAGGGGACCTACAGTGGGGGAGCTACACGAAGGGAGCTACAGGGAGGGAGCTGCAGGAGGGGAACTACAGGGACGGAGCTGCAGGAAGTGAGCTGCAGGAGCGGAGCTGCAGGAGCGGAGCTGCAGGAGCGGAGCTACAGGGAGGGAGCTGCAGGGAGGGAGCTACAGGAGCGGAGCTGCAGGGAGGGAGCTGCAGGGAGGGAGCTAAAGGAAGGGAGCTGCTGGGAGGGAGCTGCAGGGAGGGAGCTGCAGGAGGGGTGCTGAAGGGAGGGAGATGCAGGGAGGGACCTGCTGGAGTGGAGCTGCAGGGAGGGAGCTGCAGGGAGGGAGCTGCAGGGAGGGAGCTGAAGGGAGGGAGCTGCAGGGAGAGGGCTGCAGGGAGGGAGCTGCAGGGATGGAGCTACAGGAAAGGAGCTGCAGGGAGGGAGATGCAGGAGGGCAGCTGCAGGAGCTGAGCTACAGGGAGCGAGCTGCAGTGAGGGAGCTGCAGGGAACGAGCTGCAGGGAGGGAGCTGCATGAGCGGAGCTGCAGGAGCGGAGCTACAGGGAGGGAGCTGCAGGGAGCGAGCTGCAGGAGGGGACAACAGGGAGGGAGCTGCAGGGAAGTTGCTGCAGGAAGGGTGCTACAGGGAGGGAGCTGCAGGGAGAGAGCTACAGGGCGAAAGCTACAGGGTGGGAGCTGAAGGAGGGAGCTGAAGGAGGGTGCTGCAGGAGGGGAGCTGCTGGTAGGGAGCTGCAGGGAGTGAGCTGCAGGAGGAGAGCTGCAGGAGGCGAGCTGCAGGAGGCGAGCTGCAGGGAGGGAGCTACAGGGAGGAAGCTACAGGGAGGGAGCTGCAGGCAGGGAGCTGCAGCGATGGAGATAGAGGAAAGGAGCTGCAGGGATGGAGCTGCAGGAGGGCAGCTGCAGGAGCAGAGCTACAGGGAGGGAGCTGCGGGTAGGGAGCTGCAGGGAACGACCTGCAGGGAGGGAGCTGCAGGAGGCGAGCTATAGGGAGGGAGCTGCAGCGAGAGAGCTGCAGGAGCGGAGCTACATGAAGGGAGCTGCCGGAAGGGAGCTGCAGGAGGGGAGCTGCAGGAAGGGAGCTGCAGGAGGGGAGCTGCAGGAAAGGAGCTGCAGGTGGAGAGCTAAAGGGAGGGAGCTGCAGGGAGGGAGCTGCAGGAGGGGACAACAGGGAGGGAGCTGCAGGGAGGGAGCTGCAGGAAGAGTGCTACAGGGAGGGAGCGCCAGGGAGGGAGCTACAGAGCGAAAGCTACAGGGAGGGATCTACAGGAGTGTGCTGCAGGAGGGGAGCTGCTGGGAGGGAGCTGCAGGGAGTGAGCTGTAGGAGGGGAGCTGCCAGAGGGGAGCTGCAGGGAGGGATCTACAGGGAGGAAGCTACAGGTAGGGAGCTACAGGGAGGGAGCTACAGGAAGGGAGCTACAGGGAGGGAGCAGCAGGGAGGGAGCTGCTGGGATGGAGCTGCAGAAAGGGAGCTACAGGGAGGGAGCTGCAGGGACGGAGCTGCAGGAGGGGAGCTGCAGGAGGGGAGCTACAGGGAGGGAGATGCAGGAAGGGAGCTGCAGGTGGGGAGCTACAGGGAGGGAGCTACAGGGAGGGAGCTGCAGCGAGGGATCTGCAGCGAGGGAGCTGCAGGAGTGGAGCTGCAGGGAGGGAGCTGCAGGGAGGGAGCTGCAGGGATGGAGATGCAGGTGGGGAGCTGCAGGGAGGGAGCTGCTGGGAGGGAGCTGCAGGAGGGCAGCTGCAGGAGCAGAGCAAAGGGAGGGAGCTGCGGGTAGGGAGCTGCAGGGAACGACCTGCAGGGAGGGAGCTGCAGGGAGGGAGCTGCAGGGAGGGAGCTACAGGGAGGGAGCAGCAGGGAGGGAGCTACAGGAACTGAGCGACAGGGAGGGAGATGCAGGGAGGGGAGCTGCAGGAAGGGGAGCTGCAGGAAGGGAGCTACAGGGAGGGAGCTGCCGGGAGTGGAGCTTCAGGGAGGGAATTGCAGGAGGGGAGCTGCAGGGAGGGAGCTGCAGGGAGGGAGCTGCACGAGGGGACCTACAGTGGGGGAGCTACACGAAGGGAGCTACAGGGAGGGAGCTGCAGGAGGGGAACTACAGGGACGGAGCTGCAGGAAGTGAGCTGCAGGAGCGGAGCTGCAGGAGCGGAGCTGCAGGAGCGGAGCTACAGGGAGGGAGCTGCAGGGAGGGAGCTACAGGAGCGGAGCTGCAGGGAGGGAGCTGCAGGGAGGGAGCTAAAGGAAGGGAGCTGCTGGGAGGGAGCTGCAGGGAGGGAGCTGCAGGAGGGGTGCTGAAGGGAGGGAGATGCAGGGAGGGACCTGCTGGAGTGGAGCTGCAGGGAGGGAGCTGCAGGGAGGGAGCTGCAGGGAGGGAGCTGAAGGGAGGGAGCTGCAGGGAGAGGGCTGCAGGGAGGGAGCTGCAGGGATGGAGCTACAGGAAAGGAGCTGCAGGGAGGGAGATGCAGGAGGGCAGCTGCAGGAGCTGAGCTACAGGGAGCGAGCTGCAGTGAGGGAGCTGCAGGGAACGAGCTGCAGGGAGGGAGCTGCATGAGCGGAGCTGCAGGAGCGGAGCTACAGGGAGGGAGCTGCAGGGAGCGAGCTGCAGGAGGGGACAACAGGGAGGGAGCTGCAGGGAAGTTGCTGCAGGAAGGGTGCTACAGGGAGGGAGCTGCAGGGAGAGAGCTACAGGGCGAAAGCTACAGGGAGGGAGCTGAAGGAGGGAGCTGAAGGAGGGTGCTGCAGGAGGGGAGCTGCAGGGAGTGAGCTGCAGGAGGAGAGCTGCAGGAGGCGAGCTGCAGGGAGGGAGCTGCAGAGAGGGAGCTACAGGGAGGAAGCTACAGGGAGGGAGCTGCAGGCAGGGAGCTGCAGCGATGGAGATAGAGGAAAGGAGCTGCAGGGATGGAGCTGCAGGAGGGCAGCTGCAGGAGCAGAGCTACAGGGAGGGAGCTGCGGGTAGGGAGCTGCAGGGAACGACCTGCAGGGAGGGAGCTGCAGGAGGCGAGCTATAGGGAGGGAGCTGCAGCGAGAGAGCTGCAGGAGCGGAGCTACATGAAGGGAGCTGCCGGAAGGGAGCTGCAGGAGGGGAGCTGCAGGAAGGGAGCTGCAGGAGGGGAGCTGCAGGAAAGGAGCTGCAGGTGGAGAGCTAAAGGGAGGGAGCTGCAGGGAGGGAGCTGCAGGAGGGGACAACAGGGAGGGAGCTGCAGGGAGGGAGCTGCAGGAAGAGTGCTACAGGGAGGGAGCGCCAGGGAGGGAGCTACAGGGCGAAAGCTACAGGGAGGGATCTACAGGAGTGTGCTGCAGGAGGGGAGCTGCTGGGAGGGAGCTGCAGGGAGTGAGCTGTAGGAGGGGAGCTGCCAGAGGGGAGCTGCAGGGAGGGATCTACAGGGAGGAACCTACAGGTAGGGAGCTACAGGGAGGGAGCTACAGGAAGGGAGCTACAGGGAGGGAGCAGCAGGGAGTGAGCTACTGGGATGGAGCTGCAGAAAGGGAGCTACAGGGAGGGAGCTGCAGGGACGGAGCTGCAGGAGGGGAGCTGCAGGAGGGGAGCTACAGGGAGGGAGATGCAGGAAGGGAGCTACAGGGAGGGAGCTACAGGGAGGGAGCTGCAGCGAGGGATCTGCAGCGAGGGAGGTGCAGGAGTGGAGCTGCAGGGAGGGAGCTGCAGGGAGGGAGCTGCAGGGATGGAGATGCAGGTGGGGAGCTGCAGGGAGGGAGCTGCTGGGAGGGAGCTGCAGGAGGGCAGCTGCAGGAGCAGAGCAAAGGGAGGGAGCTGCGGGTAGGGAGCTGCAGGGAACGACCTGCAGGGAGGGAGCTGCAGGAGGGGAGCTACATGAAGGGAGCTGCAGCGAGAGAGCTGCAGGAGCGGAGCTACATGAAGGGGGCTGCCGGATGGGAGCTGCAGGAGGGGAGCTGCAGGAGGGGAGCTGCAGGTGGAGAGCTACAGGGAGTGAGCTGCAGGGAGGGAGCTGCAGGAGGGGACAACAGGGAGGGAGCTGCAGTGAGGGAGCTGCAGGAAGGGTGCTACAGGGAGGGAGTGCCAGGGATGGAGCTACAGGGCGAAAGCTACAGGGAGGGAGCTGCAGGAGTGTGCTGCAGGAGGGGAGCTGCTGGGAGGGAGCTGCAGGGTGTGAGCTGTAGGAGGGGAGCTGCCAGAGGGGAGCTGCAGTGAGGGATCTACAGGGAGGAAGCTACAGGGAGGGAGCTGCAGGGAGGGAGCTGCAGGGAGGGAGCTGCAGGGAGGGAGCTGCAGGAGGAGAGCTGCAGGAGGAGAGCTGCAGGGAGGGAGCTGCAGGAGGGGAGCTGCAGGGAGGGAGCTGCAGGGAGGGAGCTGCAGGGAGGGAGCTGCAATAGGGTAGCTACAGGGAGGGAGCTACAGGAAGGGAGCTACAGGGAGTGAGCAGCAGGGAGGGAGCTGCAGGGATGGAGCTGCAGAAAGGGTGCTACAGGGAGGGAGCTGCAGGTGGGGAGCTGCAGGAGGAGAGCTACAGGGAGGGAGATGCAGGAAGTGAGCTGCAGTTGGGGAGCTACAGGGAGGGAGCTACAGGGAGGGAGCTGCAGCGAGGGAGCTGCAGGAGGGGAGCTGCAGGGAGGGAGCTGCAGGGAGGGAGCTGCAGGGAGGGAGCTACAGGAACTGAGCGACAGGGAGGGAGCCGCAGAGAGGGAGCTGCAGGGCGTGAGCTACAGGAAGGGAGCTGCAGGGAGGGAGCTGCAGGAGGGGAGCTAAAGGAGCAGAGCTACAGGGAGGGACTTGCAGGGAGGGAGGTGCAGGAAGGGAGCAGCAGGAAGGGAGCTACAGGAAGGGAGCTACAGGAAGGGAGCTGCAGGGATGGAGCAGCAGGAGGGGAGCTACAGGAGAGGAGCAACAGCGATGGAGCTGCAGGAGGGGAGCTACAGGTAGAGAGCTGCAGGGAGAGAGCTGCAGGGAGGGAGCTGCAGGAGGGGACTACAGGGAGTGAGCTGCAGGAAGTGAGCTGCAGGAGCGGAGCTGCAGGGAGGGAGCTGCAGGGAGGGAGCTAAAGGAAGGGAGCTGCTGGGAGGGAGCTGCAGGGAGGGAGCTGCAGGAGGGGTGCTGAAGGGAGGGAGATGCAGGGAGGGACCTGCTGGAGTGGAGCTGCAGGGAGGGAGCTGCAGGGAGGGAGCTGAAGGGAGGGAGCTGCAGGGAGAGGGCTGCAGGGAGGGAGCTGCAGGGATGGAGCTACAGGAAAGGAGCTGCAGGGAGGGAGATGCAGGAGGGCAGCTGCAGGAGCTGAGCTACAGGGAGCGAGCTGCAGTGAGGGAGCTGCAGGGAACGAGCTGCAGGGAGGGAGCTGCATGAGCGGAGCTGCAGGAGCGGAGCTACAGGGAGGGAGCTGCAGGGAGCGAGCTGCAGGAGGGGACAACAGGGAGGGAGCTGCAGGGAAGTTGCTGCAGGAAGGGTGCTACAGGGAGGGAGCTGCAGGGAGAGAGCTACAGGGCGAAAGCTACAGGGAGGGAGCTGAAGGAGGGAGCTGAAGGAGGGTGCTGCAGGAGGGGAGCTGCTGGTAGGGAGCTGCAGGGAGTGAGCTGCAGGAGGAGAGCTGCAGGAGGCGAGCTGCAGGGAGGGAGCTGCAGAGAGGGAGCTACAGGGAGGAAGCTACAGGGAGGGAGCTGCAGGCAGGGAGCTGCAGCGATGGAGATAGAGGAAAGGAGCTGCAGGGATGGAGCTGCAGGAGGGCAGCTGCAGGAGCAGAGCTACAGGGAGGGAGCTGCGGGTAGGGAGCTGCAGGGAACGACCTGCAGGGAGGGAGCTGCAGGAGGCGAGCTATAGGGAGGGAGCTGCAGCGAGAGAGCTGCAGGAGCGGAGCTACATGAAGGGAGCTGCCGGAAGGGAGCTGCAGGAGGGGAGCTGCAGGAAGGGAGCTGCAGGAGGGGAGCTGCAGGAAAGGAGCTGCAGGTGGAGAGCTAAAGGGAGGGAGCTGCAGGGAGGGAGCTGCAGGAGGGGACAACAGGGAGGGAGCTGCAGGGAGGGAGCTGCAGGAAGAGTGCTACAGGGAGGGAGCGCCAGGGAGGGAGCTACAGGGCGAAAGCTACAGGGAGGGATCTACAGGAGTGTGCTGCAGGAGGGGAGCTGCTGGGAGGGAGCTGCAGGGAGTGAGCTGTAGGAGGGGAGCTGCCAGAGGGGAGCTGCAGGGAGGGATCTACAGGGAGGAAGCTACAGGTAGGGAGCTACAGGGAGGGAGCTACAGGGAGGGAGCAGCAGGGAGTGAGCTGCTGGGATGGAGCTGCAGAAAGGGAGCTACAGGGAGGGAGCTGCAGGGACGGAGCTGCAGGGACGGAGCTGCAGGAGGGGAGCTGCAGGAGGGGAGCTACAGGGAGGGAGATGCAGGAAGGGAGCTGCAGGTGGGGAGCTACAGGGAGGGAGCTACAGGGAGGGAGCTGCAGCGAGGGATCTGCAGCGAGGGAGCTGCAGGAGTGGAGCTGCAGGGAGGGAGCTGCAGGGATGGAGATGCAGGTGGGGAGCTGCAGGGAGGGAGCTGCTGGGAGGGAGCTGCAGGAGGGCAGCTGCAGGAGCAGAGCAAAGGGAGGGAGCTGCGGGTAGGGAGCTGCAGGGAACGACCTGCAGGGAGGGAGCTGCAGGAGGGGAGCTACATGAAGGGAGCTGCAGCGAGAGAGCTGCAGGAGCGGAGCTACATGAAGGGGGCTGCCGGATGGGAGCTGCAGGAGGGGAGCTGCAGGTGGAGAGCTACAGGGAGTGAGCTGCAGGGAGGGAGCTGCAGGAGGGGACAACAGGGAGGGAGCTGCAGTGAGGGAGCTGCAGGAAGGGTGCTACAGGGAGGGAGCGCCAGGGAGGGAGCTACAGGGCGAAAGCTACAGGGAGGGAGCTGCAGGAGTGTGCTGCAGGAGGGGAGCTGCTGGGAGGGAGCTGCAGGGTGTGAGCTGTAGGATGGGAGCTGCCAGAGGGGAGCTGCAGTGAGGGATCTACAGGGAGGAAGCTACAGGGAGGGAGCTGCAGGGAGGGAGCTGCAGGGAGGGAGCTGCAGGGAGGGAGCTGCAGGAGGAGAGCTGCAGGAGGAGAGCTGCAGGGAGGGAGCTGCAGGAGGGGAGCTGCAGGGAGGGAGCTGCAGGGAGGGAGCTGCAGGGAGGGAGCTGCAATAGGGTAGCTACAGGGAGGGAGCTACAGGAAGGGAGCTACAGGGAGGGAGCAGCAGGGAGGGTGCTGCAGGGATGGAGCTGCAGAAAGGGTGCTACAGGGAGGGAGCTGCAGGTGGGGAGCTGCAGGAGGAGAGCTACAGGGATGGAGATGCAGGAAGTGAGCTGCAGTTGGGGAGCTACAGGGAGGGAGCTACAGGGAGGGAGCTGCAGCGAGGGAGCTGCAGCGAGGGAGCTGCAGGAGTGGAGCTGCAGGGAGGGAGCTGCAGGGAGGGAGCTGCAGGGATGGAGATGCAGGTGGGGAGCTGCAAGGAGGGAGCTGCTGGGAGGGAGCTGCAGGGAGGGAGCTACAGGAACGGAGCAGCAGCGATGGCGCTGTAGAGAGGGAGCTGCAGGAGGGGAGCTGCAGGGAGGGAGCTGCAGGGAGCGAGTTGCATGAGTGCAGCTGCAGGAGCAGAGCTACAGGGAGGGAGCTGCAGGGAGGGGAGCTGTATGTAGGAAGCTGCAGGAGCGGAGCTTCCAGGAGGTGAGCTACAGGGAGGGAGCTGCAGGGAGGGAGCTACAGGAATGGAGCTGCAAGGAGGGAGCTACAGGAAGGGAGCTGCAGGTAGGGAGCTGCAGCACGGGAGCTAAAGGGACGGAGCTACAGGAACTGAGCGACAGGGAGGGAGATGCAGGGAGGGGAGCTTGCAGGAAGGGGAGCTGCAGGAAGGGAGCTACTGGGAGGGAGCTGCAGGGATGGAGCTGCAGGGAGGGAGCTGCAGGGAGGGTGCTGCATGGAGGGAGCTGCAGGGAGGGAGCAGCAGGAGGGGAGCTGCAGGGAGGGAGCTGCAGGGAGGGAGCTGCACGAGGGGACCTACAGTGGGGGAGCTACATGAAGGGAGCTACAGGGAGGGAGCTGCAGGAGGGGAACTACAGGGACGGAGCTGAAGGGAGGGAGCCGCTGGGAGGGAGCCGCAGGGAGGGAGCTGCAGGGCGTGAGCTACAGGAAGGGAGCTGCAGGGAGGGAGCTGCAGGAGGGGAGCTAAAGGAGCAGAGCAACAGGGAGGGACTTGCATGGCGGGAGGTGCAGGAAGGGAGCTGCAGGAAAGGAGCTACAGGAAGGGAGCTGCAGGGATGGAGCTGCAGGGAGAGAGCTGCAGGGAGGGAGCTGCATGGAGGGAGCTGCAGGGAGGGAGCAGCAGGAGGGGAGTTGCAGGAGGGGATCTACCGGGAGGGAGCTGCAGGGAGGGAGCTACAGGAAGGGAGCAGCAGGGAGGTGAGCTGCAGGGAGGGAGCTGCAGCTAGGGAGCCGCAGGGAGGGAGCTGCCGGATGGGAGCTGCAGACAGGGAGCTGCTGGGAGGGAGCGGCAGGGAGTGAGCTGCATGGAGCGTGCTGCAGGAGAGGAGCTACATGTAGGGAGCTACAGGAAGGGAGCTACAGGGAGGGAGCTGCAGGGAGGTAGCTACTGGAAGCGAGCTGCAGGGAGGGAGCTGCAGGTTGGGAGCTGCAGGGAGGGAGCTGCAGGAGGGAAGTTGCAGGAGGTTTGCTACATGGAGGGAGCTGCCGGGAGGGGAGCTGCATTTAGGGTGCTGCAGAGAGGCAGCTGCAGGGAGGGAGCAGCAGGAGCGGACCTGCAGGGATGGAGCAGCAGAGAGGGAGCTGCAGGAGGGGAACTCAATGGAGGGAGCTACAGGAAGGCATCTACAGGGAGGGAGCTGCAGGGAGGGAGCTGCAGGGAGGGAGCTGCAAGGAGGGTGCTGCAGGGAGCGGGAGCTGCAGGAGGGGGTTGCAGGAGGGGAGCTACTGGGAGGGAGCTGCCGGGAGGGAGCTGAAGGGAGGGAGCTGAAGGGAGGGAGCCGCTGGGAGGGAGCCGCAGGGAGGGAGCTGCAGGGCGTGAGCTACAGGAAGGGAGCTGCAGGGAGGGAGCTGCAGGAGGGGAGCTAAAGGAGCAGAGCAACAGGGAGGGACTTGCATGGCGGGAGGTGCAGGAAGGGAGCTGCAGGAAAGGAGCTACAGGAAGGGAGCTGCAGGGATGGAGCTGCAGGGAGAGAGCTGCAGGGAGGGAGCTGCATGGAGGGAGCTGCAGGGAGGGAGCAGCAGGAGGGGAGTTGCAGGAGGGGATCTACCGGGAGGGAGCTGCAGGGAGGGAGCTACAGGAAGGGAGCAGCAGGGAGGTGAGCTGCAGGGAGGGAGCTGCAGCTAGGGAGCCGCAGGGAGGGAGCTGCCGGATGGGAGCTGCAGACAGGGAGCTGCTGGGAGGGAGCGGCAGGGAGTGAGCTGCATGGAGCGTGCTGCAGGAGAGGAGCTACATGTAGGGAGCTACAGGAAGGGAGCTACAGGGAGGGAGCTGCAGGGAGGTAGCTACTGGAAGCGAGCTGCAGGGAGGGAGCTGCAGGTTGGGAGCTGCAGGGAGGGAGCTGCAGGAGGGAAGTTGCAGGAGGTTTGCTACATGGAGGGAGCTGCCGGGAGGGGAGCTGCATTTAGGGTGCTGCAGAGAGGCAGCTGCAGGGAGGGAGCAGCAGGAGCGGACCTGCAGGGATGGAGCAGCAGAGAGGGAGCTGCAGGAGGGGAACTCAATGGAGGGAGCTACAGGAAGGCATCTACAGGGAGGGAGCTGCAGGGAGGGAGCTGCAGGGAGGGAGCTGCAAGGAGGGTGCTGCAGGGAGCGGGAGCTGCAGGAGGGGGTTGCAGGAGGGGAGCTACTGGGAGGGAGCTGCCGGGAGGGAGCTGAAGGGAGGGAGCTGAAGGGAGGGAGCCGCTGGGAGGGAGCCGCAGGGAGGGAGCTGCAGGGCGTGAGCTACAGGAAGGGAGCTGCAGGGAGGGAGCTGCAGGAGGGGAGCTAAAGGAGCAGAGCTACAGGGAGGGACTTGCAGGGAGGGAGGTGCAGGAAGGGAGCTGCAGGAAGGGAGCTACAGGAAGGGAGCTGCAGGGATGGAGCGGCAGGAGGGGAGCTACAGGAGAGGAGCAACAGTGATGGAGCTGCAGGGAGAGAGCTGCAGGGAGAGGGCTGCAGGGAGAGGGCTGCAGGGAGAGAGCTGCAGGGAGGGAGCTGCAGGGAGGGAGCTGCAGGGAGGGGACTACAGGGAGTGAGCTGCAGGAAGTGAGCTGCAGGAGCAGAGCAGCAGGAGTGGAGCTACAGGGAGGGAGCTGCAGGGAGGGAGCTACAGGAGGCGAGCTAAAGGGAGGGAGCTGCAGGAGGGCAGCTGCAGGGAGGGAGCTGCAGGGAGGGAGCTGCTGGAGTGGAGCTACAGGGAGGGAGCTGCAGGGAGGGAGCTACAGGAAGGGAGCTGCAGGGAGGGAGCTGCAGGGAGGGAGCTGCAGGAGGCGAGCTAAAGGGAGGGAGCTGCAGGAGGGCAGCTGCAGGGAGGGAGCTGCAGGGAGGGAGCTACAGGAAGGGAGCTGCAGGGAGGGAGATGCAGGGAGGGAGATGCAGGAGGGGTGCTAAAGGGAGGGAGCTACATGAATTGAGCTACAGGGAGGGAGCTGCAGGGAGGGAGCTGCTGGAGTGGAGCTACAGGGAGGGAGCTGCAGGGAGGGAGCTACAGGAAGGGAGCTGCAGGGAGGGAGCTGCAGGGAGGGAGCTGCAGGAGGCGAGCTAAAGGGAGGGAGCTGCAGGAGGGCAGCTGCAGGGAGGGAGCTGCAGGGAGGGAGCTACAGGAAGGGAGCTGCAGGGAGGGAGATGCAGGGAGGGAGCTGCAGGAGGGGTGCTAAAGGGAGGGAGCTACATGAATTGAGCTACAGGGAGGGAGCTGCAGGGAGGGAGCTGCAGGGAGGGAGCTGCAGGGAGGGAGCTGCAGGGAGGGAGCTGCAGGGAGGGGAGATGCACGGAGTTAGCTGCAGGGAGGGGGCTGCAGAAAGGGAGCTGCAGGTGGGGAGCTGCACCAGGGGAGCCGCAGGGAGGGAGCTGCAGGGAGGGAGCTTCAGGGATGGAGCTGCAGGGAGGGAGCTGCAGGAGGGCAGCTGCAGGAGCAGTGCTACGGGGAGGGAGCTGGGGGTAGGCAGCTGCAGGGAACGACCTGCAGGGAGGGAGCTGCCAGAGCGGAGCTGCAGGGAGGGAGCTGCAGGAGGGGAGCTAAAGGGAGGGAGCTGCAGGAGCAGAGCTACAGGCAGGGAGCTGCAGTGAGGGCAGCTGCTGTAGGAAGCTGCAGGAGCGGAGCTGCAGGAGGGGAGCTAAAGGAAGGGAGCTGCAGGGATGGAGCTGCAGGGAGGGAGCTGCAGGGAGGGAGCTGCTGGAGTGGAGCTGCAGGGAGGGAGCTGCATTGAGGGAGCTGCAGGACAGGAGCTGCAGGGAGGGAGCTGCAGGAGGGGTGCTGAAGGGAGGGAGATGCAGGGAGGGACCTGCTGGAGTGGAGCTGCAGGGAGGGAGCTGCAGGGAGGGAGCTGCAGGGAGGGAGCTGCTGGAGTGGAGCTGCAGGGAGGGAGCTGCATTGAGGGAGCTGCAGGACAGGAGCTGCAGGGAGGGAGCTGCAGGAGGGGTGCTGAAGGGAGGGAGATGCAGGGAGGGACCTGCTGGAGTGGAGCTGCAGGGAGGGAGCTGCAGGGAGGGAGCTGAAGGGAGGGAGCTGCAGGGAGAGGGCTGCAGGGAGGGAGCTGCAGGGATGGAGCTACAGGAAAGGAGCTGCAGGGAGGGAGATGCAGGAGGGCAGCTGCAGGAGCTGAGCTACAGGGAGCGAGCTGCAGTGAGGGAGCTGCAGGGAACGAGCTGCAGGGAGGGAGCTGCATGAGCGGAGCTGCAGGAGCGGAGCTACAGGGAGGGAGCTGCAGGGAGCGAGCTGCAGGAGGGGACAACAGGGAGGGAGCTGCAGGGAAGTTGCTGCAGGAAGGGTGCTACAGGGAGGGAGCTGCAGGGAGAGAGCTACAGGGCGAAAGCTACAGGGAGGGAGCTGAAGGAGGGAGCTGAAGGAGGGTGCTGCAGGAGGGGAGCTGCTGGTAGGGAGCTGCAGGGAGGGAGCTGCAGGGATGGAGATGCAGGTGGGGAGCTGCAGGGAGGGAGCTGCTGGGAGGGAGCTGCAGGAGGGCAGCTGCAGGAGCAGAGCAAAGGAAGGGAGCTGTGGGTAGGGAGCTGCAGGGAACGACCTGCAGGGAGGGAGCTGCAGGAGGGGAGCTACATGAAGGGAGCTGCATCGAGAGAGCTGCAGGAGCGGAGCTACATGAAGGGGGCTGCCGGATGGGAGCTGCAGGAGGGGAGCTGCAGGAGGGGAGCTGCAGGTGGAGAGCTACAGGGAGTGAGCTGCAGGGAGCGAGCTGCAGGAGGGGACAACAGGGAGGGAGCTGCAGTGAGGGAGCTGCAGGAAGGGTGCTACAGGGAGGGAGCGCCAGGGAGGGAGCTACAGGGCGAAAGCTACAGGGAGGGAGCTGCAGGAGTGTGCTGCAGGAGGGGAGCTGCTGGGAGGGAGCTGCAGGGTGTGAGCTGTAGGAGGGGAGCTGCCAGAGGGGAGCTGCAGTGAGGGATCTACAGGGAGGAAGCTACAGGGAGGGAGCTGCAGGGAGGGAGCTGCAGGGAGGGAGCTGCAGGGAGGGAGCTGCAGGAGGAGAGCTGCAGGAGGAGAGCTGCAGGGAGGGAGCTGCAGGAGGGGAGCTGCAGGGAGGGAGCTGCAGGGAGGGAGCTGCAGGGAGGGAGCTGCAGGAGGGTAGCTACAGGGAGGGAGCTACAGGAAGGGAGCTGCAGGGATGGAGCGGCAGGAGGGGAGCTACAGGAGAGGAGCAACAGTGATGGAGCTGCAGGAGGGGAGCTGCAGGGAGAGAGCTGCAGGGAGAGAGCTGCAGGGAGAGAGCTGCAGGGCGAGAGCTGCAGGGAGGGAGCTGCAGGGAGGGGACTACAGGTAGTGAGCTGCAGGAAGTGAGCTGCAGGAGCGGAGCAGCAGGAGTGGAGCTACAGGGAGGGAGCTGCAGGGAGGGAGCTACAGGAAGGGAGCTGCAGGGAGGGAGCTGCAGGGCGGGAGCTGCAGGAGGCGAGCTAAAGGGAGGGAGCTGCAGGAGGCAGCTGCAGGAGCAGAGCTACAGAGAGGGAGATGCAGGAAGGGCGCTGCAGGTACGGAGCTTCAGGGAGAGAGCGACAGGGAGGGAGCTGCAGAGAGGGAGCTGCAGCGAGGGAGCTGCAGCAGTGGCGCTGCAGGGAGAGAGCTGCAGGGATGGAGATTCAGCGGTGGATCTGCAGGGAGGGTGCTGCAGGAAGGGAGCTGCAGGAAGGGAGCTGCAGGGAGGGAGCTGCAGGGAGGGAGCTGCAGGGAGGGAGCTAAAGGAAGGGAGCTGCAGGGAGGGATCTGCATGTAGGGAGCTGCAGGAGGGGTGCTAAAGGGAGGGAGCTACATGAAGTGAGCTACAGGGAGGGAGCTGCAGGGACGGAGCTGCAGGGAGGGAGCTGCAGGAGTGGAGCTGAAGGGAGGGAGCTGCAGGAGTGGAGCTGAAGGGAGGGAGCTGCAGGGAGGGAGCTGCAGGAGCGGAGCTGCAGGAGCGGAGCTGCAGGAGCGGAGCTACAGGGAGGGAGCTGCAGGGAGGGAGCTACAGGAGCGGAGCTGCAGGGAGGGAGCTGCAGGGAGGGAGCTAAAGGAAGGGAGCTGCTGGGAGGGAGCTGCAGGGAGGGAGCTGCAGGAGGGGTGCTGAAGGGAGGGAGATGCAGGGAGGGACCTGCTGGAGTGGAGCTGCAGGGAGGGAGCTGCAGGGAGGGAGCTGAAGGGAGGGAGCTGCAGGGAGAGGGCTGCAGGGAGGGAGCTGCAGGGATGGAGCTACAGGAAAGGAGCTGCAGGGAGGGAGATGCAGGAGGGCAGCTGCAGGAGCTGAGCTACAGGGAGCGAGCTGCAGTGAGGGAGCTGCAGGGAACGAGCTGCAGGGAGGGAGCTGCATGAGCGGAGCTGCAGGAGCGGAGCTACAGGGAGGGAGCTGCAGGGAGCGAGCTGCAGGAGGGGACAACAGGGAGGGAGCTGCAGGGAAGTTGCTGCAGGAAGGGTGCTACAGGGAGGGAGCTGCAGGGAGAGAGCTACAGGGCGAAAGCTACAGGGAGGGAGCTGAAGGAGGGAGCTGAAGGAGGGTGCTGCAGGAGGGGAGCTGCTGGTAGGGAGCTGCAGGGAGGGAGCTGCAGGAGGAGAGCTGCAGGAGGCGAGCTGCAGGGAGGGAGCTGCAGAGAGGGAGCTACAGGGAGGAAGCTACAGGGAGGGAGCTGCAGCGATGGAGATAGAGGAAAGGAGCTGCAGGGATGGAGCTGCAGGAGGGCAGCTGCAGGAGCAGAGCTACAGGGAGGGAGCTGCGGGTAGGGAGCTGCAGGGAACGACCTGCAGGGAGGGAGCTGCAGGAGGCGAGCTATAGGGAGGGAGCTGCAGCGAGAGAGCTGCAGGAGCGGAGCTACATGAAGGGAGCTGCCGGAAGGGAGCTGCAGGAGGGGAGCTGCAGGAAGGGAGCTGCAGGAGGGGAGCTGCAGGAAAGGAGCTGCAGGTGGAGAGCTAAAGGGAGGGAGCTGCAGGGAGGGAGCTGCAGGAGGGGACAACAGGGAGGGAGCTGCAGGGAGGGAGCTGCAGGAAGAGTGCTACAGGGAGGGAGCGCCAGGGAGGGAGCTACAGGGCGAAAGCTACAGGGAGGGATCTACAGGAGTGTGCTGCAGGAGGGGAGCTGCTGGGAGGGAGCTGCAGGGAGTGAGCTGTAGGAGGGGAGCTGCCAGAGGGGAGCTGCAGGGAGGGATCTACAGGGAGGAAGCTACAGGTAGGGAGCTACAGGGAGGGAGCTACAGGAAGGGAGCTACAGGGAGGGAGCAGCAGGGAGTGAGCTGCTGGGATGGAGCTGCAGAAAGGGAGCTACAGGGAGGGAGCTGCAGGGACGGAGCTGCAGGAGGGGAGCTGCAGGAGGGGAGCTACAGGGAGGGAGATGCAGGAAGGGAGCTGCAGGTGGGGAGCTACAGGGAGGGAGCTACAGGGAGGGAGCTGCAGCGAGGGATCTGCAGCGAGGGAGCTGCAGGAGTGGAGCTGCAGGGAGGGAGCTGCAGGGAGGGAGCTGCAGGGATGGAGATGCAGGTGGGGAGCTGCAGGGAGGGAGCTGCTGGGAGGGAGCTGCAGGAGGGCAGCTGCAGGAGCAGAGCAAAGGGAGGGAGCTGCGGGTAGGGAGCTGCAGGGAACGACCTGCAGGGAGGGAGCTGCAGGAGGGGAGCTACATGAAGGGAGCTGCAGCGAGAGAGCTGCAGGAGCGGAGCTACATGAAGGGGGCTGCCGGATGGGAGCTGCAGGAGGGGAGCTGCAGGAGGGGAGCTGCAGGTGGAGAGCTACAGGGAGTGAGCTGCAGGGAGGGAGCTGCAGGAGGGGACAACAGGGAGGGAGCTGCAGTGAGGGAGCTGCAGGAAGGGTGCTACAGGGAGGGAGCGCCAGGGAGGGAGCTACAGGGCGAAAGCTACAGGGAGGGAGCTGCAGGAGTGTGCTGCAGGAGGGGAGCTGCTGGGAGGGAGCTGCAGGGTGTGAGCTGTAGGAGGGGAGCTGCCAGAGGGGAGCTGCAGTGAGGGATCTACAGGGAGGAAGCTACAGGGAGGGAGCTGCAGGGAGGGAGCTGCAGGGAGGGAGCTGCAGGGAGGGAGCTGCAGGAGGAGAGCTGCAGGAGGAGAGCTGCAGGGAGGGAGCTGCAGGAGGGGAGCTGCAGGGAGGGAGCTGCAGGGAGGGAGCTGCAGGGAGGGAGCTGCAGGAGGGTAGCTACAGGGAGGGAGCTACAGGAAGGGAGCTACAGGGAGGGAGCAGCAGGGAGGGAGCTGCAGGGATGGAGCTGCAGAAAGGGTGCTACAGGGTGGGAGCTGCAGGTGGGGAGCTGCCGGAGGAGAGCTACAGGGAGGGAGATGCAGGAAGTGAGCTGCAGTTGGGGAGCTACAGGGAGGGAGCTACAGGGAGGGAGCTGCAGCGAGGGAGCTGCAGGAGTGGAGCTGCAGGGAGGGAGCTGCAGGGAGGGAGCTGCAGGGAGGGAGATGCAGGAGGGGAGCTGCAGGGAGGGAGCTGCTGGGAGGGAGCTGTAGGGAGGGAGCTACAGGAACGGAGCAGCAGCGATGGAGCTGTAGAGAGGGAGCTGCAGGAGGGGAGCTGCAGGGAGGGAGCCGCAGGGAGGGAGCTGCAGGGAGGGAGCTGCAGGGAGCGAGTTGCATGAGTGCAGCTGCAGGAGCAGAGCTACAGGGAGGGAGCTGCAGGGAGGGGAGCTGCATGTAGGAAGCTGCAGGAGCGGAGCTTCCAGGAGGTGAGCTACAGGGAGGGAGCTGCAGGGAGGGAGCTACAGGAGGGGAGCTGCAGGGAGGGAGCTGCAGGGAGGGAGCTGCAAGGAGGGAGCTACAGGAAGGGAGCTGCAGGTAGGGAGCTGCAGCAGGGGAGCTAAAGGGACGGAGCTACAGGAACTGAGCGACAGGGAGGGAGCTGCAGGGAGGGGAGCTGCAGGAAGGGGAGCTGCAGGCAGGGGAGCTGCAGGAGGGGGTTGCAGGAGGGGAGCTACTGGGAGGGAGCTGCAGGGAGGGAGCTGCAGGGAGGGAGCTGCACGAGGGGACCTACAGTGGGGGAGCTACATGAAGGGAGCTATAGGGAGGGAGCTGCAGGAGGGGAACTATAGGGACGGAGCTGAAGGGAGGGAGCCGCTGGGAGGGAGCCGCAGGGAGGGAGCTGCAGGGCGTGAGCTACAGGAAGGGAGCTGCAGGGAGGGAGCTGCAGGAGGGGAGTTAAAGGAGCAGAGCTACAGGGAGGGACTTGCAGGGAGGGAGGTGCAGGAAGGGAGCTGCAGGAAGGGAGCTACAGGAAGGGAGCTGCAGGGATGGAGCGGCAGGAGGGGAGCTACAGGAGAGGAGCAACAGTGATGGAGCTGCAGGAGGGGAGCTGCAGGGAGAGAGCTGCAGGGAGAGAGCTGCAGGGAGAGAGCTGCAGGGCGAGAGCTGCAGGGAGGGAGCTGCAGGGAGGGGACTACAGGTAGTGAGCTGCAGGAAGTGAGCTGCAGGAGCGGAGCAGCAGGAGTGGAGCTACAGGGAGGGAGCTGCAGGGAGGGAGCTACAGGAAGGGAGCTGCAGGGAGGGAGCTGCAGGGCGGGAGCTGCAGGAGGCGAGCTAAAGGGAGGGAGCTGCAGGAGGCAGCTGCAGGAGCAGAGCTACAGAGAGGGAGATGCAGGAAGGGCGCTGCAGGTACGGAGCTTCAGGGAGAGAGCGACAGGGAGGGAGCTGCAGAGAGGGAGCTGCAGTGAGGGAGCTGCAGCAGTGGCGCTGCAGGGAGAGAGCTGCAGGGATGGAGATTCAGCGGTGGATCTGCAGGGAGGGTGCTGCAGGAAGGGAGCTGCAGGAAGGGAGCTGCAGGGAGGGAGCTGCAGGGAGGGAGCTGCAGGGAGGGAGCTAAAGGAAGGGAGCTGCAGGGAGGGATCTGCATGTAGGGAGCTGCAGGAGGGGTGCTAAAGGGAGGGAGCTACATGAAGTGAGCTACAGGGAGGGAGCTGCAGGGACGGAGCTGCAGGGAGGGAGCTGCAGGAGTGGAGCTGAAGGGAGGGAGCTGCAGGAGTGGAGCTGAAGGGAGGGAGCTGCAGGGAGGGAGCTGCAGGGAGGGAGCTGCAGGGCGGGAGCTGCAGGGAGGGGAGCTGCAGGAAGGGTGATGCAGGAGGGGAGCTGCAGGTATGGAGCTGCAGGCGTGAGCTGCCAGAAGGGAGCTGCAGGAAGGGTGCTGCAGGAGAGGAGCTATTGGGATGGAGCTGCAGGAGGGGAGCTATAGGGCGGTAGCTGCCGGGAGAGAGCTGCAGGAGCGGAGCTACATGAAGGGTGCTGCCGGAAGGGTGCTGCAGGAGGGGAGCTGCTGGGAGGGAGCTGCAGGGAGTGAGCTGCAGGAGGGGAGCTGCAGGGAGGGAGCTGCAGGGTGGGCTCTACAGGGAGGAAGCTACAGGGAGGGAGCTGCAGGGAGAGAGCTGCAGGAAGGGAGCTGCAGGCAGGGAGCTGCAGGAGGAGAGCTGCAGGGAGGGAGATGCAGGGAGGGAGCTGCAGGGAGGGAGCTGCAGGATGGGAGCTGCAATGAGTTAGCCGCAGGGAGGGAGCTACAGGGAGGGAGCTACTGGGAGGGAGCTGCAGGGAGGGAGCTGCAGGAGGGGAGCTGCAGGGAGGGAGCGACAGGTGGGGAGCTGCAGGAGGTGATCTGCAGGAGGGGAGCTACAGAGAGGGAGATGCAGGAAGCGAGCTGCAGGTGGGGAGATACAGGGAGGGAGCGACAGGGAGGGAGCTGCAGGGAGGGAGCTGCAGGGAGGGAGCTGCAGGGACGGAGATGCAGGAGTGGAGCTGCAGGGAGGGAGTTGCAGCGAGGTAACTACAGGAACGGAGCTGCAGGGAGGGAGCTGTAGGGAGGGAGCTGCAGGAGGGGAGCTGTAGGGAGGGAGCTGCAGGAGGAGAGCTGCAGGGAGGAAGTTGCAGGGAGGGAGCTGCAGGAGTGGAGCTGCAGGACGGGAGCTGCAATGAGTTAGCTGCAGGGAGGGAGCTACAGGGAGGGAGATACTGGGAGGGAGCTGCATGGAGGGAGCTGCAGGAGGGGAGCTGCAGGAGGGGAGCTACAGAGAGGGAGATGCAGGAAGGGCGCTGCAGGTACGGAGCTTCAGGGAGAGAGCGACAGGGAGGGAGCTGCAGCGAGGGAGCTGCAGCAGTGGCGCTGCAGGGATGGAGATTCAGCGGTGGAGCTGCAGGGAGGGCGCTGCAGGACGGGAGCTGCAGGGAGGTAACTACAGGAACGGAGCTGCAGGGAGCGAGCTGCAGGGATGGATTTGAAGGGATGGAGCTACAGGAAGGGAGCTGCAGGGAGTGAGCTGCAGGAGGGGAGCTGCAGGAGGGTTGCTGCAGGGAGGGAGCTGCAGGGAGGGAGCTGCAGGAGGGGAGCTGCAGGAGGGTTGCTGCAGGAGGGTTGCTGCAGGGAGGGTGCTGCAGGGAGTGAGCTACAGGGAGGGAGATAAAGGGAGTGAGCTTTAGGGAGGGAGCTGCAGGGAGGGAGCTGCAGGGAGGGAGCTGCAGGGAGGGTGCTGCAGGGAGGGAGCTGCAGGGAGGGAGCTGCAGGAGGGGAGCTGCAGGAAGGGAGCTGCAGGGAGGGACCTGCAGGGAGGGAGCTGCAGGGCGGGGGCTGCAGGAGGGATCTGCAGGAATGAAGCTGCAGGGAGGGAGCTGCAGGAGGGGAGCTGCAGCGAGGGAGCTGCTGGGAGGGAGCTGCAGGAGGGGAGCTGCAGGAGGGGAGCTGCAGGAGGGGAGCTGCAAGGAGGGAGCTGCAGGGAGGGGAGCTGCAGGAAAGGAGCTGCAGGAGGGGAGCTGCAGGAAGTGAGCTGCAAGGCGTGAGCTGCAGGAAGGGAGCTGAAGGAAGGCAGCTGCATGTGTGGAGCTACAGGAAGGGAGCTGCAGGAAGAGTGCTGCAAGAGAGGAGCTACAGGGAAGGAGCTGCAGGAGGGGAGCTACAGGAGAGGAGCTACAGGAAGAGAGCTGCCGGAAGGGAGCTGCAGGGAGGGAGCTGCAGGAGGGGAGTTACAGGAGAGGAGCTACAGGAAGAGAGCTGCCGGAAGGGAGCTGCAGGGTGGAAGCTACAGGGAGGGAGGTGCATGGAGGGAGCTGCAGGAGGGGAGCTGCTGGGAGGGAGCTGCAGGGAGTGAGCTGCTGGAGGGGAGCTTAAGGAGGGGAGCTGCAGGGATGGATCTGCAGGGCAGGAGCTACAGGGAGGTAGCTACAGGGAGGGAGCTAAAGGGAGGGAGCTGCAGGGA
This sequence comes from Isurus oxyrinchus, assembly GCA_026770705.1. Lineage (NCBI taxonomy): Eukaryota > Metazoa > Chordata > Chondrichthyes > Lamniformes > Lamnidae > Isurus > Isurus oxyrinchus. Next base: position 103,340 of record JANJGN010000012.1, read on the forward strand.
GGGAACTACAGGAAGGGAGCTGCATGGAGGGAGCTGCAGGGAGGGAGCTGCAGGGAGGGAGCTGCAGGGAGGGAGCTTCAGGAAGGGAGCTACAGGGAGGGAGCTGCAGGAGGGGAGCTGCAGGAGGGGCGCTACTTGGAGGGAGCTGCAGGGAGGGAGCTGCAGGGAGGGAGCTGCAGGGAGGGAGCTGCAGGGAGGGAGCTGCAGGGAGGGAGCTGCAGGAGGGGAGCTACAGGGAGGGAGGTGCAGGGAGGAAGCTGCAGGGAGGGAGCAGCAGGAGGGGAGCTGCAGGAGGGGAGCTGCAGGGAGGGTGCTGCAATAGGGGAGCTGCAGGAGGGCAGCTGCAGTGAAGGAGCTGCAGGGAGGGAGCTGCAGGAGCGGAGCTGCAGGGAGGGAGCTGCAGGGAGGGATCTACAGGAAGAGAGCTGCTGGAAGGGAGCTGCAGGGAGTGAGCTGCTGGAGGGGAGCTGCAGGAGCAGAGCTGCAGGGAGGGTGCTGCAGGGAGTGAGCTACAGGGAGGGAGCTGCAGGGAGGGAGCTGCAAGAGGGGATCTGCAGGGATGGAGCTGCAGGGATGGAGCTGCAGGGATGGAGCTAAGGAAGGGAGCTGAAGGGAGGGAGCTGCAGGGAGGGGAGCTGCATGTAGGAAGCTGCTGGAGCGGAGCTGCAGGAGGGGAGCTACATGGAGCTGCAGGAGGGGAGCTACAGGGAGCTGCAGGGAGGGAGCTACAGGGAGGGATCGGCAGGGACGGAGCTACAGGAAGTGAGCTACAGGGAGGGAGTTGCAGGGAGGGAGCTGCAGGAGCAGAGCTACAGGGAGGGATCTGCAGGGAGGGAGCTAAAGGAAGGGAGTTGCAGGGAGGGAGATGCAGGGAGGGAGCTGCAGGGAGGGAGATGCAGGGAGGGAGCTGCAGGAGGGGTGCTAAAGGGAGGGAGCTACATGAAGTGAGCTACAGGGACGGAGCTGCAGGGATGGAGCTAAAGGGAGGGAGCTACAGGGAGGGAGTTGCAGGAGTGGAGCTGCAGGGAGGGAGCTGCAGGGAGGGAGCTGCAGGGAGGGAGCTGCAGGGAGGGAGCTGCAGGAGGGGAGCTACAGGGAGGGAGGTGCAGGGAGGAAGCTGCAGGGAGGGAGCTGCAGGAGGGGAGCTGCAGGAGGGGAGCTGCAGGGAGGGTGCTGCAATAGGGGAGCTGCAGGAGGGCAGCTGCAGGGAGGGAGCTGCAGGAGCGGAGCTGCAGGGAGGGAGCTGCAGGGAGGGATCTACAGGAAGAGAGCTGCTGGAAGGGAGCTGCAGGGAGTGAGCTGCTGGAGGGGAGCTGCAGGAGCAGAGCTGCAGGGAGGGTGCTGCAGGGAGTGAGCTACAGGGAGGGAGCTGCAGGGAGGGAGCTGCAAGAGGGGATCTGCAGGGATGGAGCTGCAGGGATGGAGCTGCAGGGATGGAGCTAAGGAAGGGAGCTGAAGGGAGGGAGCTGCAGGGAGGGGAGCTGCATGTAGGAAGCTGCTGGAGCGGAGCTGCAGGAGGGGAGCTACATGGAGCTGCAGGAGGGGAGCTACAGGGAGCTGCAGGGAGGGAGCTACAGGGAGGGATCGGCAGGGACGGAGCTACAGGAAGTGAGCTACAGGGAGGGAGTTGCAGGGAGGGAGCTGCAGGAGCAGAGCTACAGGGAGGGATCTGCAGGGAGGGAGCTAAAGGAAGGGAGTTGCAGGGAGGGAGATGCAGGGAGGGAGCTGCAGGGAGGGAGATGCAGGGAGGGAGCTGCAGGAGGGGTGCTAAAGGGAGGGAGCTACATGAAGTGAGCTACAGGGACGGAGCTGCAGGGATGGAGCTAAAGGGAGGGAGCTACAGGGAGGGAGTTGCAGGAGTGGAGCTGCAGGGAGGGAGCTGCATTGAGGGAGCTGCAGGAAGGGAGCTGCAGGGAGGGAGCTGCAGGGAGGGAGCTGCAGGGAGGGCGCTGCAGGAGGGGAGCTGCAGGGAGGGTGCTGCAGGGAGTGAGCTACAGGGAGGGAGATAAAGTTAGTGAGCTGCAGGAAGGGAGCTGCAGGAAGGGAGCTGCAGGGAGGGTTCTGCAGGGAGGGAGCTGCAGGGAGGGAGCTGCAGGAGGGGAGCTGCAGGAGGGGAGCTGCAGGGAGGGACCTGCAGGGAGGGAGCTGCAGGGAGGGAGCTGCAGGAGGGGAGCTATAGGGCGGGAGCTGCCGGGAGAGAGCTGCAGGAGCGGAGCTACATGAAGGGAGCTGCCGGATGGGAGGTGCTGGGAGGGAGCTGCAGGGTGTGAGCTGCAGGAGGGGAGCTGCCGGAGGGGAGCTGCAGGGAGGGAGCTGCAGGGAGGGATCTACAGGGAGGAAGCTACAGGGAGGGAGCTGCAGGGAGGGAGCTGCAGGGAGGGAGCTGCAGGAGGAGAGCTGCAGGGAAGGAGATGCAGGGAGGGAGCTACAGGGAGGGAGCTGCAGGAGTGGAGCTGCATGAGGGGAGCTGCAATGAATTAACCGCAGGGAGGGAGCTACAGGGAGGGAGCTGCAGGGAGGGAGCTGCAGAAGTGGAGCTGCAGGAGGGGAGCAGCAATGGGTTAGCCGCAGGGAGGGAGCTACAGTGAGGGAGCTGCAGGAGGGGAGCTGCAGTGAGGGAGCTGCAGGGCGGGATCTGCAGGGAGGGGTGCTGCAGGAAGGGTGATGCAGGAGGGGAGCTGCAGGTAGGGAGCTGCAGGCGTTAGCTGCCGGAAGGGAGCTGCAGGAAGGGTGCTGCAGGAGAGGAGCTATTGGGATGGAGCTGCAGGAGGGGAGCTATAGGGCGGGAGCTGCCGGGAGAGAGCTGCAGGGAGGGATCTACAGGGAGGAAGCTGCAGGAGGAAAGCTGCAGGGATGGAGATGCAGGGAGGGAGATGCAGGGAGGGAGCTACAGGGAGGGAGCTGCAGGAGTGGAGCTGCAGGAGGGGAGCTGCCGGAGGGGAGCTGCAGGGAGGGATCTACAGGGAGGAAGCTGCAGGAGGAAAGCTGCAGGGATGGAGATGCAGGGAGGGAGATGCAGGGAGGGAGCTACAGGGAGGGAGCTGCAGGAGTGGAGCTGCAGGAGGGGAGCTGCAGGGAGGGAGCTGCAGGGAGGGAACTGCAGGGAGGTAACTACAGGAATGGAGCTGCAGGGAGGGAGCTGTGGGGAGGGAGCTGCAGGAGGGGAGCTGTAGGGAGGGAGCTGCAGGAGGAGAGCTGCAGGGAGGGAGTTGCAGGGAGGAAGCTGCAGGAGTGGAGATGCAGGAGTGGAGCTGCAGGAGGGGAGCTGCAATGAGTTAGCTGCAGGCAGGGAGCTACAGGGAAGGAGATACAGGGAGGGAGCTGCAGGGAGGGAGCTGCAGGGAGGGAGCTGCAGGAGGGGAGCTGCAGAGAGGGTGATGCAGAAAGGGAGCTGCAGGGAGGGAGATGCAGGGAGGGAGCTGCAGGGAGGGAGCGACAGGGAGGGAGCTGCAGCGAGGGAGCTGCAGTGAGGGAGCTGCAGTGAGGAAGCTGCAGCAGTGGAGCTGCAGGGAGAGAGCTGCAGGGATGGAGATTCAGGAGTGGAGCTGCAGTGATGGCACTGCAGGAAGGGAGCTGCAGGGAGGTAACTACAGGAACGGAACTGCAGGGAGCGAGCTGCAGGGATGGAGCTACAGGAGGGGAGCTGTAGGGAGGGAGCTGCAGGAGGGGAGCTGCAGGAAGGGAGCTGCAGGAGGGGAGCTGCAGGAGGGGAGCTACAGGGAGGTAGCTACAGGGAGGGAGCTGAAGGAGGGGAGCTGCAGGATGGGAGCTGCAGGAGTGGAGCTACAGGGAGAGAGCTTTAGGGAGGGAGCTGCAGGGAGGGAGCTGCAGGAAGGGAGCTGCAGGGAGGGTGCTGCAGGGAGGGAGCTGCAGGGAGGGAGCTGCAGGAGGGGAGCTGCAGGGAGGGATCTGCAGGGCAGGAGCTACAGTGAGGTAGCTACAGGGAGGGAGCTGCAGGGAGTGAGCTGCAGGAGGGGAGCTGCAGGGAGGGAGCTGCAGGAGGGGAGCTGCAGGGAGAGAGCTTTAGTGAGGGAGCTGCAGGGAGGGAGCTGCAGGAAGCGAGCTGCAGGGAGGGTGCTGCAGGGAGGGAGCTGCAGGGAGGGAGCTGCAGGAGGGGAGCTGCAGGAGGGGAGCTGCAGGGAGGGACCTGCAGGGAGGGAGCTGCAGGGAGGGAGCTGCAGGAGGGGAGCTGCAGGAGGGGAGCTGCAGGGAGGGACCTGCAGGGAGGGAGCTGCAAGGCGGGATCTGCAGGGAGGGAGCTGCAGGGAGGGAGCTGCAGGGAGGGAGCTGCAGGAGGGGAGCTGCAGGAGGGGAGCTGCAATGAGTTAGCCGCAGGGAGGGAGCTACAGGGAGGGAGCTACTGGGAGGGAGCTGCAGAGAGGGAGCTGCAGGAGTGGAGCTGCAGGAGGGGAGCTGCAGTGAGGGAGCTGCAGGTGGGGAGCTGCAGGAGGTGATCTGCAGGAGGGGAGTTACAGAGAGGGAGCTGCAGGAGGGGAGCTGCAGGAGGGGAGCTGCAGGGAGGGACCTGCAGGGAGGGAGATACAGGGAGGGAGCGACAGGGAGGGAGCTGCAGCGAGGGAGCTGCAGGAGTGGAGCTGTAGGGAGGGAGCTGCAGGAGGAGAGCTGCAGGGAGGGAGTTGCAGGGAGGAAGCTGCAGGAGTGGAACTGCAGGAGTGGAGCTGCAGGAGGGGAGCTGCAATGAGTTAGCTGCAGGCAGGGAGCTACAGGGAGGGAGATACAGGGAGGGAGCTGCAGGGAGGGAGCTGCAGGAGGGGAGCTGCAGGAGGGGAGCTGCAGGAGGGGAGCTGCAATGAGTTAGCTGCAGGCAGGGAGCTACAGGGAGGGAGATACAGGGAGGGAGCTGCAGGGAGGGAGCTGCAGGGAGGTAACTACAGGAACGGAGCTGCAGGGAGGGAGTTGTAGGGAGGGAGCTGCAGGAGGGGAGCTGTAGGGAGGGAGCTGCAGGAGGAGAGCTGCAGGGAGGGAGTTGCAGGGAGGAAGCTGCAGGAGTGGAACTGCAGGAGTGGAGCTGCAGGAGGGGAGCTGCAGGAGGGGAGCTGCAATGAGTTAGCTGCAGGCAGGGAGCTACAGGGAGGGAGATACAGGGAGGGAGCTGCAGGGAGGGAGCTGCAGGGAGGGAGCTGCAGGAGGGGAGCTGCAGGAGGGGAGCTGCAGGAGGGGAGCTGCAATGAGTTAGCCGCAGGGAGGGAGCTACAGGGAGGGAGCCACTGGGAGGGAGCTGCAGAGAGGGAGCTGCAGAGAGGGAGCTGCAGGAGGGGAGCTGCAGTGAGGGAGCTGCAGGTGGGGAGCTGCAGGAGGTGATCTGCAGGAGGGGAGTTACAGAGAGGGAGATGCAGGAAGGGAGCTGCCGGTGGGGAGATACAGGGAGGGAGCGACAGGGAGGGAGCTGCAGGAGGGGAGCTGCAGGAGGGGAGCTGCAGAGAGAGAGATGCAGGAAGGGCACTGCAGGTGGGGAGCTTCAGGGAGGGAGTGACAGGGAGGGAGCTGCAGCGAGGGAGCTGCAGTGAGGGAGCTGCAGCAGTGGAGCTGCAGGGAGAGAGCTGCAGGGTTGGAGATTCAGGAGTGGAGCTGCAGTGCTGGCACTGCAGGAAGGGAGCTGCAGGGAGGTAACTACAGGAACGGAGCTGCAGGGAGCGAGCTGCAGGGATGGAGCTGCAGGGATGGAGCTACAGGAAGGGAGCTACAGGAAGGGAGCTGCAGGGAGGGATCTGCAGGGCAGGAACTACAGGGAGGTAGCTACAGGGAGGGAGCTGCAGGAGGGGAGCTGCTGGAGGGGTGCTGCAGGAGGGAGCTGCAGGGAGGGTGCTGCAGGGAGTGAGCTACAGGGAGGGAGATAAAGTGAGTGAGCTGCAGGAAGGGAGCTGCAGGAAGGGAGCTGAAGGAGGGGAGCTGCAGGATGGGAGCTGCAGGAGTGGAGCTACAGGGAGAGAGCTTTAGGGAGGGAGCTGCAGGGAGGGAGCTGCAGGGAGGGAGCTGCTGGGAGGGAGCTGCAGGAGGGGAGCTGCAGGAGGGGAGCTGCAGGGAGGGACCTGCAGGGAGGGAGCTGCAGGGCGGGTGCTGCAGGGAGGGAGCTGCAGGGAGGGAGCTGCAGGAGGGGAGCTGCAGGGAGGGAGCTGCTGGGAGGGAGCTGCAGGAGGGGAGCTGCAGGAGGGGAGCTACAGGGAGGGAGCTGCAGGGAGGGGAGCTGCAGGAAGGGAGCTGCAGGAAGGGAGCTGAAGGTAGGCAGCTGCATGAGTGGAGCTACAGGAAGGGAGCTGCAGGAAGGGTGCTGCAAGAGAGGAGCTACAGGGATGGAGCTGCAGGAGGGGAGCTACAGGGGAGGAGCTACAGGAAGAGAGCTGCCTGAAGGGAGCTGCAGGGAGGGAGATGCAGGAAGTGAGCTGCAGGTGGGGAGCTACAGGGAGGGAGGTGCATGGAGGGAGCTGCAGGATGGGACAACAGGAAGGGAACTGCAGGGAGGGAGCTGCAGGAAGGGAGCTGCAGGGTGGAAGCTACAGGGAGGGTGCTGCAGGGAGGGAGCTGCAGGGAGTGAGCTGCTGGAGGGGAGCTTAAGGAGGGGAGCTGCAGGGAGGGATCTGCAGGAAGGGAGCTGCAGGGAGGGAGCTGCAGGGAGGGAGCTGCAGGGAGGGAGCTGCAGGGAGGGAGCTGCAGGAGGCGATCTACAGGGAGGGAGCTACAGGGAGTGAGCTGCAGGGAGGGAGCTGCAGGAGGGGAGCTGCAGGAGGGGAGCTGCAGGAGGGGCGCTACATGGAGGGAGCTGCAGGAAGGGAGCTGCAGGGATGGAGCTGCAGCGAGGGTGCTGCAGGAGGGGAGCTGCAGGGAGGGAGCTGCATGGAGGGAGCTGCAGGGAGGGAGCTGCAGGACGGGAGCTACAGGGATGGAGGTGCAGGGAGGGGATCTGCAGGGAGGGCATTGCACGGAGGAAGCTGCAGGGAGGGAGCTGCAGGAGGGGAGCTGCAGGGAGGGAGCTGCAATAGGGGAGCTGCAGGAGGGGAGCTGCAGTGAGAGAGCTCCAGGGTGGGAGCTGCAGGGAGGGAGCTGCAGGCATGAGCTGCCGGAAGGGAGCTGCAGGAAGGGTGCTGCAGGAGTGGAGCGATAGGGATGGAGCTGCAGGAGGGGAACTATAGGGCGGGAGCTGCCGGGAGAGAGCTGCAGGAGCGGAGCTACATGAAGGGAGCTGCCAGAAGGGTGCTGCAGGAGGGGAGCTGCTGGGCGGGAGCTGCAGGGAGTGAGCTGCAGGAGGGGAGCTGCCAGAGGGGAGCTGCTGGGAGGGAGCAGAAGTGAGGGATCTACAGTGAGGAAGCTACAGGGAGGGAGCTGCAGGGAGGGAGCTGCAGGGAGGGAGCTGCAGGGAGGGAGCTGCAGGGAGGGAGCTGCAGGGAGGGAGCTGCAGGAGGAGAGCTGCAGGAGGAGAGCTGCAGGGAGGGAGATGCAGGGAGTGAGCTGCAGGGAGGGAGCTGCAGGAGGGGAGCTGCAGGAGGGGAGCTGCAATGAGTTAACCGCAGGGAGGGAGCTACAGTGAGGGAGCTACAGAGAGGGAGCTGCAGGGAGGGAGCTGCAGGAGTGGAGCTGCAGAAGGGGAGCTGCAATGTGTTAGTCGCAGGGAGAGAGCTACAGGGAGGGAGCTACTGGGAGGGAGCTGCAGGGAGGGAGCTGCAGGGAGGGAGCTGCAGGAGTGGAGCTGCAAGAGGGGAGCTGCAGGGAGGGAGCTGCAGGTGGGGTGCTGCAGGAGGTGATCTGCAGGAGGGGAGCTACAGAGAGGGAGATGCAGGAAGGGAGCTGCAGGTGGGGAGATGCAGGGAGGGAGCGACAGGGAGGGAGCTGCAGCGAGGGAGCTGCAGGAGTGGAGCTGCAGGGAGGGTGCTGCAGGGAGGGAGCTGCAGGGAGGGAGATGCTGGAGTTGAGCTGCAGGGATGGAGCTGCAGGGAGGTAACTACAGGAACGGAGCTGCAGGGAGGGAGCTGTAGGGAGGGAGCTGCAGGTGGGGAGCGGTAGGGAGGGAGCTGCAGGAGGAGAGCTGCAGGGAGGGAGTTGCAGGGAGGGAGCTGCAGGAGTGGAGCTGCAGGAGGGGAGCTGCAATGAGTTAGCTGCAGGGAGGGAGCTACAGGGAGGGAGATACAGGGATGGAGCTGCAGGGAGGGAGCTGCAGGAGGGGAGCTTCAGGGAGGGAGCGACAGGGAGGGAGCTGCAGCGAGGGAGCTGCAGCAAGGGAGCTGCAGCAATGGAGCTGCAGGGAGAGAGCTGCAGGGATGGAGATTCAGGAGTGGAGCTGCAGGGAGGGCGCTGCAGGAAGGGAGCTGCAGGGATGTAACTACAGGAACGGAGCTTCAGGGAGCGAGCTGCAGGGATGGAGTTGAAGGGATGGAGCTACAGGAAGGGAGCTGCAGGGAGTGAGCTGCAGGAGGAGAGCTGCAGGGAGGGAGTTGCAGGGAGTAAGCTGCAGGGAGGGAGCTGCAGGGAGGGAGCTGCAGGAGGGGAGCTGCAATGAGTTAGCTGCAGGCAGGGAGCTACAGGGAAGGAGATACAGGGAGGGAGCTGCAGGGAGGGAGCTGCATGGAGGGAGCTGCAGGGAGGGAGCTGCAGGAGGGGAGCTGCAGAGAGGGTGATGCAGGAAGGGCGCTGCAGGTGGGGAGCTTCAGGGAGGGAGCGACAGGGAGGGAGCTGCAGCGAGGGAGCTGCAGTGAGGGAGCTGCAGTGAGGGAGCTGCAGCAGTGGAGCTGCAGGGAGAGAGCTGCAGGGATGGAGATTCAGGAGTGGAGCTGCAGTGATGGCACTGCAGGAAGGGAGCTGCAGGGAGGTAACTACAGGAACGGAACTGCAGGGAGCGAGCTGCAGGGATGGAGCTGCAGGGATGGAGCTACAGGAAGGGAGCTACAGGAAGTGAGCTGCAGGAAGGGAGCTGCAGGAGTGGAGCTACAGGGAGGTAGCTACAGGGAGGGAGCTGAAGGAGGGGAGCTGCAGGATGGGAACTGCAGGAGTGGAGCTACAGGGAGAGAGCTTTAGGGAGGGAGCTGCAGGGAGGGAGCTGCAGGAAGGGAGCTGCAGGGAGGGTGCTGCAGGGAGGGAGCTACAGGGAGGGAGATGCAGGAGGGGAGCTGCAGGGAGGGATCTGCAGGCAGGAGCTACAGGGAGGTAGCTACAGGAAGGGAGCTGCAGGGAGTGAGCTGCAGGGAGTGAGCTGCAGGAGGGGAGCTGCAGGGAGGGAGCTGCAGGAGGGGAGCTGCAGGGAGGGTGCTGCAGGGAGTGAGCTACAGGGAGGGTGATAAAGTTAGTGAGCTGCAGGAAGGGAGCTGAAGGAGGGGAGCTGCAGGAGTGGAGCTACAGGGAGAGAGCTTTAGGGAGGGAGCTGCAGGGAGGGAGCTGCAGGAAGGGAGCTGCAGGGAGTGTGCTGCAGGGAGGGAGCTGCAGGGAGGGAGCTGCAGGGAGGGAGCTGCAGGAGGGGAGCTGCAGGAGGGGAGCTGCAGGAAGGGAGCTGCAGGGAGGGAGCTGCAGGAGGGGAGCTGCAGGAGGGGATCTGCAGGGAGGGACCTGCAGGGAGGGAGCTGCAAGGCGGATCTGCAGGGAGGGAGCTGCAGGGAGGGAGCTGCAGGGAGGGAGCTGCAGGAGGGGAGCTGCAGGAGGGGAGCTGCAATGAGTTAGCCGCAGGGAGGGAGCTACAGGGAGAGAGCTACTGGGAGGGAGCTGCAGAGAGGGAGCTGCAGGAGTGGAGCTGCAGGAGGGGAGCTGCAGGAGGGGAGCTGCAGGATGGGCGCTACATGGAGGGAGTTGCAGGGAGGGAGCTGCAGGGATGGAGCTGCAGCGAGGGTGCTGCAGGTGGGGAGCTGCAGGAGGTGATCTGCAGGAGGGGAGTTACAGAGAGGGAGATGCAGGAAGGGAGCTACCGGTGGGGAGATACAGGGAGGGAGCGACAGGGAGGGAGCTGCAGCGAGGGAGCTGCAGGAGTGGAGCTGCAGGGAGGGAGCTGCAGGGAGGGAGCTGCAGGGATGGAGATGCAGGAGTGGAGCTGCAGGGAGGGCGCTGCAGGGAGGTAACTACAGGAACGGAGCTGCAGGGAGGGAGTTGTAGGGAGGGAGCTGCAGGAGGGGAGCTGTAGGGAGGGAGCTGCAGGAGGAGAGCTGCAGGGAGAGAGTTGCAGGGAGGAAGCTGCAGGAGTGGAACTGCAGGAGTGGAGCTGCAGGAGGGGAGCTGCAATGAGTTAGCTGCAGGCAGGGAGCTACCGGGAGGGAGATACAGGGAGGGAGCTGCAGGGAGGGAGCTGCAGGAGGGGAGCTGCAGGAGGGGAGCTGCAGGAGGGGAGCTGCAATGAGTTAGCCGCAGGGAGGGAGCTACAGGGAGGGAGCTACTGGGAGGGAGCTGCAGAGAGGGAGCTGCAGGAGTGGAGCTGCAGGAGGGGAGCTGCAGTGAGGGAGCTGCAGGTGGGGAGCTGCAGGAGGTGATCTGCAGGAGGGGAGTTACAGTGAGGGAGATGCAGGAAGGGAGCTGCCGGTGGGGAGATACAGGGAGGGAGCGACAGGGAGGGAGCTGCAGCGAGGGAGCTGCAGGAGTGGAGCTGCAGGGAGGGAGCTGCAGGGAGGGATCTGCAGGAATGGAGATGCAGGAGTGGAGCTGCAGGGAGGGAGCTGCAGGGAGGTAACTACAGGAACGGAGCTGCAGGGAGGGAGATGTAGGGAGGGAGCTGCAGGAGGGGAGCTGTAGGGAGGGAGCTGCAGGAGGAGAGCTGCAGGGAGGGAGTTGCAGGGAGGAAGCTGCAGGAGTGGAGCTGCAGGAGTGGAGCTGCAGGAGGGGAGCTGCAATGAGTTAGCTGCAGGCAGGGAGCTACAGGGAGGGAGATACAGGGAGGGAGCTGCAGGGAGGGAGCTGCAGGAGGGGAGCTGCAGGAGGGGAGCTGCAGAAAGAGAGATGCAGGAAGGGCACTGCAGGTGGGGAGCTTCAGGGAGGGAGTGACAGGGAGGGAGCTGCAGCGAGGGAGCTGCAGTGAGGGAGCTGCAGTGAGGGAGCTGCAGCAGTGGAGCTGCAGGGAGAGAGCTGCAGGGATGGAGATTCAGGAGTGGAGCTGCAGTGCTGGCACTGCAGGAAGGGAGCTGCAGGGAGGTAACTACAGGAGCGGAGCTGCAGGGAGCGAGCTGCAGGAATGGAGCTGCAGGGATGGAGCTACAGGAAGGGAGCTACAGGAAGGGAGCTGCAGGGAGGGATCTGCAGGGCAGGAACTACAGGGAGGTAGCTACAGGGAGGGAGCTGCAGGAGGGGAGCTGCTGGAGGGGTGCTGCAGGAGGGAGCTGCAGGGAGGGTGCTGCAGGGAGTGAGCTACAGGGAGGGAGCTGCAGGAGGGGAGCTGCAGGAAGGGAGCTGCAGGAGGGGAGCTGCAGGAAGTGAGCTGCAAGGCGTGAGCTGCAGGAAGGGAGCTGAAGGAAGTCAGCTGCATGAGTGGAGCTACAGGAAGGGAGCTGCAGGAAGGGTGCTGCAAGAGAGGAGCTACAGGGATGGAGCTGCAGGAGGGGAGCTACAGGGGAGGAGCTACAGGAAGAGAGCTGCCTGAAGGGAGCTGCAGGGAGGGAGATGCAGGAAGTGAGCTGCAGGTGGGGAGCTACAGGGAGGGAGGTGCATGGAGGGAGCTGCAGGATGGGACAACAGGAAGGGAACTGCAGGGAGGGAGCTGCAGGAAGGGAGCTGCAGGGTGGAAGCTACAGGGAGGGTGCTGCAGGGAGGGAGCTGCAGGAGGGGAGCGGCTGGGAGGGAGCTGCAGGGAGTGAGCTGCTGGAGGGGAGCTTAAGGAGGGGAGCTGCAGGGAGGGATCTGCAGGAAGGGAGCTGCAGGGAGGGAGCTGCAGGGAGGGAGCTGCAGGGAGGGAGCTGCAGGGAGGGAGCTGCAGGGAGGGAGCTGCAGGAGGGGATCTACAGGGAGGGAGCTACAGGGAGTGAGCTGCAGGGAGGGAGCTGCAGGAGGGGAGCTGCAGGAGGGGAGCTGCAGGAGGAGAGCTGCAGGGAGGGAGATGCAGGGAGTGAGCTGCAGGGAGGGAGCTGCAGGGAGGGAGCTGCAGGAGTGGAGCTGCAGGAGGGGAGCTGCAATGAGTTAACCGCAGGGAGGGAGCTACAGTGAGGGAGCGACAGAGAGGGAGCTGCAGGGAGGGAGCTGCAGGAGTGGAGCTGCAGAAGGGGAGCTGCAATGTGTTAGTCGCAGGGAGAGAGCTACAGGGAGGGAGCTACTGGGAGGGAGCTGCAGGGAGGGAGCTGCAGGAGTGGAGCTGCAAGAGGGGAGCTGCAGGGAGGGAGCTGCAGGTGGGGTGCTGCAGGAGGTGATCTGCAGGAGGGGAGCTACAGAGAGGGAGATGCAGGAAGGGAGCTGCAGGTGGGGAGATGCAGGGAGGGAGCGACAGGGAGGGAGCTGCAGCGAGGGAGCTGCAGGAGTGGAGCTGCAGGGAGGGAGCTGTAGGGAGGGAGCTGCAGGTGGGGAGTGGTAGGGAGGGAGCTGCAGGAGGAGAGCTGCAGGGAGGGAGTTGCAGGGAGGGAGCTGCAGGAGTGGAGCTGCAGGAGGGGAGCTGCAATGAGTTAGCTGCAGGGAGGGAGCTACAGGGAGGGAGATACAGGGATGGAGCTGCAGGGAGGGAGCTGCAGGAGGGGAGCTTCAGGGAGGGAGCGACAGGGAGGGAGCTGCACCGAGGGAGCTGCAGCAAGGGAGCTGCAGCAATGGAGCTGCAGGGATAGAGCTGCAGGGATGGAGATTCAGGAGTGGAGCTGCAGGGAGGGAGTTGCAGGGAGGAAGCTGCAGGAGTGGAGATGCAGGAGTGGAGCTGCAGGAGGGGAGCTGCAATGAGTTAGCTGCAGGCAGGGAGCTACAGGGAAGGAGATACAGGGAGGGAGCTGCAGGGAGGGAGCTGCATGGAGGGAGCTGCAGGGAGGGAGCTGCAGGAGGGGAGCTGCAGAGAGGGTGATGCAGGAAGGGCGCTGCAGGTGGGGAGCTTCAGGGAGGGAGCGACAGGGAGGGAGCTGCAGCGAGGGAGCTGCAGTGAGGGAGCTGCAGTGAGGGAGCTGCAGCAGTGGAGCTGCAGGGAGAGAGCTGCAGGGATGGAGATTCAGGAGTGGAGCTGCAGTGATGGCACTGCAGGAAGGGAGCTGCAGGGAGGTAACTACAGGAACGGAACTGCAGGGCGCGAGCTGCAGGGATGGAGCTGCAGGGATGGAGCTACAGGAAGGGAGCTACAGGAAGGGAGCTGCAGGAGGGGAGCTGCAGGAGTGGAGCTACAGGGAGGTAGCTACAGGGAGGGAGCTGAAGGAGGGGAGCTGCAGGATGGGAGCTGCAGGAGTGGAGCTACAGGGAGAGAGCTTTAGGGAGGGAGCTGCAGGGAGGGAGCTGCAGGAGGGAGCTGCAGGGAGGGTGCTGCAGGGAGGGAGCTACAGGGAGGGAGCTGCAGGAGGGGAGCTGCAGGGAGGGATCTGCAGGGCAGGAGCTACAGGGAGGTAGCTACAGGGAGGGAGCTGCAGGGAGTGAGCTGCAGGGAGTGAGCTGCAGGAGGGGAGCTGCAGGGAGGGAGCTGCAGGAGGGGAGCTGCAGGGAGGGTGCTGCAGGGAGTGAGCTACAGGGAGGGTGATAAAGTTAGTGAGCTGCAGGAAGGGAGCTGAAGGAGGGGAGCTGCAGGAGTGGAGCTACAGGGAGAGAGCTTTAGGGAGAGAGCTGCAGGGAGGGAGCTGCAGGAAGGGAGCTGCAGGGAGTGTGCTGCAGGGAGGGAGCTGCAGGGAGGGAGCTGCAGGCGGGGAGCTGCAGGAGGGGAGCTGCAGGGAGGGACCTGCAGGGAGGGAGCTGCAGGGAGGGAGCTGCAGGAGGGGAGCTGCAGGAGGGGAGCTGCAGGGAGGGACCTGCAGGGAGGGAGCTGCAAGGCGGGATCTGCAGGGAGGGAGCTGCAGGGAGGGAGCTGCAGGGAGGGAGCTGCAGGAGAGGAGCTGCAGGAGGGGAGCTGCAATGAGTTAGCCGCAGGGAGGGAGCTACAGGGAGAGAGCTACTGGGAGGGAGCTGCAGAGAGGGAGCTGCAGGAGTGGAGCTGCAGGAGGGGAGCTGCAGTGAGGGAGCTGCAGGTGGGGAGCTGCAGGAGGTGATCTGCAGGAGGGGACTTACAGAGAGGGAGATGCAGGAAGGGAGCTGCCGGTGGGGAGATACAGGGAGGGAGCGACAGGGAGGGAGCTGCAGCGAGGGAGCTGCAGGAGTGGAGCTGCAGGGAGGGAGCTGCAGGGAGGGAGCTGCAGGGATGGAAATGCAGGAGTGGAGCTGCAGGGACGGAGCTGCAGGGAGGTAACTACAGGAACGGAGCTGCAGGGAGGGAGTTGTAGGGAGGGAGCTGCAGGAGGGGAGCTGTAGGGAGGGAGCTGCAGGAGGAGAGCTGCAGGGAGAGAGTTGCAGGGAGGAAGCTGCAGGAGTGGAACTGCAGGAGTGGAGCTGCAGGAGGGGAGCTGCAATGAGTTAGCTGCAGGCAGGGAGCTACAGGGAGGGAGCTACTGGGAGGGAGCTGCAGAGAGGGAGCTGCAGGAGTGGAGCTGCAGGAGGGGAGCTGCAGTGAGGGAGCTGCAGGTGGGGAGCTGCAGGAGGTGATCTGCAGGAGGGGAGTTACAGAGAGGGAGATGCAGGAAGGGAGCTGCCGGTGGGGAGATACAGGGAGGGAGCGACAGGGAGGGAGCTGCAGCGAGGGAGCTGCAGGAGTGGAGCTGCAGGGAGGGAGCTGCAGGGAGGGAGCTGCAGGAATGGAGATGCAGGAGTGGAGCTGCAGGGAGGGAGCTGCAGGGAGGTAACTACAGGAACGGAGCTGCAGGGAGGGAGTTGTAGGGAGGGAGCTGCAGGAGGGGAGCTGTAGGGAGGGAGCTGCAGGAGGAGAGCTGCAGGGAGGGAGTTGCAGGGAGGAAGCTGCAGGAGTGGAGCTGCAGGAGTGGAGCTGCAGGAGGGGAGCTGCAATGAGTTAGCTGCAGGCAGGGAGCTACAGGGAGGGAGATACAGGGAGGGAGCTGCAGGGAGGGAGCTGCAGGAGGGGAGCTGCAGGAGGGGAGCTGCAGAGAGAGAGATGCAGGAAGGGCACTGCAGGTGGGGAGCTTCAGGGAGGGAGTGACAGGGAGGGAGCTGCAGCGAGGGAGCTGCAGTGAGGGAGCTGCAGTGAGGGAGCTGCAGCAGTGGAGCTGCAGGGAGAGAGCTGCAGGGATGGAGATTCAGGAGTGGAGCTGCAGTGCTGGCACTGCAGGAAGGGAGCTGCAGGGAGGTAACTACAGGAGCGGAGCTGCAGGGAGCGAGCTGCAGGGATGGAGCTGCAGGGATGGAGCTACAGGAAGGGAGCTACAGGAAGGGAGCTGCAGGGAGGGATCTGCAGGGCAGGAACTACAGGGAGGTAGCTACAGGGAGGGAGCTGCAGGAGGGGAGCTGCTGGAGGGGTGCTGCAGGAGGGAGCTGCAGGGAGGGTGCTGCAGGGAGTGAGCTACAGGGAGGGAGCTGCAGGAGGGGAGCTGCAGGAAGGGAGCTGCAGGAGGGGAGCTGCAGGAAGTGAGCTGCAAGGCGTGAGCTGCAGGAAGGGAGCTGAAGGAAGTCAGCTGCATGAGTGGAGCTACAGGAAGGGAGCTGCAGGAAGGGTGCTGCAAGAGAGGAGCTACAGGGATGGAGCTGCAGGAGGGGGGCTACAGGGGAGGAGCTACAGGAAGAGAGCTGCCGGAAGGGAGCTGCAGGGAGGGAGATGCAGGAAGTGAGCTGCAGGTGGGGAGCTACAGGGAGGGAGGTGCATGGAGGGAGCTGCAGGATGGGACAACAGGAAGGGAACTGCAGGGAGGGAGCTGCAGGAAGGGAGCTGCAGGGTGGAAGCTACAGGGAGGGTGCTGCAGGGAGGGAGCTGCAGGAGGGGAGCGGCTGGGAGGGAGCTGCAGGGAGTGAGCTGCTGGAGGGGAGCTTAAGGAGGGGAGCTGCAGGGAGGGATCTGCAGGAAGGGAGCTGCAGGGAGGGAGCTGCAGGGAGGGAGCTGCAGGGAGGGAGCTGCAGGGAGGGAGCTGCAGGGAGGGAGCTGCAGGGAGGGAGCTGCAGGGAGGGAGCTGCAGGGAGGGAGCTGCAGGGAGGGAGCTGCAGGAGGGGATCTACAGGGAGGGAGCTACAGGGAGTGAGCTGCAGGGAGGGAGCTGCAGGAGGGGAGCTGCAGGAGGGGCGCTACATGGAGGGAGCTGCAGGGAGGGAGCTGCAGGGATGGAGCTGCAGCGAGGGTCCTGCAGGAGGGGAGCTGCAGGGAGGGAGCTGCAGGGAGGGAGCTGCATGGAGGGAGCTGCAGGGAGGGAGCTGCAGGACGGGAGCTACAGGGAGGGAGGTGCCGGGAGAGAGCTGCAGGAGCGGAGCTACATGAAGGGAGCTGCCAGAAGGGTGCTGCAGGAGGGGAGCTGCTGGGCGGGAGCTGCAGGGAGTGAGCTGCAGGAGGGGAGCTGCCAGAGGGGAGCTGCAGGGAGGGAGCTGAAGTGAGGGATCTACAGTGAGGAAGCTACAGGGAGGGAGCTGCAGGGAGGGAGCTGCAGGGAGGGAGCTGCAGGGAGGGAGCTGCAGGGAGGGAGCTGCAGGGAGGGAGCTGCAGGGAGGGAGCTGCAGGGAGGGAGCTGCAGGGAGGGAGCTGCAGGAGGGGAGCTGCAGGAGGGGAGCTGCAGGAGGGGAGCTGCAGGAGGGGAGCTGCAATGAGTTAACCGCAGGGAGGGAGCTACAGAGAGGGAGCTGCAGGGAGGGAGCTGCAGGAGTGGAGCTGCAGAAGGGGAGCTGCAATGTGTTAGCCGCAGGGAGAGAGCTACAGGGAGGGAGCTACTGGGAGGGAGCTGCAGGGAGGGAGCTGCAGGAGTGGAGCTGCAAGAGGGGAGCTGCAGGGAGGGAGCTGCAGGTGGGGTGCTGCAGGAGGTGATCTGCAGGAGGGGAGCTACAGAGAGGGAGATGCAGGAAGGGAGCTGCAGGTGGGGAGATGCAGGGAGGGAGCGACAGGGAGGGAGCTGCAGCGAGGGAGCTGCAGGAGTGGAGCTGCAGGGAGGGTGCTGCAGGGAGTGAGCTACAGGGAGGGAGCTGCAGGAGGGGAGCTGCAGGAAGCGAGCTGCAGGAGGGGAGCTGCAGGAAGTGAGCTGCAAGGCGTGAGCTGCAGGAAGGGAGCTGAAGGAAGTCAGCTGCATGAGTGGAGCTACAGGAAGGGAGCTGCAGGAAGGGTGCTGCAAGAGAGGAGCTACAGGGATGGAGCTGCAGGAGGGGAGCTGCAGGGGAGGAGCTACAGGAAGAGAGCTGCCGGAAGGGAGCTGCAGGGAGGGAGATGCAGGAAGTGAGCTGCAGGTGGGGAGCTACAGGGAGGGAGGTGCATGGAGGGAGCTGCAGGATGGGACAACAGGAAGGGAACTGCAGGGAGGGAGCTGCAGGAAGGGAGCTGCAGGGTGGAAGCTACAGGGAGGGTGCTGCAGGGAGGGAGCTGCAGGAGGGGAGCGGCTGGGAGGGAGCTGCAGGGAGTGAGCTGCTGGAGGGGAGCTTAAGGAGGGGAGCTGCAGGGAGGGATCTGCAGGAAGGGAGCTGCAGGGAGGGAGCTGCAGGGAGGGAGCTGCAGGGAGGGAGCTGCAGGGAGGGAGCTGCAGGAGGGGATCTACAGGGAGGGAGCTACAGGGAGTGAGCTGCAGGGAGGGAGCTGCAGGAGGGGAGCTGCAGGAGGGGAGCTGCAGGAGGGGCGCTACATGGAGGGAGCTGCAGGGAGGGAGCTGCAGGGATGGAGCTGCAGCGAGGGTGCTGCAGGAGGGGAGCTGCAGGGAGGGAGCTGCACGGAGGGAGCTGCATGGAGGGAGCTGCAGGGAGGGAGCTGCAGGACGGGAGCTACAGGGAGGGAGGTGCCGGGAGAGAGCTGCAGGAGCGGAGCTACATGAAGGGAGCTGCCAGAAGGGTGCTGCAGGAGGGGAGCTGCTGGGCGGGAGCTGCAGGGAGTGAGCTGCAGGAGGGGAGCTGCCAGAGGGGAGCTGCAGGGAGGGAGCTGAAGTGAGGGATCTACAGTGAGGAAGCTACAGGGAGGGAGCTGCAGGGAGGGAGCTGCAGGGAGGGAGCTGCAGGGAGGGAGATGCAATAGGAGAGCTGCAGGAAGGGAGCTGCAGGAGGAAGCTGCAGGAGGGGAGCTACAGGGAGGAAGCTACAGGGAGGGAGCTGCAGGGAGGGAGATGCAATAGGAGAGCTGCAGGAAGGGAGCTGCAGGAGGAAGCTGCAGGAGGGGAGCTGCAGGAGGGGAGCTGCAGGGAGGGAGCTGCAGGGAGGGGAGCTGCAGGAAGGGAGCTGCAGGTGGGGAGCTACAGGGAGGGAGGTGCATGGAGGGAGCTGCAGGATGGGACAACAGGGAGGGAGCTGCATGGAGGGAGCTGCAGGAAGGGTGCTACAGGGAGGGAGTGGCAGGGAGGGATCTACAGGGTGGAAGCTACAGGGAGGGAGCTGCAGGGAGGGAGCTACAGGGGAGGAGCTACAGGAAGAGAGCTGCCGGAAGGGAGCTGCAGGGAGGGAGATGCAGGAAGTGAGCAGCAGGTGGGGAGCTACAGGGAGGGAGGTGCATGGAGGGAGCTGCAGGATGGGACAACAGGTAGGGAACTGCAGGGAGGGAGCTGCAGGAAGGGTGCTACAGGGAGGGAGCGGCAGGGAGGGAGCTACAGGGTGGAAGCTACAGGGAGGGTGCTGCAGGGAGGGAGCTGCAGGAGGGGAGCTGCAGGGAGTGAGCTGCTGGAGGGGTGCTTAAGGAGGGGTGCTGCAGGGATGGATCTGCAGGGCAGGAGCTACAGGGAGGGAGCTACAGGGAGGGAGCTGCAGGAGGGGATCTACAGGGAGGGAGCTACAGGGAGTGAGCTGCAGGGAGGGAGCTGCAGGGAGGGAGCTGCAGGAGGGGAGCTGCAGGAGGGGAGCTGCAGGATGGGCGCTACATGGAGGGAGTTGCAGGGAGGGAGCTGCAGGGATGGAGCTGCAGCGAGGGTGCTGCAGGTGGGGAGCTGCAGGAGGTGATCTGCAGGAGGGGAGTTACAGAGAGGGAGATGCAGGAAGGGAGCTACCGGTGGGGAGATACAGGGAGGGAGCGACAGGGAGGGAGCTGCAGCGAGGGAGCTGCAGGAGTGGAGCTGCAGGGAGGGAGCTGCAGGGAGGGAGCTGCAGGGATGGAGATGCAGGAGTGGAGCTGCAGGGAGGGCGCTGCAGGGAGGTAACTACAGGAACGGAGCTGCAGGGAGGGAGTTGTAGGGAGGGAGCTGCAGGAGGGGAGCTGTAGGGAGGGAGCTGCAGGAGGAGAGCTGCAGGGAGAGAGTTGCAGGGAGGAAGCTGCAGGAGTGGAACTGCAGGAGTGGAGCTGCAGGAGGGGAGCTGCAATGAGTTAGCTGCAGGCAGGGAGCTGCAGGGAGGGAGATACAGGGAGGGAGCTGCAGGGAGGGAGCTGCAGGAGGGGAGCTGCAGGAGGGGAGCTGCAGGAGGGGAGCTGCAATGAGTTAGCCGCAGGGAGGGAGCTACAGGGAGGGAGCTACTGGGAGGGAGCTGCAGAGAGGGAGCTGCAGAGAGGGAGCTGCAGGAGGGGAGCTGCAGTGAGGGAGCTGCAGGTGGGGAGCTGCAGGAGGTGATCTGCAGGAGGGGAGTTACAGAGAGGGAGATGCAGGAAGGGAGCTGCCGGTGGGGAGATACAGGGAGGGAGCGACAGGGAGGGAGCTGCAGTGAGGGAGCTGCAGGAGTGGAGCTGCAGGGAGGGAGCTGCAGGGAGGGAGCTGAAGGAATGGAGATGCAGGAGTGGTGCTGCAGGGAGGGAGCTGCAGGGAGGTAACTACAGGAACGGAGCTGCAGGGAGGGAGTTGTAGGGAGGGAGCTGCAGGAGGGGAGCTGTAGGGAGGGAGCTGCAGGAGGAGAGCTGCAGGGAGGGAGTTGCAGGGAGGAAGCTGCAGGAGTGGAGCTGCAGGAGGGGAGCTGCAATGAGTTAGCTGCAGGCAGGGAGCTACAGGGAGGGAGATACAGGGAGGGAGATACAGGGAGGGAGCTGCAGGGAGGGAGCTGCAGGAGGGGAGCTGCAGGAGGGGAGCTGCAGAGAGAGAGATGCAGGAAGGGCACTGCAGGTGGGGAGCTTCAGGGAGGGAGTGACAGGGAGGGAGCTGCAGCGAGGGAGCTGCAGTGAGGGAGCTGCAGTGAGGGAGCTGCAGTGAGGGAGCTGCAGGGAGAGAGCTGCAGGGATGGAGATTCAGGAGTGGAGCTGCAGTGCTGGCACTGCAGGAAGGGAGCTGCAGGGAGGTAACTACAGGAGCGGAGCTGCAGGGAGCGAGCTGCAGGGATGGAGCTGCAGGGATGGAGCTACAGGAAGGGAGCTACAGGAAGGGAGCTGCAGGGAGGGATCTGCAGGGCAGGAACTACAGGGAGGTAGCTACAGGGAGGGAGCTGCAGGAGGGGAGCTGCTGGAGGGGTGCTGCAGGAGGGAGCTGCAGGGAGGGTGCTGCAGGGAGTGAGCTACAGGGAGGGAGCTGCAGGAGGGGAGCTGCAGGAAGGGAGCTGCAGGAGGGGAGCTGCAGGAAGTGAGCTGCAAGGCGTGAGCTGCAGGAAGGGAGCTGAAGGAAGTCAGCTGCATGAGTGGAGCTACAGGAAGGGAGCTGCAGGAAGGGTGCTGCAAGAGAGGAGCTACAGGGATGGAGCTGCAGGAGGGGAGCTACAGGGGAGGAGCTACAGGAACAGAGCTGCCGGAAAGGAGCTGCAGGGAGGGAGATGCAGGAAGTGAGCTGCAGGTGGGGAGCTACAGGGAGGGAGGTGCATGGAGGGAGATGCAGGATGGGACAACAGGAAGGGAACTGCAGGGAGAGAGCTGCAGGAACGGAGCTGCAGGGTGGAAGCTACAGGGAGGGTGCTGCAGGGAGGGAGCTGCAGGAGGGGAGCGGCTGGGAGGGAGCTGCAGGGAGTGAGCTGCTGGAGGGGAGCTTAAGGAGGGGAGCTGCAGGGAGGGATCTGCAGGAAGGGAGCTGCAGGGAGGGAGCTGCAGGGAGGGAGCTGCAGGGAGGGAGCTGCAGGAGGGGATCTACAGGGAGGGAGCTACAGGGAGTGAGCTGCAGGGAGGGAGCTGCAGGAGGGGAGCTGCAGGAGCGGAGCTGCAGGAGGGGCGCTACATGGAGGGAGCTGCAGGGAGGGAGCTGCAGGGATGGAGCTGCAGCGAGGGTGCTGCAGGAGGGGAGCTGCAGGGAGGGAGCTGCATGGAGGGAGCTGCATGGAGGGAGCTGCAGGGAGGGAGCTGCAGGACGGGAGCTACAGGGAGGGAGGTGCCGGGAGAGAGCTGCAGGAGCGGAGCTACATGAAGGGAGCTGCCAGAAGGGTGCTGCAGGAGGGGAGCTGCTGGGCGGGAGCTGCAGGGAGTGAGCTGCAGGAGGGGAGCTGCCAGAGGGGAGCTGCAGGGAGGGAGCTGAAGTGAGGGATCTACAGTGAGGAAGCTACAGGGAGGGAGCTGCAGGGAGGGAGCTGCAGGGAGGGAGCTGCAGGGAGGGAGCTGCAGGGAGGGAGCTGCAGGGAGGGAGTTGCAGGGAGGGAGATGCAATAGGAGAGCTGCAGGAAGGGAGCTGCAGGAGGAAGCTGCAGGAGGGGAGCTGCAGGAGGGGAGCTGCAGGGAGGGAGCTGCAGGGAGGGGAGCTGCAGGAAGGGAGCTGCAGGTGGGGAGCTACAGGGAGGGAGGTGCATGGAGGGAGCTGCATGGAGGGAGCTGCAGGAAGGGTGCTACAGGGAGGGAGTGGCAGGGAGGGATCTACAGGGTGGAAGCTACAGGGAGGGAGCTGCAGGGAGGGAGCTACAGGGGAGGAGCTACAGGAAGAGAGCTGCCGGAAGGGAGCTGCAGGGAGGGAGATGCAGGAAGTGAGCAGCAGGTGGGGAGCTACAGGGAGGGAGGTGCATGGAGGGAGCTGCAGGATGGGACAACAGGTAGGAAACTGCAGGGAGGGAGCTGCAGGAAGGGTGCTACAGGGAGGGAGCGGCAGGGAGGGAGCTACAGGGTGGAAGCTACAGGGAGGGTGCTGCAGGGAGGGAGCTGCAGGAGGGGAGCTGCTGGGAGGGAGCTGCAGGGAGTGAGCTGCTGGAGGGGAGCTTAAGGAGGGGTGCTGCAGGGATGGATCTGCAGGGCAGGAGCTACAGGGAGGGAGCTACAGGGAGGGAGCAGCAGGAGGGGATCTACAGGGAGGGAGCTACAGGGAGTGAGCTGCAGGGAGGGAGCTGCAGGGAGGGAGCTGCAGGAGGGGAGCTGCAGGAGGGGAGCTGCAGGAGGGGAGCTGCAGGAGGGAGTTGCAGGGAGGGAGCTGCAGGAGGGGAGCTGTAGGGAGGGAGCTGCAGGAGGAGAGCTGCAGGGAGAGAGTTGCAGGGAGGAAGCTGCAGGAGTGGAGCTGCAGGAGGGGAGCTGCAATGAGGTAGCCGCAGGGAGGGAGCTACAGGGAGGGAGCTACTGGGAGGGAGCTGCAGAGAGGGAGCTGCAGAGAGGGAGCTGCAGGAGGGGAGCTGCAGTGAGGGAGCTGCAGGTGGGGAGCTGCAGGAGGTGATCTGCAGGAGGGGAGTTACAGAGAGGGAGATGCAGGAAGGGAGCTGCCGGTGGGGAGATACAGGGAGGGAGCGACAGGGAGGGAGCTGCAGTGAGGGAGCTGCAGGAGTGGAGCTGCAGGGAGGGAGCTGCAGGGAGGGAGCTGCAGGAATGGAGATGCAGGAGTGGAGCTGCAGGGAGGTAACTACAGGAACGGAGCTGCAGGGAGGGAGTTGTAGCGAGGGAGCTGCAGGAGGGGAGCTGTAGGGAGGGAGCTGCAGGAGGAGAGCTGCAGGGAGGGAGTTGCAGGGAGGAAGCTGCAGGAGTGGAGCTGCAGGAGTGGAGCTGCAGGAGGGGAGCTGCAATGAGTTAGCTGCAGGCAGGGAGCTACAGGGAGGGAGATACAGGGAGGGAGATACAGGGAGGGAGCTGCAGGGAGGGAGCTGCAGGAGGGGAGCTGCAGGAGGGGAGCTGCAGAGAGAGAGATGCAGGAAGGGCACTGCAGGTGGGGAGCTTCAGGGAGGGAGTGACAGGGAGGGAGCTGCAGCGAGGGAGCTGCAGTGAGGGAGCTGCAGTGATGGAGCTGCAGGGAGAGAGCTGCAGGGATGGAGATTCAGGAGTGGAGCTGCAGTGCTGGCACTGCAGGAAGGGAGCTGCAGGGAGGTAACTACAGGAGCGGAGCTGCAGGGAGCGAGCTGCAGGGATGGAGCTGCAGGGATGGAGCTACAGGAAGGGAGCTACAGGAAGGGAGCTGCAGGGAGGGATCTGCAGGGCAGGAACTACAGGGAGGTAGCTACAGGGAGGGAGCTGCAGGAGGGGAGCTGCTGGAGGGGTGCTGCAGGAGGGAGCTGCAGGGAGGGTGCTGCAGGGAGTGAGCTACAGGGAGGGAGCTGCAGGAGGGGAGCTGCAGGAAGGGAGCTGCAGGAGGGGAGCTGCAGGAAGTGAGCTGCAAGGCGTGAGCTGCAGGAAGGGAGCTGAAGGAAGGCAGCTGCATGAGTGGAGCTACAGGAAGGGAGCTGCAGGAAGGGTGCTGCAAGAGAGGAGCTACAGGGATGGAGCTGCAGGAGGGGAGCTACAGGGGAGGAGCTACAGGAAGAGAGCTGCCGGAAAGGAGCTGCAGGGAGGGAGATGCAGGAAGTGAGCTGCAGGTGGGGAGCTACAGGGAGGGAGGTGCATGGAGGGAGCTGCAGGATGGGACAACAGGAAGGGAACTGCAGGGAGGGAGCTGCAGGAAGGGAGCTGCAGGTTGGAAGCTACAGGGAGGGTGCTGCAGGGAGGGAGCTGCAGGAGGGGAGCGGCTGGGGGGGAGCTGCAGGGAGTGAGCTGCTGGAGGGGAGCTTAAGGAGGGGAGCTGCAGGGAGGGATCTGCAGGAAGGGAGCTGCAGGGAGGGAGCTGCAGGGAGGGAGCTGCAGGGAGGGAGCTGCAGGGAGGGAGCTGCAGGGAGGGAGCTGCAGGGAGGGATCTACAGGGAGGGAGCTACAGGGAGTGAGCTGCAGGGAGGGAGCTGCAGGGAGGGAGCTGCAGGAGGGGAGCTGCAGGAGGGGCGCTACATGGAGGGAGCTGCAGGGAGGGAGCTGCAGGGATGGAGCTGCAGCGAGGGTCCTGCAGGAGGGGAGCTGCAGGGAGGGAGCTGCAGGGAGGGAGCTGCATGGAGGGAGCTGCAGGGAGGGAGCTGCAGGACGGGAGCTACAGGGAGGGAGGTGCCGGGAGAGAGCTGCAGGAGCGGAGCTACATGAAGGGAGCTGCCAGAAGGGTGCTGCAGGAGGGGAGCTGCTGGGCGGGAGCTGCAGGGAGTGAGCTGCAGGAGGGGAGCTGCCAGAGGGGAGCTGCAGGGAGGGAGCCGAAGTGAGGGATCTACAGTGAGGAAGCTACAGGAGGGAGCTGCAGGGAGGGAGCTGCAGGGAGGGAGCTGCAGGGAGGGAGCTGCAGGGAGGGAGCTGCAGGGTGGGAGCTGCAGGAGGGGAGCTGCAGGAGGGGAGCTGCAGGAGGGGAGCTGCAATGAGTTAACCGCAGGGAGGGAGCTACAGAGAGGGAGCTGCAGGGAGGGAGCTGCAGGAGTGGAACTGCAGAAGGGGAGCTGCAATGTGTTAGCCGCAGGGAGAGAGCTACAGGGAGGGAGCTACTGGGAGGGAGCTGCAGGGAGGGAGCTGCAGGAGTGGAGCTGCAAGAGGGGAGCTGCAGGGAGGGAGCTGCAGGTGGGGTGCTGCAGGAGGTGATCTGCAGGAGGGGAGCTACAGAGAGGGAGATGCAGGAAGGGAGCTGCAGGTGTGGAGCTGCAGGGAGGGTGCTGCAGGGAGGGAGCTGCAGGGAGGGAGATGCTGGAGTTGAGCTGCAGGGATGGAGCTGCAGGGAGGTAACTACAGGAACGGAGCTGCAGGGAGGGAGCTGTAGGGAGGGAGCTGCAGGTGGGGAGCGGTAGGGAGGGAGCTGCAGGAGGAGAGCTGCAGGGAGGGAGTTGCAGGGAGGGAGCTGCAGGAGTGGAGCTGCAGGAGGGGAGCTGCAATGAGTTAGCTGCAGGGAGGGAGCTACAGGGAGGGAGATACAGGGATGGAGCTGCAGGGAGGGAGCTGCAGGAAGGGAGCTGAAGGAGGGGAGCTGCAGGATGGGAGCTGCAGGAGTGCAGCTACAGGGACAGAGCTTTAGGGAGGGAGCTGCAGGGAGGGAGCTGCAGGAAGGGAGCTGCAGAGAGGGTGCTGCAGGGAGGGAGCTGCAGGGAGGGAGCTGCAGGAGGGGAGCTGCAGGGAGGGACCTGCAGGGAGGGAGCGGCAGGGCGGGGGCTGCAGGGAGGGAGCTGCTGGGAGGGAGCTGCAGGAGGGGAGCTGCAGGAGGGGAGCTGCAGGGAGGGAGCTGCAGGGAGGGGAGCTGCAGGAAGGGAGCTGCAGGTGGGGAGCTACAGGGAGGGAGGTGCATGGAGGGAGCTGCAGGATGGGACAACAGGGAGGGAGCTGCATGGAGGGAGCTGCAGGAAGGGTGCTACAGGGAGGGAGTGGCAGGGAGGGATCTACAGGGTGGAAGCTACAGGGAGGGAGCTGCAGGGAGGGAGCTACAGGGGAGGAGCTACAGGAAGAGAGCTGCCGGAAGGGAGCTGCAGGGAGGGAGATGCAGGAAGTGAGCAGCAGGTGGGGAGCTACAGGGAGGGAGGTGCATGGAGGGAGCTGCAGGATGGGACAACAGGTAGTGAACTGCAGGGAGGGAGCTGCAGGAAGGGTGCTACAGGGAGGGAGCTACAGGGTGGAAGCTACAGGGAGGGTGCTGCAGGGAGGGTGCTGCAGGGAGGGAGCTGCAGGAGGGGTGCTGCTGGGAGTGAGCTGCTGGAGGGGAGCTTAAGGAGGGGAGCTGCAGGGATGGATCTGCAGGGCAGGAGCTACAGGGAGGGAGCTGCAGGAGGGGAGCTACAGGGAGTGAGCTGCAGGGAGGGAGCTGCAGGGAGGGAGCTGCAGGAGGGGAGCTGCAGGAGGGGAGCTGCAGGAGGGGCGCTACATGGATGGAGTTGCAGGGAGGGAGCTGCAGGGATGGAGCTGCAGCGAGGGTGCTGCAGGAGGGGAGCTGCAGGGAGGGAGCTGCAGGGAGGGAGCTGCATGGAGGGAGCTGCAGGGAGGGAGCTGCAGGACGGGAGCTACAGGGAGGGAGGTGCCGGGAGAGAGCTGCAGGAGCGGAGCTACATGAAGGGAGCTGCCAGAAGGGTGCTGCAGGAGGGGAGCTGCTGGGCGGGAGCTGCAGGGAGTGAGCTGCAGGAGGGGAGCTGCCAGAGGGGAGCTGCAGGGAGGGAGCTGAAGTGAGGGATCTACAGTGAGGAAGCTACAGGGAGGGAGCTGCAGGGAGGGAGCTGCAGGGAGGGAGCTGCAGGGAGGGAGCTGCAGGGAGGGAGTTGCAGGGAGGGAGATGCAATAGGAGAGCTGCAGGAAGGGAGCTGCAGGAGGAAGCTGCAGGAGGGGAGCTGCAGGAGGGGAGCTGCAGGGAGGGAGCTGCAGGGAGGGGAGCTGCAGGAAGGGAGCTGCAGGTGGGGAGCTACAGGGAGGGAGGTGCATGGAGGGAGCTGCAGGATGGGACAACAGGGAGGGAGCTGCATGGAGGGAGCTGCAGGAAGGGTGCTACAGGGAGGGAGTGGCAGGGAGGGATCTACAGGGTGGAAGCTACAGGGAGGGAGCTGCAGGGAGGGAGCTACAGGGGAGGAGCTACAGGAAGAGAGCTGCCGGAAGGGAGCTGCAGGGAGGGAGATGCAGGAAGTGAGCAGCAGGTGGGGAGCTACAGGGAGGGAGGTGCATGGAGGGAGCTGCAGGATGGGACAACAGGTAGGAAACTGCAGGGAGGGAGCTGCAGGAAGGGTGCTACAGGGAGGGAGCGGCAGGGAGGGAGCTACAGGGTGGAAGCTACAGGGAGGGTGCTGCAGGGAGGGAGCTGCAGGAGGGGAGCTGCTGGGAGGGAGCTGCAGGGAGTGAGCTGCTGGAGGGGAGCTTAAGGAGGGGTGCTGCAGGGATGGATCTGCAGGGCAGGAGCTACAGGGAGGGAGCTACAGGGAGGGAGCAGCAGGAGGGGATCTACAGGGAGGGAGCTACAGGGAGTGAGCTGCAGGGAGGGAGCTGCAGGGAGGGAGCTGCAGGAGGGGAGCTGCAGGAGGGGAGCTGCAGGAGGGGCGCTACATGGATGGAGTTGCAGGGAGGGAGCTGCAGGAGGGGAGCTGTAGGGAGGGAGCTGCAGGAGGAGAGCTGCAGGGAGAGAGTTGCAGGGAGGAAGCTGCAGGAGTGGAACTGCAGGAGTGGAGCTGCAGGAGGGGAGCTGCAATGAGTTAGCCGCAGGGAGGGAGCTACAGGGAGGGAGCTACTGGGAGGGAGCTGCAGAGAGGGAGCTGCAGAGAGGGAGCTGCAGAGAGGGAGCTGCAGAGAGGGAGCTGCAGGAGGGGAGCTGCAGTGAGGGAGCTGCAGGTGGGGAGCTGCAGGAGGTGATCTGCAGGAGGGGAGTTACAGAGAGGGAGATGCAGGAAGGGAGCTGCCGGTGGGGAGATACAGGGAGGGAGCGACAGGGAGGGAGCTGCAGTGAGGGAGCTGCAGGAGTGGAGCTGCAGGGAGGGAGCTGCAGGGAGGGAGCTGCAGGAATGGAGATGCAGGAGTGGAGCTGCAGGGAGGTAACTACAGGAACGGAGCTGCAGGGAGGGAGTTGTAGGGAGGGAGCTGCAGGAGGGGAGCTGTAGGGAGGGAGCTGCAGGAGGAGAGCTGCAGGGAGGGAGTTGCAGGGAGGAAGCTGCAGGAGTGGAGCTGCAGGAGTGGAGCTGCAGGAGGGGAGCTGCAATGAGTTAGCTGCAGGCAGGGAGCTACAGGGAGGGAGATACAGGGAGGGAGATACAGGGAGGGAGCTGCAGGGAGGGAGCTGCAGGAGGGGAGCTGCAGGAGGGGAGCTGCAGAGAGAGAGATGCAGGAAGGGCACTGCAGGTGGGGAGCTTCAGGGAGGGAGTGACAGGGAGGGAGCTGCAGCGAGGGAGCTGCAGTGAGGGAGCTGCAGTGATGGAGCTGCAGGGAGAGAGCTGCAGGGATGGAGATTCAGGAGTGGAGCTGCAGTGCTGGCACTGCAGGAAGGGAGCTGCAGGGAGGTAACTACAGGAGCGGAGCTGCAGGGAGCGAGCTGCAGGGATGGAGCTGCAGGGATGGAGCTACAGGAAGGGAGCTACAGGAAGGGAGCTGCAGGGAGGGATCTGCAGGGCAGGAACTACAGGGAGGTAGCTACAGGGAGGGAGCTGCAGGAGGGGAGCTGCTGGAGGGGTGCTGCAGGAGGGAGCTGCAGGGAGGGTGCTGCAGGGAGTGAGCTACAGGGAGGGAGCTGCAGGAGGGGAGCTGCAGGAAGGGAGCTGCAGGAGGGGAGCTGCAGGAAGTGAGCTGCAAGGCGTGAGCTGCAGGAAGGGAGCTGAAGGAAGGCAGCTGCATGCGTGGAGCTACAGGAAGGGAGCTGCAGGAAGGGTGCTGCAAGAGAGGAGCTACAGGGATGGAGCTGCAGGAGGGGAGCTACAGGGGAGGAGCTACAGGAAGAGAGCTGCCGGAAAGGAGCTGCAGGGAGGGAGATGCAGGAAGTGAGCTGCAGGTGGGGAGCTACAGGGAGGGAGGTGCATGGAGGGAGCTGCAGGATGGGACAACAGGAAGGGAACTGCAGGGAGGGAGCTGCAGGAAGGGAGCTGCAGGTTGGAAGCTACAGGGAGGGTGCTGCAGGGAGGGAGCTGCAGGAGGGGAGCGGCTGGGAGGGAGCTGCAGGGAGTGAGCTGCTGGAGGGGAGCTTAAGGAGGGGAGCTGCAGGGAGGGATCTGCAGGAAGGGAGCTGCAGGGAGGGAGCTGCAGGGAGGGAGCTGCAGGGAGGGAGCTGCAGGGAGGGAGCTGCAGGGAGGGAGCTACAGGGAGTGAGCTGCAGGGAGGGAGCTGCAGGGAGGGAGCTGCAGGAGGGGCGCTACATGGAGGGAGCTGCAGGGAGGGAGCTGCAGGGATGGAGCTGCAGCGAGGGTGCTGCAGGAGGGGAGCTGCAGGGAGGGAGCTGCAGGGAGGGAGCTGCATGGAGGGAGCTGCAGGGAGGGAGCTGCAGGACGGGAGCTACAGGGAGGGAGGTGCCGGGAGAGAGCTGCAGGAGCGGAGCTACATGAAGGGAGCTGCCAGAAGGGTGCTGCAGGAGGGGAGCTGCTGGGTGGGAGCTGCAGGGAGTGAGCTGCAGGAGGGGAGCTGCCAGAGGGGAGCTGCAGGGAGGGAGCCGAAGTGAGGGATCTACAGTGAGGAAGCTACAGGAGGGAGCTGCAGGGAGGGAGCTGCAGGGAGGGAGCTGCAGGGAGGGAGCTGCAGGGAGGGAGCTGCAGGGTGGGAGCTGCAGGGTGGGAGCTGCAGGAGGGGAGCTGCAGGAGGGGAGCTGCAGGAGGGGAGCTGCAATGAGTTAACCGCAGGGAGGGAGCTACAGAGAGGGAGCTGCAGGGAGGGAGCTGCAGGAGTGGAGCTGCAGAAGGGGAGCTGCAATGTGTTAGCCGCAGGGAGAGAGCTACAGGGAGGGAGCTACTGGGAGGGAGCTGCAGGGAGGGAGCTGCAGGAGTGGAGCTGCAAGAGGGGAGCTGCAGGGAGGGAGCTGCAGGTGGGGTGCTGCAGGAGGTGATCTGCAGGAGGGGAGCTACAGAGAGGGAGATGCAGGAAGGGAGCTGCAGGTGGGGAGATGCAGGGAGGGAGCGACAGGGAGGGAGCTGCAGCGAGGGAGCTGCAGGAGTGGAGCTGCAGGGAGGGTGCTGCAGGGAGGGAGCTGCAGGGAGGGAGATGCTGGAGTTGAGCTGCAGGGATGGAGCTGCAGGGAGGTAACTACAGGAACGGAGCTGCAGGGAGGGAGCTGAAGGGAGGGAGCTGCAGGTGGGGAGCGGTAGGGAGGGAGCTGCAGGAGGAGAGCTGCAGGGAGGGAGTTGCAGGGAGGGAGCTGCAGGAGTGGAGCTGCAGGAGGGGAGCTGCAATGAGTTAGCTGCAGGGAGGGAGCTACAGGGAGGGAGATACAGGGATGGAGCTGCAGGGAGGGAGCTGCAGGAAGGGAGCTGAAGGAGGGGAGCTGCAGGATGGGAGCTGCAGGAGTGCAGCTACAGGGACAGAGCTTTAGGGAGGGAGCTGCAGGGAGGGAGCTGCAGGAAGGGAGCTGCAGAGAGGGTGCTGCAGGGAGGGAGCAGCAGGGAGGGAGCTGCAGGAGGGGAGCTGCAGGGAGGGACCTGCAGGGAGGGAGCGGCAGGGCGGGGGCTGCAGGGAGGGAGCTGCTGGGAGGGAGCTGCAGGAGGGGAGCTGCAGGAGGGGAGCTGCAGGGAGGGGAGCTGCAGGAAGGGAGCTGCAGGTGGGGAGCTACAGGGAGGGAGGTGCATGGAGGGAGCTGCAGGATGGGACAACAGGGAGGGAGCTGCATGGAGGGAGCTGCAGGAAGGGTGCTACAGGGAGGGAGTGGCAGGGAGGGATCTACAGGGTGGAAGCTACAGGGAGGGAGCTGCAGGGAGGGAGCTACAGGGGAGGAGCTACAGGAAGAGAGCTGCCGGAAGGGAGCTGCAGGGAGGGAGATGCAGGAAGTGAGCAGCAGGTGGGGAGCTACAGGGAGGGAGGTGCATGGAGGGAGCTGCAGGATGGGACAACAGGTAGTGAACTGCAGGGAGGGAGCTGCAGGAAGGGTGCTACAGGGAGGGAGCTACAGGGTGGAAGCTACAGGGAGGGTGCTGCAGGGAGGGTGCTGCAGGGAGGGAGCTGCAGGAGGGGAGCTGCTGGGAGTGAGCTGCTGGAGGGGAGCTTAAGGAGGGGAGCTGCAGGGATGGATCTGCAGGGCAGGAGCTACAGGGAGGGAGCTGCAGGAGGGGAGCTACAGGGAGTGAGCTGCAGGGAGGGAGCTGCAGGGAGGGAGCTGCAGGAGGGGAGCTGCAGGAGGGGAGCTGCAGGTGGGGCGCTACATGGAGGGAGCTGCAGGGAGGGAGCTGCAGGGATGGAGCTGCAGCGAGGGTGCTGCAGGAGGGGAGCTGCAGGGAGGGAGCTGCAGGGAGGGAGCTGCATGGAGGGAGCTGCAGGGAGGGAGCTGCAGGACGGGAGCTACAGGGAGGGAGGTGCAGGGAGGGGATCTGCAGGGAGGGCGTTGCACGGAGGAAGCTGCAGGTAGGGAGCTGCAGGGAGGGAGCTGCAATAGGGGAGCTGCAGGAGGGGAGCTGCAGTGAGGGAGCTGCAGGGAGGAAGCTGCAGGAGCGGAGCTGCAGGGAGAGAGCTCCAGGGAGGGAGCTGCAGGGAGGGAGCTGCAGGCGTGAGCTGCCGGAAGGGAGCTGCAGGAAGGGTGCTGCAGGGAGGGAGCTGCAGGGAGGGAGCTGCAGGAGGAGAGCTGCAGGGAGGGAGCTGCAGGAGTGGAGCTGCAGAAGGGGAGCTGCAATGTGTTATCCGCAGGGAGAGAGCTACAGGGAGGGAGCTACTGGGAGGGAGCTGCAGGGAGGGAGCTGCAGGAGTGGAGCTGCAAGAGGGGTGCTGCAGGGAGGGAGCTGCAGGTGGGGTGCTGCAGGAGGTGATCTGCAGGAGGGGAGCTACAGAGAGGGAGATGCAGGAAGGGAGCTGCAGGTGGGGAGATGCAGGGAGGGAGCGACAGGGAGGGAGCTGCAGCGAGGGAGCTGCAGGAGTGGAGCTGCAGGGAGGGGGCTGCAGGGAGGGAGCTGCAGGGAGGGAGATGCTGGAGTTGATCTGCAGGGATGGAGCTGCAGGGAGGTAACTACAGGAACGGAGCTGCAGGGAGGGAGCTGTAGGAGGGGAGCTGCGGGAGGTGAGCTACAGAGAGGGAGATGCAGGAAGGGAGCTGCAGCAAGGGAGCTGCAGCAGTGGAGCTGCAGGGAGAGAGCTGCAGGGATGGAGATTCAGGAGTGGAGCTGCAGGGAGGGCGCTGCAGGAAGGGAGCTGCAGGGAGGTAACTACAGGAACGGAGCTGCAGGGAGCGAGCTGCAGGGATGGAGTTGAAGGGATGGAGCTACAGGAAGGGAGCTGCAGGAAGGGAGCTGCAGGATGGGAGCTGCAGGAGTGGAGCTACAGGGACAGAGCTTTAGGGAGGGAGCTGCAGGGAGGGAGCTGCAGGAAGGGAGCTGCAGGGAGGGTGCTGCAGGAGGGGAGCTGCAGGGAGGGACCTGCAGGGAGGGAGCGGCAGGGCAGGGGCTACAGGGAGGGAGTGGCAGGGAGGGATCTACAGGGTGGAATGTACAGGGAGGGAGCTGCAGGGAGGGAGCTGCAGGAGGGGAGCTGCTGGGAGGGAGCTGCAGGGAGTGAGCTGCTGGAGGGGAGCTGCAGGAGGGGAGCTGCAGGAGGGGTGCTGCAGGAGGGGATCTGCAGGGAGGGTGCTGCAGGGAGTGAGCTACAGGGAGGGAGATAAAGGGAGTGAGCTGCAGGAAGGGAGCTGAATGAGGGGAGCTGCAGGGAGGGTGCTGCAGGGAGGGAGCTGCAGTGAGGGAGCTGCAGGAGGGGAGCTGCAGGAGGGGAGCTGCAGGGAGGGACCTGCAGGGAGGGAGCTGCAGGGCGGGGGCTGCAGGGAGGGAGCTGCAGGGAGGGAGCTGCAGGAGGGGAGCTTCTGGGAGGGAGGTGCATGGAGGGAGCTGCAGGATGGGACAACAGGGAGGGAGCTGCATGGAGGGAGCTGCAGGAAGGGTGCTACAGGGAGGAGTGGCAGGGAGGGAGCTACAGGTTGGAAGCTACAGGGAGGGAGCTGCAGGGAGGGAGCTGCAGGAGGGAGCTGCTGGGAGGGAGCTGCAGGGAGTGAGCTGCTGGAGGGGAGCTTAAGGAGGGGAGCTGCAGGAGGGGCGCTACTGGGAGGGAGATGCAGGAAGGGAGCTGCAGGTGGGGAGCTACATGGAGGGAGCTGCAGGGAGGGAGCTGCAGGGATGGAGCTGCAGCGAGGGTGCTGCAGGAGGGGAGCTGCAGGGCGGGAGCTGCAGGGAGGGAGCTGCATGGTGGGAGCTAAAGGGAGGGAGCTGCAGGAGGGCAGCTACAGGGAGGGAGGTGCAGGGAGGGGATCTGCAGGGAGGGAGTTGCATGGAGGAAGCTGCAGGGAGGGAGCTGCAAGAGGGGAGCTGCAGGAGGGGAGATGCAGGAGGGGAGCTGCAGGGAGGGAGCTGCAGGGAGGGAGCTGCAGGGAGGGAGCTGCAGGGAGGGAGCTGCAGGAGTGGAGCTGCAGGAGGGGAGCTGCAATGAGTTAACCGCAGGGAGGGAGCTACAGTGAAGGAGCTACAGAGAGGGAGCTGCAGGGAGGGAGCTGCAGGAGTGGAGCTGCAGAAGGGGAGCTGCAATGTGTTAGCCGCAGGGAGAGAGCTACAGGGAGGGAGCTACTGGGAGGGAGCTGCAGGGAGGGAGCTGCAGGAGTGGAGCTGCAAGAGGGGAGCTGCAGGGAGGGAGCTGCAGGTGGGGTGCTGCAGGAGGTGATCTGCATGAGGGGAGCTACAGAGAGGGAGATGCAGGAAGGGAGCTGCAGGTGGGGAGATGCAGGGAGGGAGCGACAGGGAGGGAGCTGCAGCGAGGGAGCTGCAGGAGTGGAGCTGCAGGGAGGGTGCTGCAGGGAGGGAGCTGCAGGGAGGGAGATGCTGGAGTTGAGCTGCAGGGATGGAGCTGCAGGGAGGTAACTACAGGAACGGAGCTGCAGGGAGGGAGCTGTAGGGAGGGAGCTGCAGGTGGGGAGCGGTAGGGAGGGAGCTGCAGGAGGAGAGCTGCAGGGAGGGAGTTGCAGGGAGGGAGCTGCAGGAGTGGAGCTGCAGGAGGGGAGCTGCAATGAGTTAGCTGCAGGGAGGGAGCTACAGGGAGGGAGATACAGGGATGGAGCTGCAGGGAGGGAGCTGCAGGAGGGGAGCTGCAGGAGTGGAGCTGCAGGAGGGGAGCTGCAGGAGGGGAGCTGAAGGAGGGGAGCTGCAGGGAGGGACCTGCAGGAAGGGAGCTGCAGAGAGGGTGCTGCAGGGAGGGAGCTGCAGGGAGGGAGCTGCAGGAGGGGAGCTGCAGGGAGGGACCTGCAGGGAGGGAGCGGCAGGGCGGGGGCTGCAGGGAGGGAGCTGCTGGGAGGGAGCTGCAGGAGGGGAGCTGCAGGAGGGGAGCTGCAGGGAGGGAGTTGCAGGGAGGGGAGCTGCAGGAAGGGAGCTGCAGGTGGGGAGCTACAGGGAGGGAGGTGCATGGAGGGAGCTGCAGGATGGGACAACAGGGAGGGAGCTGCTTGGAGGGAGCTGCAGGAAGGGTGCTACAGGGAGGGAGTGGCAGGGAGGGATCTACAGGGTGGAAGCTACAGGGAGGGAGCTGCAGGGAGGGAGCTACAGGGGAGGAGCTACAGGAAGAGAGCTGCCGGAAGGGAGCTGCAGGGAGGGAGATGCAGGAAGTGAGCAGCTGGTGGCGAGCTACAGGGAGGGAGGTGCATGGAGGGAGCTGCAGGATGGGACAACAGGTAGGGAACTGCAGGGAGGGAGCTGCAGGAAGGGTGCTACAGGGAGGGAGCGGCAGGGAGGGAGCTACAGGGTGGAAGCTACAGGGAGGGAGCTGCAGGGAGGGAGCTGCAGGAGGGGAGCTGCTGGGAGGGAGCTGCAGGGAGTGAGCTGCTGGAGGGGAGCTTAAGGAGGGGTGCTGCA
The DNA here is from genome assembly GCA_026770705.1 of Isurus oxyrinchus. Lineage (NCBI taxonomy): Eukaryota > Metazoa > Chordata > Chondrichthyes > Lamniformes > Lamnidae > Isurus > Isurus oxyrinchus. Next base: position 137,927 of record JANJGN010000012.1, read on the forward strand.
GGGATGGATCTGCAGGGCAGGAGCTACAGGGAGGTAGCTACAGGGAGGGAGCTAAAGGGAGGGAGCTGCAGGGAGGGAACTACAGGAAGGGAGCTGCAGGGAGGGAGCTGCAGGGAGGGAGCTGCAGGGAGGGAGCTGCAGGGAGGGAGCTGCAGGAGGGGATCTACAGGGAGGGAGCTACAGTGAGTGAGCTGCAGGGAGGGAGCTGCAGGGAGGGAGCTGCAGGAGGGGAGCTGCAGGAGGGGAGCTGCAGGGAGGGAGCTGCAGGGAGGGAGCTGCAGGGATGGAGCTGCAGCGAGGGTGCTGCAGGAGGGGAGCTGCAGGGAGGGAGCTGCAGGGAGGGAGCTGCAGGGAGGGAGCTGCAGGACGGGAGCTACAGGGAGGGAGGTGCAGGGAGGGCATCTGCAGGGAGGGCGTTGCACGGAGGAAGCTGCAGGGAGGGAGCTGCAGGGAGCGAGCTGCAATAGGGGAGCTGCAGGAGGGGAGCTGCAGTGAGGGAGCTGCAGGGAGGAAGCTGCAGGAGCGGAGCTGCAGGGAGAGAGCTCCAGGGAGGGAGCTGCAGGGAGGGAGCTGCAGGCGTGAGCTGCCGGAAGGGAGCTGCAGGAAGGGTGCTGCAGGGAGGGAGCTGCAGGGAGGGAGCTGCAGGAGGAGAGCTGCAGGGAGGAAGATGCAGGGAGAGAGCTGCAGGGAGGGAGCTGCAGGGAGGGAGATGCAGGAGTGGAGCTGCAGGAGGGGAGCTGCAATGAGTTAACCGCAGGGAGGGAGCTACAGTGAGGGAGCTACAGAGAGGGAGCTGCAGGGAGGGAGCTGCAGGAGTGGAGCTGCAGAAGGGGAGCTGCAATGTGTTAGCCGCAGGGAGAGAGCTACAGGGAGGGAGCTACTGGGAGGGAGCTGCAGGGAGGGAGCTGCAGGAGTGGAGCTGCAAGAGGGGAGCTGCAGGGAGGGAGCTGCAGGTGGGGTGCTGCAGGATGTGATCTGCAGGAGGGGAGCTACAGGAAGGGAGCTGCAGGTGGGGAGATGCAGGGAGGGAGCGACAGGGAGGGAGCTGCAGCGAGGGAGCTGCAGGAGTGGAGCTGCAGGGAGGGTGCTGCAGGGAGGGAGCTGCAGGGAGGGAGATGCTGGAGTTGAGCTGCAGGGATGGAGCTGCAGGGAGGTAACTACAGGAACGGAGCTGCAGGGATGGAGCTGTAGGAGGGGAGCTGCGGGAGGGGAGCTACAGAGAGGGAGATGCAGGAAGGGAGCTGCAGGGCAGGAGCTACAGGGAGGGAGCTGCAGGGAGTGAGCTGCAGGAGGGGTGCTGCAGGAGGGGATCTGCAGGGAGGGTGCTGCAGGGAGTGAGCTACAGGGAGGGAGATAAATGGAGTGAGCTGCAGGAAGGGAGCTGCAGGAAGGGAGCTGAAGGAGGGGAGCTGCAGGATGGGAGCTGCAGGAGTGGAGCTACAGGGACAGAGCTTTAGGGAGGGAGCTGCAGGGAGGGAGCTGCAGGAAGGGAGCTGCAGGGAGGGAGCTGCAGGAGGGGAGCTACAGGGAGTGAGGTGCATGGAGGGAGCTGCAGGAAGGGTGCTACAGGGAGGGAGTGGCAGGGAGGGAGCTACAGGGAGGGAGCTGCAGGGAGTGAGCTGCTGGAGGGGAGCTTAAGGAGGGGAGCTGCAGGGATGGATCTGCAGGGCAGGAGCTACAGGGAGGTAGCTACAGGGAGGGAGCTGCAGGGAGTGAGCTGCAGGAGGGGAGCTGCAGGATGGGAGCTGCAGGAGGGGTGCTGCAGGAGGGGATCTGCAGGGAGGGTGCTGCAGGGAGTGAGCTACAGGGAGGGAGCTGAAGGAGGGGAGCTACAGGGACAGAGCTTTAGGGAGCGAGCTGCAGGGAGGGAGCTGCAGGAAGGGAGCTGCAGGGAGGGTGCTGCAGGGAGGGAGCTGCAGTGAGGGAGCTGCAGGAGGGGAGCTGCAGGAGGGGAGCTGCAGGGAGGGACCTGCAGGGAGGGAGCTGCAGGGCGGGGGCTGCAGGGAGGGGAGCTGCAGGAAGGGAGGTGCATGGAGGGAGCTGCAGGATGGGACAACAGGGAGGGAGCTGCATGGAGGGAGCTGCAGGAAGGGTGCTACAGGGAGGAGTGGCAGGGAGGGAGCTACAGGGTGGAAGCTACAGGGAGGGAGCTGCAGGGAGGGAGCTGCAGGAGGGGAGCTGCTGGGAGGGAGCTGCAGGGAGTGAGCTGCTGGAGGGGAGCTTAAGGAGGGGAGCTGCAGGGATGGATCTGCAGGGCAGGAGCTACAGGGAGGTAGCTACAGGGAGGGAGCTAAAGGGAGGGAGCTACAGGGAGGGATCTACAGGGAGTGAGCTACAGGGAGTGAGCTGCAGGGAGGGAGCTACAGGGAGGGAGCTGCAGGAGGGGAGCTGCAGGAGGGGAGCTGCAGGAGGGGCGCTTCTGGGAGGGAGATGCAGGAAGGGAGCTGCAGGTGGGGAGCTACAGGAGGGGAGCTGCAGGTATGGAGCTGCAGCGAGGGTGCTGCAGCGAGGGTGCTGCAGGAGGGGAGCTGCAGGGCGGGAGCTGCAGGGAGGGAGCTGCATGGTGGGAGCTAAAGGGAGGGAGCTGCAGGAGGGCAGCTACAGGGAGGGAGGTGCAGGGAGGGAATCTGCAGGGAGGGAGTTGCACGGAGGAAGCTGCAGGGAGGGAGCTGCAGGAGGGGAGCTGCAGGAGGGGAGCTGCAGGAGGGGAGCTGCAGGAGGGGAGCTGCAGGGAGGGAGCTGCAGGAGGGGAGCTGCAGGAGGGCCGCTATTGGGAGGGAGATGCAGGAAGGGAGCTGCAGGTGGGGAGCTACATGGAGGGAGCTGCAGGGAGGGAGCTGCAGGGATGGAGCTGCAGCGAGGGTGCTGCAGGAGGGGAGCTACAGGGAGGGAGGTGCATGGAGGGGATCTGCAGGGAGGGAGTTGCACGGAGGAAGCTGCAGGGAGGGAGCTGCAGGAGGGGAGCTACAGGAAGAGAGCTGCAGGGAGGGAGCTGCAGGAGGGGAGCTGCTGGAAGGGAGGTGCAGGGAGTGAGCTGCTGGAGGGGAGCTGCAGGGAGGGATCTGCAGGACGGTAGCTACAGGGAGGGAGCTGCAGGGAGTGAGCGGCAGGAGGGGAGCTGCAGGAGCGGAGCTGCAGGAGGGGAGCTGCAGGGAGGGAGATGCAGGAAGGGAGCTGCAGGTGTGGAGCTACATGGAGGGAGCTACAGGGAGTGAGCTGCAGGGACGGAGCTGCAGCGAGGGTGCTGCAGGAGGGGAGCAGCAGTGGGGGAGCTGCAGGAGGGGAGCTGCAGGAGGGGAGCTACAGGGCGGGAGCTGCAGGAAGTGGATCTGCAGGGAGGGAGCTGCAGGGAGGGAGCTACAGGGTGGAAGCTACAGGGAGGTTGCTGCAGGGAGGGAGCTGCAAGAGGGGATCTACAGGGAGGGAGCTACAGTGAGTGAGCTGCAGGGAGGGAGCTGCAGGAGGGGAGCTGCAGGGCGGGAGCTGCAGGGAGGGAGCTGCATGGAGGGAGCTAAAGGGAGGGAGCTGCAGGAGGGGAGCTACAGGGAGGGAGGTGCAGGGAGGGGATCTGCAGGGAGGGAGTTGCATGGAGGAAGCTGCAGGGAGGGAGCTGCAGGAGGGGAGCTGCAGGAGGGGAGCTGCAGGAGTGGAGCTGCAGGAGGGGAGCTGCAGGAGGGGAGCTGCAGGAGGGGAGCTGCAGGGAGGGAGCTGCAGGAGGGGAGCTGCAGGAGGGCCGCTACTGGGAGGGAGATGCAGGAAGGGAGCTGCAGGTGGGGAGCTACATGGAGGGAGCTGCAGGGAGGGAGCTGCAGGGATGGAGCTGCAGCGAGGGTGCTGCAGGAGGGGAGCTACAGGGAGGGAGCTGCAATAGGGGAGCTGCAGGAGCGGAGCTGCAGTGAGGGAGCTGCAGGGAGGGAGCTGCAGGAGCGGAGCTGCAGGGAGTGAGCTCCAGGGAGGGAGCTGCAGGGAGGGAGCTACAGGAAGAGAGCTGCAGGGAGGGAGCTGCAGGAGGGGAGCTGCAGGAGGGGAGCTGCAGGGAGGGATCTGCAGGACGGTAGCTACAGGGAGGGAGCTGCAGGGAGTGAGCGGCAGGAGGGGAGCTGCAGGGAGTGAGCTCCAGGGAGGGAGCTGCAGGGAGGGAGATGCAGGAAGGGAGCTGCAGGTGTGGAGCTACATGGAGGGAGCTACAGGGAGTGAGCTGCAGGGACGGAGCTGCTGGGAGGGAGCTGCAGGAGGGGAGCTGCAGGAGGGGAGCTGCAGGGAGGGAGCTGCAGGGAGGGGAGCTGCAGGAAGGGAGATGCAGGTGGGGAGCTACAGGGAGGGAGGTGCATGGAGGGAGCTGCAGGATGGGACAACAGGGAGGGAGCTGCATGGAGGGAGCTGCAGGAAGGGTGCTACAGGGTGGAGTGGCAGGGAGGGAGCTACAGGGTGGAAGCTACAGGGAGGGAGCTGCAGGGAGGGAGCTGCAGGAGGGGAGCTGCTGGGAGGGAGCTGCTGGAGGGGAGCTTAAGGAGGGGAGCTGCAGGGAGGGAGCTACAGGGATGGATCTGCAGGGCAGGAGCTACAGGGAGGTAGCTACAGGGAGGGAGCTAAAGGGAGGGAGCTGCAGGGAGGGAACTACAGGAAGGGAGCTGCAGGGAGGGAGCTGCAGGGAGGGAGCTGCAGGAGGGGATCTACAGGGAGGGAGCTACAGGGAGTGAGCTGCTGGGAGGGAGCTACAGTGAGGGAGCTGCAGGAGGGGAGCTGCAGGAGGGGAGCTGCAGGAGGGGCGCTACTGGGAGGAAGATGCAGGAAGGGAGCTGCAGGTGGGGAGCTACATGGAGGGAGCTACATGGAGGGAGCTGCAGGGAGGGAGCTGCAGGGATGGAGCTGCAGCGAGGGTGCTGCAGGAGGGGAGCTGGAGGGCGGGAGCTGCAGGGAGGGAGCTGCATGGTGGGAGCTAAAGGGAGGGAGCTGCAGGAGGGGAGCTACAGGGAGGGAGGTGCAGGGAGGGGATCTGCAGGGAGGGAGTTGCACGGAGGAAGCTGCAGGGAGGGAGCTGCAGGAGGGGAGCTGCAGGAGGGGGGCTGCAGGAGGGGAGCTGCAGGGAGGGAGCTGCAGGAGGGGGGCTGCAGGAGGGTCGCTACTGGGAGGGAGATGCAGGAAGGGAGCTGCAGGTGGGGAGCTACAAGGAGGGAGCTGCAGGGATGGAGCTGCAGCGAGGGTGCTGCAGGAGGGGAGCTACAGGGAGGGAGGTGCATGGAAGGGATCTGCAGGGAGGGAGTTGCACGGAGGAATCTGCAGGGAGGGAGCTGCAGGAGGGGAACTGCAGGAGGGGAGCTGCAGGAGGGGAGCTGCAGGGAGGGAGCTGCAATAGGGGAGCTGCAGGAGCGGAGCTGCAGTGAGGGAGCTGCAGGGAGGGAGCTGCAGGAGCGGAGCTGCAGAACGGGAGCTCCAGGGAGGGAGCTGCAGGGAGGGAGCTACAGGAAGAGAGCTGCAGGGAGGGAGCTGCAGGAGGGGAGCTGCTGGAAGGGAGGTGCAGGGAGTGAGCTGCTGGAGGGGAGCTGCAGGGAGGGATCTGCAGGACGGTAGCTACAGGGAGGGAGCAGCAGGAGGGGAGCTGCAGGAGCGGAGATGCAGGAGGGGAGCTGCAGGGAGGGAGATGCAGGAAGGGAGCTGCAGGTGTGGAGCTACATGGAGGGAGCTACAGGGAGTGAGCTGCAGGGACGGAGCTGCAGCGAGGATGCTGCAGGAGGGGAGCAGCAGGGAGGGAGCTGCAGGAGGGGAGCTGCAGGAGGGGTGCTACAGGGAGGGAGCTGCAGGAAGTGGATCTGCAGGGAGGGAGCTGCAGGGAGGGAGCTACAGGGAGGGATTGGCAGGGAGGGAGCTACAGGGTGGAAGCTACAGGGAGGGTGCTGCAGGGAGGGAGCTGCAGGAGGGGAGCTAAAGGGAGGGAGCTGCAGGGAGGGAGCTGCAGGGAGGGAGCTGCAGGAGGGGAGCTGCAGGAGGGGAGCTGCAGGAGGGGAGCTGCAGGAGGGGTGCTGCAGGAGCAGAGCTGCAGGGAGGGTGCTGCAGGGAGGGAGCTGCAGGAGCGGAGCTGCAGGGAGTGAGCTCCAGGGAGGGAGCTGCAGGGAGGGAGCTACAGGAAGAGAGCTGCAGGGAGGGAGCTGCAGGAGGGGAGCTGCAGGAGGGGAGCTGCAGGGAGGGATCTGCAGGACGGTAGCTACAGGGAGGGAGCTGCAGGGAGTGAGCGGCAGGAGGGGAGCTGCAGGAGGGGTGCTACAGGGAGGGAGCTGCAGGAAGTGGATCTGCAGGGAGGGAGCTGCAGGGAGGGAGCTACAGGGAGGGATTGGCAGGGAGGGAGCTACAGGGTGGAAGCTACAGGGAGGGTGCTGCAGGGAGGGTGCTGCAGGGAGGGAGATGCAGGAAGGGAGCTGCAGGTGGGGAGCTACATGGAGGGAGCTGCAGGGAGGGAGCTGCAGGGATGGAGCTGCAGCGAGGGTGCTGCAGGAGGGGAGCTACAGGGAGGGAGGTGCATGGAGGGGATCTGCAGGGAGGGAGTTGCACGGAGGAAGCTGCAGGGAGGGAGCTGCAGGAGGGGAACTGCAGGAGGGGAGCTGCAGGAGGGGAGCTGCAGGGAGGGAGCTGCAATAGGGGAGCTGCAGGAGCGGAGCTGCAGTGAGGGAGCTGCAGGGAGGGAGCTGCAGGAGCGGAGCTGCAGGGAGTGAGCTCCAGGGAGGGAGCTGCAGGGAGGGAGCTACAGGAAGAGAGCTGCAGGGAGGGAGCTGCAGGAGGGGAGCTGCAGGAGGGGAGCTGCAGGGAGGGACCTGCAGGACGGTAGCTACAGGGAGGGAGCTGCAGGGAGTGAGCGGCAGGAGGGGAGCTGCAGGAGCGGAGCTGCAGGAGGGGAGCAGCAGGGAGGGAGATGCAGGAAGGGAGCTGCAGGTGTGGAGCTACATGGAGGGAGCTACAGGGAGTGAGCTGCAGGGACGGAGCTGCTGGGAGGGAGCTGCAGGAGGGGAGCTGCAGGAGGGGAGCTGCAGGGAGGGAGCTGCAGGGAGGGGAGCTGCAGGAAGGGAGCTGCAGGGAGGGAGGTGCATGGAGGGAGCTGCAGGATGGGACAACAGGGAGGGAGCTGCATGGAGGGAGCTGCAGGAAGGGTGCTACAGGGAGGAGTGGCAGGGAGGGAGCTACAGGGTGGAAGCTACAGGGAGGGAGCTGCAGGGAGGGAGCTGCAGGAGGGGAGCTGCTGGGAGGGAGCTGCAGGGAGTGAGCTGCTGGAGGGGAGCTTAAGGAGGGGAGCTGCAGGGAGGGAGCTACAGGGATGGATCTGCAGGGCAGGAGCTACAGGGAGGTAGCTACAGGGAGGGAGCTAAAGGGAGGGAGCTGCAGGGAGGGAGCTGCAGGAGGGGATCTACAGGGAGGGAGCTACAGGGAGTGAGCTGCAGGGAGGGAGCTACAGTGAGGGAGCTGCAGGAGGGGAGCTGCAGGAGGGGAGCTGCAGGAGGGGCGCTACTGGGAGGAAGATGCAGGAAGGGAGCTGCAGGTGGGGAGCTACATGGAGGGAGCTGCAGGGAGGGAGCTGCAGGGATGGAGCTGCAGCGAGGGTGCTGCAGGAGGGGAGCTGCAGGGCGGGAGCTGCAGGGAGGGAGCTGCATGGTGGGAGCTAAAGGGAGGGAGCTGCAGGAGGGGAGCTACAGGGAGGGAGCTGCAGGGAGGGGATCTGCAGGGAGGGAGTTGCACGGAGGAAGCTGCAGGAGGGGAGCTGCAGGAGGGGAGCTGCAGGAGGGGGGCTGCAGGAGGGGAGCTGCAGGGAGGGAGCTGCAGGAGGGGGGCTGCAGGAGGGCCGCTACTGGGAGGGAGATGCAGGAAGGGAGCTGCAGGTGGGGAGCTACAAGTAGGGAGCTGCAGGGATGGAGCTGCAGCGAGGGTGCTGCAGGAGGGGAGCTACAGGGAGGGAGGTGCATGGAGGGGATCTGCAGGGAGGGAGTTGCAGGAGGGGAACTGCAGGAGGGGAGCTGCAGGAGGGGAGCTGCAGGGAGGGAGCTGCAATAGGGGAGCTGCAGGAGCGGAGCTGCAGTGAGGGAGCTGCAGGGAGGGAGCTGCAGGAGCGGAGCTGCAGGGCGGGAGCTCCAGGGAGGGAGCTGCAGGGAGGGAGCTACAGGAAGAGAGCTGCAGGGAGGGAGCTACAGGAAGAGAGCTGCAGGGAGGGAGCTGCAGGAGGGGAGCTGCTGGAAGGGAGGTGCAGGGAGTGAGCTGCTGGAGGGGAGCTGCAGGGAGGGATCTGCAGGACGGTAGCTACAGGGAGGGAGCTGCAGGAGGGGAGCTGCAGGAGCGGAGCTGCAGGAGGGGAGCTGCAGGGAGGGAGATGCAGGAAGGGAGCTGCAGGTGTGGAGCTACATGGAGGGAGCTACAGGGAGTGAGCTGCAGGGACGGAGCTGCAGCGAGGGTGCTGCAGGAGGGGAGCAGCAGGGAGGGAGCTGCAGGAGGGGAGCTGCAGGAGGGGTGCTACAGGGAGGGAGCTGCAGGAAGTGGATCTGCAGGGAGGGAGCTGCAGGGAGGGAGCTACAGGGAGGGAGTGGCAGGGAGGGAGCTACAAGTTGGAAGCTACAGGGAGGGTGCTGCAGGGAGGGAGCTGCAGGAGGGGAGCTGCTGGGAGGGAGCTGCAGGGAGTGAGCTGCAGGGAGTGAGCTGCAGGAGGGGAGCTGCAGGGAGGGAGCTGCAGGAGGGGAGCTGCAGGAGGGGAGCTGCAGGAGGGGAGCTGCAGGAGGGGTGCTGCAGGAGCAGAGCTGCAGGGAGGGTGCTGCAGGGAGTGAGCTACAGGGAGGGAGCTGCAGGGAGGGAGCTGCAAGAGGGGATCTACAGGGAGGGAGCTACAGTGAGTGAGCTGCAGGGAGGGAGCTGCAGCAGGGGAGCTGCAGGAGGGGAGCTACAGGGAGGGAGCTGCAAGGAGGTGATTTGCAGGACGGTAGCTACAGGGAGGGAGCTGCAGGGAGGGAGCTGCAGGGAGGGAGCTGCAGGGAGGGAGCGACAGGGAGGGAGCTGCAGGGAGGGAGCTGCAGGAGGGGAGCTGAAGGAGGGGTGCTGCAGGAGGCGAGCTGCAGGGAGGGTGTTGCAGGGAGGGAGCTTCAGGGAGGGAGCTAAAGGGAGGGAGCTGCAGGGAGGGAGCTAAAGGGAGGGAGCTACAGGGAGTGAGCTGCAGGGAGGGAGCTACAGCGAGTGAGCTGCAGGGAGGCAGCGACAGGGAGGGAGCTGCAGGGAGGGATCTGCAGGGAGGGAGCTGCAAGAGGGGAGCTGCAGGAGCGGAGCTGCAGCAAGGGAGATGCAGGAAGGGAGCTGCAGGTGGGGAGATACATGGAGGGAGCTACAGGGAGGGAGCTGCAGGGACGGAGCTGCAGCGAGGGTGCTGCAGGAGGGGAGCAGCAGGGATGGAGCTGCAGGGAGGGAGCTGCAGGGAGGGAGCTGCAGGGAGGGAGGTACAGGGAGGGAGATAAAGGGAGGGAGCTGCTGGGAGGGAACTACAGGAAGGGGGGCTGCAGGGAGGGAGCTGCAGGGAGGGAGCTACAGGGAGGGAGCTGCAGGAGGGGAGCTGCAGGAGGGGAGCTACTGGGAGGGAGATGCAGGAAGGGAGCTGCAGGTGAGGAGCGACATGGAGGGAGCTGCAGGGAGGGAGCTGCAGGGATGGAGCTGCAGCGAGGGTGCTGCAGGAGGGGAGCTGCAGGGCGGGAGCTGCAGGGAGGGAGCTGCATGGAGGGAGCTAAAGGGAGGGAGCTGCAGGAGGGGAGCTACAGGGAGGGAGGTGCAGGGAGGGGATCTGCAGGGAGGGAGTTGCACGGAGGAAGCTGCAGGGAGGGAGCTGCAGGAGGGGAGCTGCAGGAGGGGAGCTGCAGGAGGGGAGCTGCAGGAGGGGAGCTGCAGGAGGGGAGCTGCAGGGAGGGAGCTGCAGGAGGGGAGCTGCAGGAGGGCCGCTACTGGGAGGGAGATGCAGGAAGGGAGCTGCAGGTGGGGAGCTACATGGAGGGAGCTGCAGGGAGGGAGCTGCAGGGATGGAGCTGCAGCCAGGGTGCTGCAGGAGGGGAGCTACAGGGAGGGAGGTGCATGGAGGGGATCTGCAGGGAGGGAGCTGCAGGGAGGGAGCGACAGGGAGGGAGCTGCAGTGAGGGATCTGCAGGGAGGGAGCTGCAGGGAGGGAGCTGCAGGAGGGGAGCTGAAGGAGGGGTGCTGCAGGAGGCGAGCTGCAGGGAGGTTGTTGCAGGGATGGAGCTGCAGGGAGGGAGCTGCAGGGAGGGAGCTGCAGGGAGGGGATCTACAGGGAGGGAGCTACAGCGAGTGAGCTGCAGGGAGGGAGCTACAGCGAGTGAGCTGCAGGGAGGCAGCGACAGGGAGGGAGCTGCAGGGAGGGACCTGCAGGGAGGGAGCTGCAATAGGGGAGCTGCAGGAGCGGAGCTGCAGGAGCGGAGCTGCAGGAAGGGAGATGCAGGAAGGGAGCTGCAGGTGGGGAGCTACATGGAGGGAGCTACAGGGAGGGAGCTGCAGCGAGGGTGCTGCAGGAGGGGAGCAGCAGGGATGGAGCTGCAGGGAGGGAGCTGCAGGGTGGGAGCTACAGGGAGGGAGATAAAGGGAGGGAGCTGCTGGGAGGGAACTACAGGAAGGGAGCTGCAGGGAGGGAGCTGCAGGGGGGGAGCTACAGGGAGGGAGCTGCAGGGAGGGAGCTGCAGGGAGGGAGCTGCAGGAGGGGAGCTGAAGGAGGGGTGCTGCAGGAGGCGAGCTGCAGGGAGGGTGTTGCAGGGAGGGAGCTTCAGGGAGGGAGCTAAAGGGAGGGAGCTGCAGGGAGGGAGCTAAAGGGAGGGAGCTACAGGGAGTGAGCTGCAGGGAGGGAGCTACAGCGAGTGAGCTGCAGGGAGGCAGCGACAGGGAGGGAGCTGCAGGGAGGGATCTGCAGGGAGGGAGCTGCAAGAGGGGAGCTGCAGGAGCGGAGCTGCAGCAAGGGAGCTGCAGGAAGGGAGCTGCAGGTGGGGAGCTACATGGAGGGAGCTACAGGGAGGGAGCTGCAGGGACGGAGCTGCAGCGAGGGTGCTGCAGGAGGGGAGCAGCAGGGATGGAGCTGCAGGGAGGGAGCTGCAGGGAGGGAGCTGCAGGGAGGGAGGTACAGGGAGGGAGATAAAGGGAGGGAGCTGCTGGGAGGGAACTACAGGAAGGGGGCTGCAGGGAGGGAGCTGCAGGGAGGGAGCTACAGGGAGGGAGCTGCAGGAGGGGAGCTGCAGGAGGGGAGCTACTGGGAGGGAGATGCAGGAAGGGAGCTGCAGGTGAGGAGCGACATGGAGGGAGCTGCAGGGAGGGAGCTGCAGGGATGGAGCTGCAGCGAGGGTGCTGCAGGAGGGGAGCTGCAGGGCGGGAGCTGCAGGGAGGGAGCTGCATGGAGGGAGCTAAAGGGAGGGAGCTGCAGGAGGGGAGCTACAGGGAGGGAGGTGCAGGGAGGGGATCTGCAGGGAGGGAGTTGCACGGAGGAAGCTGCAGGGAGGGAGCTGCAGGAGGGGAGCTGCAGGAGGGGAGCTGCAGGAGGGGAGCTGCAGGAGGGGAGCTGCAGGAGGGGAGCTGCAGGGAGGGAGCTGCAGGAGGGGAGCTGCAGGAGGGCCGCTACTGGGAGGGAGATGCAGGAAGGGAGCTGCAGGTGGGGAGCTACATGGAGGGAGCTGCAGGGAGGGAGCTGCAGGGATGGAGCTGCAGCGAGGGTGCTGCAGGAGGGGAGCTACAGGGAGGGAGGTGCATGGAGGGGATCTGCAGGGAGGGAGCTGCAGGGAGGGAGCGACAGGGAGGGAGCTGCAGTGAGGGATCTGCAGGGAGGGAGCTGCAGGGAGGGAGCTGCAGGAGGGGAGCTGAAGGAGGGGTGCTGCAGGAGGCGAGCTGCAGGGAGGTTGTTGCAGGGATGGAGCTGCAGGGAGGGAGCTGCAGGGAGGGAGCTGCAGGGAGGGGATCTACAGGGAGGGAGCTACAGGGAGTGAGCTGCAGGGAGGGAGCTACAGCGAGTGAGCTGCAGGGAGGCAGCGACAGGGAGGGAGCTGCAGGGAGGGACCTGCAGGGAGGGAGCTGCAAGAGGGGAGCTGCAGGAGCGGAGCTGCAGGAGCGGAGCTGCAGGAAGGGAGATGCAGGAAGGGAGCTGCAGGTGGGGAGCTACATGGAGGGAGCTACAGGGAGGGAGCTGCAGCGAGGGTGCTGCAGGAGGGGAGCAGCAGGGATGGAGCTGCAGGGAGGGAGCTGCAGGGTGGGAGCTACAGGGAGGGAGATAAAGGGAGGGAGCTGCTGGGAGGGAACTACAGGAAGGGAGCTGCAGGGAGGGAGCTGCAGGGAGGGAGCTACAGGGAGGGAGCTGCAGGAGGGGAGCTGCAGGAGGGGAGCTACTGGGAGGGAGATGCAGGAAGGGAGCTGCAGGTGAGGAGCTACATGGAGGGAGCTGCAGGGAGGGAGCTGCAGGGATGGAGCTGCAGCGAGGGTGCTGCAGGAGGGGAGCTGCAGGGCGGGAGCTGCAGGGAGGGAGCTGCATGGAGGGAGCTAATGGGAGGGAGCTGCAGGAGGGGAGCTACAGGGAGGGAGGTGCAGGGAGGGGATCTGCAGGGAGGGAGTTGCACGGAGGAAGCTGCAGGGAGGGAGCTGCAGGAGGGGAGCTGCAGGAGGGGAGCTGCAGGAGGGGAGCTGCAGGAGGGGAGCTGCAGGAGGGGAGCTGCAGGGAGGGAGCTGCAGGAGGGGAGCTGCAGGAGGGCAACTACTGGGAGGGAGATGCAGGAAGGGAGCTGCATGTGGGGAGCTACATGGAGGGAGCTGCAGGGAGGGAGCTGCAGGGTTGGAGCTGCAGCGAGGGTGCTGCAGGAGGGGAGCTACAGGGTGGGAGGTGCATGGAGGGGATCTGCAGGGAGGGAGTTGCACGGAGGAAGCTGCAGGGAGGGAGCTGCAGGGAGGGAGCTGCAGGAGGGGAGCTGCAGGAGGGGAGCTGCAGGAGGGGTGCTACAGGGAGGGAGCTGCAGGAAGTAGATCTGCAGGGAGGGAGCTGCAGGAGGGGAGCTGCAGGAGGGGAGCTGCAGGCAGGGAGCTGCAGGGAGGGAGCTGCAGGGAGGGAGGTGCAGGAGGGGACCTGCAGGAGGGGTTCTGCAGGAGCAGAGCTGCAGGGAGTGTGCTGCAGGGAGTGAGCTACAGGGAGGGAGATAAAGGGAGGGAGCTGCTGGGAGGGAACTACAGGAAGGGAGCTGCAGGGAGGGAGCTGCAGGGAGGGAGCTACAGGGAGGGAGCTACAGGGAGGGAGCTGCAGGAGGGGAGCTGCAGGAGGGGAGCTACTGGGAGGGAGATGCAGGAAGGGAGCTGCAGGTGAGGAGCTACATGGAGGGAGCTGCAGGGAGGGAGCTGCAGGGATGGAGCTGCAGCGAGGGTGCTGCAGGAGGGGAGCTGCAGGGCGGGACCTGCAGGGAGGGAGCTGCATGGAGGGAGCTAAAGGGAGGGAGCTGCAGGAGGGGAGCTACAGGGAGGGAGGTGCAGGGAGGGGATCTGCAGGGAGGGAGTTGCACGGAGGAAGCTGCAGGGAGGGAGCTGCAGGAGGGGAGCTGCAGGAGGGGATCTGCAGGAGGGGAGCTTCAGGAGGGGAGCTGCAGGGAGGGAGCTGCAGGAGGGGAGCTGCAGGAGGGCCGCTACTGGGAGGGAGATGCAGGAAGGGAGCTGCAGGTGGGGAGCTACATGGAGGGAGCTGCAGGGAGGGAGCTGCAGGGAGGGAGCTGCAGGGAGGGTGCTGCAGGAGGGGAGCTACAGGGAGGGAGGTGCATGGAGGGGATCTGCAGGGAGGGAGTTGCACGGAGGAAGCTGCAGGGAGGGAGCTGCAGGAGGGGAACTGCAGGAGGGGAGCTGCAGGAGGGGAGCTGCAGGGAGGGAGCTGCAATAGGGGAGCTGCAGGAGCGGAGCTGCAGTGAGGGAGCTGCAGGGAGGGAGCTGCAGGAGCGGAGCTGCAGGGAGTGAGCTCCAGGGAGGGAGCTGCAGGGAGGGAGCTACAGGAAGAGAGCTGCAGGGAGGGAGCTGCAGGAGGGGAGCTGCAGGAGGGGAGCTGCAGGGAGGGATCTGCAGGACGGTAGCTACAGGGAGGGAGCTGCAGGGAGTGAGCGGCAGGAGCGGAGCTGCAGGAGGGGAGCAGCAGGGAGGGAGATGCAGGAAGGGAGCTGCAGGTGTGGAGCTACATGGAGGGAGCTACAGGGAGTGAGCTGCAGGGACGGAGCTGCTGGGAGGGAGCTGCAGGAGGGGAGCTGCAGGAGGGGAGCTGCAGGGAGGGAACTGCAGGGAGGGGAGCTGCAGGAAGGGTGCTGCAGGTGGGGAGCTACAGGGAGGGAGGTGCATGGAGGGAGCTGCAGGATGGGACAACAGGGAGGGAGCTGCATGGAGGGAGCTGCAGGAAGGGTGCTACAGGGAGGAGTGGCAGGGAGGGAGCTACAGGGTGGAAGCTACAGGGAGGGAGCTGCAGGGAGGGAGCTGCAGGAGGGGAGCTGCTGGGAGGGAGCTGCAGGGAGTGAGCTGCTGGAGGGGAGCTTAAGGAACGGAGCTGCAGGGAGGGAGCTACAGGGATGGATCTGCAGGGCAGGAGCTACAGGGAGGTAGCTACAGGGAGGGAGCTGCAGGGAGGGAGCTGCAGGGAGGGAGCTGCAGGGAGGGAGCTGCAGGAGGGGATCTACAGGGAGGGAGCTACAGGGAGTGAGCTGCAGGGAGGGAGCTACAGTGAGGGAGCTGCAGGAGGGGAGCTGCAGGAGGGGAGCTGCAGGAGGGGCGCTACTGGGAGGAAGATGCAGGAAGGGAGCTGCAGGTGGGGAGCTACATGGAGGGAGCTGCAGGGAGGGAGCTGCAGGGATGGAGCTGCAGCGAGGGTGCTGCAGGAGGGGAGCTGCAGGGCGGGAGCTGCAGGGAGGGAGCTGCATGGTGGGAGCTAAAGGGAGGGAGCTGCAGGAGGGGAGCTACAGGGAGGGAGGTGCAGGGAGGGGATCTGCAGGGAGGGAGTTGCACGGAGGAAGCTGCAGGGAGGGAGCTGCAGGAGGGGAGCTGCAGGAGGGGGGCTGCAGGAGGGGAGCTGCAGGGAGGGAGCTGCAATAGGGGAGCTGCAGGAGCGGAGCTGCAGTGAGGGAGCTGCAGGGAGGGAGCTGCAGGAGCGGAGCTGCAGGGCGGGAGCTCCAGGGAGGGAGCTGCAGGGAGGGAGCTGCAGGAGGGGGGCTGCAGGAGGGCCGCTACTGGGAGGGAGATGCAGGAAGGGAGCTGCAGGTGGGGAGCTACAAGGAGGGAGCTGCAGGGATGGAGCTGCAGCGAGGGTGCTGCAGGAGGGGAGCTACAGGGAGGGAGGTGCATGGAGGGGATCTGCAGGGAGGGAGTTGCACGGAGGAATCTGCAGGGAGGGAGCTGCAGGAGGGGAACTGCAGGAGGGGAGCTGCAGGAGGGGAGCTGCAGGGAGGGAGCTGCAATAGGGGAGCTGCAGGAGCGGAGCTGCAGTGAGGGAGCTGCAGGGAGGGAGCTGCAGGAGCGGAGCTGCAGGGCGGGAGCTCCAGGGAGGGAGCTGCAGGGAGGGAGCTACAGGAAGAGAGCTGCAGGGAGGGAGCTGCAGGAGGGGAGCTGCTGGAAGGGAGGTGCAGGGAGTGAGCTGCTGGAGGGGAGCTGCAGGGAGGGATCTGCAGGACGGTAGCTACAGGGAGGGAGCTGCAGGAGGGGAGCTGCAGGAGCGGAGCTGCAGGAGGGGAGCTGCAGGGAGGGAGATGCAGGAAGGGAGCTGCAGGTGTGGAGCTACATGGAGGGAGCTACAGGGAGTGAGCTGCAGGGACGGAGCTGCAGCGAGGGTGCTGCAGGAGGGGAGCAGCAGGGAGGGAGCTGCAGGAGGGGAGCTGCAGGAGGGGTGCTACAGGGAGGGAGCTGCAGGAAGTGGATCTGCAGGGAGGGAGCTGCAGGGAGGGAACTACAGGGAGGGAGTGGCAGGGAGGGAGCTACAGGGTGGAAGCTACAGGGAGGGTGCTGCAGGGAGGGAGCTGCAGGAGGGGAGCTGCTGGGAGGGAGCTGCAGGGAGGGAGCTGCAGGGATGGAGCTGCAGGAGGGGAGCTGCAGGGAGGGAGCTGCAGGAGGGGAGCTCCAGGAGGGGAGCTACTGGGAGGAAGATGCAGGAAGGGAGCTGCAGGTGGGGAGCTACATGGAGGGAGCTGCAGGGAGGGAGCTGCAGGGATGGAGCTGCAGCGAGGGTGCTGCAGGAGGGGAGCTGCAGGGAGGGAGCTGCATGGTGGGAGCTAAAGGGAGGGAGCTGCAGGAGGGGAGCTGCAGGAGGGGGGCTGCAGGAGGGGAGCTGCAGGGAGGGAGCTGCAGGAGGGGGGCTGCAGGAGGGCCGCTACTGGGAGGGAGATGCAGGAAGGGAGCTGCAGGTGGGGAGCTACAAGGAGGGAGCTGCAGGGATGGAGCTGCAGCGAGGGTGCTGCAGGAGGGGAGCTACAGGGAGGGAGGTGCATGGAGGGGATCTGCAGGGAGGGAGTTGCACGGAGGAATCTGCAGGGAGGGAGCTGCAGGAGGGGAACTGCAGGAGGGGAGCTGCAGGAGGGGAGCTGCAGGGACGGAGCTGCAATAGGGGAGCTGCATGAGCGGAGCTGCAGTGAGGGAGCTGCAGGGAGGGAGCTGCAGGAGCGGAGCTGCAGAACGGGAGCTCCAGGGAGGGAGCTGCAGGGAGGGAGCTACAGGAAGAGAGCTGCAGGGAGGGAGCTGCAGGAGGGGAGCTGCTGGAAGGGAGGTGCAGGGAGTGAGCTGCTAGAGGGGAGCTGCAGGGAGGGATCTGCAGGACGGTAGCTACAGGGAGGGAGCTGCAGGAGGGGAGCTGCAGGAGGGGAGCTGCAGGAGGGGAGCTGCAGGGAGGGAGATGCAGGAAGGGAGCTGCAGGTGTGGAGCTACATGGAGGGAGCTACAGGGAGTGAGCTGCAGGGACGGAGCTGCAGCGAGGGTGCTGCAGGAGGGGAGCAGCAGGGAGGGAGCTGCAGGAGGGGAGCTGCAGGAGGGGTGCTACAGGGAGGGAGCTGCAGGAAGTGGATCTGCAGGGAGGGAGCTGCAGGGAGGGAGCTACAGGGAGGGAGTGGCAGGGAGGGAGCTACAGGGTGGAAGCTACAGGGAGGGTGCTGCAGGGAGGGAGCTGCAGGAGGGGAGCTGCTGGGAGGGAGCTGCAGGGAGGGAGCTGCAGGGAGTGAGCTGCAGGAGGGGAGCTGCAGGGAGGGAGCTGCAGGAGGGGAGCTGCAGGAGGGGAGCTGCAGGAGGGGTGCTGCAGGAGCAGAGCTGCAGGGAGGGTGCTGCAGGGAGTGAGCTACAGGGAGGGAGCTGCAGGGAGGGAGCTGCAAGAGGGGATCTACAGGGAGGGAGCTACAGTGAGTGAGCTGCAGGGAGGGAGCTGCAGCAGGGGAGCTGCAGGAGGGGAGCTACAGGGAGGGAGCTGCAAGGAGGTGATTTGCAGGACGGTAGCTACAGGGAGGGAGCTGCAGGGAGGGAGCTGCAGGGAGGGAGCTGCAGGGAGGGAGGGACAGGGAGGGAGCTGCAGGGAGGGAGCTGCAGGAGGGGAGCTGAAGGAGGGGTGCTGCAGGAGGCGAGCTGCAGGGAGGGTGTTGCAGGGAGGGAGCTTCAGGGAGGGAGCTAAAGGGAGGGAGCTGCAGGGAGGGAGCTAAAGGGAGGGAGCTACAGGGAGTGAGCTGCAGGGAGGGAGCTACAGCGAGTGAGCTGCAGGGAGGCAGCGACAGGGAGGGAGCTGCAGGGAGGGATCTGCAGGGAGGGAGCTGCAAGAGGGGAGCTGCAGGAGCGGAGCTGCAGGAGCGGAGCTGCAGGAAGGGAGATGCAGGAAGGGAGCTGCAGGTGGGGAGCTACATGGAGGGAGCTACAGGGAGGGAGCTGCAGGGACGGAGCTGCAGCGAGGGTGCTGCAGGAGGGGAGCAGCAGGGATGGAGCTGCAGGGAGGGAGCTGAAGGGAGGGAGCTGCAGGGAGGGAGGTACAGGGAGGGAGATAAAGGGAGGGAGCTGCTGGGAGGGAACTACAGGAAGGGAGCTGCAGGGAGGGAGCTGCAGGGAGGGAGCTACAGGGAGGGAGCTGCAGGAGGGGAGCTGCAGGAGGGGAGCTACTGGGAGGGAGATGCAGGAAGGGAGCTGCAGGTGAGGAGCTACATGGAGGGAGCTGCAGGGAGGGAGCTGCAGGGATGGAGCTGCAGCGAGGGTGCTGCAGGAGGGGAGCTGCAGGGCGGGAGCTGCAGGGAGGGAGCTGCATGGAGGGAGCTAAAGGGAGGGAGCTGCAGGAGGGGAGCTACAGGGAGGGAGGTGCAGGGAGGGGATCTGCAGGGAGGGAGTTGCACGGAGGAAGCTGCAGGGAGGGAGCTGCAGGAGGGGAGCTGCAGGAGGGGAGCTGCAGGAGGGGAGCTGCAGGGAGAGAGCTGCAGGAGGGGAGCTGCAGGAGGGCCGCTACTGGGAGGGAGATGCAGGAAGGGAGTTGCACGGAGGAAGCTGCAGGGAGGGAGCTGCAGGAGGGGAGCTGCAGGAGGGGTGCTGCAGGAGGGGAGCTACAGGGAGGGAGGTGCATGGAGGGGATCTGCAGGGAGGGAGCTGCAGGGAGGGAGCGACAGGTAGGGAGCTGCAGGGAGGGATCTGCAGGGAGGGAGCTGCAGGGAGGGAGCTGCAGGAGGGGAGCTGAAGGAGGGGTGCTGCAGGAGGCGAGCTGCAGGGAGGGTGTTGCAGGGAGGGAGCTGCAGGGAGGGAGCTACAGGGAGTGAGCTGCAGGGAGGGAGCTACAGCGAGTGAGCTGCAGGGAGGCAGCGACAGGGAGCGAGCTGCAGGGAGGGAGCTGCAGCGAGGGTGCTGCAGGAGGGGAGCTGCAGGGCGGGAGCTGCAGGGAGGGAGCTGCATGGAGGGAGCTAAATGGAGGGAGCTGCAGGAGGGGAGCTACAGGGAGGGAGGTGCAGGGAGGGGATCTGCAGGGAGGGAGTTGCACGGAGGAAGCTGCAGGGAGGGAGCTGCAGGAGGGGAGCTGCAGGAGGGGAGCTGCAGGAGGGGAGCTGCAGGAGGGGAGCTGCAGGAGGGGAGCTGCAGGGAGGGAGCTGCAGGAGGGGAGCTGCAGGAGGGCCGCTACTGGGAGGGAGATGCAGGAAGGGAGCTGCATGTGGGGAGCTACATGGAGGGAGCTGCAGGGAGGGAGCTGCAGGGATGGAGCTGCAGCGAGGGTGCTGCAGGAGGGGAGCTACAGGGAGGGAGGTGCATGGAGGGGATCTGCAGGGAGGGAGTTGCACGGAGGAAGCTGCAGGGAGGGAGCTGCAGGAGGGGAACTGCAGGAGGGGAGATGCAGGAGGGGAGCTGCAGGGAGGGAGCTGCAATAGGGGAGCTGCAGGAGCGGAGCTGCAGTGAGGGAGCTCCAGGGAGGGAGCTGCAGGGAGGGAGCTACAGGAAGAGAGCTGCAGGGAGGGAGCTGCAGGAGGGGAGCTGCTGGAAGGGAGGTGCAGGGAGGGAGATGCAGGAAGGGAGCTGCAGGTGTGGAGCTACATGGAGGGAGCTACAGGGAGTGAGCTGCAGGGACGGAGCTGCAAGAGGGGATCTACAGGGAGGGAGCTGCAGCAGGGTAGCTGCAGGGAGGGAGCTGCAGGGATTGAGCGGCAGGAGGGGAGCTGCAGGAGCGGAGCTGCAGGAGGGGAGCTGCAGGGAGGGAAATGCAGGAAGGGAGCTGCAGGTGTGGAGCTACATGGAGGGAGCTACAGGGAGTGAGCTGCAGGGAGTGAGCTGCAGCGAGGGTGCTGCAGGGAGGGAGCTGCAGGAGGGGAGCTGCAGGAGGGGTGCTGCAGGAGCAGAGCTGCAGGGAGGGTGCTGCAGGGAGTGAGCTACAGGGAGGGAGCTGCAGGGAGGGAGCTGCAAGAGGGGATCTACAGGGAGGGAGCTGCAGCAGGGGAGCTGCAGGAGGGGAGCTGCAGGAGGGGAGCTACAGGGAGGGAGCTGCAAGGAGGGGATTTGCAGGACGGTAGCTACAGGGAGGGAGCTGCAGGGAGGGAGCTACAGCGAGTGAGCTGCAGGGAGGGAGCGACAGGGAGGGAGCTGCAGGGAGGGAGCTGCAGGGAGGGAGCTGCATGAGAGGGAGCTGCAAGAGGGGAGCTGCAGGAGCGGAGCTGCAGGAGGGGAGCTGCAGGAAGGGAGATGCAGGAAGGGAGCTGCAGGTGGGGAGCTACATGGAGGGAGCTACAGGGAGGGAGCTGCAGGGACGGAGCTGCAGCGAGGGTGCTGCAGGAGTTGAGCAGCAGGGAGGGAGCTGCAGGGAGGGAGCTGCAGGAGGGGTGCTACAGGGAGGGAGCTGCAGGAAGTAGATCTGCAGGGAGGGAGCTGCAGGAGGGGAGCTGCTGGGGGGAGCTGCAGGGAGGGATCTGCAGGGCAGGAGCTACAGGGAGGGAGCTGCAGGGAGTGAGCTGCAGGAGGGGAGCTGCAGGGAGGGAGCTGCAGGGAGGGAGCTGCAGGGAGGGAGGTGCAGGAGGGGAGCTGCAGGAGGGGTGCTGCAGGAGCGGAGCTGCAGGGAGTGTGCTGCAGGGAGTGAGCTACAGGGAGGGAGATAATGGGAGGGAGCTGCTGGGAGGGAACTACAGGAAGGGAGCTGCAGGGAGGGAGCTGCAGGGAGGGAGCTACAGGGAGGGAGCTGCAGGAGGGGAGCTGCAGGAGGGGAGCTACTGGGAGGGAGATGCAGGAAGGGAGCTGCAGGTGAGGAGCTACATTGAGGGAGCTGCAGGGTGGGAGCTGCAGGGATGGAGCTGCAGCGAGGGTGCTGCAGGAGAGAAGCTACAGGGACGGAGCTGCAGGAGGGGAGCTACAGGAGGGGAGCTACAGGAAGGGAGCTGCAAGAAGGGAGCTGCAGGGTGGGAGCTGCAGGAAGGGAGCTGCAGGTGGGGAGGTACAGGGAGGGAGGTGCATGGAGGGAGCTGCAGGAGGGGACAACAGGGAGGGAGCTGCAGGGAGGGAGCTGCAGGAAGTGTGCTACAGGGAGGTAGCGGCAGGGAGGGAGCTACAGTGTGGAAGCTACAGGGAGGGAGCTGCAGGGAGGGAGCTGCAGGAAGGGAGGTGCAGGGAGGGAGCTGCAGGGAGGGAGCTGCAGGGAGGGAGCTGCAGGAGGGGGGCTGCAGGAGGGCCGCTACTGGGAGGGAGATGCAGGAAGGGAGCTGCAGGTGGGGAGCTACAAGGAGGGAGCTGCAGGGATGGAGCTGCAGCGAGGGTGCTGCAGGAGGGGAGCTACAGGGAGGGAGGTGCATGGAGGGGATCTGCAGGGAGGGAGTTGCACGGAGGAATCTGCAGGGAGGGAGCTGCAGGAGGGGAACTGCAGGAGGGGAGCTGCAGGAGGGGAGCTGCAGGGAGGGAGCTGCAATAGGGGAGCTGCATGAGCGGAGCTGCAGTGAGGGAGCTGCAGGGAGGGAGCTGCAGGAGCGGAGCTGCAGAACGGGAGCTCCAGGGAGGGAGCTGCAGGGAGGGAGCTACAGGAAGAGAGCTGCAGGGAGGGAGCTGCAGGAGGGGAGCTGCTGGAAGGGAGGTGCAGGGAGTGAGCTGCTAGAGGGGAGCTGCAGGGAGGGATCTGCAGGACGGTAGCTACAGGGAGGGAGCTGCAGGAGGGGAGCTGCAGGAGGGGAGCTGCAGGAGGGGAGCTGCAGGGAGGGAGATGCAGGAAGGGAGCTGCAGGTGTGGAGCTACATGGAGGGAGCTACAGGGAGTGAGCTGCAGGGACGGAGCTGCAGCGAGGGTGCTGCAGGAGGGGAGCAGCAGGGAGGGAGCTGCAGGAGGGGAGCTGCAGGAGGGGTGCTACAGGGAGGGAGCTGCAGGAAGTGGATCTGCAGGGAGGGAGCTGCAGGGAGGGAGCTACAGGGAGGGAGTGGCAGGGAGGGAGCTACAGGGTGGAAGCTACAGGGAGGGTGCTGCAGGGAGGGAGCTGCAGGAGGGGAGCTGCTGGGAGGGAGCTGCAGGGAGGGAGCTGCAGGGAGTGAGCTGCAGGAGGGGAGCTGCAGGGAGGGAGCTGCAGGAGGGGAGCTGCAGGAGGGGAGCTGCAGGAGGGGTGCTGCAGGAGCAGAGCTGCAGGGAGGGTGCTGCAGGGAGTGAGCTACAGGGAGGGAGCTGCAGGGAGGGAGCTGCAAGAGGGGATCTACAGGGAGGGAGCTACAGTGAGTGAGCTGCAGGGAGGGAGCTGCAGCAGGGGAGCTGCAGGAGGGGAGCTACAGGGAGGGAGCTGCAAGGAGGTGATTTGCAGGACGGTAGCTACAGGGAGGGAGCTGCAGGGAGGGTGCTGCAGGGAGGGAGCTGCAGGGAGGGAGGGACAGGGAGGGAGCTGCAGGGAGGGAGCTGCAGGAGGGGAGCTGAAGGAGGGGTGCTGCAGGAGGCGAGCTGCAGGGAGGGTGTTGCAGGGAGGGAGCTTCAGGGAAGGAGCTAAAGGGAGGGAGCTGCAGGGAGGGAGCTAAAGGGAGGGAGCTACAGGGAGTGAGCTGCAGGGAGGGAGCTACAGCGAGTGAGCTGCAGGGAGGCAGCGACAGGGAGGGAGCTGCAGGGAGGGATCTGCAGGGAGGGAGCTGCAAGAGGGGAGCTGCAGGAGCGGAGCTGCAGGAAGGGAGATGCAGGAAGGGAGCTGCAGGTGGGGAGCTACATGGAGGGAGCTACAGGGAGGGAGCTGCAGGGACGGAGCTGCAGCGAGGGTGCTGCAGGAGGGGAGCAGCAGGGATGGAGCTGCAGGGAGGGAGCTGAAGGGAGGGAGCTGCAGGGAGGGAGGTACAGGGAGGGAGATAAAGGGAGGGAGCTGCTGGGAGGGAACTACAGGAAGGGAGCTGCAGGGAGGGAGCTGCAGGGAGGGAGCTACAGGGAGGGAGCTGCAGGAGGGGAGCTGCAGGAGGGGAGCTACTGGGAGGGAGATGCAGGAAGGGAGCTGCAGGTGAGGAGCTACATGGAGGGAGCTGCAGGGAGGGAGCTGCAGGGATGGAGCTGCAGCGAGGGTGCTGCAGGAGGGGAGCTGCAGGGCGGGAGCTGCAGGGAGGGAGCTGCATGGAGGGAGCTAAAGGGAGGGAGCTGCAGGAGGGGAGCTACAGGGAGGGAGGTGCAGGGAGGGGATCTGCAGGGAGGGAGTTGCACGGAGGAAGCTGCAGGGAGGGAGCTGCAGGAGGGGAGCTGCAGGAGGGGAGCTGCAGGAGGGGAGCTGCAGGGAGAGAGCTGCAGGAGGGGAGCTGCAGGAGGGCCGCTACTGGGAGGGAGATGCAGGAAGGGAGTTGCACGGAGGAAGCTGCAGGGAGGGAGCTGCAGGAGGGGAGCTGCAGGAGGGGTGCTGCAGGAGGGGAGCTACAGGGAGGGAGGTGCATGGAGGGGATCTGCAGGGAGGGAGCTGCAGGGAGGGAGCGACAGGGAGGGAGCTGCAGGGAGGGGATCTGCAGGGAGGGAGCTGCAGGGAGGGAGCTGCAGGAGGGGAGCTGAAGGAGGGGTGCTGCAGGAGGCGAGCTGCAGGGAGGGTGTTGCAGGGAGGGAGCTGCAGGGAGGGAGCTGCAGGGAGGGAGCTGCAGGGAGGGGATCTACAGGGAGGGAGCTACAGGGAGTGAGCTGCAGGGAGGGAGCTACAGCGAGTGAGCTGCAGGGAGGCAGCGACAGGGAGCGAGCTGCAGGGAGGGATCTGCAGGGAGGAGCTGCAAGAGGGGAGCTGCAGGAGCGGAGCTGCAGGAGCGGAGCTGCAGGAGCGGAGCTGCAGGAAGGGAGATGCAGGAAGGGAGCTGCAGGTGGGGAGCTACATGGAGGGAGCTACAGGGAGGGAGCTACAGGGAGGGAGCTGCAGCGAGGGTGCTGCAGGAGGGGAGCAGCAGGGATGGAGCTGCAGGGAGAGAGCTGCAGGGAGGGAGCTGCAGGGAGGGAGCTACAGGGAGGGAGATAAAGGGAGGGAGCTGCTGGGAGGGAACTACAGGAAGGGAGCTGCAGGGAGGGAGCTGCAGGGAGGGAGCTACAGAGAGGGAGCTGCAGGAGGGGGAGCTGCAGGAGGGGAGCTACTGGGAGGGAGATGCAGGAAGGGAGCTGCAGGTGAGGAGCTACATGGTGGGAGCTGCAGGGAGGGAGCTGCAGGGATGGAGCTGCAGCGAGGGTGCTGCAGGAGGGGAGCTGCAGGGCGGGAGCTGCAGGGAGGGAGCTGCATGGAGGGAGCTAAATGGAGGGAGCTGCAGGAGGGGAGCTACAGGGAGGGAGGTGCAGGGAGGGGATCTGCAGGGAGGGAGTTGCACGGAGGAAGCTGCAGGGAGGGAGCTGCAGGAGGGGAGCTGCAGGAGGGGAGCTGCAGGAGGGGAGCTGCAGGAGGGGGAGCTGCAGGGAGGGAGCTGCAGGAGGGGAGCTGCAGGAGGGCCGCTACTGGGAGGGAGATGCAGGAAGGGAGCTGCATGTGGGGAGCTACATGGAGGGAGCTGCAGGGAGGGAGCTGCAGGGATGGAGCTGCAGCGAGGGTGCTGCAGGAGGGGAGCTACAGGGAGGGAGGTGCATGGAGGGGATCTGCAGGGAGGGAGTTGCACGGAGGGAAGCTGCAGGGAGGGAGCTGCAGGAGGGGAACTGCAGGAGGGGAACTGCAGGAGGGGAGATGCAGGAGGGGAGCTGCAGGGAGGGAGCTGCAATAGGGGAGCTGCAGGAGCGGAGCTGCAGTGAGGGAGCTCCAGGGAGGGAGCTGCAGGGAGGGAGCTACAGGAAGAGAGCTGCAGGGAGGGAGCTGCAGGAGGGGAGCTGCTGGAAGGGAGGTGCAGGGAGGGAGATGCAGGAAGGGAGCTGCAGGTGTGGAGCTACATGGAGGGAGCTACAGGGAGTGAGCTGCAGGGACGGAGCTGCAAGAGGGGATCTACAGGGAGGGAGCTGCAGCAGGGTAGCTGCAGGGAGGGAGCTGCAGGGATTGAGCGGCAGGAGGGGAGCTGCAGGAGCGGAGCTGCAGGAGGGGAGCTGCAGGGAGGGAAATGCAGGAAGGGAGCTGCAGGTGTGGAGCTACATGGAGGGAGCTAGAGGGAGTGAGCTGCAGGGAGTGAGCTGCAGCGAGGGTGCTGCAGGAGGGAGCTGCAGGAGGGGAGCTGCAGGAGGGGTGCTGCAGGAGCAGAGCTGCAGGGAGGGTGCTGCAGGGAGTGAGCTACAGGGAGGGAGCTGCAGGGAGGGAGCTGCAAGAGGGGATCTACAGGGAGGGAGCTGCAGCAGGGGAGCTGCAGGAGGGGAGCTGCAGGAGGGGAGCTACAGGGAGGGAGCTGCAAGGAGGGGATTTGCAGGACGGTAGCTACAGGGAGGGAGCTGCAGGGGAGGGAGCTACAGCGAGTGAGCTGCAGGGAGGGAGCGACAGGGAGGGAGCTGCAGGGAGGGAGCTGCAGGGAGGGAGCTGCATGAGAGGGAGCTGCAAGAGGGGAGCTGCAGGAGCGGAGCTGCAGGAGGGGAGCTGCAGGAAGGAGATGCAGGAAGGGAGCTGCAGGTGGGGAGCTACATGGAGGGAGCTACAGGGAGGGAGCTGCAGGGACGGAGCTGCAGCGAGGGTGCTGCAGGAGTTGAGCAGCAGGGAGGGAGCTGCAGGGAGGGAGCTGCAGGAGGGGTGCTACAGGGAGGGAAGCTGCAGGAAGTAGATCTGCAGGGAGGGAGCTGCAGGTGGGGAGCTGCTGGGGGGAGCTGCAGGGAGGGATCTGCAGGGCAGGAGCTACAGGGAGGGAGCTGCAGGGAGTGAGCTGCAGGAGGGGAGCTGCAGGGAGGGAGCTGCAGGGAGGGAGCTGCAGGGAGGGAGGTGCAGGAGGGGAGCTGCAGGAGGGGTGCTGCAGGAGCGGAGCTGCAGGGAGTGTGCTGCAGGGAGTGAGCTACAGGGAGGGAGATAATGGGAGGGAGCTGCTGGGAGGGAACTACAGGAAGGGAGCTGCAGGGAGGGAGCTGCAGGGAGGGAGCTACAGGGAGGGAGCTGCAGGAGGGGAGCTACTGGGAGGGAGATGCAGGAAGGGAGCTGCAGGTGAGGAGCTACATTGAGGGAGCTGCAGGGTGGGAGCTGCAGTGATGGAGCTGCAGCGAGGGTGCTGCAGGAGAGAAGCTACAGGGACGGAGCTGCAGGAGGGGAGCTACAGGAGGGGAGCTACAGGAAGGGAGCTGCAAGAAGGGAGCTGCAGGGTGGGAGCTGCAGGAAGGGAGCTGCAGGTGGGGAGGTACAGGGAGGGAGGTGCATGGAGGGAGCTGCAGGAGGGGACAACAGGGAGGGAGCTGCAGGGAGGGAGCTGCAGGAAGTGTGCTACAGGGAGGTAGCGGCAGGGAGGGAGCTACAGTGTGGAAGCTACAGGGAGGGAGCTGCAGGGAGGGAGCTGCAGGAAGGGAGGTGCAGGAGGGAGCTGCAGGGAGGGAGCTGCAGGGAGGGAGCTGCAGGGAGGGAGCTGCAGGGAGGGAGCTGCAGGAGGGCGGCTGCAGGAGGGCGGCCTGCAGGAGGGCGGCTGCAGGGAGGGAGATGCATGGAGGGAGCTTGAGGAGTGATCTACAGCGAAGGAGCTAAAGGGAGGGAGCTACAGGGAGGGAACTACAGGAAGGGAGCTGCAGGGAGGGAGCTGCAGGGAGGGAGCTGCAGGGAGGGAGCTGCAGGAAGCGAGCTACAGGGAGGGTGCTGCAGGGAGGGAGCTGCAGGGAGGGAGCTGCAGCAGGGGAGCTGCAGGAGGGGAGCTGCAGGAGGGGAGCTGCAGGAGGGGAGCTGCAGGAGCGGAGCTACTGGGAGGGAGATGCAGGAAGGGAGCTGCAGGTGGGGACCTACATGGAGGGAGCTACAGGGAGGGAGCTGCAGGGAGGGTGCTGCAGGGAGGGAGCTGCAGGGAGGGAGCTGCAGGAGGGCTGCTGCAGGAAGGGCGCTTCAAGGCGTGAGCTGCAGGAAGGGTTCTGAAGGAAGGCAGCTGCATGAGTGGAGCTACAGGAAGGGAGCTGCAGGAAGGGTGCTGCAGGAGAGGAGCTACAGGGATGGAGCTGCAGGAGGGGAGCTACAGGAGGGGAGCTACAGGAAGGGAGCTGCCAGAAGGGAGCTGCAGGGAGGGAGCTGCAGGAATGGAGCTGCAGGTGGGGAGCTACAGGGAGGGAGGTGCATGGAGGGGGGCTGCAGGAAGTGTGCTACAGGGAGGTAGCGGCAGGGAGGGAGCTACAGTGTGGAAGCTACAGGGAGGGAGCTGCAGGAAGTGTGCTACAGGGAGGTAGCGGCAGGGAGGGAGCTACAGTGTGGAAGCTACAGGGAGGGAGCTGCAGGAAGGGAGGTGCAGGGAGGGAGCTGCAGGGAGGGAGCTGCAAGGAGGGAGCTGCAGGAGGGCGGCTGCAGGAGGGGTGCTGCAGGGAGGGAGATGCATGGAGGGAGCTTGAGGAGTGATCTACAGCGAAGGAGCTAAAGGGAGGGAGCTACAGGGAGGGAACTACAGGAAGGGAGCTGCAGGGAGGGAGCTGCAGCGAGGGAGCTGCTGGAAGCGTGCTACAGGGAGGGTGCTGCAGGGAGGGAGCTGCAGGGAGGGAGCTGCAGCAGGGGAGCTGCAGGAGGGGAGCTGCACGAGGGGAGCTGCACGAGGGGAGCTACTGGGAGGGAGATGCAGGAAGGGAGCTGCAGCGAGGGTGCTGCAGGAGGGGAGCTGCTGGGAGGGAGCTGCAGGGAGGGAGCTGCAGGGAGGGAGCTGCAGGAGGGCTTGCTGCAGGAGGGGAGCTACAGGAGGGGAGCTACAGGAAGGGAGCTGCAGGAACGGAGCTGCCAGAAGGAGCTGCAGGGAGGGAGCTGCAGGAATGGAGCTGCAGGAATGGAGCTGCAGGTGGGGAGCTACAGGGAGGGAGGTGCATGGAGGGAGCTGCAGGAGGGGACAACAGGGAGGGAGCTCCAGGGAGGGGGCTGCAGGAAGTGGGCTACAGGGAGGTAGCGGCAGGAGGGAGCTGCAGGAGGGGAGCTGCTGGGATGGGAGCTGCAGGAAGGGAGGTGCAGGGAGGGAGCTGCAGGGAGGGAGCTGCAGGGAGGGAGCTGCAGGGAGGGAGCTGCAGGGAGGGAGCTGCAGGAGGGCGGCTGCAGGAGGGGTGCTGCAGGGAGGGAGATGCATGGAGGGAGCTTGAGGAGTGATCTACAGCGAAGGAGCTAAAGGGAGGGAGCTACAGGGAGGGAACTACAGGAAGGGAGCTGCAGGGAGGGAGCTGCAGGGAGGGAGCTGCAGGAAGCGAGCTACAGGGAGGGTGCTGCAGGGAGGGAGCTGCAGGGAGGGAGCTGCGGGGAGGGAGATGCAGCAGGGGAGCTGCAGGAGGGGAGCTGCAGGAGGGGAGCTACTATGAGGGAGATGCAGGAAGGGAGCTGCAGGTGGGGACCTACATGGAGGGACCTACAGGGAGGGAGATGCAGGGAGGGTGCTGCAGCGAGGGTGCTGCAGGAGGGGAGCTGCTGGGAGGGAGCTGCAGGGAGGGAGCTGCAGGGAGGGAGCTGCAGGGAGGGAGCTGCAGGAGGGCTGCTGCAGGAAGGGCGCTGCAAGGCGTGAGCTGCAGGAAGGGTTCTGAAGGAAGGCAGCTGCATGAGTGGAGCTACAGGAAGGGAGCTGCAGGAAGGGTGCTGCAGGAGAGGAGCTACAGGGATGGAGCTGCAGGAGGGGAGCTACAGGAGGGGAGCTACAGGAAGGGAGCTGCAGGAACGGAGCTGCCAGAAGGGAGCTGCCAGAAGGGAGCTGCACGGAGGGAGCTGCAGGAATGGAGCTGCAGGTGGGGAGCTACAGGGAGGGAGGTGCATGGAGGGAGCTGCAGGAGGGGACAACAGGGAGGGAGCTGCAGGGAGGGGGCTGCAGGAAGTGTGCTACAGGAGAGGAGCTACAGGGAGGTAGCGGCAGGGAGGGAGCTACAGTGTGGAAGCTACAGGGAGGGAGCTGCAGGAAGTGTGCTACAGGGAGGTAGCGGCAGGGAGGGAGCTACAGTGTGGAAGCTACAGGGAGGGAGCTGCAGGGAGGGAGCTGCAGGGAGCGAGCTGCAGGGAGAGCTGCAGGAAGCGAGCTACAGGGAGGGTGCTGCAGGGAGGGAGCTGCAGGAGGAGTGCTGCAGGAGTGGAGCTGCAGGGAGGGTGCTGCAGGAGCGGAGCTGCAGGGAGGGTGCTGCAGAGAGTGAGCTACAGGGAGGGAGCTACAGGGAGTGAGCTGCAGGGAGTAAGCGGCCAGGAGGGCAGCTGCAGGGAGGGAGCTGCAGGGATGGAGCTGCAGGAGGGCAGCTGAAGGAGGGGTGCTGCAGGGAGGGGTGTTGCAGGGAGGGAGCTTCAGGGAGGGAGCTAAAGGGGGGAGCTAAAGGGAGGGAACTACAGGAGGGAGCTGCAGGGAGGGATCTGCAGGGAGGGAGCTGCAAGAGCGGAGCTGCAGGAGCGGAGCTGCAGGAGGGGAGCTGCAGGAGCGGAGCTGCAGGAGGGGAGCTGCAGGAGCGGAGCTGCAGGTGGGGAGCTGCAGCAGCGGAGCTGCAGCAGCGGAGCTGCAGGGAGGGAGGTGCAGGAAGGGAGCTGCAGGTGGGGAGCTACATGGAGGGAGCTACAGGGAGGGAGCTGCAGGGACGGAGCTGCAGCGAGGGTGCTGCAGGAGGGTAGCAGCAGGGAGGGAGCTGCAGGGAGGGAGCTGCAGGGAGGGAGCTGCAGGGAGGGAGCTGCAGCGAGGGTGCTGCAGGAGAGGAGCTGCAGGAGGTGTGCTACAAGGAGGGAGCTGCAGGGAGGGAGCTGCAGGGAGGGAGCTGCAGGGAGGGAGCTGCAGGGAGGGAGCTGCAGGGTGGGAGCTGCAGGGAGGGAGCTGCAGGGACTGTGCTGCAGCGAGGGAGCAGCGGGGAGGGATCTGCAGGAGGGGAGCTGCAGGAGGGGAGCTGCAGGAGGGGAGCTGCTGGAGGGGTGCTACAGGAGGGGTGCTACAGGGAGGGAGCTGCTGGAAGTGGATCTGCAGGGTGGAAGCGACAGGGAGGGTGCTGCAGGGAGGGAGCTGCAGGAGGGGAGCTGCTGGGAGGGAGCTGCTGGGAGGGAGCTGCAGGGAGGGAGCTGCAGGAGGGGAGCTGCTGGGAGGGAGCTGCAGGGTGGGAGCTGCATGCAGGGGAGCTGCAGGAGGGGAGCTACAGGGAGGGAGCTGCAGGGAGGGGATCTGCAGGGAGGGGATCTGCAGGGAGGGAGCTGCAGGGAGGGAGCTGCAGGGAGGGAGCTGCAGGAGGGGGGCTGCAGGAGGGGAGCTGCAGGGAGGGAGCTGCAATAGGGTAGCTGCAGGGAGGGAGCCACAGGGAGGGAGCTACAGGAAGAGTGCTGCAGGGACGGAGCTGCAGGGAGGGAGCTGCATGAGGGGAGCTACATGGGGGTTGCTGCAGGAAGGATGCGACAGGGAGGGAGCTACAGGGAGGGAGCTGCAGGGAGGGAGCTGCAGGGAGGGAGCTTGCAGGGAGGGAGCTGCAGGAAGGAAGCTGCAGAGTGGGAGCTGCAGAGTGGGAGCTGCAGGGAGGGAGCTGCAGGGAGGGGAGCTGCAGGGAGGGAGCTGCAGGGACGGTGCTGCAGCGAGGGTGCTGCAGCGAGGGTGCTGCAGGAGGGGAGCAGCAGGGAGGGAGCTGCAGGAGAGGAGCTGCAGGAGGGGTGCTACAGGGAGGGAGCTGCTGGAAGTGGATCTGCAGGGAGGGAGCTGCAGGGAGGGACCTACAGGAAGGGAGCTGCAGGTTGGGAGCTGTAGGTTGGGAGCTGCAGGGAGGGAGCTGCAGGGAGGGAGCTGCAGGGAGGGAGCTGCAGGGAAGGGAGCTGCAGGGAGGGAGCTGCAGGAGCGGAGTTGCAGGAGGGGAGCTACAGTGAGGGATCTGCCGGGAGTGGAGCTGCAGGGAGGGAGCTGCAGGAGGGGAGCTGCAGGGAGGGAGGTGCTGGAGGGGAGCTGCAGGGAGGGAGCTACAGGGAGGGAGCTGCAGGGACGGAGCTGCAGGGACGGAGCTGCAGGAGGGGAGCTGCAGTAATGGAGCTGCAGAGAGTGAGCTGCAGCAAGGCAGCTGCAGGATGGGAGCTGCAGGAGTGGAGCTAAGGGAGAGAGCTTAAGGGAGGGAGCTGCACGGTGGGAGCTGCAGGGACGGAGCTGCAGGGAGGGAGATGCAGGAGGGGAGTTGGAGGAGGGGAGTTGGAGGAGGGGGAGCTGCAGCAGGGGAGCTGCAGCAGGGGAGCTGCAGGGAGGGACCTGCAGGGAGGGAGCTGCAGGGGCGGGAGCTGCAGGAGGGAGCTGCAGGGAGGGAGCTGCTGGGAGGGAGTTGCAGGGAGGCATTTGCAGGAGGGGAGCTGCAGGGAGGGAGCTGCTGGGACGGAGCTGCAGGAGGGGAGCTGAAGGAGCAGAGCTGCAGGGAGGGAGCTGCAAGGAGGGGAGCTGCAGGAAGGGAGCTGCAGGAGGGGAGCTGCAAGAGGGGAGCTGCAGGAAGGGCGCTGCAAGGAGTGAGCTGCAGGAAGGGAGCTGAAGGATGGCAGCTGCATGAGTGGAGCTACAGGAAGGGAGCTGCGGGAAGGGGTGCTGCAGGAGAGAAGCTACAGGGATGGAGCTGCAGGAGGGGAGCTACAGGAAGGGAGCTGCAATAAGGGAGCTGCAGGGTGGGAGCTGCAGGAAGGGAGCTGCAGGTGGGGAGCTACAGGGAGGGAGGAACATGGAGGGAGCTGCAGGTGGGACAACAGGGAGGGAGCTGCAGGGAGGGAGCTGCAGGAAGTGTGCTACAGGGAGGTAGCGGCAGGGAGGGAGCTACAGTGTGGAAGCTACAGGGAGGGAGCTGCAGGGAGGGAGCTGCTGGGAGGGTGCTGCAGGAGGGGTGCTGCTGGAGGGGAGCTTCAGGAGGGGAGTTGCAGGAAGGGAGGTGCAGGGAGGGAGCTGCAGGGAGGGAGCTGCAGGGAGGAGCTGCAGGAGGGCGGCTGCAGGAGGGGTGCTGCAGGAGGGGTGCTGCAGGAGGGGAGATGCATGGAGGGAGCTTGAGGAGTGATCTACAGCGAAGGAGCTAAAGGGAGGGAGCTACAGGGAGGGAACTACAGGAAGGGAGCTGCAGGGAGGGAGCTGCAGGGAGGGAGCTGCAGGGAGGGAGCTACAGGGAGGGTGCTGCAGGGAGGGAGCTGCAGGCAGGGAGTTGCAGGAGGGGAGCTACATTAAGGGAGCTACAGGGAGGGAGCTGCAGGAAGGGCGCTGCAAGGCTTGAGCTGCAGGAAGGGTTCTGAAGGAAGGCAGCTGCATGAGTGGAGCTAAAGGAAGGGAGCTGCAGGAAGGGTGCTGCAGGAGAGGAGCTACAGGGATGGAGCTACAGGAAGGGAGCTGCAGGAACGGAGCTGCCAGAAGGGAGCTGCCAGAAGGGAGCTGCAGGGAGGGAGCTGCAGGAATGGAGCTGCAGGTGGGGAGTTACAGGGAGGGAGGTGCATGGAGGGAGCTGCAGGAGGGGACAACAGGGAGGGAGCTGCAGGGAGGGGGCTGCAGAAAGTGTGCTACAGGGACGTAGCGGCAGGGAGGGAGCTACAGTGTGGAAGCTACAGGGAGGGAGCTGCAGGGAGGGAGCTGCAGGAGGGGAGCTGCAGGGAGTGAGCTGCAGGGAGGGAGCTGCAAGGAGGGAGCTGCAGGGAGGGAGCTGCAGGAGGGCAGCTGCAGGAGAAGTGCTGCAGGAGTGGAGCTGCATGGAGGGAGCTTGAGGAATGATCTTGAGCGAGGGAGCTAAAGGGAGGGAGCTACAGGGAGGGAACTACAGGAAGGGAGCTGCAGGGAGCGAGCTGCAGGGAGGGAGCTGCAGGAAGCGAGCTACAGGGAGGGTGCTGCAGGGAGGGAGCTGCAGGAGGAGTGCTGCAGGAGCGGAGCTGCAGGGAGGGTGCTGCAGGAGCGGAGTTGCAGGGAGGGAGCTGCAAGAGGGGATCTACAGGGAGGGAGCTACAGGGAGTGAGCTGCAGGGAAGAAGCTGCAGCAGGGGAGCTACAGGGAGGGAGCTGCAGGGAGGGAGCTGCAGGGAGGGAGCTGAAGGGAGGGAGCTGAAGGGAGGGAGCTGCAGGGAGGGAGCTGCAGGGAGGGAGCTGAAGGGAGGGAGCGACAGGGAGGGAGCTGCAGGGAGGGATCTGCAGGGAGGGAGCTGCAGGAGCGGAGCTGCACGAGGGGAGCTGCAGGGAAGGAGATGCAGGAAGGGAGCTGCAGGTGGGGAGATACATGGAGGGAGCTACAGGGAGGGAGCTGCAGGGACGGAGCTGCAGCGAGGGTGCTGCAGGGAGGGTGCTGCAGGGAGGGTGCTGCAGGGAGGGAGCTGCAGGGAGGGTGCTGCAGGGAGGGAGCTGCAGGGAGGGAGCTGCATGAGGGGAGCTGCAGAGAGTGAGCTGCAGGGAGTGAGCTACAGGAAGTGTGCTGCAGGGAGGGAGCTGCAGGGAGGGAGCTGCATGAGGGGAGCTACATGGGGGTTGCTGCAGGAAGGATGCAACAGGGAGGGAGCTACAGGGAGGGAGCTGCAGGGAGGGAGCTGCAGGGAGGGAGCTGCAGGGAGGGAGCTGCAGGGAGGGAGCTGCAGGGAGGGAGCTGCAGGGAGGGAGCTACAGGAAGGGAACTGCAGGTTGAGAGCTGCAGGGTGGGAGCTGCAGGGAGGGAGCTGCAGGGAGGGGAGCTGCAGGGAGGGAGCTGCAGGGACGGTGCTGAAGGAGGGGAGCAGCAGGGAGGGAGCTGCAGGAGGGGAGCTGCAGGAGGGGTGCTACAGGGAGGGAGCTGCTGGAAGTGGATCTGCAGGGAGGGAGCTGCAGCGAGGGAGCGACAGGGTGGAAGCTACAGGGAGGGTGCCGCAGGGAGGGAGATGCAGGGCAGGAGCTACAGGGAGGGAGCTACAGGGAGGGAGCTGCAGGAAGTGAGCTGCAGGGGGGGAGCTGCAGTGAGGGAGCTGCAGGGAGGGAGCTGCAGGGAGGGAGCTGCAGGGAGGGAGCTGCAGGGAGGGAGTGCAGGTTGGGAGCTGCAGGGAGTGAGCTGCAGGGAGGGAGCGACAGGGAGGGAGCTGCAGGTAGTGAGCTGCAGGAGCGGAGTTGCAGGAGGGGAGCTACAGTGAGGGAGCTGCCGGGAGTGGAGCTGCAGGGAGGGAGCTGCAGGAGGGGAGCTGCAGGGAGGGAGGTGCTGGAGGGGAGCTGCAGGGAGGGAGCTACAGGGAGCGAGCTGCAGGGAGGGAGCTGCAGGGAGGGAGCTGAAGGGAGGGAGCTGCAGGGAGGGGATCTACAGGGAGGGAGCTACAGGGAGTGAGCTGCAGGGAGGGAGCGACAGGGAGGGAGCTGCAGGGAGGGATCTGCAGGGAGGGAGCTGCAAGAGCGGAGCTGCAGGAGCGGAGCTGCAGGAGGGGAGCTGCAGGGAGGGAGCTGCAGGAGGGGAGCTGCAGGGAGGGAGCTGCAAGGAGGGGATTTGCAGGGAGGGAGCTGCAGGGAGGGAGCTGCAGGGATGGAGCTGCAGGGAGTGAGCTGCAGGGAGGGAGCTGCAGGGAGGGAGCTGCAGGGAGGGAGCTGCAGGGAGGGAGCTGCAGGGAGGGAGCTGCAGGGAGGGAGCTGCAATAGGGGAGCTGCAGGAGGGGAGCTGCAGGGAGGGAGCTGCAGGGAGTGAGCTGCAGGAGCGGAGCTGCAGGGAGGGAGCTGCAGGGAGGGAGCTACAGAAAGAGACCTGCAGGGAGGGAGCTGCAGGGAGGGAGCTGCATGAGGGTAGCTCCATGGGGGTTGCTGCAGGAAGGGTGCGACAGGGAGGGAGCTGCAGGGAGGGAGCTGCAGGGAGGGAGCTGCAGGGAGGGAGCTGCAGGGAGGGAGCTGCAGGGAGGGAGCTGCAGGGAGGGAGCTGCAGGGAGGGAGCTGCAGGGAGGGAGCTGCAGGGAGGGAGCTGCAGGGAGGGAGCTGCAGGAGGGGTCAACAGGGAGGGAGCTGCAGGGAGGGGGCTGCAGAAAGTGTGCTACAGGGACGTAGCGGCAGGGAGGGAGCTACAGTGTGGAAGCTACAGGGAGGGAGCTGCAGGGAGGGAGCTGCAGGAGGGGAGCTGCAGGGAGTGAGCTGCAGGGAGGGAGCTGCAAGGAGGGAGCTGCAGGGAGGGAGCTGCAGGAGGGCAGCTGCAGGAGAAGTGCTGCAGGAGTGGAGCTGCATGGAGGGAGCTTGAGGAATGATCTTGAGCGAGGGAGCTAAAGGGAGGGAGCTACAGGGAGGGAACTACAGGAAGGGAGCTGCAGGGAGCGAGCTGCAGGGAGGGAGCTGCAGGAAGCGAGCTACAGGGAGGGTGCTGCAGGGAGGGAGCTGCAGGAGGAGTGCTGCAGGAGCGGAGCTGCAGGGAGGGTGCTGCAGGAGCGGAGCTGCAGGGAGGGAGCTGCAAGAGGGGATCTACAGGGAGGGAGCTACAGGGAGTGAGCTGCAGGGAAGAAGCTGCAGCAGGGGAGCTACAGGGAGGGAGCTGCAGGGAGGGAGCTGCAGGGAGGGAGCTGAAGGGAGGGAGCTGAAGGGAGGGAGCTGCAGGGAGGGAGCTGCAGGGAGGGAGCTGAAGGGAGGGAGCGACAGGGAGGGAGCTGCAGGGAGGGATCTGCAGGGAGGGAGCTGCAGGAGCGGAGCTGCACGAGGGGAGCTGCAGGGAAGGAGATGCAGGAAGGGAGCTGCAGGTGGGGAGATACATGGAGGGAGCTACAGGGAGGGAGCTGCAGGGACGGAGCTGCAGCGAGGGTGCTGCAGGGAGGGAGCTGCAGGGAGGGTGCTGCAGGGAGGGAGCTGCAGGGAGGGTGCTGCAGGGAGGGAGCTGCAGGGAGGGAGCTGCATGAGGGGAGCGGCAGGGAGTGAGCTGCAGGGAGTGAGCTACAGGAAGTGTGCTGCAGGGAGGGAGCTGCAGGGAGGGAGCTGCATGAGGGGAGCTACATGGGGGTTGCTGCAGGAAGGATGCAACAGGGAGGGAGCTACAGGGAGGGAGCTGCAGGGAGGGAGCTGCAGGGAGGGAGCTGCAGGGAGGGAGCTACAGGAAGGGAACTGCAGGTTGAGAGCTGCAGGGTGGGAGCTGCAGGGAGGGAGCTGCAGGGAGGGGAGCTGCAGGGAGGGAGCTGCAGGGACGGTGCTGAAGGAGGGGAGCAGCAGGGAGGGAGCTGCAGGAGGGGAGCTGCAGGAGGGGTGCTACAGGGAGGGAGCTGCTGGAAGTGGATCTGCAGGGAGGGAGCTGCAGCGAGGGAGCGACAGGGTGGAAGCTACAGGGAGGGTGCCGCAGGGAGGGAGATGCAGGGCAGGAGCTACAGGGAGGGAGCTACAGGGAGGGAGCTGCAGGAAGTGAGCTGCAGGAGGGGAGCTGCAGTGAGGGAGCTGCAGGGAGGGAGCTGCAGGGAGGGAGCTGCAGGGAGGGAGCTGCAGGGAGGGAGCTGCAGGGAGGGAGTGCAGGTTGGGAGCTGCAGGGAGTGAGCTGCAGGGAGGGAGCGACAGGGAGGGAGCTGCAGGTAGTGAGCTGCAGGAGCGGAGTTGCAGGAGGGGAGCTACAGTGAGGGAGCTGCCGGGAGTGGAGCTGCAGGGAGGGAGCTGCAGAAGGGGAGCTGCAGGGAGGGAGGTGCTGGAGGGGAGCTGCAGGGAGGGAGCTACAGGGAGCGAGCTGCAGGGAGGGAGCTGCAGGGAGGGAGCTGAAGGGAGGGAGCTGCAGGGAGGGGATCTACAGGGAGGGAGCTACAGGGAGTGAGCTGCAGGGAGGGAGCGACAGGGAGGGAGCTGCAGGGAGGGATCTGCAGGGAGGGAGCTGCAAGAGCGGAGCTGCAGGAGCGGAGCTGCAGGAGGAGAGCTGCAGGGAGGGAGCTGCAGGGAGGGAGCTGCAAGGAGGGGATTTGCAGGGAGGGAGCTGCAGGGAGGGAGCTGCAGGGATGGAGCTGCAGGGAGGGAGCTGCAGGGAGGGAGCTGCAGGGAGGGAGCTGCAGGGAGGGAGCTGCAATAGGGGAGCTGCAGGAGGGGAGCTGCAGGGAGGGAGCTGCAGGGAGTGAGCTGCAGGAGCGGAGCTGCAGGGAGGGAGCTGCAGGGAGGGAGCTACAGAAAGAGACCTGCAGGGAGGGAGCTGCAGGGAGGGAGCTGCATGAGGGTAGCTCCATGGGGGTTGCTGCAGGAAGGGTGCGACAGGGAGGGAGCTGCAGGAAGTGAGCTGCAGGAGGGGAGCTGCAGTGAGGGATCTGCAGGGAGGGAGCTGCAGGGAGGGAGCTGCAGGGAGGGAGCTGCAGGGAGGGGGTGCAGGTTGGGAGCTGCAGGGAGTGAGCTGCAGGGAGGGAGCGACAGGGAGGGAGCTGCAGGTAGTGAGCTGCAGGAGCGGAGTTGCAGGAGGGGAGCTACAGTGAGGGAGCTGCCGGGAGTGGAGCTGCAGGGAGGGAGCTGCAGGAGGGGAGCTGCAGGGAGGGAGGTGCTGGAGGGGAGCTGCAGGGAGGGAGCTACAGGGAGCGAGCTGCAGGGAGGGAGCTGCAGGGAGGGAGCTGAAGGGAGGGAGCTGCAGGGAGGGGATCTACAGGGAGGGAGCTACAGGGAGTGAGCTGCAGGGAGGGAGCGACAGGGAGGGAGCTGCAGGGAGGGATCTGCAGGGAGGGAGCTGCAAGAGCGGAGCTGCAGGAGCGGAGCTGCAGGAGGGGAGCTGCAGGGAGGGAGCTGCAGGAGGGGAGCTGCAGGGAGGGAGCTGCAAGGAGGGGATTTGCAGGGAGGGAGCTGCAGGGAGGGAGCTGCAGGGATGGAGCTGCAGGGAGTGAGCTGCAGGGAGGGAGCTGCAGGGAGGGAGCTGCAGGGAGGGAGCTGCAGGGAGGGAGCTGCAGGAGCGGAGCTGCAGGAGCGGAGCTGCAGGTTGGGAGCTGCAGGGAGTGAGCTGCAGGAGCGGAGCAGCAGGAGGGGAGCTGCAGTAATGGAGCTGCAGAGAGTGAGCTGCAGCAAGGCAGCTGCAGGATGGGAGCTGCAGGAGTGGAGCTAAGGGAGAGACCATAAGGGAGGGAGCTGCACGGTTGGTGCTGCAGGAAGGGAGCTGCAAGGAGGGGATTTGCAGGGAGGGAGCTGCAGGGAGGGAGCTGCAGGGAGGGAGCTGCAGGGAGGGAGCTGAAGGGAGGGAAGCTGCAGGGAGGGGATCTACAGGGAGGGAGCTACAGGGAGTGAGCTGCAGGGAGGGAGCGACAGGGAGGGAGCTGCAGGGAGGGATCTGCAGGGAGGGAACTGCAAGAGCGGAGCTGCAGGAGCGTAGCTGCAGGAGGGGAGCTGAAGGGAGGGAGATGCAGGAAGGGAGATGCAGGTGGGGAGCTACATGGAGGGAGCTACAGGGAGGGAGCTGCAGGGACGGAGCTGCAGCGAGGGTGCTGCAGGAGGGTAGCAGCAGGGAGGGAGCTGCAGGGAGGGAGCTGCAGGGAGGGAGCTGCAGGGAGGGAGCTACAGGAAGGGAGCTGCAGGTTGGGAGCTGCAGGGAGGGAGCTGCAGGGAGGGGGAGCTGCAGGGAGGAAGCTGCAGGGACGGTGCTGCAGCGAGGGTGGTGCAGCGAGGGTGCTGCAGGAGGGGAGCAGCAGGGAGGGAGCTGCAGGAGAGGAGCTGCAGTAGGGGGTGCTACAGGGAGGGAGCTGCTGGAAGTGGATCTGCAGGGAGGGAGCTGCAGCGAGGGAGATACAGGGTGGAAGCTACAGGGAGGGGTGCAGCAGGGAAGGTGATGCAGGAGGGGAGCTGCTGGGATGGAGCTACAGGGAGGGACCTGAAGGAGGGGAGCTGCAGGAGGGGTGCTGCAGGAGCGGAGCTGCAGGGAGGGTGCTGCAGGGAGTGAGCTACAGGGAGGAGCTGCAGGGAGGGAGCTGCAGGAGGGGAGCTGCAGGAGGGGAGCTGCAGGGAGGGTGCTGCAGCGAGGGTGCTGCAGGAGGGGAGCTGCTGGGAGGGGAGCTGCAGGGAGGGAGCTGCAGGGAGGGGAGCTGCAGGGAGGGAGCTGCAGGAGGGCTGCTGCAGGAAGGGCGCTGCAAGGCGTGAGCTGCAGGAAGGGTTCTGAAGGAAGGCAGCTGCATGAGTGGGAGCTACAGGAAGGGAAGCTGCAGGAAGGGTGCTGCAGGAGAGGAGCTACAGGGATGGAGCTGCAGGAGGGGAGCTACAGGAGGGGAGCTACAGGAAGGGAGCTGCAGGAACGGAGCTGCCAGAAGGGAGCTGCCAGAAGGGAGCTGCTGGGAGGGAGCTGCAGGGATGGGAGCTGCAGGAGGGCAGCTGCAGGAGGGGTGCTGCAGCAGTGGAGCTGCATGGAGGGAGCTTGAGGAATGATCTTGAGCGAGGGAGCTAAAGGGAGGGAGCTACAGAGAGGGAACTACAGGAAGGGAGCTGCAGGGAGCGAGCTGCAGAGAGGGAGCTGCAGGGAGGGAGCTGCAGGGAGGGAGCTACAGGGAGGGAGCTACAGGGAGGGAGCTGCAGGGAGGGAGCTGCAGGGAGGGAGCTGCAGGGAGGGAGCTGCAGGGAGGGAACTACAGGAAGGAGCTGCAGGGATGGAGCTGCAGGGAGGGAGCTGAAGGGAGGGGAGCTGCAGGGAGGGAGCTGAAGGGAGGGAGCTGCAGGGAGGGAGCTGCAGGGAGGGAGCGACAGGGAGGGAGCTGCTGGAAGTGGATCTGCAGGGAGGGTGCTGCAGCGAGGGAGCTACAGGGTGGAAGCTACAGGGAGGGTGCCGCAGGGAGGGAGATGCAGGAGGGGAGCTGCTGGGATGGAGCTGCTGGAGGGGAGCTGCAGGGATGGATCTGCAGGGCAGGAGCTACAGGGAGGGAGCTACAGGGAGGGAGCTGCAGGAAGTGAGCTGCAGGAGGGGAGCTGCAGGGAGGGAGCTGCAGGGAGGAGCTGCAGGAGGGGAGCTGCAGGAGCGGAGCTGCAGGAGCGGAGCTGCAGGAGGGGATCTACAGGGAGTGAGCTGCAGGGAGTGAGCTGCAGGGGAGGGAGCTACAGGGAGGGAGCTGCAGGAGGGGATCTACAGGAGGGAGCTGCAAGGAGGGGATTTGCAGGGAGGGGAGCTGCAGGGAGGGAGCTGCAGGGAGGGAGCTGCAGGGAGGGAGCTGCAGGGAGGGAGCTGCAGGGAGGGAGCTGCAGGGAGGGAGCTGCAATAGGGGAGCTGCAATAGGGGAGCTGCAATAGGGGAGCTGCAGGAGGGGAGCTGCAGGAGGGGAGCTGCAGGGAGGGAGCTGCAGGGAGGGAGCTACAGGGAGGGAGCTGCAGGGAGGGAGCTGCAGGGAGGGAGCTGCAGGGAGGGAGCTGCAGGGAGGGAACTACAGGAAGGGGAGCTGCAGGGATGGAGCTTGCAGGGAGGGAGCTGAAGGGAGGGAGCTGCAGGGAGGGAGCTGAAGGGAGGGAGCGACAGGGAGGGAGCTGCAGGGAGGGAGCTGCAGGGAGGGGAGTGCAAGGTTGGGAGCTGCAGGGAGTGAGCTGCAGGGAGGGAGCGACAGGGAGGGAGCTGCATGGTAGTGAGCTGCAGGAGCGGAGTTGCAGGAGGGGAGCTACAGTGAGGGAGCTGCCGGGAGTGGAGCTGCAGGAGGGAGCTGCAGGAGGGGAGCTGCAGGGAGGGAGGTGCTGGAGGGGAGCTGCAGAGCTACAGGGAGCGAGCTGCAGGGAGGGAGCTGCAGGGAGGGAGCTGAAGGGAGGGAGCTGCAGGGAGGGGATCTACAGGGAGGGAGCTACAGGGAGTGAGCTGCAGGGAGGGAGCGACAGGGAGGGAGCTGCAGGGAGGGATCTGCAGGGAGGGAGCTGCAAGAGCGGAGCTGCAGGAGCGGAGCTGCAGGAGGGGAGCTGCAGGGAGGGAGCTGCAGGAGGGGAGCTGCAGGGAGGTAGCTGCAAGGAGGGGATTTGCAGGGAGGGAGCTGCAGGGAGGGAGCTGCAGGGATGGAGCTGCAGGGAGTGAGCTGCAGGGAGGGAGCTGCAGGGAGGGAGCTGCAGGGAGGGAGCTGCAGGGAGGGAGCTGCAGGAGCGGAGCTGCAGGAGCGGAGCTGCAGGTTGGGAGCTGCAGGGAGTGAGCTGCAGGAGCGGAGCAGCAGGAGGGGAGCTGCAGTAATGGAGCTGCAGAGAGTGAGCTGCAGCAAGGCAGCTGCAGGATGGGAGCTGCAGGAGTGGAGCTAAGGGAGAGACCATAAGGGAGGGAGCTGCACGGTTGGTGCTGCAGGAAGGGAGCTGCAAGGAGGGGATTTGCAGGGAGGGAGCTGCAGGGAGGGAGCTGCAGGGAGGGAGCTGCAGGGAGGGAGCTGAAGGGAGGGAGCTGCAGGGAGGGGATCTACAGGGAGGGAGCTACAGGGAGTGAGCTGCAGGGAGGGAGCGACAGGGAGGGAGCTGCAGGGAGGGATCTGCAGGGAGGGAACTGCAAGAGCGGAGCTGCAGGAGCGGAGCTGCAGGAGGGGAGCTGCAGGGAGGGAGATGCAGGAAGGGAGATGCAGGTGGGGAGCTACATGGAGGGAGCTACAGGGAGGGAGCTGCAGGGACGGAGCTGCAGCGAGGGTGCTGCAGGAGGGTAGCAGCAGGGAGGGAGCTGCAGGGAGGGAGCTGCAGGGAGGGAGCTGCAGGGAGGGAGCTACAGGAAGGGAGCTGCAGGTTGGGAGCTGCAGGGAGGGAGCTGCAGGGAGGGGAGCTGCAGGGAGGAAGCTGCAGGGACGGTGCTGCAGCGAGGGTGGTGCAGCGAGGGTGCTGCAGGAGGGGAGCAGCAGGGAGGGAGCTGCAGGAGAGGAGCTGCAGTAGGGGTGCTACAGGGAGGGAGCTGCTGGAAGTGGATCTGCAGGGAGGGAGCTGCAGCGAGGGAGATACAGGGTGGAAGCTACAGGGAGGGTGCAGCAGGGAAGGTGATGCAGGAGGGGAGCTGCTGGGATGGAGCTACAGGGAGGGGACCTGCAGGAGGGGAGCTGGAGGAGGGGTGCTGCAGGAGCGGAGCTGCAGGGAGGGTGCTGCAGGGAGTGAGCTACAGGGAGGGAGCTGCAGGGAGGGAGCTGCAGGAGGGGAGCTGCAGGGAGGGTGCTGCAGCGAGGGTGCTGCAGGAGGGGAGCTGCTGGGAGGGAGCTGCAGGGAGGGAGCTGCAGGGAGGGAGCTGCAGGGAGGGAGCTGCAGGAGGGCTGCTGCAGGAAGGGCGCTGCAAGGCGTGAGCTGCAGGAAGGGTTCTGAAGGAAGGCAGCTGCATGAGTGGAGCTACAGGAAGGGAGCTGCAGGAAGGGTGCTGCAGGAGAGGAGCTACAGGGATGGAGCTGCAGGAGGGGAGCTACAGGAGGGGAGCTACAGGAAGGGAGCTGCAGGAACGGAGCTGCCAGAAGGGAGCTGCCAGAAGGGAGCTGCTGGGAGGGAGCTGCAGGGAGGGAGCTGCAGGAGGGCAGCTGCAGGAGGGGTGCTGCAGCAGTGGAGCTGCATGGAGGGAGCTTGAGGAATGATCTTGAGCGAGGGAGCTAAAGGGAGGGAGCTACAGAGAGGGAACTACAGGAAGGGAGCTGCAGGGAGCGAGCTGCAGAGAGGGAGCTGCAGGGAGGGAGCTGCAGGGAGGGAGCTACAGGGAGGGAGCTACAGGGAGGGAGCTGCAGGGAGGGAGCTGCAGGGAGGGAGCTGCAGGGAGGGAGCTGCAGGGAGGGAACTACAGGAAGGGAGCTGCAGGGATGGAGCTGCAGGGAGGGAGCTGAAGGGAGGGAGCTGCAGGGAGGGAGCTGAAGGGAGGGAGCTGCAGGGAGGGAGCTGCAGGGAGGGAGCGACAGGGAGGGAGCTGCTGGAAGTGGATCTGCAGGGAGGGTGCTGCAGCGAGGGAGCTACAGGGTGGAAGCTACAGGGAGGGTGCCGCAGGGAGGGAGATGCAGGAGGGGAGCTGCTGGGATGGAGCTGCTGGAGGGGAGCTGCAGGGATGGATCTGCAGGGCAGGAGCTACAGGGAGGGAGCTACAGGGAGGGAGCTGCAGGAAGTGAGCTGCAGGAGGGGAGCTGCAGGGAGGGAGCTGCAGGGAGGGAGCTGCAGGAGGGGAGCTGCAGGAGCGGAGCTGCAGGAGCGGAGCTGCAGGAGGGGATCTACAGGGAGTGAGCTGCAGGGAGTGAGCTGCAGGGAGGGAGCTACAGGGAGGGAGCTGCAGGAGGGGATCTACAGGGAGGGAGCTGCAAGGAGGGGATTTGCAGGGAGGGAGCTGCAGGGAGGGAGCTGCAGGGAGGGAGCTGCAGGGAGGGAGCTGCAGGGAGGGAGCTGCAGGGGGGGAGCTGCACGGAGGGGAGCTGCAATAGGGGAGCTGCAATAGGGGAGCTGCAATAGGGGAGCTGCAGGAGGGGAGCTGCAGGAGGGGAGCTGCAGGGAGGGAGCTGCAGGGAGGGAGCTACAGGGAGGGAGCTGCAGGGAGGGAGCTGCAGGGAGGGAGCTGCAGGGAGGGAGCTGCAGGGAGGGAACTACAGGAAGGGAGCTGCAGGGATGGAGCTGCAGGGAGGGAGCTGAAGGGAGGGAGCTGCAGGGAGGGAGCTGAAGGGA
Organism: Isurus oxyrinchus; assembly: GCA_026770705.1. Lineage (NCBI taxonomy): Eukaryota > Metazoa > Chordata > Chondrichthyes > Lamniformes > Lamnidae > Isurus > Isurus oxyrinchus. Next base: position 181,260 of record JANJGN010000012.1, read on the forward strand.
GGGAGCTGCAGGGAGGGAGCTGCAGGGAGGGAGCTGCAGGGAGGGAGCGACAGGGAGGGAGCTGCTGGAAGTGGATCTGCAGGGAGGGTGCTGCAGCGAGGGAGCTACAGGGTGGAAGCTACAGGGAGGGTGCCGCAGGGAGGGAGATGCAGGAGGGGAGCTGCTGGGATGGAGCTGCTGGAGGGGAGCTGCAGGGATGGATCTGCAGGGCAGGAGCTACAGGGAGGGAGCTACAGGGAGGGAGCTGCAGGAAGTGAGCTGCAGGAGGGGAGCTGCAGGGAGGGAGCTGCAGGGAGGGAGCTGCAGGAGGGGAGCTGCAGGAGCGGAGCTGCAGGAGCGGAGCTGCAGGAGGGGATCTACAGGGAGTGAGCTGCAGGGAGTGAGCTGCAGGGAGGGAGCTACAGGGAGGGAGCTGCAGGAGGGGATCTACAGGGAGGGAGCTGCAAGGAGGGGATTTGCAGGGAGGGAGCTGCAGGGAGGGAGCTGCAGGGAGGGAGCTGCAGGGAGGGAGCTGCAGGGAGGGAGCTGCAGGGAGGGAGCTGCAATAGGGGAGCTGCAATAGGGGAGCTGCAATAGGGGAGCTGCAGGAGGGGAGCTGCAGGAGGGGAGCTGCAGGGAGGGAGCTGCAGGGAGGGAGCTGCAGGGAGGGAGCTGCAGGGAGGGGGCTGCAGGGAGGGGAGCTGCAGGGAGGGAGCTGCAGGGACAGTGCTGCAGCGAGGGGAGCTGCATGAGAGGAGCTACATGGGGGTTGCTGCAGGAAGGATGCGACAGGGAGGGAGCTACAGGGAGGGAGCTGCAGGGAGGGAGCTGCAGGGAGGGAGCTGCAGGGAGGGAGCTACAGGAAGGGAGCTGCAGGTTGAGAGCTGCAGGGTGGGAGCTGCAGGGAGGGGGCTGCAGGGAGGGGAGCTGCAGGGAGGGAGCTGCAGGGACAGTGCTGCAGCGAGGGTGCTGCAGGAGGGGAGCAGCAGGGAGGGAGCTGCAGGAGGGGAGCTGCAGGAGGGGTGCTACAGGGAGGGAGCTGCTGGAAGTGGATCTGCAGGGAGGGAGCTGCAGCGAGGGAGCTACAGGGATGGATCTGCAGGGCAGGAGCTACAGGGAGGGAGCTACAGGGAGGGAGCTGCAGGAAGTGAGCTGCAGGAGGGGAGCTGCAGGGAGGGAGCTGCAGGGAGGGAGCTGCAGGAGGGGAGCTGCAGGAGCGGAGCTGCAGGAGCGGAGCTGCAGGAGGGGATCTACAGGGAGTGAGCTGCAGGGAGTGAGCTGCAGGGAGGGAGCTACAGGGAGGGAGCTGCAGGAGGGGATCTACAGGGAGGGAGCTGCAAGGAGGGGATTTGCAGGGAGGGAGCTGCAGGGAGGGAGCTGCAGGGAGGGAGTTGCAGGGAGGGAGCTGCAGGGAGGGAGCTGCAGGGAGGGAGCTGCAATAGGGGAGCTGCAATAGGGGAGCTGCAGGAGGGGAGCTGCAGGAGGGGAGCTGCAGGGAGGGAGCTGCAGGGAGGGAGCTGCAGGGAGGGAGCTACAGAAAGAGAGCTGCAGGGAGGGAGCTGCATGAGGGTAGCTCCATGGGGGTTGCTGCAGGGAGGGAGCTGCAGGGAGGGAGCTGCAGGGAGGGAGCTGCAGTTAGTGAGCTGCAGGAGCGGAGTTGCAGGAGGGGAGCTACAGTGTGGGAGCTGCCGGGAGTGGAGCTGCAGGGAGGGAGCTGCAGGAGGGGAGCTGCAGGGAGGGAGGTGCTGGAGGGTAGCTGCAGGGAGGGAGCTACAGGGAGGGAGCTGAAGGGAGGGAGCTGCAGGGAGGGAGCTGCAGGGAGGGAGCTGAAGGGAGGGAGCTGCAGGGAGGGGATCTACAGGGAGGGAGCTACAGGGAGTGAGCTGCAGGGAGGGAGCGACAGGGAGGGAGCTGCAGGGAGGGATCTGCAGGGAGGGATCTGCAAGAGCGGAGCTGCAGGAGCGGAGCTGCAGGAGGGGAGCTGCAGGGAGGGAGATGCAGGAAGGGAGACGCAGGTGGGGAGCTACATGGAGGGAGCTACAGGGAGGGAGCTGCAGGGACGGAGCTGCAGCGAGGGTGCTGCAGCAGGGTAGCAGCAGGGAGGGAGCTGCAGGGAGGGAGCTGCAGGGAGGGAGCTGCAGGGAGGGAGCTGCAGGGAGGGAGCTGCAGGGAGGGAGCTGCAGGAAGTGAGCTGCAGGAGGGGTGCTGCAGGAGCGGATCTGCAGGGAGGGTGCTGCAGGGAGTGAGCTACAGGGAGGGAGCTGCAGGGAGGGAGCTACAGGGAGGGAGCTGCAGGAGGGGATCTACAGGGAGTGAGCTGCAGGGAGTGAGCTGCAGGGAGGGAGCTGCAGGAGGGGTGCTGCAGGAGCGGAGCTGCAGGGAGGGTGCTGCAGGGAGTGAGCTACAGGGAGGGAGCTGCAGGGAGGGAGCTGAAGGGAGGGAGCTGCAGGGAGGGGATCTACAGGGAGGGAGCTACAGGGAGTGAGCTGCAGGGAGGGAGCGACAGGGAGGGAGCTGCAGGGAGGGATCTGCAGGGAGGGAGCTGCAAGAGCGGAGCTGCAGCGAGGGTGCTGCAGCAGGGTAGCAGCAGGAAGGGAGCTGCAGGGAGGGAGCTGCAGCGAGGGTGCTGCAGCAGGGTAGCAGCAGGGAGGGAGCTGCAGGGAGGGAGCTGCAGGGAGGGAGCTGCAGGGAGGGAGCTGCAGGGAGGGAGCTGCAGGGAGGGAGCTGCAGGAAGTGAGCTGCAGGAGGGGAGCTGCAGGGAGGGAGCTGCAGGGAGGGAGCTGCAGGAGGGGAGCTGCAGGAGGGGTGCTGCAGGAGTGGAGCTGCAGGGAGGGTGCTGCAGGGAGTGAGCTACAGGGAGGGAGCTGCAGGGAGGGAGCTACAGGGAGGGAGCTGCAGGAGGGGATCTACAGGGAGTGAGCTGCAGGGAGTGAGCTGCAGGGAGGGAGCTGCAGGGAGGGAGCTACAGAAAGAGAGCTGCAGGGAGGGAGCTGCAGGGAGGGAGCTGCAGGGGGGGAGCTGCAGGTGGGGAGCTACATGGAGGGAGCTACAGGGAGGGAGCTGCAGGGACGGAGCTGCAGCGAGGGTGCTGCAGCAGGGGTAGCAGCAGGGAGGGAGCTGCAGGGAGGGAGCTGCAGGGAGGGAGCTGCAGGGAGGGAGCTGCAGGAGGGGAGCTGCAGGGAGGGAGCTGCAGGGAGGGCGCTGCAGGAGGGGAGCTGCAGGAGGGGTGCTGCAGGAGCGGAGCTGCAGGGAGGGTGCTGCAGGGAGTGAGCTACAGGGAGGGAGCTGCAGGGAGGGAGCTACAGGGAGGGAGCTGCAGGAGGGGATCCACAGGGAGTGAGCTGCAGGGAGTGAGCTGCAGGGAGGGAGCTGCAGGGAGGGAGCTACAGAAAGAGAGCTGCAGGGAGGGAGCTGCAGGGAGGGAGCTGCATGAGGGTAGCTCCATGGGGATTGCTGCAGGAAGGGTGCGACAGGGAGGGAGCTACAGGGAGGGAGCTGCAGGGAGGGAGCTGCAGGGAGGGAGCTGCAGGGAGGGAGCTGCAGGGAGGGAGCTGCAGGGAGGGAGCTGCAGGGAGGGAGCTGCAGGGAGGGAGCTGCAGGTTGGGAGCTGCAGGTTGGGAGCTGCAGTTTGGGAGCTGCAGGGAGTGAGCTGCAGGAGCGGAGCTGCAGGAGGGGAGCTGCAGTAATGGAGCTGCAGAGAGTGAGCTGCAGCAAGGCAGCTGCAGGATGGGAGCTGCAGGAGTGGAGCTAAGGGAGAGACCATAAGGGAGGGGAGCTGCACGGTGGGAGCTGCAGGAAGGGAGCTGCAAGGAGGGGATTTGCAGGGAGGGAGCTGCAGGGAGGGAGCTGCAGGAGGGGAGGTGAAGGAGGGGTGCTGCAGGGAGGGAGTTGCAGGGAGGGAGCTTCAGGGAGGAAGCTAAAGCGGGGGAGCTAAATGGGGGGAACTACAGGAAGGGAGCTGCAGGGAGGGAGCTGCAGGGAGGGAGCTGAAGGGAGGGAGCTGCAGGGAGGGGATCTACAGGGAGGGAGCTACAGGGAGTGAGCTGCAGGGAGGAAGCGACAGGGAGGGAGCTGCAGGGAGGGATCTGCAGGGAGGGAGCTGCAAGAGCGGAGCTGCAGGAGCGGAGCTGCAGGAGGGGAGCTGCAGGGAGGGAGATGCAGGAAGGGAGATGCAGGTGGGGAGCTACATGGAGGGAGCTACAGGGAGGGAGCTGCAGGGACGGAGCTGCAGCGAGGGTGCTGCAGGAGGGTAGCAGCAGGGAGGGAGCTGCAGGGAGGGAGCTGCAGGGAGGCAGCTGCAGGGAGGCAGCTACAGGGAGGGTGCTGCAGGAGAGGAGCTGCAGGGTGGAAGCTACAGGGAGGGTGCCGCAGGGAGGGAGATGCAGGAGGGGAGCTGCAGGGAGGGAGCTGCAGGAAGTGAGCTGCAGGAGGCGAGCTGCAGGGAGGGAGCTGCAGGGAGGGAGCTGCAGGAGGGGAGCTGCAGGAGGGGTGCTGCAGGAGCGGAGCTGCAGGGAGGGTGCTGCAGGGAGGGAGCTGCAGGAGGGGAGCTGCTGGGAGGGAGCTGCAGGGAGTGAGCTGCTGGAGGGGAGCTTAAGGAGGGGAGCTGCAGGGAGGGAGCTACAGGGATGGATCTGCAGGGCAGGAGCTACAGGGAGGTAGCTACAGGGAGGGAGCTAAAGGGAGGGAGCTGCAGGGAGGGAGCTGCAGGAGGGGATCTACAGGGAGGGAGCTACAGGGAGTGAGCTGCAGGGAGGGAGCTACAGTGAGGGAGCTGCAGGAGGGGAGCTGCAGGAGGGGAGCTGCAGGAGGGGCGCTACTGGGAGGAAGATGCAGGAAGGGAGCTGCAGGTGGGGAGCTACATGGAGGGAGCTGCAGGGAGGGAGCTGCAGGGATGGAGCTGCAGCGAGGGTGCTGCAGGAGGGGAGCTGCAGGGCGGGAGCTGCAGGGAGGGAGCTGCATGGTGGGAGCTAAAGGGAGGGAGCTGCAGGAGGGGAGCTACAGGGAGGGAGCTGCAGGGAGGGGATCTGCAGGGAGGGAGTTGCACGGAGGAAGCTGCAGGGAGGGAGCAGCAGGAGGGGAGCTGCAGGAGGGGGGCTGCAGGAGGGGAGCTGCAGGGAGGGAGCTGCAGGAGGGGGGCTGCAGGAGGGCCGCTACTGGGAGGGAGATGCAGGAAGGGAGCTGCAGGTGGGGAGCTACAAGTAGGGAGCTGCAGGGATGGAGCTGCAGCGAGGGTGCTGCAGGAGGGGAGCTACAGGGAGGGAGGTGCATGGAGGGGATCTGCAGGGAGGGAGTTGCAGGAGGGGAACTGCAGGAGGGGAGCTGCAGGAGGGGAGCTGCAGGGAGGGAGCTGCAATAGGGGAGCTGCAGGAGCGGAGCTGCAGTGAGGGAGCTGCAGGGAGGGAGCTGCAGGAGCGGAGCTGCAGGGCGGGAGCTCCAGGGAGGGAGCTGCAGGGAGGGAGCTACAGGAAGAGAGCTGCAGGGAGGGAGCTACAGGAAGAGAGCTGCAGGGAGGGAGCTGCAGGAGGGGAGATGCTGGAAGGGAGGTGCAGGGAGTGAGCTGCTGGAGGGGAGCTGCAGGGAGGGATCTGCAGGACGGTAGCTACAGGGAGGGAGCTGCAGGAGGGGAGCTGCAGGAGCGGAGCTGCAGGAGGGGAGCTGCAGGGAGGGAGATGCAGGAAGGGAGCTGCAGGTGTGGAGCTACATGGAGGGAGCTACAGGGAGTGAGCTGCAGGGACGGAGCTGCAGCGAGGGTGCTGCAGGAGGGGAGCAGCAGGGAGGGAGCTGCAGGAGGGGAGCTGCAGGAGGGGTGCTACAGGGAGGGAGCTGCAGGAAGTGGATCTGCAGGGAGGGAGCTGCAGGGAGGGAGCTACAGGGAGGGAGTGGCAGGGAGGGAGCTACAAGGTGGAAGCTACAGGGAGGGTGCTGCAGGGAGGGAGCTGCAGGAGGGGAGCTGCAGGAGGGGAGCTGCTGGGAGGGAGCTGCAGGGAGTGAGCTGCAGGAGGGGAGCTGCAGGGAGGGAGCTGCAGGAGGGGAGCTCCAGGAGGGGAGCTGCAGGAGGGGTGCTGCAGGAGCAGAGCTGCAGGGAGGGTGCTGCAGGGAGTGAGCTACAGGGAGGGAGCTGCAGGGAGGGAGCTGCAAGAGGGGATCTACAGGGAGGGAGCTACAGTGAGTGAGCTGCAGGGAGGGAGCTGCAGCAGGGGAGCTGCAGGAGGGGAGCTACAGGGAGGGAGCTGCAAGGAGGTGATTTGCAGGACGGTAGCTACAGGGAGGGAGCTGCAGGGAGGGAGCTGCAGGGAGGGAGCGACAGGGAGGGAGCTGCAGGGAGGGAGCTGCAGGAGGGGAGCTGAAGGAGGGGTGCTGCAGGAGGCGAGCTGCAGGGAGGGTGTTGCAGGGAGGGAGCTTCAGGGAGGGAGCTAAAGGGAGGGAGCTGCAGGGAGGGAGCTAAAGGGAGGGAGCTACAGGGAGTGAGCTGCAGGGAGGGAGCTACAGCGAGTGAGCTGCAGGGAGGCAGCGACAGGGAGGGAGCTGCAGGGAGGGATCTGCAGGGAGGGAGCTGCAAGAGGGGAGCTGCAGGAGCGGAGCTGCAGCAAGGGAGATGCAGGAAGGGAGCTGCAGGTGGGGAGCTACATGGAGGGAGCTACAGGGAGGGAGCTGCAGGGACGGAGCTGCAGCGAGGGTGCTGCAGGAGGGGAGCAGCAGGGATGGAGCTGCAGGGAGGGAGCTGCAGGGAGGGAGCTGCAGGGAGGGAGGTACAGGGAGGGAGATAAAGGGAGGGAGCTGCTGGGAGGGAACTACAGGAAGGGGGCTGCAGGGAGGGAGCTGCAGGGAGGGAGCTACAGGGAGGGAGCTGCAGGAGGGGAGCTGCAGGAGGGGAGCTACTGGGAGGGAGATGCAGGAAGGGAGCTGCAGGTAAGGAGCTACATGGAGGGAGCTGCAGGGAGGGAGCTGCAGGGAGGGAGCTACATGGAGGGAGCTAAAGGGAGGGAGCTGCAGGAGGGGAGCTACAGGGAGGGAGGTGCAGGGAGGGGATCTGCAGGGAGGGAGTTGCACGGAGGAAGCTGCAGGGAGGGAGCTGCAGGAGGGGAGCTGCAGGAGGGGAGCTGCAGGAGGGGAGCTGCAGGAGGGGAGCTGCAGGAGGGGAGCTGCAGGGAGGGAGCTGCAGGGAGGGAGCTACATGGAGGGAGCTAAAGGGAGGGAGCTGCAGGAGGGGAGCTACAGGGAGGGAGGTGCAGGGAGGGGATCTGCAGGGAGGGAGTTGCACGGAGGAAGCTGCAGGGAGGGAGCTGCAGGAGGGGAGCTGCAGGAGGGGAGCTGCAGGAGGGGAGCTGCAGGAGGGGAGCTGCAGGAGGGGAGCTGCAGGGAGGGAGCTGCAGGAGGGGAGCTGCAGGACGGCCGCTACTGGGAGGGAGATGCAGGAAGGGAGCTGCAGGTGGGGAGCTACATGGAGGGAGCTGCAGGGAGGGAGCTGCAGGGATGGAGCTGCAGCGAGGGTGCTGCAGGAGGGGAGCTACAGGGAGGGAGGTGCATGGAGGGGATCTGCAGGGAGGGAGCTGCAGGGAGGGAGCGACAGGGAGGGAGCTGCAGTGAGGGATCTGCAGGGAGGGAGCTGCAGGGAGGGAGCTGCAGGAGGGGAGCTGAAGGAGGGGTGCTGCAGGAGGCGAGCTGCAGGGAGGGTGTTGCAGGGATGGAGCTGCAGGGAGGGAGCTGCAGGGAGGGAGCTGCAGGGAGGGGATCTACAGGGAGGGAGCTACAGGGAGTGAGCTGCAGGGAGGGAGCTACAGCGAGTGAGCTGCAGGGAGGCAGCGACAGGGAGGGAGCTGCAGGGAGGGACCTGCAGGGAGGGAGCTGCAAGAGGGGAGCTGCAGGAGCGGAGCTGCAGGAGCGGAGCTGCAGGAAGGGAGATGCAGGAAGGGAGCTGCAGGTGGGGAGCTACATGGAGGGAGCTACAGGGAGGGAGCTGCAGCGAGGGTGCTGCAGGAGGGGAGCAGCAGGGATGGAGCTGCAGGGAGGGAGCTGCAGGGTGGGAGCTACAGGGAGGGAGATAAAGGGAGGGAGCTGCTGGGAGGGAACTACAGGAAGGGAGCTGCAGGGAGGGAGCTGCAGGGAGGGAGCTACAGGGAGGGAGCTGCAGGAGGGGAGCTGCAGGAGGGGAGCTACTGGGAGGGAGATGCAGGAAGGGAGCTGCAGGTGAGGAGCTACATGGAGGGAGCTGCAGGGAGGGAGCTGCAGGGATGGAGCTGCAGCGAGGGTGCTGCAGGAGGGGAGCTGCAGGGCGGGAGCTGCAGGGAGGGAGCTGCATGGAGGGAGCTAATGGGAGGGAGCTGCAGGAGGGGAGCTACAGGGAGGGAGGTGCAGGGAGGGGATCTGCAGGGAGGGAGTTGCACGGAGGAAGCTGCAGGGAGGGAGCTGCAGGAGGGGAGCTGCAGGAGGGGAGCTGCAGGAGGGGAGCTGCAGGAGGGGAGCTGCAGGAGGGGAGCTGCAGGGAGGGAGCTGCAGGAGGGGAGCTGCAGGAGGGCAACTACTGGGAGGGAGATGCAGGAAGGGAGCTGCATGTGGGGAGCTACATGGAGGGAGCTGCAGGGAGGGAGCTGCAGGGTTGGAGCTGCAGCGAGGGTGCTGCAGGAGGGGAGCTACAGGGTGGGAGGTGCATGGAGGGGATCTGCAGGGAGGGAGTTGCACGGAGGAAGCTGCAGGGAGGGAGCTGCAGGGAGGGAGCTGCAGGGAGGGAGCTGCAGGAGGGGAGCTGCAGGAGGGGAGCTGCAGGAGGGGTGCTACAGGGAGGGAGCTGCAGGAAGTAGATCTGCAGGGAGGGAGCTGCAGGAGGGGAGCTGCAGGAGGGGAGCTGCAGGCAGGGAGCTGCAGGGAGGGAGCTGCAGGGAGGGAGGTGCAGGAGGGGACCTGCAGGAGGGGTGCTGCAGGAGCAGAGCTGCAGGGAGTGTGCTGCAGGGAGTGAGCTACAGGGAGGGAGATAAAGGGAGGGAGCTGCTGGGAGGGAACTACAGGAAGGGAGCTGCAGGGAGGGAGCTGCAGGGAGGGAGCTACAGGGAGGGAGCTACAGGGAGGGAGCTGCAGGAGGGGAGCTGCAGGAGGGGAGCTACTGGGAGGGAGATGCAGGAAGGGAGCTGCAGGTGAGGAGCTACATGGAGGGAGCTGCAGGGAGGGAGCTGCAGGGATGGAGCTGCAGCGAGGGTGCTGCAGGAGGGGAGCTGCAGGGCGGGACCTGCAGGGAGGGAGCTGCATGGAGGGAGCTAAAGGGAGGGAGCTGCAGGAGGGGAGCTACAGGGAGGGAGGTGCAGGGAGGGGATCTGCAGGGAGGGAGTTGCATGGAGGAAGCTGCAGGGAGGGAGCTGCAGGAGGGGAGCTGCAGGAGGGGATCTGCAGGAGGGGAGCTTCAGGAGGGGAGCTGCAGGGAGGGAGCTGCAGGAGGGGAGCTGCAGGAGGGCCGCTACTGGGAGGGAGATGCAGGAAGGGAGCTGCAGGTGGGGAGCTACATGGAGGGAGCTGCAGGGAGGGAGCTGCAGGGAGGGAGCTGCAGGGAGGGTGCTGCAGGAGGGGAGCTACAGGGAGGGAGGTGCATGGAGGGGATCTGCAGGGAGGGAGTTGCACGGAGGAAGCTGCAGGGAGGGAGCTGCAGGAGGGGAACTGCAGGAGGGGAGCTGCAGGAGGGGAGCTGCAGGGAGGGAGCTGCAATAGGGGAGCTGCAGGAGCGGAGCTGCAGTGAGGGAGCTGCAGGGAGGGAGCTGCAGGAGCGGAGCTGCAGGGAGTGAGCTCCAGGGAGGGAGCTGCAGGGAGGGAGCTACAGGAAGAGAGCTGCAGGGAGGGAGCTGCAGGAGGGGAGCTGCAGGAGGGGAGCTGCAGGGAGGGATCTGCAGGACGGTAGCTACAGGGAGGGAGCTGCAGGGAGTGAGCGGCAGGAGCGGAGCTGCAGGAGGGGAGCTGCAGGGAGGGAGATGCAGGAAGGGAGCTGCAGGTGTGGAGCTACATGGAGGGAGCTACAGGGAGTGAGCTGCAGGGACGGAGCTGCTGGGAGGGAGCTGCAGGAGGGGAGCTGCAGGAGGGGAGCTGCAGGGAGGGAGCTGCAGGGAGGGGAGCTGCAGGAAGGGTGCTGCAGGTGGGGAGCTACAGGGAGGGAGGTGCATGGAGGGAGCTGCAGGATGGGACAACAGGGAGGGAGCTGCATGGAGGGAGCTGCAGGAAGGGTGCTACAGGGAGGAGTGGCAGGGAGGGAGCTACAGGGTGGAAGCTACAGGGAGGGAGCTGCAGGGAGGGAGCTGCAGGAGGGGAGCTGCTGGGAGGGAGCTGCAGGGAGTGAGCTGCTGGAGGGGAGCTTAAGGAACGGAGCTGCAGGGAGGGAGCTACAGGGATGGATCTGCAGGGCAGGAGCTACAGGGAGGTAGCTACAGGGAGGGAGCTGCAGGGAGGGAGCTGCAGGGAGGGAGCTGCAGGGAGGGAGCTGCAGGGAGGGAGCTGCAGGAGGGGATCTACAGGGAGGGAGCTACAGGGAGTGAGCTGCAGGGAGGGAGCTACAGTGAGGGAGCTGCAGGAGGGGAGCTGCAGGAGGGGAGCTGCAGGAGGGGCGCTACTGGGAGGAAGATGCAGGAAGGGAGCTGCAGGTGGGGAGCTACATGGAGGGAGCTGCAGGGAGGGAGCTGCAGGGATGGAGCTGCAGCGAGGGTGCTGCAGGAGGGGAGCTGCAGGGCGGGAGCTGCAGGGAGGGAGCTGCATGGTGGGAGCTAAAGGGAGGGAGCTGCAGGAGGGGAGCTACAGGGAGGGAGGTGCAGGGAGGGGATCTGCAGGGAGGGAGTTGCACGGAGGAAGCTGCAGGGAGGGAGCTGCAGGAGGGGAGCTGCAGGAGGGGGGCTGCAGGAGGGGAGCTGCAGGGAGGGAGCTGCAGGAGGGGGGCTGCAGGAGGGCCGCTACTGGGAGGGAGATGCAGGAAAGGAGCTGCAGGTGGGGAGCTACAAGGAGGGAGCTGCAGGGATGGAGCTGCAGCGAGGGTGCTGCAGGAGGGGAGCTACAGGGAGGGAGGTGCATGGAGGGGATCTGCAGGGAGGGAGTTGCACGGAGGAATCTGCAGGGAGGGAGCTGCAGGAGGGGAACTGCAGGAGGGGAGCTGCAGGAGGGGAGCTGCAGGGAGGGAGCTGCAATAGGGGAGCTGCAGGAGCGGAGCTGCAGTGAGGGAGCTGCAGGGAGGGAGCTGCAGGAGCGGAGCTGCAGGGCGGGAGCTCCAGGGAGGGAGCTGCAGGGAGGGAGCTACAGGAAGAGAGCTGCAGGGAGGGAGCTGCAGGAGGGGAGCTGCTGGAAGGGAGGTGCAGGGAGTGAGCTGCTGGAGGGGAGCTGCAGGGAGGGATCTGCAGGACGGTAGCTACAGGGAGGGAGCTGCAGGAGGGGAGCTGCAGGAGCGGAGCTGCAGGAGGGGAGCTGCAGGGAGGGAGATGCAGGAAGGGAGCTGCAGGTGTGTAGCTACATGGAGGGAGCTACAGGGAGTGAGCTGCAGGGACGGAGCTGCAGCGAGGGTGCTGCAGGAGGGGAGCAGCAGGGAGGGAGCTGCAGGAGGGGAGCTGCAGGAGGGGTGCTACAGGGAGGGAGCTGCAGGAAGTGGATCTGCAGGGAGGGAGCTGCAGGGAGGGAACTACAGGGAGGGAGTGGCAGGGAGGGAGCTACAGGGTGGAAGCTACAGGGAGGGTGCTGCAGGGAGGGAGCTGCAGGAGGGGAGCTGCTGGGAGGGAGCTGCAGGGAGGGAGCTGCAGGGATGGAGCTGCAGGAGGGGAGCTGCAGGGAGGGAGCTGCAGGAGGGGAGATCCAGGAGGGGAGCTACTGGGAGGAAGATGCAGGAAGGGAGCTGCAGGTGGGGAGCTACATGGAGGGAGCTGCAGGGAGGGAGCTGCAGGGATGGAGCTGCAGCGAGGGTGCTGCAGGAGGGGAGCTGCAGGGAGGGAGCTGCATGGTGGGAGCTAAAGGGAGGGAGCTGCAGGAGGGGAGCTACAGGGAGGGAGGTGCAGGGAGGGGATCTGCAGGGAGGGAGTTGCACGGAGGAAGCTGCAGGGAGGGAGCTGCAGGAGGGGAGCTGCAGGAGGGGGGCTGCAGGAGGGGAGCTGCAGGGAGGGAGCTGCAGGAGGGGGGCTGCAGGAGGGCCGCTACTGGGAGGGAGATGCAGGAAGGGAGCTGCAGGTGGGGAGCTACAAGGAGGGAGCTGCAGGGATGGAGCTGCAGCGAGGGTGCTGCAGGAGGGGAGCTACAGGGAGGGAGGTGCATGGAGGGGATCTGCAGGGAGGGAGTTGCACGGAGGAATCTGCAGGGAGGGAGCTGCAGGAGGGGAACTGCAGGAGGGGAGCTGCAGGAGGGGAGCTGCAGGGAGGGAGCTGCAATAGGGGAGCTGCATGAGCGGAGCTGCAGTGAGGGAGCTGCAGGGAGGGAGCTGCAGGAGCGGAGCTGCAGAACGGGAGCTCCAGGGAGGGAGCTGCAGGGAGGGAGCTACAGGAAGAGAGCTGCAGGGAGGGAGCTGCAGGAGGGGAGCTGCTGGAAGGGAGGTGCAGGGAGTGAGCTGCTAGAGGGGAGCTGCAGGGAGGGATCTGCAGGACGGTAGCTACAGGGAGGGAGCTGCAGGAGGGGAGCTGCAGGAGGGGAGCTGCAGGAGGGGAGCTGCAGGGAGGGAGATGCAGGAAGGGAGCTGCAGGTGTGGAGCTACATGGAGGGAGCTACAGGGAGTGAGCTGCAGGGACGGAGCTGCAGCGAGGGTGCTGCAGGAGGGGAGCAGCAGGGAGGGAGCTGCAGGAGGGGAGCTGCAGGAGGGGTGCTACAGGGAGGGAGCTGCAGGAAGTGGATCTGCAGGGAGGGAGCTGCAGGGAGGGAGCTACAGGGAGGGAGTGGCAGGGAGGGAGCTACAGGGTGGAAGCTACAGGGAGGGTGCTGCAGGGAGGGAGCTGCAGGAGGGGAGCTGCTGGGAGGGAGCTGCAGGGAGGGAGCTGCAGGGAGTGAGCTGCAGGAGGGGAGCTGCAGGGAGGGAGCTGCAGGAGGGGAGCTGCAGGAGGGGAGCTGCAGGAGGGGTGCTGCAGGAGCAGAGCTGCAGGGAGGGTGCTGCAGGGAGTGAGCTACAGGGAGGGAGCTGCAGGGAGGGAGCTGCAAGAGGGGATCTACAGGGAGGGAGCTACAGTGAGTGAGCTGCAGGGAGGGAGCTGCAGCAGGGGAGCTGCAGGAGGGGAGCTACAGGGAGGGAGCTGCAAGGAGGTGATTTGCAGGACGGTAGCTACAGGGAGGGAGCTGCAGGGAGGGAGCTGCAGGGAGGGAGCTGCAGGGAGGGAGGGACAGGGAGGGAGCTGCAGGGAGGGAGCTGCAGGAGGGGAGCTGAAGGAGGGGTGCTGCAGGAGGCGAGCTGCAGGGAGGGTGTTGCAGGGAGGGAGCTTCAGGGAGGGAGCTAAAGGGAGGGAGCTGCAGGGAGGGAGCTAAAGGGAGGGAGCTACAGGGAGTGAGCTGCAGGGAGGGAGCTACAGCGAGTGAGCTGCAGGGAGGCAGCGACAGGGAGGGAGCTGCAGGGAGGGATCTGCAGGGAGGGAGCTGCAAGAGGGGAGCTGCAGGAGCGGAGCTGCAGGAGCGGAGCTGCAGGAAGGGAGATGCAGGAAGGGAGAGGCAGGGATGGAGCTGCAGGGAGGGAGCTGAAGGGAGGGAGCTGCAGGGAGGGAGGTACAGGGAGGGAGATAAAGGGAGGGAGCTGCTGGGAGGGAACTACAGGAAGGGAGCTGCAGGGAGGGAGCTGCAGGGAGGGAGCTACAGGGAGGGAGCTGCAGGAGGGGAGCTGCAGGAGGGGAGCTACTGGGAGGGAGATGCAGGAAGGGAGCTGCAGGTGAGGAGCTACATGGAGGGAGCTGCAGGGAGGGAGCTGCAGGGATGGAGCTGCAGCGAGGGTGCTGCAGGAGGGGAGCTGCAGGGCGGGAGCTGCAGGGAGGGAGCTGCATGGAGGGAGCTAAAGGGAGGGAGCTGCAGGAGGGGAGCTACAGGGAGGGAGGTGCAGGGAGGGGATCTGCAGGGAGGGAGTTGCACGGAGGAAGCTGCAGGGAGGGAGCTGCAGGAGGGGAGCTGCAGGAGGGGAGCTGCAGGAGGGGAGCTGCAGGGAGAGAGCTGCAGGAGGGGAGCTGCAGGAGGGCCGCTACTGGGAGGGAGATGCAGGAAGGGAGTTGCACGGAGGAAGCTGCAGGGAGGGAGCTGCAGGAGGGGAGCTGCAGGAGGGGTGCTGCAGGAGGGGAGCTACAGGGAGGGAGGTGCATGGAGGGGATCTGCAGGGAGGGAGCTGCAGGGAGGGAGCGACAGGGAGGGAGCTGCAGGGAGGGATCTGCAGGGAGGGAGCTGCAGGGAGGGAGCTGCAGGAGGGGAGCTGAAGGAGGGGTGCTGCAGGAGGCGAGCTGCAGGGAGGGTGTTGCAGGGAGGGAGCTGCAGGGAGGGAGCTGCAGGGAGGGAGCTGCAGGGAGGGGATCTACAGGGAGGGAGCTACAGGGAGTGAGCTGCAGGGAGGGAGCTACAGCGAGTGAGCTGCAGGGAGGCAGCGACAGGGAGCGAGCTGCAGGGAGGGATCTGCAGGGAGGGAGCTGCAAGAGGGGAGCTGCAGGAGCGGAGCTGCAGGAGCGGAGCTGCAGGAGCGGAGCTGCAGGAAGGGAGATGCAGGAAGGGAGCTGCAGGTGGGGAGCTACATGGAGGGAGCTACAGGGAGGGAGCTACAGGGAGGGAGCTGCAGCGAGGGTGCTGCAGGAGGGGAGCAGCAGGGATGGAGCTGCAGGGAGAGAGCTGCAGGGAGGGAGCTGCAGGGAGGGAGCTACAGGGAGGGAGATAAAGGGAGGGAGCTGCTGGGAGGGAACTACAGGAAGGGAGCTGCAGGGAGGGAGCTGCAGGGAGGGAGCTACAGAGAGGGAGCTGCAGGAGGGGAGCTGCAGGAGGGGAGCTACTGGGAGGGAGATGCAGGAAGGGAGCTGCAGGTGAGGAGCTACATGGTGGGAGCTGCAGGGAGGGAGCTGCAGGGATGGAGCTGCAGCGAGGGTGCTGCAGGAGGGGAGCTGCAGGGCGGGAGCTGCAGGGAGGGAGCTGCATGGAGGGAGCTAAAGGGAGGGAGCTGCAGGAGGGGAGCTACAGGGAGGGAGGTGCAGGGAGGGGATCTGCAGGGAGGGAGTTGCACGGAGGAAGCTGCAGGGAGGGAGCTGCAGGAGGGGAGCTGCAGGAGGGGAGCTGCAGGAGGGGAGCTGCAGGAGGGGAGCTGCAGGAGGGGAGCTGCAGGGAGGGAGCTGCAGGAGGGGAGCTGCAGGAGGGCCGCTACTGGGAGGGAGATGCAGGAAGGGAGCTGCATGTGGGGAGCTACATGGAGGGAGCTGCAGGGAGGGAGCTGCAGGGATGGAGCTGCAGCGAGGGTGCTGCAGGAGGGGAGCTACAGGGAGGGAGGTGCATGGAGGGGATCTGCAGGGAGGGAGTTGCACGGAGGAAGCTGCAGGGAGGGAGCTGCAGGAGGGGAACTGCAGGAGGGGAGATGCAGGAGGGGAGCTGCAGGGAGGGAGCTGCAATAGGGGAGCTGCAGGAGCGGAGCTGCAGTGAGGGAGCTCCAGGGAGGGAGCTGCAGGGAGGGAGCTACAGGAAGAGAGCTGCAGGGAGGGAGCTGCAGGAGGGGAGCTGCTGGAAGGGAGGTGCAGGGAGGGAGATGCAGGAAGGGAGCTGCAGGTGTGGAGCTACATGGAGGGAGCTACAGGGAGTGAGCTGCAGGGACGGAGCTGCAAGAGGGGATCTACAGGGAGGGAGCTGCAGCAGGGTAGCTGCAGGGAGGGAGCTGCAGGGATTGAGCGGCAGGAGGGGAGCTGCAGGAGCGGAGCTGCAGGAGGGGAGCTGCAGGGAGGGAAATGCAGGAAGGGAGCTGCAGGTGTGGAGCTACATGGAGGGAGCTACAGGGAGTGAGCTGCAGGGAGTGAGCTGCAGCGAGGGTGCTGCAGGGAGGGAGCTGCAGGAGGGGAGCTGCAGGAGGGGTGCTGCAGGAGCAGAGCTGCAGGGAGGGTGCTGCAGGGAGTGAGCTACAGGGAGGGAGCTGCAGGGAGGGAGCTGCAAGAGGGGATCTACAGGGAGGGAGCTGCAGCAGGGGAGCTGCAGGAGGGGAGCTGCAGGAGGGGAGCTACAGGGAGGGAGCTGCAAGGAGGGGATTTGCAGGACGGTAGCTACAGGGAGGGAGCTGCAGGGAGGGAGCTACAGCGAGTGAGCTGCAGGGAGGGAGCGACAGGGAGGGAGCTGCAGGGAGGGAGCTGCAGGGAGGGAGCTGCATGAGAGGGAGCTGCAAGAGGGGAGCTGCAGGAGCGGAGCTGCAGGAGGGGAGCTGCAGGAAGGGAGATGCAGGAAGGGAGCTGCAGGTGGGGAGCTACATGGAGGGAGCTACAGGGAGGGAGCTGCAGGGACGGAGCTGCAGCGAGGGTGCTGCAGGAGTTGAGCAGCAGGGAGGGAGCTGCAGGGAGGGAGCTGCAGGAGGGGTGCTACAGGGAGGGAGCTGCAGGAAGTAGATCTGCAGGGAGGGAGCTGCAGGAGGGGAGCTGCTGGGGGGAGCTGCAGGGAGGGATCTGCAGGGCAGGAGCTACAGGGAGGGAGCTGCAGGGAGTGAGCTGCAGGAGGGGAGCTGCAGGGAGGGAGCTGCAGGGAGGGAGCTGCAGGGAGGGAGGTGCAGGAGGGGAGCTGCAGGAGGGGTGCTGCAGGAGCGGAGCTGCAGGGAGTGTGCTGCAGGGAGTGAGCTACAGGGAGGGAGATAATGGGAGGGAGCTGCTGGGAGGGAACTACAGGAAGGGAGCTGCAGGGAGGGAGCTGCAGGGAGGGAGCTACAGGGAGGGAGCTGCAGGAGGGGAGCTGCAGGAGGGGAGCTACTGGGAGGGAGATGCAGGAAGGGAGCTGCAGGTGAGGAGCTACATTGAGGGAGCTGCAGGGTGGGAGCTGCAGGGATGGAGCTGCAGCGAGGGTGCTGCAGGAGAGAAGCTACAGGGACGGAGCTGCAGGAGGGGAGCTACAGGAGGGGAGCTACAGGAAGGGAGCTGCAAGAAGGGAGCTGCAGGGTGGGAGCTGCAGGAAGGGAGCTGCAGGTGGGGAGGTACAGGGAGGGAGGTGCATGGAGGGAGCTGCAGGAGGGGACAACAGGGAGGGAGCTGCAGGGAGGGAGCTGCAGGAAGTGTGCTACAGGGAGGTAGCGGCAGGGAGGGAGCTACAGTGTGGAAGCTACAGGGAGGGAGCTGCAGGGAGGGAGCTGCAGGAAGGGAGGTGCAGGGAGGGAGCTGCAGGGAGGGAGCTGCAGGGAGGGAGCTGCAGGGAGGGAGCTGCAGGGAGGGAGCTGCAGGAGGGCGGCTGCAGGAGGGCGGCTGCAGGAGGGCGGCTGCAGGGAGGGAGATGCATGGAGGGAGCTTGAGGAGTGATCTACAGCGAAGGAGCTAAAGGGAGGGAGCTACAGGGAGGGAACTACAGGAAGGGAGCTGCAGGGAGGGAGCTGCAGGGAGGGAGCTGCCGGGAGGGAGCTGCAGGAAGCGAGCTACAGGGAGGGTGCTGCAGGGAGGGAGCTGCAGGGAGGGAGCTGCAGCAGGGGAGCTGCAGGAGGGGAGCTGCAGGAGGGGAGCTGCAGGAGGGGAGCTGCAGGAGCGGAGCTACTGGGAGGGAGATGCAGGAAGGGAGCTGCAGGTGGGGACCTACATGGAGGGAGCTACAGGGAGGGAGCTGCAGGGAGGGTGCTGCAGCGAGGGTGCTGCAGGAGGGGAGCTGATGGGAGGGAGCTGCAGGGAGGGAGCTGCAGGGAGGGAGCTGCAGGGAGGGAGCTGCAGGAGGGCTGCTGCAGGAAGGGTGCTTCAAGGCGTGAGCTGCAGGAAGGGTTCTGAAGGAAGGCAGCTGCATGAGTGGAGCTACAGGAAGGGAGCTGCAGGAAGGGTGCTGCAGGAGAGGAGCTACAGGGATGGAGCTGCAGGAGGGGAGCTACAGGAGGGGAGCTACAGGAAGGGAGCTGCCAGAAGGGAGCTGCCAGAAGGGAGCTGCAGGGAGGGAGCTGCAGGAATGGAGCTGCAGGTGGGGAGCTACAGGGAGGGAGGTGCATGGAGGGGGCTGCAGGAAGTGTGCTACAGGGAGGTAGCGGCAGGGAGGGAGCTACAGTGTGGAAGCTACAGGGAGGGAGCTGCAGGAAGTGTGCTACAGGGAGGTAGCGGCAGGGAGGGAGCTACAGTGTGGAAGCTACAGGGAGGGAGCTGCAGGAAGGGAGGTGCAGGGAGGGAGCTGCAGGGAGGGAGCTGCAAGGAGGGAGCTGCAGGAGGGCGGCTGCAGGAGGGGTGCTGCAGGGAGGGAGATGCATGGAGGGAGCTTGAGGAGTGATCTACAGCGAAGGAGCTAAAGGGAGGGAGCTACAGGGAGGGAACTACAGGAAGGGAGCTGCAGGGAGGGAGCTGCAGCGAGGGAGCTGCTGGAAGCGTGCTACAGGGAGGGTGCTGCAGGGAGGGAGCTGCAGGGAGGGAGCTGCAGCAGGGGAGCTGCAGGAGGGGAGCTGCACGAGGGGAGCTGCACGAGGGGAGCTACTGGGAGGGAGATGCAGGAAGGGAGCTGCAGCGAGGGTGCTGCAGGAGGGGAGCTGCTGGGAGGGAGCTGCAGGGAGGGAGCTGCAGGGAGGGAGCTGCAGGAGGGCTGCTGCAGGAGGGGAGCTACAGGAGGGGAGCTACAGGAAGGGAGCTGCAGGAACGGAGCTGCCAGAAGGGAGCTGCAGGGAGGGAGCTGCAGGAATGGAGCTGCAGGAATGGAGCTGCAGGTGGGGAGCTACAGGGAGGGAGGTGCATGGAGGGAGCTGCAGGAGGGGACAACAGGGAGGGAGCTCCAGGGAGGGGGCTGCAGGAAGTGGGCTACAGGGAGGTAGCGGCAGGGAGGGAGCTGCAGGAGGGGAGCTGCTGGGATGGGAGCTGCAGGAAGGGAGGTGCAGGGAGGGAGCTGCAGGGAGGGAGCTGCAGGGAGGGAGCTGCAGGGAGGGAGCTGCAGGGAGGGAGCTGCAGGGAGGGAGCTGCAGGAGGGCGGCTGCAGGAGGGGTGCTGCAGGGAGGGAGATGCATGGAGGGAGCTTGAGGAGTGATCTACAGCGAAGGAGCTAAAGGGAGGGAGCTACAGGGAGGGAACTACAGGAAGGGAGCTGCAGGGAGGGAGCTGCAGGGAGGGAGCTGCAGGAAGCGAGCTACAGGGAGGGTGCTGCAGGGAGGGAGCTGCAGGGAGGGAGCTGCGGGGAGGGAGATGCAGCAGGGGAGCTGCAGGAGGGGAGCTGCAGGAGGGGAGCTACTATGAGGGAGATGCAGGAAGGGAGCTGCAGGTGGGGACCTACATGGAGGGACCTACAGGGAGGGAGATGCAGGGAGGGTGCTGCAGCGAGGGTGCTGCAGGAGGGGAGCTGCAGGGAGGGAGCTGCAGGGAGGGAGCTGCAGGGAGGGAGCTGCAGGGAGGGAGCTGCAGGAGGGCTGCTGCAGGAAGGGCGCTGCAAGGCGTGAGCTGCAGGAAGGGTTCTGAAGGAAGGCAGCTGCATGAGTGGAGCTACAGGAAGGGAGCTGCAGGAAGGGTGCTGCAGGAGAGGAGCTACAGGGATGGAGCTGCAGGAGGGGAGCTACAGGAGGGGAGCTACAGGAAGGGAGCTGCAGGAACGGAGCTGCCAGAAGGGAGCTGCCAGAAGGGAGCTGCACGGAGGGAGCTGCAGGAATGGAGCTGCAGGTGGGGAGCTACAGGGAGGGAGGTGCATGGAGGGAGCTGCAGGAGGGGACAACAGGGAGGGAGCTGCAGGGAGGGGGCTGCAGGAAGTGTGCTACAGGAGAGGAGCTACAGGGAGGTAGCGGCAGGGAGGGAGCTACAGTGTGGAAGCTACAGGGAGGGAGCTGCAGGAAGTGTGCTACAGGGAGGTAGCGGCAGGGAGGGAGCTACAGTGTGGAAGCTACAGGGAGGGAGCTGCAGGGAGGGAGCTGCAGGGAGCGAGCTGCAGGGAGAGCTGCAGGAAGCGAGCTACAGGGAGGGTGCTGCAGGGAGGGAGCTGCAGGAGGAGTGCTGCAGGAGTGGAGCTGCAGGGAGGGTGCTGCAGGAGCGGAGCTGCAGGGAGGGTGCTGCAGAGAGTGAGCTACAGGGAGGGAGCTACAGGGAGTGAGCTGCAGGGAGTAAGCGGCAGGAGGGCAGCTGCAGGGAGGGAGCTGCAGGGATGGAGCTTCAGGGAGGGAGCTAAAGGGGGGGAGCTAAAGGGAGGGAACTACAGGAAGGGAGCTGCAGGGAGGGATCTGCAGGGAGGGAGCTGCAAGAGCGGAGCTGCAGGAGCGGAGCTGCAGGAGGGGAGCTGCAGGAGCGGAGCTGCAGGAGGGGAGCTGCAGGAGCGGAGCTGCAGGAGGGGAGCTGCAGCAGCGGAGCTGCAGCAGCGGAGCTGCAGGGAGGGAGGTGCAGGAAGGGAGCTGCAGGTGGGGAGCTACATGGAGGGAGCTACAGGGAGGGAGCTGCAGGGACGGAGCTGCAGCGAGGGTGCTGCAGGAGGGTAGCAGCAGGGAGGGAGCTGCAGGGAGGGAGCTGCAGGGAGGGAGCTGCAGGGAGGGAGCTGCAGGGAGGGAGCTGCAGGGAGGGAGCTGCAGCGAGGGTGCTGCAGGAGAGGAGCTGCAGGAGGTGTGCTACAAGGAGGGAGCTGCAGGGAGGGAGCTGCAGGGAGGGAGCTGCAGGGAGGGAGCTGCAGGGAGGGAGCTGCAGGGTGGGAGCTGCAGGGAGGGAGCTGCAGGGACTGTGCTGCAGCGAGGGAGCAGCGGGGAGGGATCTGCAGGAGGGGAGCTGCAGGAGGGGAGCTGCAGGAGGGGAGCTGCAGGAGGGGAGCTGCTGGAGGGGTGCTACAGGGAGGGAGCTGCTGGAAGTGGATCTGCAGGGTGGAAGCGACAGGGAGGGTGCTGCAGGGAGGGAGCTGCAGGAGGGGAGCTGCTGGGAGGGAGCTGCAGGAGGGGAGCTGCTGGGAGGGAGCTGCTGGGAGGGAGCTGCAGGGAGGGAGCTGCAGGAGGGGAGCTGCTGGGAGGGAGCTGCAGGGTGGGAGCTGCATGCAGGGGAGCTGCAGGAGGGGAGCTACAGGGAGGGAGCTGCAGGGAGGGGATCTGCAGGGAGGGGATCTGCAGGGAGGGAGCTGCAGGGAGGGAGCTGCAGGGAGGGAGCTGCAGGAGGGGGGCTGCAGGAGGGGAGCTGCAGGGAGGGAGCTGCAATAGGGTAGCTGCAGGGAGGGAGCCACAGGGAGGGAGCTACAGGAAGAGTGCTGCAGGGACGGAGCTGCAGGGAGGGAGCTGCATGAGGGGAGCTACATGGGGGTTGCTGCAGGAAGGATGCGACAGGGAGGGAGCTACAGGGAGGGAGCTGCAGGGAGGGAGCTGCAGGGAGGGAGCTGCAGGGAGGGAGCTGCAGGAAGGAAGCTGCAGAGTGGGAGCTGCAGAGTGGGAGCTGCAGGGAGGGAGCTGCAGGGAGGGGAGCTGCAGGGAGGGAGCTGCAGGGACGGTGCTGCAGCGAGGGTGCTGCAGCGAGGGTGCTGCAGGAGGGGAGCAGCAGGGAGGGAGCTGCAGGAGAGGAGCTGCAGGAGGGGTGCTACAGGGAGGGAGCTGCTGGAAGTGGATCTGCAGGGAGGGAGCTGCAGGGAGGGACCTACAGGAAGGGAGCTGCAGGTTGGGAGCTGTAGGTTGGGAGCTGCAGGGAGGGAGCTGCAGGGAGGGAGCTGCAGGGAGGGAGCTGCAGGGAAGGGAGCTGCAGGGAGGGAGCTGCAGGAGCGGAGTTGCAGGAGGGGAGCTACAGTGAGGGATCTGCCGGGAGTGGAGCTGCAGGGAGGGAGCTGCAGGAGGGGAGCTGCAGGGAGGGAGGTGCTGGAGGGGAGCTGCAGGGAGGGAGCTACAGGGAGGGAGCTGCAGGGACGGAGCTGCAGGGACGGAGCTGCAGGAGGGGAGCTGCAGTAATGGAGCTGCAGAGAGTGAGCTGCAGCAAGGCAGCTGCAGGATGGGAGCTGCAGGAGTGGAGCTAAGGGAGAGAGCTTAAGGGAGGGAGCTGCACGGTGGGAGCTGCAGGGACGGAGCTGCAGGGAGGGAGATGCAGGAGGGGAGTTGGAGGAGGGGAGTTGGAGGAGGGGAGCTGCAGCAGGGGAGCTGCAGCAGGGGAGCTGCAGGGAGGGACCTGCAGGGAGGGAGCTGCAGGGCGGGAGCTGCAGGGAGGGAGCTGCAGGGAGGGAGCTGCTGGGAGGGAGTTGCAGGGAGGCATTTGCAGGAGGGGAGCTGCAGGGAGGGAGCTGCTGGGACGGAGCTGCAGGAGGGGAGCTGAAGGAGCAGAGCTGCAGGGAGGGAGCTGCAAGGAGGGGAGCTGCAGGAAGGGAGCTGCAGGAGGGGAGCTGCAAGAGGGGAGCTGCAGGAAGGGCGCTGCAAGGAGTGAGCTGCAGGAAGGGAGCTGAAGGATGGCAGCTGCATGAGTGGAGCTACAGGAAGGGAGCTGCGGGAAGGGTGCTGCAGGAGAGAAGCTACAGGGATGGAGCTGCAGGAGGGGAGCTACAGGAAGGGAGCTGCAATAAGGGAGCTGCAGGGTGGGAGCTGCAGGAAGGGAGCTGCAGGTGGGGAGCTACAGGGAGGGAGGAACATGGAGGGAGCTGCAGGTGGGGACAACAGGGAGGGAGCTGCAGGGAGGGAGCTGCAGGAAGTGTGCTACAGGGAGGTAGCGGCAGGGAGGGAGCTACAGTGTGGAAGCTACAGGGAGGGAGCTGCAGGGAGGGAGCTGCTGGGAGGGTGCTGCAGGAGGGGTGCTGCTGGAGGGGAGCTTCAGGAGGGGAGTTGCAGGAAGGGAGGTGCAGGGAGGGAGCTGCAGGGAGGGAGCTGCAGGGAGGGAGCTGCAGGAGGGCGGCTGCAGGAGGGGTGCTGCAGGAGGGGTGCTGCAGGAGGGGAGATGCATGGAGGGAGCTTGAGGAGTGATCTACAGCGAAGGAGCTAAAGGGAGGGAGCTACAGGGAGGGAACTACAGGAAGGGAGCTGCAGGGAGGGAGCTGCAGGGAGGGAGCTGCAGGGAGGGAGCTACAGGGAGGGTGCTGCAGGGAGGGAGCTGCAGGCAGGGAGTTGCAGGAGGGGAGCTACATTAAGGGAGCTACAGGGAGGGAGCTGCAGGAAGGGCGCTGCAAGGCGTGAGCTGCAGGAAGGGTTCTGAAGGAAGGCAGCTGCATGAGTGGAGCTACAGGAAGGGAGCTGCAGGAAGGGTGCTGCAGGAGAGGAGCTACAGGGATGGAGCTACAGGAAGGGAGCTGCAGGAACGGAGCTGCCAGAAGGGAGCTGCCAGAAGGGAGCTGCAGGGAGGGAGCTGCAGGAATGGAGCTGCAGGTGGGGAGCTACAGGGAGGGAGGTGCATGGAGGGAGCTGCAGGAGGGGACAACAGGGAGGGAGCTGCAGGGAGGGGGCTGCAGAAAGTGTGCTACAGGGACGTAGCGGCAGGGAGGGAGCTACAGTGTGGAAGCTACAGGGAGGGAGCTGCAGGGAGGGAGCTGCAGGAGGGGAGCTGCAGGGAGTGAGCTGCAGGGAGGGAGCTGCAAGGAGGGAGCTGCAGGGAGGGAGCTGCAGGAGGGCAGCTGCAGGAGAAGTGCTGCAGGAGTGGAGCTGCATGGAGGGAGCTTGAGGAATGATCTTGAGCGAGGGAGCTAAAGGGAGGGAGCTACAGGGAGGGAACTACAGGAAGGGAGCTGCAGGGAGCGAGCTGCAGGGAGGGAGCTGCAGGAAGCGAGCTACAGGGAGGGTGCTGCAGGGAGGGAGCTGCAGGAGGAGTGCTGCAGGAGCGGAGCTGCAGGGAGGGTGCTGCAGGAGCGGAGTTGCAGGGAGGGAGCTGCAAGAGGGGATCTACAGGGAGGGAGCTACAGGGAGTGAGCTGCAGGGAAGAAGCTGCAGCAGGGGAGCTACAGGGAGGGAGCTGCAGGGAGGGAGCTGCAGGGAGGGAGCTGAAGGGAGGGAGCTGAAGGGAGGGAGCTGCAGGGAGGGAGCTGCAGGGAGGGAGCTGAAGGGAGGGAGCGACAGGGAGGGAGCTGCAGGGAGGGATCTGCAGGGAGGGAGCTGCAGGAGCGGAGCTGCACAAGGGGAGCTGCAGGGAAGGAGATGCAGGAAGGGAGCTGCAGGTGGGGAGATACATGGAGGGAGCTACAGGGAGGGAGCTGCAGGGACGGAGCTGCAGCGAGGGTGCTGCAGGGAGGGAGCTGCAGGGAGGGTGCTGCAGGGAGGGAGCTGCAGGGAGGGTGCTGCAGGGAGGGAGCTGCAGGGAGGGAGCTGCATGAGGGGAGCTGCAGAGAGTGAGCTGCAGGGAGTGAGCTACAGGAAGTGTGCTGCAGGGAGGGAGCTGCAGGGAGGGAGCTGCATGAGGGGAGCTACATGGGGGTTGCTGCAGGAAGGATGCAACAGGGAGGGAGCTACAGGGAGGGAGCTGCAGGGAGGGAGCTGCAGGGAGGGAGCTGCAGGGAGGGAGCTGCAGGGAGGGAGCTGCAGGGAGGGAGCTACAGGAAGGGAACTGCAGGTTGAGAGCTGCAGGGTGGGAGCTGCAGGGAGGGAGCTGCAGGGAGGGGAGCTGCAGGGAGGGAGCTGCAGGGACGGTGCTGAAGGAGGGGAGCAGCAGGGAGGGAGCTGCAGGAGGGGAGCTGCAGGAGGGGTGCTACAGGGAGGGAGCTGCTGGAAGTGGATCTGCAGGGAGGGAGCTGCAGCGAGGGAGCGACAGGGTGGAAGCTACAGGGAGGGTGCCGCAGGGAGGGAGATGCAGGGCAGGAGCTACAGGGAGGGAGCTACAGGGAGGGAGCTGCAGGAAGTGAGCTGCAGGAGGGGAGCTGCAGTGAGGGAGCTGCAGGGAGGGAGCTGCAGGGAGGGAGCTGCAGGGAGGGAGCTGCAGGGAGGGAGTGCAGGTTGGGAGCTGCAGGGAGTGAGCTGCAGGGAGGGAGCGACAGGGAGGGAGCTGCAGGTAGTGAGCTGCAGGAGCGGAGTTGCAGGAGGGGAGCTACAGTGAGGGAGCTGCCGGGAGTGGAGCTGCAGGGAGGGAGCTGCAGGAGGGGAGCTGCAGGGAGGGAGGTGCTGGAGGGGAGCTGCAGGGAGGGAGCTACAGGGAGCGAGCTGCAGGGAGGGAGCTGCAGGGAGGGAGCTGAAGGGAGGGAGCTGCAGGGAGGGGATCTACAGGGAGGGAGCTACAGGGAGTGAGCTGCAGGGAGGGAGCGACAGGGAGGGAGCTGCAGGGAGGGATCTGCAGGGAGGGAGCTGCAAGAGCGGAGCTGCAGGAGGGGAGCTGCAGGGAGGGAGCTGCAGGAGGGGAGCTGCAGGGAGGGAGCTGCAAGGAGGGGATTTGCAGGGAGGGAGCTGCAGGGAGGGAGCTGCAGGGATGGAGCTGCAGGGAGTGAGCTGCAGGGAGGGAGCTGCAGGGAGGGAGCTGCAGGGAGGGAGCTGCAGGGAGGGAGCTGCAGGGAGGGAGCTGCAGGGAGGGAGCTGCAGGGAGGGAGCTGCAATAGGGGAGCTGCAGGAGGGGAGCTGCAGGGAGGGAGCTGCAGGGAGTGAGCTGCAGGAGCGGAGCTGCAGGGAGGGAGCTGCAGGGAGGGAGCTACAGAAAGAGACCTGCAGGGAGGGAGCTGCAGGGAGGGAGCTGCATGAGGGTAGCTCCATGGGGGTTGCTGCAGGAAGGGTGCGACAGGGAGGGAGCTGCAGGGAGGGAGCTGCAGGGAGGGAGCTGCAGGGAGGGAGCTGCAGGGAGGGAGCTGCAGGGAGGGAGCTGCAGGGAGGGAGCTGCAGGAGGGGTCAACAGGGAGGGAGCTGCAGGGAGGGGGCTGCAGAAAGTGTGCTACAGGGACGTAGCGGCAGGGAGGGAGCTACAGTGTGGAAGCTACAGGGAGGGAGCTGCAGGGAGGGAGCTGCAGGAGGGGAGCTGCAGGGAGTGAGCTGCAGGGAGGGAGCTGCAAGGAGGGAGCTGCAGGGAGGGAGCTGCAGGAGGGCAGCTGCAGGAGAAGTGCTGCAGGAGTGGAGCTGCATGGAGGGAGCTTGAGGAATGATCTTGAGCGAGGGAGCTAAAGGGAGGGAGCTACAGGAAGGGAGCTGCAGGAAGCGAGCTGCAGGGAGGGATCTGCAGGAAGCGAGCTACAGGGAGGGTGCTGCAGGGAGGGAGCTGCAGGAGGAGTGCTGCAGGAGCGGAGCTGCAGGGAGGGTGCTGCAGGAGCGGAGTTGCAGGGAGGGAGCTGCAAGAGGGGATCTACAGGGAGGGAGCTACAGGGAGTGAGCTGCAGGGAAGAAGCTGCAGCAGGGGAGCTACAGGGAGGGAGCTGCAGGGAGGGAGCTGCAGGGAGGGAGCTGAAGGGAGGGAGCTGAAGGGAGGGAGCTGCAGGGAGGGAGCTGCAGGGAGGGAGCTGAAGGGAGGGAGCGACAGGGAGGGAGCTGCAGGGAGGGATCTGCAGGGAGGGAGCTGCAGGAGCGGAGCTGCACGAGGGGAGCTGCAGGGAAGGAGATGCAGGAAGGGAGCTGCAGGTGGGGAGATACATGGAGGGAGCTACAGGGAGGGAGCTGCAGGGACGGAGCTGCAGCGAGGGTGCTGCAGGGAGGGAGCTGCAGGGAGGGTGCTGCAGGGAGGGAGCTGCAGGGAGGGTGCTGCAGGGAGGGAGCTGCAGGGAGGGAGCTGCATGAGGGGAGCTGCAGAGAGTGAGCTGCAGGGAGTGAGCTACAGGAAGTGTGCTGCAGGGAGGGAGCTGCAGGGAGGGAGCTGCATGAGGGGAGCTACATGGGGGTTGCTGCAGGAAGGATGCAACAGGGAGGGAGCTACAGGGAGGGAGCTGCAGGGAGGGAGCTGCAGGGAGGGAGCTGCAGGGAGGGAGCTGCAGGGAGGGAGCTGCAGGGAGGGAGCTACAGGAAGGGAACTGCAGGTTGAGAGCTGCAGGGTGGGAGCTGCAGGGAGGGAGCTGCAGGGAGGGGAGCTGCAGGGAGGGAGCTGCAGGGACGGTGCTGAAGGAGGGGAGCAGCAGGGAGGGAGCTGCAGGAGGGGAGCTGCAGGAGGGGTGCTACAGGGAGGGAGCTGCTGGAAGTGGATCTGCAGGGAGGGAGCTGCAGCGAGGGAGCGACAGGGTGGAAGCTACAGGGAGGGTGCCGCAGGGAGGGAGATGCAGGGCAGGAGCTACAGGGAGGGAGCTACAGGGAGGGAGCTGCAGGAAGTGAGCTGCAGGAGGGGAGCTGCAGTGAGGGAGCTGCAGGGAGGGAGCTGCAGGGAGGGAGCTGCAGGGAGGGAGCTGCAGGGAGGGAGTGCAGGTTGGGAGCTGCAGGGAGTGAGCTGCAGGGAGGGAGCGACAGGGAGGGAGCTGCAGGTAGTGAGCTGCAGGAGCGGAGTTGCAGGAGGGGAGCTACAGTGAGGGAGCTGCCGGGAGTGGAGCTGCAGGGAGGGAGCTGCAGGAGGGGAGCTGCAGGGAGGGAGGTGCTGGAGGGGAGCTGCAGGGAGGGAGCTACAGGGAGCGAGCTGCAGGGAGGGAGCTGCAGGGAGGGAGCTGAAGGGAGGGAGCTGCAGGGAGGGGATCTACAGGGAGGGAGCTACAGGGAGTGAGCTGCAGGGAGGGAGCGACAGGGAGGGAGCTGCAGGGAGGGATCTGCAGGGAGGGAGCTGCAAGAGCGGAGCTGCAGGAGGGGAGCTGCAGGGAGGGAGCTGCAGGAGGGGAGCTGCAGGGAGGGAGCTGCAAGGAGGGGATTTGCAGGGAGGGAGCTGCAGGGAGGGAGCTGCAGGGATGGAGCTGCAGGGAGTGAGCTGCAGGGAGGGAGCTGCAGGGAGGGAGCTGCAGGGAGGGAGCTGCAGGGAGGGAGCTGCAGGGAGGGAGCTGCAGGGAGGGAGCTGCAGGGAGGGAGCTGCAATAGGGGAGCTGCAGGAGGGGAGCTGCAGGGAGGGAGCTGCAGGGAGTGAGCTGCAGGAGCGGAGCTGCAGGGAGGGAGCTGCAGGGAGGGAGCTACAGAAAGAGACCTGCAGGGAGGGAGCTGCAGGGAGGGAGCTGCATGAGGGTAGCTCCATGGGGGTTGCTGCAGGAAGGGTGCGACAGGGAGGGAGCTGCAGGGAGGGAGCTGCAGGGAGGGAGCTGCAGGGAGGGAGCTGCAGGGAGGGAGCTGCAGGGAGGGAGCTGCAGGGAGGGAGCTGCAGGGAGGGAGCTGCAGGGAGGGAGCTGCAGGAGGGGTCAACAGGGAGGGAGCTGCAGGGAGGGGGCTGCAGAAAGTGTGCTACAGGGACGTAGCGGCAGGGAGGGAGCTACAGTGTGGAAGCTACAGGGAGGGAGCTGCAGGGAGGGAGCTGCAGGAGGGGAGCTGCAGGGAGTGAGCTGCAGGGAGGGAGCTGCAAGGAGGGAGCTGCAGGGAGGGAGCTGCAGGAGGGCAGCTGCAGGAGAAGTGCTGCAGGAGTGGAGCTGCATGGAGGGAGCTTGAGGAATGATCTTGAGCGAGGGAGCTAAAGGGAGGGAGCTACAGGGAGGGAACTACAGGAAGGGAGCTGCAGGGAGCGAGCTGCAGGGAGGGAGCTGCAGGAAGCGAGCTACAGGGAGGGTGCTGCAGGGAGGGAGCTGCAGGAGGAGTGCTGCAGGAGCGGAGCTGCAGGGAGGGTGCTGCAGGAGCGGAGCTGCAGGGAGGGAGCTGCAAGAGGGGATCTACAGGGAGGGAGCTACAGGGAGTGAGCTGCAGGGAAGAAGCTGCAGCAGGGGAGCTACAGGGAGGGAGCTGCAGGGAGGGAGCTGCAGGGAGGGAGCTGAAGGGAGGGAGCGACAGGGAGGGAGCTGCAGGGAGGGATCTGCAGGGAGGGAGCTGCAGGAGCGGAGCTGCACGAGGGGAGCTGCAGGGAAGGAGATGCAGGAAGGGAGCTGCAGGTGGGGAGATACATGGAGGGAGCTACAGGGAGGGAGCTGCAGGGACGGAGCTGCAGCGAGGGTGCTGCAGGGAGGGAGCTGCAGGGAGGGTGCTGCAGGGAGGGAGCTGCAGGGAGGGTGCTGCAGGGAGGGAGCTGCAGGAGGGAGCTGCATGAGGGGAGCGGCAGGGAGTGAGCTGCAGGGAGTGAGCTACAGGAAGTGTGCTGCAGGGAGGGAGCTGCAGGGAGGGAGCTGCATGAGGGGAGCTACATGGGGGTTGCTGCAGGAAGGATGCAACAGGGAGGGAGCTACAGGGAGGGAGCTGCAGGGAGGGAGCTGCAGGGAGGGAGCTGCAGGGAGGGAGCTGCAGGGAGGGAGCTACAGGAAGGGAACTGCAGGTTGAGAGCTGCAGGGTGGGAGCTGCAGGGAGGGAGCTGCAGGGAGGGGAGCTGCAGGGAGGGAGCTGCAGGGACGGTGCTGAAGGAGGGGAGCAGCAGGGACGGAGCTGCAGGAGGGGAGCTGCAGGAGGGGTGCTACAGGGAGGGAGCTGCTGGAAGTGGATCTGCAGGGAGGGAGCTGCAGCGAGGGAGCGACAGGGTGGAAGCTACAGGGAGGGTGCCGCAGGGAGGGAGATGCAGGGCAGGAGCTACAGGGAGGGAGCTACAGGGAGGGAGCTGCAGGAAGTGAGCTGCAGGAGGGGAGCTGCAGTGAGGGAGCTGCAGGGAGGGAGCTGCAGGGAGGGAGCTGCAGGGAGGGAGCTGCAGGGAGGGAGCTGCAGGGAGGGAGTGCAGGTTGGGAGCTGCAGGGAGTGAGCTGCAGGGAGGGAGCGACAGGGAGGGAGCTGCAGGTAGTGAGCTGCAGGAGCGGAGTTGCAGGAGGGGAGCTACAGTGAGGGAGCTGCCGGGAGTGGAGCTGCAGGGAGGGAGCTGCAGGAGGGGAGCTGCAGGGAGGGAGGTGCTGGAGGGGAGCTGCAGGGAGGGAGCTACAGGGAGCGAGCTGCAGGGAGGGAGCTGCAGGGAGGGAGCTGAAGGGAGGGAGCTGCAGGGAGGGGATCTACAGGGAGGGAGCTACAGGGAGTGAGCTGCAGGGAGGGAGCGACAGGGAGGGAGCTGCAGGGAGGGATCTGCAGGGAGGGAGCTGCAAGAGCGGAGCTGCAGGAGCGGAGCTGCAGGAGGGGAGCTGCAGGGAGGGAGCTGCAGGAGGGGAGCTGCAGGGAGGGAGCTGCAAGGAGGGGATTTGCAGGGAGGGAGCTGCAGGGAGGGAGCTGCAGGGATGGAGCTGCAGGGAGGGAGCTGCAGGGAGGGAGCTGCAGGGAGGGAGCTGCAGGGAGGGAGCTGCAATAGGGGAGCTGCAGGAGGGGAGCTGCAGGGAGGGAGCTGCAGGGAGTGAGCTGCAGGAGCGGAGCTGCAGGGAGGGAGCTGCAGGGAGGGAGCTACAGAAAGAGACCTGCAGGGAGGGAGCTGCAGGGAGGGAGCTGCATGAGGGTAGCTCCATGGGGGTTGCTGCAGGAAGGGTGCGACAGGGAGGGAGCTGCAGGAAGTGAGCTGCAGGAGGGGAGCTGCAGTGAGGGAGCTGCAGGGAGGGAGCTGCAGGGAGGGAGCTGCAGGGAGGGAGCTGCAGGGAGGGAGTGCAGGTTGGGAGCTGCAGGGAGTGAGCTGCAGGGAGGGAGCGACAGGGAGGGAGCTGCAGGTAGTGAGCTGCAGGAGCGGAGTTGCAGGAGGGGAGCTACAGTGAGGGAGCTGCCGGGAGTGGAGCTGCAGGGAGGGAGCTGCAGGAGGGGAGCTGCAGGGAGGGAGGTGCTGGAGGGGAGCTGCAGGGAGGGAGCTACAGGGAGCGAGCTGCAGGGAGGGAGCTGCAGGGAGGGAGCTGAAGGGAGGGAGCTGCAGGGAGGGGATCTACAGGGAGGGAGCTACAGGGAGTGAGCTGCAGGGAGGGAGCGACAGGGAGGGAGCTGCAGGGAGGGATCTGCAGGGAGGGAGCTGCAAGAGCGGAGCTGCAGGAGCGGAGCTGCAGGAGGGGAGCTGCAGGGAGGGAGCTGCAGGAGGGGAGCTGCAGGGAGGGAGCTGCAAGGAGGGGATTTGCAGGGAGGGAGCTGCAGGGAGGGAGCTGCAGGGATGGAGCTGCAGGGAGTGAGCTGCAGGGAGGGAGCTGCAGGGAGGGAGCTGCAGGGAGGGAGCTGCAGGGAGGGAGCTGCAGGAGCGGAGCTGCAGGAGCGGAGCTGCAGGTTGGGAGCTGCAGGGAGTGAGCTGCAGGAGCGGAGCAGCAGGAGGGGAGCTGCAGTAATGGAGCTGCAGAGAGTGAGCTGCAGCAAGGCAGCTGCAGGATGGGAGCTGCAGGAGTGGAGCTAAGGGAGAGACCATAAGGGAGGGAGCTGCACGGTTGGTGCTGCAGGAAGGGAGCTGCAAGGAGGGGATTTGCAGGGAGGGAGCTGCAGGGAGGGAGCTGCAGGGAGGGAGCTGCAGGGAGGGAGCTGAAGGGAGGGAGCTGCAGGGAGGGGATCTACAGGGAGGGAGCTACAGGGAGTGAGCTGCAGGGAGGGAGCTGAAGGGAGGGAGCTGCAGGGAGGGATCTGCAGGGAGGGAGCTACAGGGAGTGAGCTGCAGGGAGGGAGCGACAGGGAGGGAGCTGCAGGGAGGGATCTGCAGGGAGGGAACTGCAAGAGCGGAGCTGCAGAAGCGGAGCTGCAGGAGGGGAGCTGCAGGGAGGGAGATGCAGGAAGGGAGCTGCAGGTGGGGAGCTACATGGAGGGAGCTACAGGGAGGGAGCTGCAGGGACGGAGCTGCAGCGAGGGTGCTGCAGGAGGGTAGCAGCAGGGAGGGAGCTGCAGGGAGGGAGCTGCAGGGAGGGAGCTGCAGGGAGGGAGCTACAGGAAGGGAGCT
Source organism: Isurus oxyrinchus (assembly GCA_026770705.1). Classification (NCBI taxonomy): domain Eukaryota; kingdom Metazoa; phylum Chordata; class Chondrichthyes; order Lamniformes; family Lamnidae; genus Isurus; species Isurus oxyrinchus. The sequence continues at coordinate 212,939 of JANJGN010000012.1, forward strand.
GCAGGTTGGGAGCTGCAGGGAGGGAGCTGCAGGGAGGGGAGCTGCAGGGAGGAAGCTGCAGGGACGGTGCTGCAGCGAGGGTGGTGCAGCGAGGGTGCTGCAGGAGGGGAGCAGCAGGGAGGGAGCTGCAGGAGAGGAGCTGCAGTAGGGGTGCTACAGGGAGGGAGCTGCTGGAAGTGGATCTGCAGGGAGGGAGCTGCAGCGAGGGAGATACAGGGTGGAAGCTACAGGGAGGGTGCAGCAGGGAAGGTGATGCAGGAGGGGAGCTGCTGGGATGGAGCTACAGGGAGGGACCTGCAGGAGGGGAGCTGCAGGAGGGGTGCTGCAGGAGCGGAGCTGCAGGGAGGGTGCTGCAGGGAGTGAGCTACAGGGAGGGAGCTGCAGGGAGGGAGCTGCAGGAGGGGAGCTGCAGGAGGGGAGCTGCAGGGAGGGTGCTGCAGCGAGGGTGCTGCAGGAGGGGAGCTGCTGGGAGGGAGCTGCAGGGAGGGAGCTGCAGGGAGGGAGCTGCAGGGAGGGAGCTGCAGGAGGGCTGCTGCAGGAAGGGCGCTGCAAGGCGTGAGCTGCAGGAAGGGTTCTGAAGGAAGGCAGCTGCATGAGTGGAGCTACAGGAAGGGAGCTGCAGGAAGGGTGCTGCAGGAGAGGAGCTACAGGGATGGAGCTGCAGGAGGGGGAGCTACAGGAGGGGAGCTACAGGAAGGGAGCTGCAGGAACGGAGCTGCCAGAAGGGAGCTGCCAGAAGGGAGCTGCTGGGAGGGAGCTGCAGGGAGGGAGCTGCAGGAGGGCAGCTGCAGGAGGGGTGCTGCAGCAGTGGAGCTGCATGGAGGGAGCTTGAGGAATGATCTTGAGCGAGGGAGCTAAAGGGAGGGAGCTACAGAGAGGGAACTACAGGAAGGGAGCTGCAGGGAGCGAGCTGCAGAGAGGGAGCTGCAGGGAGGGAGCTGCAGGGAGGGAGCTACAGGGAGGGAGCTACAGGGAGGGAGCTGCAGGGAGGGAGCTGCAGGGAGGGAGCTGCAGGGAGGGAGCTGCAGGGAGGGAACTACAGGAAGGGAGCTGCAGGGATGGAGCTGCAGGGAGGGAGCTGAAGGGAGGGAGCTGCAGGGAGGGAGCTGAAGGGAGGGAGCTGCAGGGAGGGAGCTGCAGGGAGGGAGCGACAGGGAGGGAGCTGCTGGAAGTGGATCTGCAGGGAGGGTGCTGCAGCGAGGGAGCTACAGGGTGGAAGCTACAGGGAGGGTGCCGCAGGGAGGGAGATGCAGGAGGGGAGCTGCTGGGATGGAGCTGCTGGAGGGGAGCTGCAGGGATGGATCTGCAGGGCAGGAGCTACAGGGAGGGAGCTACAGGGAGGGAGCTGCAGGAAGTGAGCTGCAGGAGGGGAGCTGCAGGGAGGGAGCTGCAGGGAGGGAGCTGCAGGAGGGGAGCTGCAGGAGCGGAGCTGCAGGAGCGGAGCTGCAGGAGGGGATCTACAGGGAGTGAGCTGCAGGGAGTGAGCTGCAGGGAGGGAGCTACAGGGAGGGAGCTGCAGGAGGGGATCTACAGGGAGGGAGCTGCAAGGAGGGGATTTGCAGGGAGGGAGCTGCAGGGAGGGAGCTGCAGGGAGGGAGCTGCAGGGAGGGAGCTGCAATAGGGGAGCTGCAATAGGGGAGCTGCAATAGGGGAGCTGCAGGAGGGGAGCTGCAGGAGGGGAGCTGCAGGGAGGGAGCTGCAGGGAGGGAGCTGCAGGGAGGGAGCTACAGGGAGGGAGCTGCAGGGAGGGAGCTGCAGGGAGGGAGCTGCAGGGAGGGAGCTGCAGGGAGGGAACTACAGGAAGGGAGCTGCAGGGATGGAGCTGCAGGGAGGGAGCTGAAGGGAGGGAGCTGCAGGGAGGGAGCTGAAGGGAGGGAGCTGCAGGGAGGGAGCTGCAGGGAGGGAGCGACAGGGAGGGAGCTGCTGGAAGTGGATCTGCAGGGAGGGTGCTGCAGCGAGGGAGCTACAGGGTGGAAGCTACAGGGAGGGTGCCGCAGGGAGGGAGATGCAGGAGGGGAGCTGCTGGGATGGAGCTGCTGGAGGGGAGCTGCAGGGATGGATCTGCAGGGCAGGAGCTACAGGGAGGGAGCTGCAGGGAGTGAGCTGCAGGAAGTGAGCTGCAGGAGGGGAGCTGCAGGGAGGGAGCTGCAGGGAGGGAGCTGCAGGAGGGGAGCTGCAGGAGCGGAGCTGCAGGAGCGGAGCTGCAGGAGGGGATCTACAGGGAGTGAGCTGCAGGGAGTGAGCTGCAGGGAGGGAGCTACAGGGAGGGAGCTGCAGGAGGGGATCTACAGGGAGGGAGCTGCAAGGAGGGGATTTGCAGGGAGGGAGCTGCAGGGAGGGAGCTGCAGGGAGGGAGCTGCAGGGAGGGAGCTGCAGGGAGGGAGCTGCAGGGAGGGAGCTGCAATAGGGGAGCTGCAATAGGGGAGCTGCAATAGGGGAGCTGCAGGAGGGGAGCTGCAGGAGGGGAGCTGCAGGGAGGGAGCTGCAGGGAGGGAGCTGCAGGGAGGGAGCTGCAGGGAGGGGGCTGCAGGGAGGGGAGCTGCAGGGAGGGAGCTGCAGGGACAGTGCTGCAGCGAGGGGAGCTGCATGAGAGGAGCTACATGGGGGTTGCTGCAGGAAGGATGCGACAGGGAGGGAGCTACAGGGAGGGAGCTGCAGGGAGGGAGCTGCAGGGAGGGAGCTGCAGGGAGGGAGCTACAGGAAGGGAGCTGCAGGTTGAGAGCTGCAGGGTGGGAGCTGCAGGGAGGGGGCTGCAGGGAGGGGAGCTGCAGGGAGGGAGCTGCAGGGACAGTGCTGCAGCGAGGGTGCTGCAGGAGGGGAGCAGCAGGGAGGGAGCTGCAGGAGGGGAGCTGCAGGAGGGGTGCTACAGGGAGGGAGCTGCTGGAAGTGGATCTGCAGGGAGGGAGCTGCAGCGAGGGAGCTACAGGGATGGATCTGCAGGGCAGGAGCTACAGGGAGGGAGCTACAGGGAGGGAGCTGCAGGAAGTGAGCTGCAGGAGGGGAGCTGCAGGGAGGGAGCTGCAGGGAGGGAGCTGCAGGAGGGGAGCTGCAGGAGCGGAGCTGCAGGAGCGGAGCTGCAGGAGGGGATCTACAGGGAGTGAGCTGCAGGGAGTGAGCTGCAGGGAGGGAGCTACAGGGAGGGAGCTGCAGGAGGGGATCTACAGGGAGGGAGCTGCAAGGAGGGGATTTGCAGGGAGGGAGCTGCAGGGAGGGAGCTGCAGGGAGGGAGTTGCAGGGAGGGAGCTGCAGGGAGGGAGCTGCAGGGAGGGAGCTGCAAGGAGGGAGCTGCAATAGGGGAGCTGCAATAGGGGAGCTGCAGGAGGGGAGCTGCAGGGAGGGAGCTGCAGGGAGGGAGCTGCAGGGAGGGAGCTACAGAAAGAGAGCTGCAGGGAGGGAGCTGCAAAGGGTAGCTCCATGGGGGTTGCTGCAGGGAGGGAGCTGCAGGGAGGGAGCTGCAGGGAGGGAGCTGCAGTTAGTGAGCTGCAGGAGCGGAGTTGCAGGAGGGGAGCTACAGTGTGGGAGCTGCCGGGAGTGGAGCTGCAGGGAGGGAGCTGCAGGAGGGGAGCTGCAGGGAGGGAGGTGCTGGAGGGTAGCTGCAGGGAGGGAGCTACAGGGAGGGAGCTGAAGGGAGGGAGCTGCAGGGAGGGAGCTGCAGGGAGGGAGCTGAAGGGAGGGAGCTGCAGGGAGGGGATCTACAGGGAGGGAGCTACAGGGAGTGAGCTGCAGGGAGGGAGCGACAGGGAGGGAGCTGCAGGGAGGGATCTGCAGGGAGGGATCTGCAAGAGCGGAGCTGCAGGAGCGGAGCTGCAGGGGGGGAGCTGCAGGTGGGGAGCTACATGGAGGGAGCTACAGGGAGGGAGCTGCAGGGACGGAGCTGCAGCGAGGGTGCTGCAGCAGGGTAGCAGCAGGGAGGGAGCTGCAGGGAGGGGAGCTGCAGGGAGGGAGCTGCAGGGAGGGAGCTGCAGGAGGGGAGCTGCAGGGAGGGAGCTGCAGGGAGGGCGCTGCAGGAGGGGAGCTGCAGGAGGGGTGCTGCAGGAGCGGAGCTGCAGGGAGGGGTGCTGCAGGGAGTGAGCTACAGGGAGGGAGCTGCAGGGAGGGAGCTACAGGGAGGGAGCTGCAGGAGGGGATCTACAGGGAGTGAGCTGCAGGGAGTGAGCTGCAGGGAGGAGCTGCAGGGAGGGAGCTACAGAAAGAGAGCTGCAGGGAGGGAGCTGCAGGGAGGGAGCTGCATGAGGGTAGCTCCATGGGGGTTGCTGCAGGAAGGGTGCGACAGGGAGGGAGCTACAGGGGTGGGAGCTGCAGGGAGGGAGCTGCAGGGAGGGAGCTGCAGGGAGGGAGCTGCAGGGAGGGAGCTGCAGGGAGGGAGCTGCAGGGAGGGAGCTGCAGGTTGGGAGCTGCAGGTTGTGAGCTGCAGTTTGGGAGCTGCAGGGAGTGAGCTGCAGGAGCGGAGCTGCAGGAGGGGAGCTGCAGTAATGGAGCTGCAGAGAGTGAGCTGCAGCAAGGCAGCTGCAGGATGGGAGCTGCAGGAGTGGAGCTAAGGGAGAGACCATAAGGGAGGGAGCTGCACGGTGGGAGCTGCAGGAAGGGAGCTGCAAGGAGGGGATTTGCAGGGAGGGAGCTGCAGGGAGGGAGCTGCAGGAGGGGAGGTGAAGGAGGGGTGCTGCAGGGAGGGAGTTGCAGGGAGGGAGCTTCAGGGAGGAAGCTAAAGCGGGGGAGCTAAATGGGGGGAACTACAGGAAGGGAGCTGCAGGGAGGGAGCTGCAGGGAGGGAGCTGAAGGGAGGGAGCTGCAGGGAGGGGATCTACAGGGAGGGAGCTACAGGGAGTGAGCTGCAGGGAGGAAGCGACAGGGAGGGAGCTGCAGGGAGGGATCTGCAGGGAGGGAGCTGCAAGAGCGGAGCTGCAGGAGCGGAGCTGCAGGAGGGGAGCTGCAGGGAGGGAGATGCAGGAAGGGAGATGCAGGTGGGGAGCTACATGGAGGGAGCTACAGGGAGGGAGCTGCAACGGAGCTGCAGCGAGGGTGCTGCAGGAGGGTAGCAGCAGGGAGGGAGCTGCAGGGAGGGAGCTGCAGGGAGGGAGCTGCAGGGAGGCAGCTGCAGGGAGGCAGCTACAGGGAGGGTGCTGCAGGAGAGGAGCTGCAGGGTGGAAGCTACAGGGAGGGTGCCGCAGGGAGGGAGATGCAGGAGGGGAGCTGCAGGGAGGGAGCTGCAGGAAGTGAGCTGCAGGAGGGGAGCTGCAGGGAGGGAGCTGCAGGGAGGGAGCTGCAGGAGGGGAGCTGCAGGAGGGGTGCTGTAGGAGCGGAGCTGCAGGGAGGGTGCTGCAGGGAGAGAGCTGCAGGAAGTGAGCTGCAGGGAGGGTGCTGCAGGGAGGGTGCTGCAGGGAGGGTGCTGCAGGGAGGGTGCTGCAGGGAGGGAGCTGCAGGGAGGGAGCTGCAGGAGGGGATCTACAGGGAGTGAGGTGCAGGGAGTGAGCTGCAGGGTGGGAGCTGCAGCAGTGGAGCTACAGGGAGGGAGCTGCAAGGAGGGGATTTGCAGGGAGGGAGCTGCAGGGAGGGAGCTGCAGGGAGGGAGCTGCAGGGAGGGAGCTGCAGGGAGGGAGCTGCAGGGAGGGAGCTGCAGGGAGGGAGCTGCAGGGGGGGAGCTGCAGGGGGGGAGCTGCAGGGAGGGAGCTGCAGGGAGTGAGCTGCAGGGAGGGAGCTGCAGGGAGGGAGCTGCAGGGAGGGAGCTGCAGGGAGGGAGCTGCAGGGAGGGAGCTGCAGGGAGGGAGCTGCAGCTAGGGAGCTGCAGGTTGGGAGCTGCAGGGAGGGAGCTGCAGGGAGGGAGCTGCAGGTAGGGAGCTGCAGGAGCGGAGTTGCAGGAGGGGAGCTACAATGAGGGAGCTGCCGGGAGTGGAGCTGCAGGGAGGGAGCTGCAGGAGGGGAGCTGCAGGGAGGGAGGTGCTGGAGGGGAGCTGCAGTAATGGAGCTGCAGAGAGTGAGCTCCAGCAAGGCAGCTGCAGGATGGGAGCTGCTGGAGTGGAGCTAAGGGAGAGACCTTAAGGGAGGGAGCTGCACGGTGGGAGCTGCAGGAAGGGAGCTGCAAGGAGGGGATTTGCAGGGAGGGAGCTGCAGGGAGGGAGCTGCAGGAGGGGAGCTGAAGGAGGGGTGCTGCAGGGAGGGTGTTGCAGGGAGGGAGCTTCAGGGAGGGTGCTAAAGGGGGGGAGCTAAAGGGGGGGAGCTAAAGGGGGGGAACTACAGGGAGTGAGCTGCAGGGAGGGAGCGACAGGGAGGGAGCTGCAGGGAGGGATCTGCAGGGAGGGAGCTGCAGGGAGGGAGATGCAGGAAGGGAGCTGCTGGTGGGGAGCTACATGGAGGGAGCTACAGGGAGGGAGCTGCAGGGACGGAGCTGCAGGGAGGGAGCTGCAGGGAGGGAGCTGCAGGGAGGGAGCTGCAGGAGGGGAGCTACAGGGAGGGAGCTGCAGGGAGTGAGCTGCAGGGAGGGAGCTGCAGCAGGGGAGCTGCAGGAGGGGAGCTACAGGGAGGGAGCTGCAAGGAGGGGATTTGCAGGGAGGGAGTTGCAGGGAGGGAGCTGCAGGGAGGGAGCTGCAGGGAGGGAGCTGCAAGGAGGGAGCTGCAGGGAGGGAGCTGCAGGGAGGGAGCTGCAGGAGGGGAGCTGCAGGGAGGGAGCTGCAATAGGGTAGCTGCAGGAGGGCAGCTGCAGGGAGGGAGCTGCAATAGGAGCTCCATGGGGGTTGCTGCAGGAAGGGTGCGACAGGGAGGGAGCTACAGGGAGGGAGCTACAGCGAGGGAGCTGCAGGGAGGGAGCTGCAGGGAGGGAGCTGCAGGGAGGGAGCTGCAGGGAGGGAGCTGCAGGGAGGGAGCTGCAGAGAGGGAGCTACAGGAAGGGAGCTGCAGGTTGGGAGCTGCAGTTTGGGAGCTGCAGGGAGGGAGCTGCAGGGAGGGAGCTGCAGGAGCGGAGTTGCAGGGGGGGGAGCTGCAGTGAGGGAGCTGCCGGGAGTGGAGCTGCAGGGAGGGAGCTGCAGGAGGGGAGCTGCAGGGAGGGAGGTGCTGGAGGGGAGCTGCAGGGAGGGAGCTACAGGGAGCGAGCTGCAGGGAGGGAGCTGCAGGGAGGGAGCTGCAGGAGGGGAGCTGCAGTAATGGAGCTGCAGAGAGTGAGCTGCAGCAAGGCAGCTGCAGGATGGGAGCTGCAGGGAGGGAGCTGCAGCAGGGGTGCTGCAGGTGGGGAGCTACAGGGAGGGAGCTGCAAGGAGGGGATTTGCAGGGAGGGAGCTGCAGGGAGGGAGCTGCAGGGAGGGAGCTGCAGGGAGGGAGCTGCAGGGAGGGAGCTGCAGGGAGGGAGCTGCAGGAGGGGAGCTGCAGGGAGGGAGCTGCAGGGAGGGAGCTACAGAAAGAGAGCTGCAGTGAGGGAGCTGCAGGGAGGGAGCAGCATGAGGGGGTTGCTGCAGGAAGGGTGCGACAGGGAGGGAGCTGCAGGGAGGGAGCTGCAGGGAGGGAGCTGCAGGGAGGGAGCTACAGGGTGGGAGCTGCAGGGAGGGAGCTGCAGGGAGGGAGCTGCAGGGAGGGAGCTGCAGGGAGGGAGCTGCAGCAGGGGAGCTGCAGGAGGGGAGCTGCAGAAGGGGAGCCGCAGGAGTGGAGCTGCAGGAGGGGAGCTACTGGGAGGGAGATGCAGGGAGGGAGCTGCAGGGCGGGAGCTGCAGGGAGCGAGCTGCAGGGAGGGAGCTGCTGGGAGGGAGTTGCAGGGAGGCATTTGCAGTAGGGGAGCTGCAGGGAGGGCGCTGCAAGGCGTGAGCTGCAGGAAGGGAGCTGAAGGATGGCAGCTGCATGAGTGGAGCTACAGGAAGGGAGCTGCAGGAAGGGTGCTGCAGGAGAGGAGCTACAGGGATGGAGCTGCAGGAGGGGAGCTACAGGAGGGGAGCTACAGGAAGGGAGCTGCCAGAAGGGAGCTGCAGGAAGGGAGCTGCAGGTGGGGAGCTACAGGGAGGGAGGTGCATGGAGGGAGCTGCAGGAGGGGACAACAGGGAGGGAGCTGCAGGGAGGGAGCTGCAGGAAGTGTGCTACAGGGAGGTTGCGGCAGGGAGGGAGCTACAGTGTGGAAGCTACAGGGAGGGAGCTGCAGGGAGCGAGCTGCAGGAGGGGAACTGCAGGGAGTGAGCTGCAGGGAGGGAGCTGCAGGAGGGCGGCTGCAGGAGGGGTGCTGCAGGAAGGGAGATGCATGGAGGGAGCTTGAGGAGTGATCTACAGCGAAGGAGCTAAAGGGAGGAAGCTACAGGGAGGGAACTACAGGAAGGGAGCTGTAGGGTGGGAGCTGCAGAGAGGGAGCTGCAGGAGGGGATCTACAGGGAGGGAGCAACAGGGAGGGAGCTGCAGGGAGGGAGCTACAGGGAGGGAGCTGCAGCAGGGGAGCTGCAGGAGGGGAGCTGCAGGAGGGGAGCTGCAGGAGGGGAGCTGCAGGAGGGGAGCTGCAGGAGGGGAGCTACTGGGAGGGAGATGCAGGAAGGGAGCTACAGGAGGGGAGCTGCAGGGAGGGAGCTGCAGGGAGGGAGCTGCAGGGAGGGAGCTGCAGGAGGGGAGCTGCAGAGAGTGAGCTGCAGAGAGTGAGCTGCAGGAAGGCAGCTGCAGGAATGGAGCTAAGGGAGAGAGCTTAAGGGAGGGAGCTGCACGGTGGGAGCTGCAGGAAGGGAGCTGCATGGAGGGAGCTGCAGGGACGGAGCTGCAGGGAGAGAAATGCAGGAGGGGAGTTGGAGGAGGGGAGCTGCAGGGAGGGACCTGCAGGGAGGGTGCTGCAGGGCGGGAGCTGCAGGGAGCGAGCTGCAGGGAGGGAGCTGCTGGGAGGGAGTTGCAGGGAGGCATTTGCAGGAGGGGAGCTGCAGGGAGGGAGCTGCTGGGATGGAGCTGCAGGAGGGGAGCTGAAGGAGCAGAGCTGCAGGGAGGGAGCTGCAAGGAGGGGAGCTGCAGGAAGGGAGCTGCAAGAGGGGAGCTGCAGGAGGGAGGCTGCAGGAAGGACGCTGCAAGGCGTGAGCTGCAGGAAGGGCGCTGAAGGATGGCAGCTGCATGAGTGGAGCTACAGGAAGGGAGCTGCAGGAAGGGTGCTGCAGGAGAGGAGCTACAGGGATGGCAGCTGCATGAGTGGAGCTACAGGAAGGGAGCTGCAGGAAGGGAGCTGCAGGAAGGGAGCTGCAGGTGGGGAGCTACAGGGAGGGAGGTGCATGGAGGGAGCTGCAGGAGGGGGCAACAGGGAGGGAGCTGCAGGGAGGGAGCTGCAGGAAGTGTGCTACAGGGAGGTAGCGGCAGGGAGGGAGCTACAGTGTAGAAGCTACAGGGAGGGAGCTGCAGGAGGGGAGCTGCTGGGAGGGAGCTGCAGGAGGGGAGCTGCAGGGAGGGAGCTGCAGGGAGGGAGCTGCAGGGAGGGAGCTGCAGGGAGGGAGCTGCAGGAGGGCGGCTGCAGGAGGGGTGCTGCAGGAAGGGAGATGCATGGAGGCAGCTTGAGGAGTGATCTACAGCGAAGGAGCTAAAGGGAGGGAGCTACAGGGAGGGAGCTACAGGGAGGGAGCTGCAGGGAGGGAGCTACAGGGAGGGAGCTGCAGGAGGGGATCTACAGGGAGGGAGCTACAGGGAGGGAGCTGCAGGGAGGGTGCTGCAGGGAGGGAGCTGCAGGGAGGGAGCTGCAGGTAGGGAGCTGCAGCAGGGGAGCTGCAGGAGGGGAGCTGCAGGAGGGGAGCTGCAGGAGGGGAGCTACTGGGAGGGAGATGCAGGAAGGGAGCTGCAGGTGGGGAGCTACATGGAGGGAGCTACAGGAAGGGAGCTGCAGGGAGGGAGCTGCAGTGACGGAGCTGCAGGGAGGGAAATGCAGGAGTGGAGTTGGAGGAGGGGAGCTGCTGGGAGGGAGTTGCAGGGAGGCATTTGCAGGAGGGGAGCTGCAGGGAGGGAGCTGCTGGGATGGAGCTGCAGGAGGGGAGCTGAAGGAGCAGAGCTGCAGGGAGGGAGCTGCAAGGAGCGGAGCTGCAGGAAGGGAGCTGCAAGAGGGGAGCTGCAGGAGGGAGGCTGCAGGAAGGGCGCTGCAAGGCGTGAGCTGCAGGAAGGGAGCTGAAGGATGGCAGCTGCATGAGTGGAGCTACAGGAAGGGAGCTGCAGGAAGGGTGCTGCAGGAGAGGAGCTACAGGGATGGAGCTGCAGGAAGGGAGCTACAGGAGGGGAGCTACAGGAAGGGAGCTGCCAGAAGGGAGCTGCTGGGAGGGAGCTGCAGGAGGGGAGCTGCTGGAGGGGAGCTGCTGGAGGGGAGCTGCTGGAGGGGAGCTGCAGGGAGGGAGCTGCTGGAGGGGAGCTGCTGGAGGGGAGCTGCAGGGAGGGAGCTGCAGGGAGGGGAGCTGCAGGGAGGGAACTAAAGGGAGGGAGCTACAGGGAGGGAACTACAGGAAGGGAGCTGCAGGGAGGGAGCTGCAGGAGGGGATCTAAGGGGAGGGAGCTACAGGGAGGGAGCTGCAGGGAGGGAGCTACAGGGAGGGAGCTGCAGGAAGCGAGCTACAGGGAGGGTGCTGAAGGGAGGGAGCTGCAGGAGGGGAGCTACTGGGAGGGAGCTGCACGGGGTGAGCTGCAGGAAGGGAGCTGCAGGTGGGGAGCTACAGTGAGGGTGCTTCAGGGAGGGAGATGCAGTGAGGTGAGCTGCAGGGAGGGAGCTGCAGGAAGGGTGCTACAGGGAGGGAGCTACAGGGAGGGAGCTGCTGGTGGGGAGCTGCAGGAAGGGAGCTGCAGGAAGGGAGCTGCAGGAAGAGAGCTGCAGGAAGGGAGCTGCAGGTGGGGAGCTACAGTGAGGGTGCTGCAGGGAGGGAGATGCAGTGAGGTGAGCTGCAGGGAGGGAGCTGCAGGAAGGGTGCTACAGGGAGGGAGCTGCAGGAAGGGAGCTGCAGGAGGAAGCTGCAGGGAGGGAGCTGCAGGAGGGGACCTGCAGGGAGGAGCAGCAGAGAGGGAGCTGCAGGAGGGGAACTACATGGAGGGAGCTACAGGAAGGGATCTACAGGGAGGGATTTGCAGGGAGAGAGCTGTAGGGAGGGAGCTGCAGGAGCGGAGCTGCAGGGAGGGAGCTGCATGGAGTGAGCAACAGGAAGAGAGCTGCAGGGAGGGAGCTGCAGGGAGGGAGTTGCAGGAGGAAGCTGCAGGAGTGGAGCTACAGGGAGGAAGCGACAGGGAGGGAGCTGCAGTGAAGGAGCTGCAGAAAGGGAGCTGCAGAAAGGGAGCTGCAGAAAGGGAGCTGCAGAAAGGGAGCTGCAGAAAGGGAGCTGCAGAAAGGGAGCTGCAGGGAGGGAGCTACAGGGAGGGAGCTGCAGGGAGGGAGCTGCAGGGAGGGAGCTGCAGAAAGGGAGCTGCAGGGAGGGAGCTGCTGGGAGGGAGCTGCAGGGAGGGAGCTGCTGGGAGGGAGTTGCAGGGAGGCATTTGCAGGAGGGGAGCTGCAGGGAGGGAGCTGCTGGGATGGAGCTGCAGAAAGGGAGCTACAGGGAGGGAGCTGCAGGGAGGGAGCTGCAGGGACGGAGCTGCTGGGAGGGAGTTGCAGGGAGGCATTTGCAGGAGGGGAGCTGCAGGGAGGGAGCTGCTGGGATGGAGCTGCAGGAGGGGAGCTGAAGGAGCAGAGCTGCAGGGAGGGAGCTGCAAGGAGCGGAGCTGCAGGAAGGGAGCTGCAAGAGGGGAGCTGCAGGAGGGAGGCTGCAGGAAGGGCGCTGCAAGGCGTGAGCTGCAGGAAGGGAGCTGAAGGATGGCAGCTGCATGAGTGGAGCTACAGGAAGGGAGCTGCAGGAAGGGTGCTGCAGGAGAGGAGCTACAGGGATGGAGCTGCAGGAAGGGAGCTACAGGAGGGGAGCTACAGGAAGGGAGCTGCCAGAAGGGAGCTGCTGGGAGGGAGCTGCAGGAGGGGAGCTGCTGGAGGGGAGCTGCTGGAGGGGAGCTGCTGGAGGGGAGCTGCAGGGAGGGAGCTGCAGGGAGGGAGCTGCTGGAGGGGAGCTGCTGGAGGGGAGCTGCAGGGAGGGAGCTGCAGGGAGGGGAGCTGCAGGGAGGGAACTAAAGGGAGGGAGCTACAGGGAGGGAACTACAGGAAGGGAGCTGCAGGGAGGGAGCTGCAGGAGGGGATCTAAGGGGAGGGAGCTACAGGGAGGGAGCTGCAGGGAGGGAGCTACAGGGAGGGAGCTGCAGGAAGCGAGCTACAGGGAGGGTGCTGAAGGGAGGGAGCTGCAGGGAGGGAGCTGCAGGAGGGGAGCTACTGGGAGGGAGCTGCACGGGGTGAGCTGCAGGAAGGGAGCTGCAGGTGGGGAGCTACAGTGAGGGTGCTTCAGGGAGGGAGATGCAGTGAGGTGAGCTGCAGGGAGGGAGCTGCAGGAAGGGTGCTACAGGGAGGGAGCTACAGGGAGGAAGCTGCTGGTGGGGAGCTGCAGGAAGGGAGCTGCAGGAAGGGAGCTGCAGGAAGAGAGCTGCAGGAAGGGAGCTGCAGGTGGGGAGCTACAGTGAGGGTGCTGCAGGGAGGGAGATGCAGTGAGGTGAGCTGCAGGGAGGGAGCTGCAGGAAGGGTGCTACAGGGAGGGAGCTGCAGGAAGGGAGCTGCAGGAGGAAGCTGCAGGGAGGGAGCTGCAGGAGGGGACCTGCAGGGAGGAGCAGCAGAGAGGGAGCTGCAGGAGGGGAACTACATGGAGGGAGCTACAGGAAGGGATCTACAGGGAGGGATTTGCAGGGAGAGAGCTGTAGGGAGGGAGCTGCAGGAGCGGAGCTGCAGGGAGGGAGCTGCATGGAGTGAGCAACAGGAAGAGAGCTGCAGGGAGGGAGCTGCAGGGAGGGAGTTGCAGGAGGAAGCTGCAGGAGTGGAGCTACAGGGAGGAAGCGACAGGGAGGGAGCTGCAGTGAAGGAGCTGCAGAAAGGGAGCTGCAGAAAGGGAGCTGCAGAAAGGGAGCTGCAGAAAGGGAGCTGCAGGGAGGGAGCTACAGGGAGGGAGCTGCAGGGAGGGAGCTGCAGGGAGGGAGCTGCAGAAAGGGAGCTGCAGGGAGGGAGCTGAAGGGAGGGAGCTGAAGGGAGGGAGCTGAAGGGAGGGTGCTGCAGCGAGGGAGCTGCAGGGAGGGAGATGCAGGGAGGGGGTTGCAGGAAGGGAGCTGCTGGAGGGGAGCTATTGGAAGTGAGCTGCAGGGAGGGAGCTGCAGGGAGGGAGCTGCCGCGAGGGGAGCTGCAGGTAGGGAGTTGCAGAGAGGCAGCTGCAGGGAGGGAGCTGCAGGAGGGGACCTGCAGGGAGGAGCAGCAGAGAGGGAGCTGCAGGAGGGGAACTACATGGAGGGAGCTACAGGAACGGATCTACAGGGAGGGATTTGCAGGGAGAGAGCTGTAGGGAGGGATCTGCAGGAGCGGAGCTGCAGGGAGGGAGCTGCAGGGAGTGAGCTACAGGAAGAGAGCTGCAGGGAGGGAGCTGCAGGGAGGGAGTTGCACGAAGGGAGCTACTTGGGGGGAGCTACAGGGAGGGAGCTGCAGGGAGGGAGCTGCAGGAGGGGAGCTACAGGGAGGGAGCTGCAGGTATGGAGCTGCAGGGAGGGACCTGCAGGTAGGGTGCTGCAGGGAGGGAGCTGCAGGGAGGGAGCTACAGGAAGGGAGCTGCATGGAGGGAGCTGCAGGGAGGGAGCAGCAGGAGGGGAGTTGCAGGAGGGGAGCTACCGGGAGGGAGCTGCAGTGAGGTGAGCTGCAGGGAGGGAGCTGCCGGATGGGAGCTGCAGACAAGGAGCTGCTGGGAGGGAGCGGCAGGGAGTGAGCTGCAGGGAGTGAGCTACAGGGAGGGAGCTACAGGGAGGGAGCTGCATGGAGCGTGCTGCAGGAGAGGAGCTACATGTAGGGAGCTACAGGAAGGGAGCTACAGGGAGGGAGCTGCAGGAGAGGAGCTACATGTAGGGAGCTACAGGAAGGGAGCTACAGGGAGGGAGCTGCAGGGAGGTAGTTACTGGAAGCGAGCTGCAGCGAGGGAGCTGCAGGTTGGGAGCTGCAGGGAGGGAGCTGCAGGAGGAGAGTTGCAGGAGGTTTGCTACATGGATGGAGCTGCCGGGAGGGGAGCTGCATTTAGGGTGCTGCAGAGAGGCAGCTGCAGGGAGGGAGCAGCAGGAGCGGACCTGCAGGGATGGAGCAGCAGAGAGGGAGCTGCAGGAGGGGAACTCAATGGAGGGAGCTACAGGAAGGCATCTACAGGGAGGGAGATGCAGGGAGGGAGCTACAGGGAGGGAGATGCAGGAGGGGAGCTGCAGGAAGGGAGCTGCAGGAAGGGAGCTGCAAGAGGGGAGCTGCAAGAGGGAGGCTGCAGGAAAGGCGCTGCAAGGCGTGAGCTGCCGGGTGGGGAGCTGAAGGATGGTAGCTGCATGAGTGGAGCTACAGGAAGGGAGCTGCAGGAAGGGTGCTGCAGGAGAGGAGCTACAGGGATGGAGCTGCAGGAGGGGAGCTACAGGAAGGGAGCTGCTGGGAGGGAGCTGCAGGAAGGGAGATGCAGGAAGGGAGATGCAAGAAGGGAGCTACATGGAGGGAGCTACAGGAAGGGAGTTACATGGAGGGAGCTACAGGAAGGGAGCTACAGTGAGGGTGCTGCAGGGAGGGAGATGCAGTGAGGTGAGCTGCAGGGAGGGAGCTGCAGGAAGGGTGCTACAGGGAGGGAGCTGCAGGAAGGGAGCTGCAGGAAGGGAGCTGCAGAAAGGGAGCTGCAGAAAGGGAGCTGCAGAAAGGGAGCTGCAGAAAGGGAGCTGCAGGGAGGGAGCTGCAGGGAGGGAGCTGCAGGGAGGGAGCTGCAGGAAGGGAGCTGCTGGAGGGGAGCTAGTGGAAGCGAGCTGCAGGGAGGGAGCTGCAGGGAGGGAGCTGCAGGAAGGGAGCTGCTGGAGGGGAGCTACTGGAAGCGAGCTGCAGGGAGGGAGCTGCAGGGAGGGAGCTGCATGGAGGGAGCTGCCGCGAGGGGAGCTGCAGGTAGGGAGTTGCAGAGAGGCAGCTGCAGGGAGGGAGCTGCAGGAGGGGACCTGCAGGGAGGAGCAGCATAGAGGGAGCTGCAGGAGGGGAACTACATGGAGGGAGCTACAGGAAGGGATCTACAGGGAGGGATTTGCAGGGAGGGAGCTGTAGGGAGTGAGCTGCAGGAGCGGAGCTGCAGGGAGTGAGCTACAGGAAGAGAGCTGCAGGGAGGGAGCTGCAGGGAGGGGAACTCAATGGAGGGAGCTACAGGAAGGCATCTACAGGGAGGGAGATGCAGGGAGGGAGCTACAGGGAGGGAGATGCAGGAGGGGAGCTGCAGGAAGGGAGCTGCAGGAAGGGAGCTGCAAGAGGGGAGCTGCAAGAGGGAGGCTGCAGGAAAGGCGCTGCAAGGCGTGAGCTGCAGGAAGGGAGCTGAAGGATGGTAGCTGCATGAGTGGAGCTACAGGAAGGGAGCTGCAGGAAGGGTGAGCTGCAGGAGAGGAGCTACAGGGATGGAGCTGCAGGAGGGGAGCTACAGGAGGGGAGCTACAGGAAGGGAGCTGCTGGGTGGGAGCTGCAGGAAGGGAGATGCAGGAAGGGAGCTACATGGAGGGAGCTACAGGAAGGGAGCTACAGGGAGGGAGCTGCTGGGAGGGAGCTGCAGGAAGGGAGCTGCAGAAAGGGAGCTGCAGGGAAGGAGCTGCAGGGAGGGAGCTGCAGGGAGGGAGCTGCAGGGAGGGAGCTGCAGGGAGGGAGCTGCAGGAAGGGAGCTGCTGGAGGGGAGCTACTGGAAGCGAGCTGCAGGGAGGGAGCTGCAGGGTGGGAGCTGCAGGGAGGGAGCTGCCGCGAGGGGAGCTGCAGGGAGGGAGCTACAGGAAGGGAGCTACAGGAAGGGAGCTGCAGGGAGGGAGCTGCATGGAGGGAGCTGCAGGGAGGGAGCAGCAGGAGGGGAGTTGCAGGAGGGGAGCTACCGGGAGGGAGCTGCAGGGAGGGAGCTACAGTGAGGTGAGCTGCAGGGAGGGAGCTGCAGCTAGGGAGCCGCAGGGAGGGAGCTGCCGAATGGGAGCGGCAGGGAGTGAGCTGCAGGGAGTGAGCTACAGGGAGGGAGCTGCAGGGAGGGAGCTGCATGGAGCGTGCTGCAGGAGAGGAGCTACATGTAGGGAGCTACAGGAAGGGAGCTACAGGGAGGGAGCTGCAGGGAGGGAGCTGCAGGGAGGGAGCTGCAGGAGGGGAGTTGCAGGAGGTTTGCTACATGGAGGGAGCTGCCGGGAGGGGAGCTGCATTTAGGGTGCTGCAGAGAGGGAGCAGCAGGAGCGGACCTGCAGGGATGGAGCAGCAGAGAGGGAGCTGCAGGAGGGGAACTCAATGGAGGGAGCTACAGGAAGGCATCTACAGGGAGGGAGATGCAGGGAGGGAGCTGCAGGAAGGGAGCTGCAGGGATTGAGCTGCAGGGAGGGAGCTGCAGGAAGGGAGCTGCAGGAAGGGAGCTGCAGGAAGGGAGCTGCAGGAAGGGAGCTGCAGGAAGGGAGCTGCCGGAAGGGAGCTGCAGGAAGGGAGCTGCAGGATGGGAGCTGCAGGGAGGGAGCTACAGGAAGGGAGCAGCAGGAGGGGAGCTGCAGGAGAGCTACAGGGAGGGAGCTACAGGGAGGGAGCTGCAGTGAGGTGAGCTGCAGGGAGGGAGCTGCAGCTAGGGAGCCGCAGGGAGGGAGCTGCTGGGAGGGAGCGGCAGGGAGTGAGCTGCAGGGAGGGAGCTACAGGGAGGGAGCTGCAGGGAGGGAGCTGCAGGGAGGGAGCTGCAGGAGGGGAGCTACTGGAAGCGAGCTGCAGGGAGGGAGCTGCAGGGTGGGAATTGCAGGGAGGGAGCTGCAGGAGGGGAGTTGCAGGAGGTTTGCTACATGGAGGGAGCTGCCGGGAGGGGAGCTGCATGGAGGGTGCTGCAGAGAGGCAGCTGCAGGGAGGGAGCAGCAGGAGGGGACCTGCAGGGATGGAGCAGCAGAGAGGGAGCTGCAGGAGGGGAACTCAATGGAGGGAGCTACAGGAAGGCATCTACAGGGAGGGAGCTGCAGGGCGGGAGCTACAGGGAGGGAGATGCAGGAGGGGAGCTGCAGGAAGGGAGCTGCAGGGAGGGAGCTGCAGGAGGGGAGCTGCAGGAGGGGAGCTACAGGGAGGGAGCTACATGGAGGGAGCTACAGGGAGGGAGCTGCAGGGAGGGAGCTACAGGGAGGGAGCTGCATGGAGCGTGCTGCAGGAGAGATGCTACATGTAGGGAGCTACAGGAAGGGAGCTACAGGGAGGGAGCTGCAGGGAGGGAGATGCAGTGAGGTGAGCTGCAGGGAGGGAGCTGCAGGAAGGGTGCTACAGGGAGGGAGCTGCAGGAAGGGAGCTGCAGGAGGAAGCTGCAGGGAGGGAGCTGCAGGAGGGGAACTACATGGAGGGAGCTACAGGAAGGGATCTACAGGGAGGGATTTGCAGGGAGAGAGCTACAGGGAGGAAGCGACAGGGAGGGAGCTGCAATGAAGGAGCTGCAGAAAGGGAGCTGCAGAAAGGGAGCTGCAGAAAGGGAGCTGCAGGGAGGGAGCTGCAGGGAGGGAGCTGCAGGGAGGGAGCTGAAGGGAGGGAGCTGAAGGGAGGGAGCTGCCGCGAGGGGAGCTGCAGGTAGGGAGTTGCAGAGAGGCAGCTGCAGGGAGGGAGCTGCAGGAGGGGACCTGCAGGGAGGAGCAGCAGAGAGGGAGCTGCAGGAGGGGAACTACATGGAGGGAGCTACAGGAAGGGATCTACAGGGAGGGATTTGCAGGGAGGGAGCTGCAGGGAGTGAGCTACAGGAAGAGAGCTACAGGGAGGGAGCTGCAGGGAGGGAGCTGCAGGAGGGGAGCTACAGGGAGGGAGCTGCAGGTAGGGAGCTGCAGGGAGGGAGCTGCAGGGAGGGAGCTGCAGGGAGGGAGCTGCAGGGAGGGAGCAGCAGGAGGGGAGTTGCAGGAGGGGAGCTACCGGGAGGGAGCTGCAGGGAGGGAGCTACAGGAAGGGAGCAGCAGGGAGGTGAGCTGCAGGGAGGGAGCTGCAGCTAGGGAGCCGCAGGGAGGGAGCTGCCGGATGGGAGCTGCAGACAGGGAGCTGCTGGGAGGGAGCGGCAGGGAGTGAGCTGCAGGGAGTGAGCTACAGGGAGGGAGCTACAGGGAGGGAGCTGCATGGAGCGTGCTGCAGGAGAGGAGCTACATGTAGGGAGCTACAGGAAGGGAGCTACAGGGAGGGAGCTGCAGGGAGGTAGCTACTGGAAGCGAGCTGCAGGGAGGGAGCTGCAGGTTGGGAGCAGCAGGGAGGGAGCTGCAGGAGGGGAGTTGCAGGAGATTTGCTACATGGAGGGAGCTGCCGGGAGGGGAGCTGCATTTAGGGTGCTGCAGAGAGGCAGCTGCAGGGAGGGAGCAGCAGGAGCGGACCTGCAGGGATGGAGCAGCAGAGAGGGAGCTGCAGGAGGGGAACTCAATGGAGGGAGCTACAGGAAGGCATCTACAGGGAGGGAGCTGCAGGGCGGGAGCTACAGGGAGGGAGATGCAGGGTTTGAGCTGCAGGAATGGAGCTGCAGGGAGGGAGCTACAGGGAGGGAGCTACAGGGAGGGAGCTGCAGGGAGGGAGTTGCACGAAGGGAGCTACTTGGGGGGAGCTACAGGGAGGGAGCTGCAGGGAGGGAGCTGCAGGAGGGGAGCTGCAGGGAGGGAGCTGCAGGGAGGGACCTGCTGGTAGGGAGCTGCAGGGAGGGAGCTGCAGGGAGGGAGCTGCAGGGAGGGAGCTGCAGGGAGGGAGCTGCAGGGAGGGAGCTGCAGGGAGGGAGTTGCAAGGAGGGACCTGCAGTTAGGGAGCTGCAGGGAGGGAGCTGCAGGGAGGGAGCTGCAGGGAGGGAGCTGCAGGGAGGGAGCTGCAGGAGGGCAGCTGCAGGAGGGGAGCTACCAGTAGGGAGCTGCAGGGAGGGAGCTGCAGGGAGGGAGTTGCACGAAGGGAGTTACTTGGGGGGAGCTACAGGGAGGGAGCTGCAGGGAGGGAGCTGCAGGGAGGGGAGCTGCAGGGAGGGAGCTGCAGGGAGGGACCTGCAGGGAGGGACCTGCAGGTAGGGAGCTGCAGGGAGGGAGCTGCAGGGAGGGAGCTGCAGGGAGGGAGCTGCAGGGAGGGAGCTGCAGGGAGGGAGCTGCAGGGAGGGAGCTGCAGGGAGGGAGCTGCAGGGAGGGAGCTACAGGGAGGGAGCTGCAGGGAGGGAGCTGCAGGGAGGGAGCTGCAGGAAGGGACCTGCAGTTAGGGAGCTGCAGGGAGGGAGCTGCAGGGAGGGAGCTGCAGGGAGGGAGCTGCAGGGAGGGAGCTACAGGGAGGGAGCTGCAGGAGGGGAGTTGCAGGAGGTTTGCTACATGGAGGGAGCTGCCGGGAGGGGAGCTGCATGGAGGGTGCTGCAGAGAGGCAGCTGCAGGGAGGGGAGCAGCAGGAGGGGACCTGCAGGGATGGAGCAGCAGAGAGGGAGCTGCAGGGAGGGAGCAGCAGAGAGGGAGCTGCAGGTGGGGAACTCAATGGAGGGAGCTACAGGAAGGCATCTACAGGGACGGAGCTGCAGGGAGGGAGCTACAGGGAGGGAGATGCAGGAGGGGAGCTGCAGGAAGGGAGCTGCAGGGAGGGAGCTGCATGGACGGAGCTGCAGGGAGGGAGCAGCAGGAGGGGAGTTGCAGGAAGGGAGCTGCAGGGAGGGAGCTGCAGGGAGGGAGCTGCAGGGAGGGAGCTGCAGGGAGGGAGCTGCAGGGATGGAGCTGCAGGCAGGGAGCTGCAGGGAGGGAGCAGCAGGAGGGGAGCTACCGGGAGGGAGCTGCAGGGAGGGAGCTAGAGGGAAGGAGCTGCAGGAGGGACCTGCAGGGAGGGAGCTGCAGGGAGGGAGCTGCAGGGATGGAGCTGCAGGTAGGGAGCTGCAGGGAGGGAGCTGCAGTGAGGGAGCTGCAGGGATGGAGCTGCAGGGTGGGAGCTACAGGGAGGGAGCTACAGGGATGGAGCTGCAGGGAGGGAGCTGCAGGGAGGGAGCTACAGGACGGGAGCTGCCGGGAGGGAGCTGCAGGAGGGGAGTTGCAGGAGGTTTGCTACATGGAGGGGAGCTGCCGGGAGGGGAGCTGCATGGAGGGTGCTGCAGAGAGGCAGCTGCAGGGAGGTAGCAGCAGGAGGGGAACTGCCGGGATGGAGCAGCAGAGAGGGAGCTGCAGGAGGGGAACTCAATGGAGGGAGCTACAGGAAGGCATCTACAGGGAGGGAGCTGCAGGGCGGGAGCTACAGGGAGGGAGATGCAGGAGGGGAGCTACTGGGAGGGAGCTACAGGGAGGGAGCTACAGGGAGGGAGCTGCAGGAGAGATGCTACATGTAGGGAGCTACAGGAAGGGAGCTACAGGGAGGGAGCTGCAGGAGGGGAGCTGCAGGAGGGGAGCTGCAGGGAGGGAGCTGCAGGGAGGGAGCTGCAGGGAGGGAGCTGCATGGAGGGAGCTGCAGGGAAGTAGCTACTGGAAGCGAGCTGCAGGGAGGGAGCTGCAGGTTGGGAGCTGCAGGGAGGGAGCTGCAGGAGGGGAGTTGCAGGAGGTTTTCTACATGGAGGGAGCTGCCGGGAGGGGAGCTGCATTTAGGGTGCTGCAGAGAGGCAGCTGCAGGGAGGGAGCAGCAGAAGCGGACCTGCAGGGATGGAGCAGCTGAGAGGGAGCTGCAGGAGGGGAACTCAATGGAGGGAGCTACAGGAAGGCATCTACAGGGAGGGAGCTGCAGGGCGGGAGCTACAGGGAGGGAGATGCAGGAGGGGAGCTGCAGGAAGGGAGCTGCAGGGATTGAGCTGCAGGAAGGGAGCTGCAGGAAGGGAGCTGCAGGAAGGGAGCTGCAGGAAGGGAGCTGCAAGAAGGGAGCTGCAGGAAGGGAGCTACAGGAAGGGAGCTGCAGGAAGGGAGCTACAGGGAGGGAGTTGCAGGAAGGGAGCAGCAGGAGGGGAGCTGCAGGAGAGCTACAGGGAGGGAGCTGCAGTGAGGTGAGCTGCAGGGAGGGAGCGGCAGCTAGGGAGCCGCAGGGAGGGAGCTGCTGGGAGGGAGCGGCAGGGAGTGAGCTGCAGGGAGGGAGCTACAGGGAGGGAGCTGCATGGAGCATGCTGCAGGAGAGGAGCTACATGTAGGGAGCTACAGGAAGGGAGCTACAGGGAGGGAGCTGCAGGGAGGGAGCTACTGGAAGCGAGCTGCAGGGAGGGAGCTGCAGGGAGGGAGCTGCAGGGAGGGAGCTGCAGGGAGGGAGCTGCAGGAGGGGAGTTGCAGGAGGTTTGCTACATGGAGGGAGCTGCCGGGAGGGGAGCTGCATGGAGCGTGCTGCAGAGAGGCAGCTGCAGGGAGGGAGCAGCAGGAGGGGACCTGCAGGGATGGAGCAGCAGAGAGGGAGCTGCAGGAGGGGAACACAATGGAGGGAGCTACAGGAAGGCATCTACAGGAGGGAGCTGCAGGGCGGGAGATACAGGGAGGGAGATGCAGGAGGGGATCTGCAGGAAGGGAGCTGCAGGAGGGGAGCTGCAGGAGGGGATCTGCAGGGAGGGAGCTACAGGGAGGGAGCTACAGGGAGGGAGCTACAGGGAGGGAGCTACAGGGAGGGAGCTGCATGGAGCGTGCTGCAGTTGGGGAGCTACAGTGAGGGTGCTGCAGGGAGGGAGATGCAGTGAGGTGAGCTGCAGGGAGGGAGCTGCAGGAAGGGAGCTGCAGGAGGGGACCTGCAGGAGGAAGCTGCAGGGAGGGAGCTGCAGGAGGGGACCTGCAGGGAGGAGCAGCAGAGAGGGAGCTGCAGGAGGGGAACTACATGGAGGGAGCTACAGGAAGGCATCTACAGGGAGGGATTTGCAGGGAGAGAGCTGTAGGGAGGGAGCTGCAGGAGCGGAGCTGCAGGGAGGGAGCTGCATGGAGTGAGCAACAGGAAGAGAGCTGCAGGGAGGGAGCTGCAGGGAGGGAAATGCAGGACGAAGCTGCAGGAGTGGAGCTGCAGGGAGGAAGCGACAGGGAGGGAGCTGCAGTGAAGGAGCTGCAGAAAGGGAGCTGCAGAAAGGGAGCTGCAGAAAGGGAGCTGCAGAAAGGGAGCTGCAGAAAGGGAGCTGCAGGGAGGGAGCTGCAGGGAGGGAGCTGCAGGGAGGGAGCTGCAGGGAGGGAGCTGAAGGGAGGGAGCTGAAGGGAGGGAGCTGCAGGGAGGGAGCTGCAGGGAGGGAGATGCAGGGAGGGAGCTGCAGGATGGGAGCAGCTGGAGGGGAGCTATTGGAAGCGAGCTGCAGGGAGGGAGCTGCAGGGAGGGAGCTGCAGGGAGGGAGCTGCCGCGAGGGGAGCTGCAGGGAGGGAGCTGCAGGGAGGGAGCTGCAGGGAGGGAGCTGCAGGAGGGGACCTGCAGGGAGGAGCAGCAGAGAGGGAGCTGCAGGAGGGGAACTACATGGAGGGAGCTACAGGAAGGGATCTACAGGGAGGGATTTGCAGGGAGGGAGCTGTAGGGAGTGAGCTGCAGGAGCGGAGCTGCAGGGAGGGAGCTGCAGGGAGTGAGCTACAGGAAGAGAGCTGCAGGGAGGGAGCTGCAGGGAGGGAGTTGCACGAAGGGAGCTACTTGGGGGGAGCTACAGGGAGGGAGCTGCAGGGAGGGAGCTGCAGGGAGGGAGCTGCAGGGAGGGAGCCTCAGGTAGGGAGCTGCAGGGAGGGACCTGCAGGGAGGGAGCTGCAGGGAGGGAGCTGCAGGGAGGGAGCTACAGGGAGGGAGCTACAGGGAGGGAGCTGCAGTGAGGTGAGCTGCAGGGAGGGAGCTGCAGCTAGGGAGCCGCAGGGAGGGAGCTGCCGGATGGGAGCTGCAGACACGGAGCGGCAGGGAGTGAGCTGCAGGGAGTGAGCTACAGGGAGAGAGATGCAGGAGGGGAGCTGCAGGAGGGGAGCTGCAGGAAGGAAGCTGCAGGATGGGAGCTACAGGAAGGGAGCTGCAGGAAGGGAGCTACAGGGAGGGAGCTACAGGGAGGGAGCTGCAAGGAGGGAGCTGCAGGGAGGGAGCTGCAGGGAGGGAGCTGCAGGGAGGGAGCTGCAGGGAGGGAGCTGCAGGGAGGGAGCTGCAGGGAGGGAGCTGCAGGGAGGGAGCTACAGGGAGGCAGCTGCAGGGAGGGAGCTGCAGGGAGGGAGCTGCAGGGAGGGAGCTGCAGGGAGGGAGCTGCAGGGAGGGAGCTACAGGGAGGGAGCTGCAGGAGGGGATTTGCAGGAGGTTTGCTACATGGAGGGAGCTGCCGGGAGGGGAGCTGCATGGAGGGTGCTGCAGAGAGGCAGCTGCAGGGAGGGAGCAGCAGGAGGGGACCTGCAGGGATGGAGCAGCAGAGAGGGAGCTGCAGGAGGGGAACTCAATGGAGGGAGCTACAGGAAGGCATCTACAGGGAGGGAGCTGCAGGGAGGGAGCTACAGGGAGGGAGATGCAGGAAGGGAGCTGCAGGGAGGGAGCTGCATGGACGGAGCTGCAGGGAGGGAGCAGCAGGAGGGGAGTTGCAGGAAGGGAGCTGCAGGGAGGGAGCTGCAGGGAGAGAGCTGCAGGGAGGGAGCTGCAGGAAGGGAGCTGCAGGGAGGGAGCTGCAGAGAGGGAGCTGCAGGGAGGGAGCAGCAGGAGGGGAGCTGCAGGAGAGCTACAGGGAGGGAGCTGCAGGGAGGTACCTGCAGGTAGGGAGCTGCAGGTAGGGAGCTGCAGGTAGGGAGCTGCAGGGAGGGAGCTGCAGTGAGGGAGCTGCAGGGAGGAAGCTGCAGGGAGGGAGCTGCAGGAGGGGAGTTGCAGGAGGTTTGCTACATGGAGGGAGCGGCCGGGAGGGGAGCTGCATGGAGGGTGCTGCAGAGAGGCAGCTGCAGGGAGGGAGCAGCAGAGAGGGAGCTGCAGGAGGGGAACTCAATGGAGGGAGCTACAGGAAGGCATCTACAGGGAGGGAGCTGCAGGGCGGGAGCTACAGGGCGGGAGATGCAGGAGGGGAGCTGCAGGTGGGGAGCAACAGGGAGGGAGCTGCAGGGAGCGAGCAACAGGGAGGGAGCTGCATGGAGCGTGCTGCAGGAGAGATGCTACATGTAGGGAGCTACAGGAAGGGAGCTACAGTGAGGTTGCTGCAGGGAGGGAGATGCAGTGAGGTGAGCTGCAGGGAGGGAGCTGCAGCTAGGGAGCCGCAGGGAGGGAGCTGCCGGATGGGAACTGCAGACAGGGAGCTGCTGGGAGGGGAGCGGCAGGGAGTGAGCTGCAGGGAGTGAGCTACAGGGAGGGAGCTGCAGGGAGGTAGCTACTGGAAGCGAGCTGCAGGGACGGAGCTGCAGGTTGGGAGCTGCAGGGAGGGAGCTGCAGGGAGGGAGCAGCAGGAGCGGACCTGCAGGGATGGAGCAGCAGAGAGGGAGCTGCAGGAGGGGAACTCAATGGAGGGAGCTACAGGAAGGCATCAACAGGGAGGGAGCTGCAGGGCGGGAGCTACAGGGAGGGAGATGCAGGAAGGGAGCTGCACGAAGGGAGCTACTTGGGGGGAGCTACACGGAGGGAGCTGCAGGGAGGGACCTGCAGGAAGGGAGTTGCAGGGAGGGACCTGCAGTTAGGGAGCTGCAGGGAGGGAGCTCCAGGAGGGGAGTTGCAGGAGGTTTGCTACATGGAGGGAGCTGCCGGGAGGGGAGCTGCATGGAGGGTGCTGCAGAGAGGCAGCTGCAGGGAGGGAGCAGCAGGAGGGGACCTGCAGGGATGGAGCAGCAGAGAGGGAGCTGCAGGAGGGGAACTCAATGGAGGGAGCTACAGGAAGGCATCTACAGGGAGGGAGCTGCAGGGAGGGAGCTACAGGGAGGGAGATGCAGGAGGGGAGCTGCAGGAAGGGAGCTGCAGGGAGGGAGCTGCAGGGAGGGAGCTGCAGGAAGGGAGCTGCTGGGAGGGAGCTGCAGGGAGGGAGTTGCAGGAAGGGAGCTGCAGGGAGGGAGCTGCAGGGAGGGAGCTGCAGGGAGGGAGCTGCAGGGAGGGAGCTGCAGGTAGGGAGCTGCAGGTAGGGAGCTGCAGGGAGGAAGCTGCAGGGAGGGAGCAGCAGGAGGGGAGCTACCGGGAGGGAGCTGCAGGGAGGGAGCAGCAGGAGGGGAGCTGCAGGAGAGCTACAGGGAGGGAGCTACAGGGAGGGAGCTGCAGGTAGGGAGCTGCAGGGAGGGAGCTGCAGTGAGGGAGCTGCAGTGAGGGAGCTGCAGGAATGGAGCTGCAGGGAGGGAGCTGCAGGGTGGGAGCTACAGGGATGGAGCTACATGTAGGGAGCTACAGGACGGGAGCTGCCGGGAGGGAGCTGTAGGGTGGGAGCTGCAGGGAGGGTGCTGCAGGGAGGAAGCTGCAGGGAGGGAGCTGCAGGAGGGGAGTTGCAGGAGGTTTGCTACATGGAGGGAGCTGCCGGGAGGGGAGCTGCATGGAGGGTGCTGCAGAGAGGCAGCTGCAGGGAGGGAGCAGCAGGAGGGGACCTGCAGGGATAGAGCAGCAGAGAGGGAGCTGCAGGAGGGGAACTCAATGGAGGGAGCTACAGGAAGGCATCTACAGGGAGGGAGGTGCAGGGCGGGAGCTACAGGGAGGGAGATGCAGGAGGGGAGCTGCAGGAAGGGAGCTGCAGGATGGGAGCTGCAGGAGGGGAGCTGCAGGTGGGGAGCTGCAGGTGGGGAGCTACAGGGAGGGAGCTACAGGGAGGGAGCTGCAGGGAGGGAGCTGCAGGAGGGGAGTTGCAGGAGGGGAGCTGCCGGGAGGAGATGCAGTGAGGTGAGCTACAGGGAGGGAGCTGCAGGGAGGGAGCTGCAGCTAGGGAGCTGCCGGATGGGAGCTGCAGACAGGGAGCTGCTGGGAGGGAGCGGCAGGGAGTGAGCTGCAGGGAGTGAGCTGCAGGGAGTGAGCTACAGGGAGCGAGCTACAGGGAGGGAGCTGCATGGAGCGTGCTGCAGGAGAGGAGCTACATGTAGGGAGCTACAGGAAGGGAGCTACAGGGAGGGAGCTGCAGGGAGGGAGCTGCAGGGATGGAGCTGCAGGGAGGGAGCTGCAGGGAGGGAGCTACAGGGAGGGAGCTGCATGGAGCATGCTGCAGGAGAGGAGCTACATGTAGGGAGCTACAGGAAGGGAGCTACAGGGAGGGAGCTGCAGGGAGGTAGCTACTGGAAGCGAGCTGCAGGGAGGGAGCTGCAGGTTGGGAGCTGCAGGGAGGGAGCTGCAGGAGGGGAGTTGCAGGAGGTTTGCTAAATGGAGGGAGCTGCCGGGAGGGGAGCTGCATTTAGGGTGCTGCAGAGAGGCAGCTGCAGGGAGGGAGCAGCAGGAGCGGACCTGCAGGGATGGAGCAGCAGAGAGGGAGCTGCAGGAGGGGAACTCAATGGAGGGAGCTACAGGAAGGCATCTACAGGGAGGGAGATGCAGGGAGGGAGTTACAGGGAGGGAGATGCAGGAGGGGAGCTGCAGGAAGGGAGCTGCAGGAAGGGAGCTGCAGGAAGGGAGCTGCAGGAAGGGAGCTGCAGGAAGGGAGCTGCAGGAAGGGAGCTGCAGGAAGGGAGCTGCAGGAAGGGAGCTGCAGGATGGGAGCTACAGGAAGGGAGCTGCAGGAAGGGAGCTACAGGGAGGGAGCTGCTGGGAGGGAGCTGCAGGGAGGCAGCTACAGGAAGGGAGCAGCAGGAGGGGAGCTGCAGGAGAGCTACAGGGAGGGAGCTGCAGGGAGGGAGCTGCAGCTAGGGAGCCGCAGGGAGGGAGCTGCTGGGAGGGAGCGGCAGGGAGTGAGCTGCAGGGAGGGAGCTGCAGGGAGGGAGCTGCAGGGAGGGAGCTACAGGGAGGGAGCTGCATGGAGCATGCTGCAGGAGAGGAGCTACATGTAGGGAGCTACAGGAAGGGAGCTGCAGGGAGGGAGCTGCAGGGAGTGAGCTACTGGAAGCGAGCTGCAGGGAGGGAGCTGCAGGGAGGGAGCTGCAGGGAGGGAGCTGCAGGGAGGGAGCTGCAGGAGGGGAGATGCAGGAGGTTTGCTACATGGAGGGAGCTGCCGGGAGGGGAGCTGCATGGAGCGTGCTGCAGAGAGGCAGCTGCAGGGAGGGAGCAGCAGGAGGGGACCTGCAGCGATGGAGCAGCAGAGAGGAGCTACAGGAAGGGAGCTGCAGGAAGGGAGCTGCCGGGAGGGGAGCTGCAGGTAGGGAGTGGCAGAGAGGCAGCTGCAGGGAGGAAGCTGCAGGAGGGGAACTACATGGAGGGAGCTACAGGAAGGGATCTACAGGGAGGGATTTGCAGGGAGAGAGCTGCAGGGAGGGAGCTGCAGGGAGTGAGCTACAGGAAGAGAGCTGCAGGGAGGGAGCTGCAGGGAGGGAGTTGCATGAAGGGAGCTACTTGGGGGGAGCTACAGGGAGGGAGCTGCAGGGAGGGAGCTGCAGGAGGGGAGCTACAGGGAGGGAGCTGCAGGTAGGGAGCTGCAGGGAGGGATCTGCAGGTAGGGAGCTGCAGGAAGGTAGCTGCAGGGAGGGAGCTGCAGGGAGGGATCTGCAGGGAGGGAGCTGCAGGGAGGGAGCTGCAGGGAGGGAGCTGCAGGAAGGGAGCTGCAGGGAGGGAGCTGCAAGGAGGGAGCTGCTGGATGGGAGTTGCAGGGAGGGACCTGCAGGTAGGGAGCTGCAGGGAGGGAGCTGCAGTGAGGGAGCTGCAGGGATGGAGCTGCAGGGAGGGAGCTGCAGGGTGGGAGCTGCAGGGAGGGAGCTGCAGGAGGGGAGTTGCAGGAGGTTTGCTACATGGAGGGAGCTGCCGGGAGGGGAGCTGCATGGAGGGTGCTGCAGAGAGGCAGCTGCAGGGAGGGAGCAGCAGGAGGGGACCTGCAGGGATGGAGCAGCAGAGAGGGAGCTGCAGGAGGTGAACTCAATGGAGGGAGCTACAGGAAGGCATCTACAGGGAGGGAGCTGCAGGGCGGGAGCTACAGGGAGGGAGATGCTGGAGGGGAGCTGCAGGAAGGGAGCTGCAGGGAGTGAGCTACAGGAAGAGAGCTGCAGGGAGGGAGCTACAGGAAGGGAGCTGCAGGGAGGGAGCTGCAGGGAGTGAGCTACAGGAAGAGAGCTGCAGGGAGGGAGCTGCAGGGAGGGAGCTGCAGGAGGGGAGCTGCAGGGAGGGAGCTGCAG
This sequence comes from Isurus oxyrinchus, assembly GCA_026770705.1. Classification (NCBI taxonomy): domain Eukaryota; kingdom Metazoa; phylum Chordata; class Chondrichthyes; order Lamniformes; family Lamnidae; genus Isurus; species Isurus oxyrinchus. The sequence continues at coordinate 241,001 of JANJGN010000012.1, forward strand.
GTAGGGAGCTGCAGGGAGGGACCTGTAGGGAGGGAGCTGCAGGGAGGGAGCTGCAGGTAGGGAGCTGCAGGGAGGGAGCTGCAGGGAGGGAGCTGCAGGGAGGGAGCCGCAGGGAGGGAGCTGCCGGGAGGGGAGCTGCATTTAGGCTGCTGCAGAGAGGCAGCTGCAGGGATGGAGCAGCAGAGAGGGAGCTGCAGGAGGGGAACTCAATGGAGGGAGCTGCAGGAAGGGATCTACAGGGAGGGAGCTGCAGGAGAGGAGCTACATGTAGGGAGCTACAGGAAGGGAGCTACAGGGAGGGAGCTACAGGGAGGGAGCTGCAGGAGAGGAGCTACATGTAGGGAGCTACAGGAAGGGAGCTACAGGGAGGGAGCTGCAGGGAGGGAGCTGCAGGTTGGGAGCTGCAGGGAGGGAGCTGCAGGGAGGGAGCTGCAGGGAGGGAGCCGCAGGGAGGGAGCTGCAGGGAGGGAGCTGCAGGTTGGGAGCTGCAGGGAGGGAGCTGCAGGAGGGGAGTTGCAGGAGGTTTGCTACATGGAGGGAGCTGCCGGGAGGGGAGCTGCATGGAGGGTGCTGCAGAGAGGCAGCTGCAGGGAGGGAGCTGCTGGGAGGGAGCTGCAGGGAGGCAGCTACAGGAAGGGAGCAGCAGGAGGGGAGCTGCAGGAGAGCTACAGGGAGGGAGCTGCAGGGAGGGAGCTGCAGCTAGGGAGCCGCAGGGAGGGAGCTGCTGGGAGGGAGCGGCAGGGAGTGAGCTGCAGGGAGGGAGCTGCAGGGAGGGAGCTGCAGGGAGGGAGCTACAGGGAGGGAGCTGCATGGAGCATGCTGCAGGAGAGGAGCTACATGTAGGGAGCTACAGGAAGGGAGCTGCAGGGAGGGAGCTGCAGGGAGTGAGCTACTGGAAGCGAGCTGCAGGGAGGGAGCTGCAGGGAGGGAGCTGCAGGGAGGGAGCTGCAGGGAGGGAGCTGCAGGAGGGGAGATGCAGGAGGTTTGCTACATGGAGGGAGCTGCCGGGAGGGGAGCTGCATGGAGCGTGCTGCAGAGAGGCAGCTGCAGGGAGGGAGCAGCAGGAGGGGACCTGCAGCGATGGAGCAGCAGAGAGGAGCTACAGGAAGGGAGCTGCAGGAAGGGAGCTGCCGGGAGGGGAGCTGCAGGTAGGGAGTGGCAGAGAGGCAGCTGCAGGGAGGAAGCTGCAGGAGGGGAACTACATGGAGGGAGCTACAGGAAGGGATCTACAGGGAGGGATTTGCAGGGAGAGAGCTGCAGGGAGGGAGCTGCAGGGAGTGAGCTACAGGAAGAGAGCTGCAGGGAGGGAGCTGCAGGGAGGGAGTTGCATGAAGGGAGCTACTTGGGGGGAGCTACAGGGAGGGAGCTGCAGGGAGGGAGCTGCAGGAGGGGAGCTACAGGGAGGGAGCTGCAGGTAGGGAGCTGCAGGGAGGGATCTGCAGGTAGGGAGCTGCAGGAAGGTAGCTGCAGGGAGGGAGCTGCAGGGAGGGATCTGCAGGGAGGGAGCTGCAGGGAGGGAGCTGCAGGGAGGGAGCTGCAGGAAGGGAGCTGCAGGGAGGGAGCTGCAAGGAGGGAGCTGCTGGATGGGAGTTGCAGGGAGGGACCTGCAGGTAGGGAGCTGCAGGGAGGGAGCTGCAGTGAGGGAGCTGCAGGGATGGAGCTGCAGGGAGGGAGCTGCAGGGTGGGAGCTGCAGGGAGGGAGCTGCAGGAGGGGAGTTGCAGGAGGTTTGCTACATGGAGGGAGCTGCCGGGAGGGGAGCTGCATGGAGGGTGCTGCAGAGAGGCAGCTGCAGGGAGGGAGCAGCAGGAGGGGACCTGCAGGGATGGAGCAGCAGAGAGGGAGCTGCAGGAGGTGAACTCAATGGAGGGAGCTACAGGAAGGCATCTACAGGGAGGGAGCTGCAGGGCGGGAGCTACAGGGAGGGAGATGCTGGAGGGGAGCTGCAGGAAGGGAGCTGCAGGGAGTGAGCTACAGGAAGAGAGCTGCAGGGAGGGAGCTACAGGAAGGGAGCTGCAGGGAGGGAGCTGCAGGGAGTGAGCTACAGGAAGAGAGCTGCAGGGAGGGAGCTGCAGGGAGGGAGCTGCAGGAGGGGAGCTGCAGGGAGGGAGCTGCAGGTAGGGAGCTGCAGGGAGGGACCTGTAGGGAGGGAGCTGCAGGGAGGGAGCTGCAGGTAGGGAGCTGCAGGGAGGGAGCTGCAGGGAGGGAGCTGCAGGGAGGGAGCCGCAGGGAGGGAGCTGCCGGGAGGGGAGCTGCATTTAGGCTGCTGCAGAGAGGCAGCTGCAGGGATGGAGCAGCAGAGAGGGAGCTGCAGGAGGGGAACTCAATGGAGGGAGCTGCAGGAAGGGATCTACAGGGAGGGAGCTGCAGGAGAGGAGCTACATGTAGGGAGCTACAGGAAGGGAGCTACAGGGAGGGAGCTACAGGGAGGGAGCTGCAGGAGAGGAGCTACATGTAGGGAGCTACAGGAAGGGAGCTACAGGGAGGGAGCTGCAGGGAGGGAGCTGCAGGTTGGGAGCTGCAGGGAGGGAGCTGCAGGGAGGGAGCTGCAGGGAGGGAGCCGCAGGGAGGGAGCTGCAGGGAGGGAGCTGCAGGTTGGGAGCTGCAGGGAGGGAGCTGCAGGAGGGGAGTTGCAGGAGGTTTGCTACATGGAGGGAGCTGCCGGGAGGGGAGCTGCATGGAGGGTGCTGCAGAGAGGCAGCTGCAGGGAGGGAGCAGCAGGAGCGGACCTGCAGGGATGGAGCAGCAGAGAGGGAGCTGCAGGAGGGGAACTCAATGGAGGGAGCTACAGGAAGGCATCTACAGGGAGGGAGCTGCAGGGCGGGAGCTACAGGGAGGGAGATGCAGGAGGGGAGCTACAGTGAGGGTGCTGCAGGGAGGGAGATGCAGTGAGGTGAGCTGCAGGGAGTGAGCTGCAGGGAGGGAGCTGCAGGGAGGGAGCTGCAGGAGGGGAGTTGCAGGAGGTTTGCTACATGGAGGGAGCTGCCGGGAGGGGAGCTGCATGGAGCGTGCTGCAGAGAGGCAGCTGCAGGGAGGGAGCAGCAGGAGGGGACCTGCAGCGATGGAGCAGCAGAGAGGAGCTACAGGAAGGGAGCTGCAGGAAGGGAGCTACAGGGAGGGAGCTGCCGGGAGGGGAGCTGCAGGTAGGGAGTGGCAGAGAGGCAGCTGCAGGGAGGAAGCTGCAGGAGGGGAACTACATGGAGGGAGCTACAGGAAGGGATCTACAGGGAGGGATTTGCAGGGAGAGAGCTGCAGGGAGGGAGCTGCAGGGAGTGAGCCACAGGAAGAGAGCTGCAGGGAGGGAGCTACAGGGAGGGAGATGCAGGGAGGGAGCTGCAGGGAGGGAGCTGCAGGAGGGGAGCTACAGGGAGGGAGCTGCAGGTAGGGAGCTGCAGGTAGGGAGCTGCAGGGAGGGATCTGCAGGTAGAGAGCTGCAGGAAGGTAGCTGCAGGGAGGGAGCTGCAGGGAGGGAGCTGCAGTGAGGGAGCTGCAGGGATGGAGCTGCAGGGAGGGAGCTGCAGGGTGGGAGCTGCAGGGAGGGAGCTGCAGGAGGGGAGTTGCAGGAGGTTTGCTACATGGAGGGAGCTGCCGGGAGGGGAGCTGCATGGAGGGTGCTGCAGAAAGGCAGCTGCAGGGAGGGAGCAGCAGGAGGGGACCTGCAGGGATGGAGCAGCAGAGAGGGAGCTGCAGGAGGTGAACTCAATGGAGGGAGCTACAGGAAGGCATCTACAGGGAGGTAGCTGCAGGGCGGGAGCTACTGGGAGGGAGATGCTGGAGGGGAGCTGCAGGGATTGAGCTACAGGAAGAGAGCTGCAGGGAGGGAGCTACAGGAAGGGAGCTGCAGGAAGGGAGCTGCAGGGAGTGAGCTACAGGAAGAGAGCTGCAGGGAGGGAGCTGCAGGGAGGGAGCTGCAGGAGGGGAGCTGCAGGGAGGGAGCTGCAGGTAGGGAGCTGCAGGGAGGGAGCTGCAGGGAGGGAGCTGCAGGGAGGGAGCTGCAGGGAGGGAGCTGCAGGGAGGGAGCTGCAGGGAGGGAGCTGCAGGGAGGGAGCTGCAGGGAGGGAGCCGCAGGGAGGGAGCTGCCGGGAGGGGAGCTGCATTTAGGCTGCTGCAGAGAGGCAGCTGCAGGGAGGGAGCAGCAGGAGCGGACATGCAGGGATGGAGCAGCAGAGAGGGAGCTGCAGGAGGGGAACTCAATGGAGGGAGCTGCAGGAAGGGAGCTGCAGGGTTTGAGCTGCAGGAGGGGAGCTGCTGGAGGGGAGCTGCAGGAATGGAGCTGCAGGAATGGAGCTGCAGGGAGGGAGCTGCAGGAGGGGAGCTGCAGGAGGGGAGCTGCAGGGAGGGAGCTACAGGGAGGGAGCTGCAGGAGAGGAGCTACATGTAGGGAGCTACAGGAAGGGAGCTACAGGAAGGGAGCTACAGGGAGGGAGCTGCAGGAGAGGAGCTACATGTAGGGAGCTACAGGAAGGGAGCTACAGGGAGGGAGCTGCAGGGAGGGAGCTGCAGGTTGGGAGCTGCAGGGAGGGAGCTGCAGGGAGGGAGCTGCAGGGAGGGAGCTGCAGGGAGGGAGCCGCAGGGAGGGAGCCGCAGGGAGGGAGCCGCAGGGAGGGAGCTGCAGGTTGGGAGCTGCAGGGAGGGAGCTGCAGGAGGGGAGTTGCAGGAGGTTTGCTACATGGAGGGAGCTGCCGGGAGGGGAGCTGCATGGAGGGTGCTGCAGAGAGGCAGCTGCAGGGAGGGAGCAGCAGGAGCGGACCTGCAGGGATGGAGCAGCAGAGAGGGAGCTGCAGGAGGGGAACTCAATGGAGGGAGCTACAGGAAGGCATCTACAGGGAGGGAGCTGCAGGGCGGGAGCTACAGGGAGGGAGATGCAGGAGGGGAGCTACAGTGAGGGTGCTGCAGGGAGGGAGATGCAGTGAGGTGAGCTGCAGGGAGTGAGCTGCAGGGAGGGAGCTGCAGGGAGGGAGCTGCAGGGAGGGAGCTGCAGGAGGGGAGTTGCAGGAGGTTTGCTACATGGAGGGATCTGCCGGGAGGGGAGCTGCATGGAGCGTGCTGCAGAGAGGCAGCTGCAGGGAGGGAGCAGCAGGAGGGGACCTGCAGCGATGGAGCAGCAGAGAGGAGCTACAGGAAGGGAGCTGCAGGAAGGGAGCTACAGGGAGGGAGCTGCCGGGAGGGGAGCTGCAGGTAGGGAGTGGCAGAGAGGCAGCTGCAGGGAGGAAGCTGCAGGAGGGGAACTACATGGAGGGAGCTACAGGAAGGGATCTACAGGGAGGGATTTGCAGGGAGAGAGCTGCAGGGAGGGAGCTGCAGGGAGTGAGCCACAGGAAGAGAGCTGCAGGGAGGGAGCTACAGGGAGGGAGCTGCAGGGAGGGAGCTGCAGGAAGGTAGCTGCAGGGAGGGAGCTGCAGTGAGGGAGCTGCAGGGAGGGATCTGCAGGTAGGGAGCTGCAGGAAGGTAGCTGCAGGGAGGGAGCTGCAGGGAGGGATCTGCAGGGAGGGAGCTGCAGGGAGGGAGCTGCAGGGAGGGAGCTGCAGGAAGGGAGCTGCAGGGAGGGAGCTGCAAGGAGGGAGCTGCTGGATGGGAGTTGCAGGGAGGGACCTGCAGGTAGGGAGCTGCAGGGAGGGAGCTGCAGTGAGGGAGCTGCAGGGATGGAGCTGCAGGGAGGGAGCTGCAGGGTGGGAGCTGCAGGGAGGGAGCTGCAGGAGGGGAGTTGCAGGAGGTTTGCTACATGGAGGGAGCTGCCGGGAGGGGAGCTGCATGGAGGGTGCTGCAGAGAGGCAGCTGCAGGGAGGGAGCAGCAGGAGGGGACCTGCAGGGATGGAGCAGCAGAGAGGGAGCTGCAGGAGGTGAACTCAATGGAGGGAGCTACAGGAAGGCATCTACAGGGAGGGAGCTGCAGGGCGGGAGCTACAGGGAGGGAGATGCTGGAGGGGAGCTGCAGGAAGGGAGCTGCAGGGAGTGAGCTACAGGAAGAGAGCTGCAGGGAGGGAGCTACAGGAAGGGAGCTGCAGGGAGGGAGCTGCAGGGAGTGAGCTACAGGAAGAGAGCTGCAGGGAGGGAGCTGCAGGGAGGGAGCTGCAGGAGGGGAGCTGCAGGGAGGGAGCTGCAGGTAGGGAGCTGCAGGGAGGGACCTGTAGGGAGGGAGCTGCAGGGAGGGAGCTGCAGGGAGGGAGCTGCAGGGAGGGAGCTGCAGGGAGGGAGCTGCAGGGAGGGAGCTGCAGGGAGGGCGCCGCAGGGAGGGAGCTGCCGGGAGGGGAGCTGCATTTAGGCTGCTGCAGAGAGGCAGCTGCAGGGATGGAGCAGCAGAGAGGGAGCTGCAGGAGGGGAACTCAATGGAGGGAGCTGCAGGAAGGGATCTACAGGGAGGGAGCTGCAGGAGAGGAGCTACATGTAGGGAGCTACAGGAAGGGAGCTACAGGGAGGGAGCTACAGGGAGGGAGCTGCAGGAGAGGAGCTACATGTAGGGAGCTACAGGAAGGGAGCTACAGGGAGGGAGCTGCAGGGAGGGAGCTGCAGGTTGGGAGCTGCAGGGAGGGAGCTGCAGGGAGGGAGCTGCAGGGAGGGAGCCGCAGGGAGGGAGCTGCAGGGAGCGAGCTGCAGGTTGGGAGCTGCAGGGAGGGAGCTGCAGGAGGGGAGTTGCAGGAGGTTTGCTACATGGAGGGAGCTGCCGGGAGGGGAGCTGCATGGAGGGTGCTGCAGAGAGGCAGCTGCAGGGAGGGAGCAGCAGGAGCGGACCTGCAGGGATGGAGCAGCAGAGAGGGAGCTGCAGGAGGGGAACTCAATGGAGGGAGCTACAGGAAGGCATCTACAGGGAGGGAGCTGCAGGGCGGGAGCTACAGGGAGGGAGATGCAGGAGGGGAGCTACAGTGAGGGTGCTGCAGGGAGGGAGATGCAGTGAGGTGAGCTGCAGGGAGTGAGCTGCAGGGAGGGAGCTGCAGGGAGGGAGCTGCAGGAGGGGAGTTGCAGGAGGTTTGCTACATGGAGGGAGCTGCCGGGAGGGGAGCTGCATGGAGCGTGCTGCAGAGAGGCAGCTGCAGGGAGGGAGCAGCAGGAGGGGACCTGCAGCGATGGAGCAGCAGAGAGGAGCTACAGGAAGGGAGCTGCAGGAAGGGAGCTACAGGGAGGGAGCTGCCGGGAGGGGAGCTGCAGGTAGGGAGTGGCAGAGAGGCAGCTGCAGGGAGGAAGCTGCAGGAGGGGAACTACATGGAGGGAGCTACAGGAAGGGATCTACAGGGAGGGATTTGCAGGGAGAGAGCTGCAGGGAGGGAGCTGCAGGGAGTGAGCCACAGGAAGAGAGCTGCAGGGAGGGAGCTACAGGGAGGGAGATGCAGGGAGGGAGCTGCAGGGAGGGAGCTGCAGGAGGGGAGCTGCAGGTTGGGAGCTGCAGGGAGGGAGCTGCAGGAGGGGAGTTGCAGGAGGTTTGCTACATGGAGGGAGCTGCCGGGAGGGGAGCTGCATGGAGGGTGCTGCAGAGAGGCAGCTGCAGGGAGGGAGCAGCAGGAGCGGACCTGCAGGGATGGAGCAGCAGAGAGGGAGCTGCAGGAGGGGAACTCAATGGAGGGAGCTACAGGAAGGCATCTACAGGGAGGGAGCTGCAGGGCGGGAGCTACAGGGAGGGAGATGCAGGGAGGGAGATGCAGTGAGGTGAGCTGCAGGGAGTGAGCTGCAGGGAGGGAGCTGCAGGGAGGGAGCTGCAGGGAGGGAGCTGCAGGAGGGGAGTTGCAGGAGGTTTGCTACATGGAGGGAGCTGCCGGGAGGGGAGCTGCATGGAGCGTGCTGCAGAGAGGCAGCTGCAGGGAGGGAGCAGCAGGAGGGGACCTGCAGCGATGGAGCAGCAGAGAGGAGCTACAGGAAGGGAGCTGCAGGAAGGGAGCTACAGGGAGGGAGCTGCCGGGAGGGGAGCTGCAGGTAGGGAGTGGCAGAGAGGCAGCTGCAGGGAGGAAGCTGCAGGAGGGGAACTACATGGAGGGAGCTACAGGAAGGGATCTACAGGGAGGGATTTGCAGGGAGAGAGCTGCAGGGAGGGAGCTGCAGGGAGTGAGCCACAGGAAGAGAGCTGCAGGGAGGGAGCTACAGGGAGGGAGCTGCAGGGAGGGAGCTGCAGGAAGGTAGCTGCAGGGAGGGAGCTGCAGGGAGGGAGCTGCAGTGAGGGAGCTGCAGGGAGGGATCTGCAGGTAGGGAGCTGCAGGAAGGTAGCTGCAGGGAGGGAGCTGCAGGGAGGGATCTGCAGGGAGGGAGCTGCAGGGAGGGAGCTGCAGGGAGGGAGCTGCAGGGAGGGAGCTGCAGTAAGGGAGCTGCAGGGAGGGAGCTGCAAGGAGGGAGCTGCTGGATGGGAGTTGCAGGGAGTGACCTGCAGGTAGGGAGCTGCAGGGAGGGAGCTGCAGTGAGGGAGCTGCAGGGATGGAGCTGCAGGGAGGGAGCTGCAGGGTGGGAGCTGCAGGGAGGGAGCTGCAGGAGGGGAGTTGCAGGAGGTTTGCTACATGGAGGGAGCTGCCGGGAGGGGAGCTGCATGGAGGGTGCTGCAGAGAGGCAGCTGCAGGGAGGGAGCAGCAGGAGGGGACCTGCAGGGATGGAGCAGCAGAGAGGGAGCTGCAGGAGGTGAACTCAATGGAGGGAGCTACAGGAAGGCATCTACAGGGAGGGAGCTGCAGGGCGGGAGCTACAGGGAGGGAGATGCTGGAGGGGAGCTGCAGGAAGGGAGCTGCAGGGAGTGAGCTACAGGAAGAGAGCTGCAGGGAGGGAGCTACAGGAAGGGAGCTGCAGGGAGGGAGCTGCAGGGAGTGAGCTACAGGAAGAGAGCTGCAGGGAGGGAGCTGCAGGGAGGGAGCTGCAGGAGGGGAGCTGCAGGGAGGGAGCTGCAGGTAGGGAGCTGCAGGGAGGGACCTGTAGGGAGGGAGCTGCAGGGAGGGAGCTGCAGGGAGGGAGCTGCAGGGAGGGAGCTGCAGGGAGGGAGCTGCAGGGAGGGAGCCGCAGGGAGGGAGCTGCCGGGAGGGGAGCTGCATTTAGGCTGCTGCAGAGAGGCAGCTGCAGGGATGGAGCAGCAGAGAGGGAGCTGCAGGAGGGGAACTCAATGGAGGGAGCTGCAGGAAGGGATCTACAGGGAGGGAGCTGCAGGAGAGGAGCTACATGTAGGGAGCTACAGGAAGGGAGCTACAGGGAGGGAGCTACAGGGAGGGAGCTGCAGGAGAGGAGCTACATGTAGGGAGCTACAGGAAGGGAGCTACAGGGAGGGAGCTGCAGGGAGGGAGCTGCAGGTTGGGAGCTGCAGGGAGGGAGCTGCAGGGAGGGAGCTGCAGGGAGGGAGCCGCAGGGAGGGAGCTGCAGGGAGGGAGCTGCAGGTTGGGAGCTGCAGGGAGGGAGCTGCAGGAGGGGAGTTGCAGGAGGTTTGCTACATGGAGGGAGCTGCCGGGAGGGGAGCTGCATGGAGGGTGCTGCAGAGAGGCAGCTGCAGGGAGGGAGCAGCAGGAGCGGACCTGCAGGGATGGAGCAGCAGAGAGGGAGCTGCAGGAGGGGAACTCAATGGAGGGAGCTACAGGAAGGCATCTACAGGGAGGGAGCTGCAGGGCGGGAGCTACAGGGAGGGAGATGCAGGAGGGGAGCTACAGTGAGGGTGCTGCAGGGAGTGAGATGCAGTGAGGTGAGCTGCAGGGAGTGAGCTGCAGGGAGGGAGCTGCAGGGAGGGAGCTGCAGGGAGGGAGCTGCAGGAGGGGAGTTGCAGGAGGTTTGCTACATGGAGGGAGCTGCCGGGAGGGGAGCTGCATGGAGCGTGCTGCAGAGAGGCAGCTGCAGGGAGGGAGCAGCAGGAGGGGACCTGCAGCGATGGAGCAGCAGAGAGGAGCTACAGGAAGGGAGCTGCAGGAAGGGAGCTACAGGGAGGGAGCTGCCGGGAGGGGAGCTGCAGGTAGGGAGTGGCAGAGAGGCAGCTGCAGGGAGGAAGCTGCAGGAGGGGAACTACATGGAGGGAGCTACAGGAAGGGATCTACAGGGAGGGATTTGCAGGGAGAGAGCTGCAGGGAGGGAGCTGCAGGGAGTGAGCCACAGGAAGAGAGCTGCAGGGAGGGAGCTACAGGGAGGGAGATGCAGGGAGGGAGCTGCAGGGAGGGAGCTGCAGGAGGGGAGCTACAGGGAGGGAGCTGCAGGTAGGGAGCTGCAGGTAGGGAGCTGCAGGGAGGGATCTGCAGGTAGAGAGCTGCAGGAAGGTAGCTGCAGGGAGGGAGCTGCAGGGAGGGAGCTGCAGTGAGGGAGCTGCAGGGATGGAGCTGCAGGGAGGGAGCTGCAGGGTGGGAGCTGCAGGGAGGGAGCTGCAGGAGGGGAGTTGCAGGAGGTTTGCTACATGGAGGGAGCTGCCGGGAGGGGAGCTGCATGGAGGGTGCTGCAGAAAGGCAGCTGCAGGGAGGGAGCAGCAGGAGGGGACCTGCAGGGATGGAGCAGCAGAGAGGGAGCTGCAGGAGGTGAACTCAATGGAGGGAGCTACAGGAAGGCATCTACAGGGAGGTAGCTGCAGGGCGGGAGCTACTGGGAGGGAGATGCTGGAGGGGAGCTGCAGGGATTGAGCTACAGGAAGAGAGCTGCAGGGAGGGAGCTACAGGAAGGGAGCTGCAGGAAGGGAGCTGCAGGGAGTGAGCTACAGGAAGAGAGCTGCAGGGAGGGAGCTGCAGGGAGGGAGCTGCAGGAGGGGAGCTGCAGGGAGGGAGCTGCAGGTAGGGAGCTGCAGGTAGGGAGCTGCAGGGAGGGAGCTGCAGGGAGGGAGCTGCAGGGAGGGAGCTGCAGGGAGGGAGCTGCAGGGAGGGAGCTGCAGGGAGGGAGCCGCAGGGAGGGAGCTGCCGGGAGGGGAGCTGCATTTAGGCTGCTGCAGAGAGGCAGCTGCAGGGAGGGAGCAGCAGGAGCGGACCTGCAGGGATGGAGCAGCAGAGAGGGAGCTGCAGGAGGGGAACTCAATGGAGGGAGCTGCAGGAATGGAGCTGCAGGAATGGAGCTGCAGGGAGGGAGCTGCAGGAGAGGAGCTACATGTAGGGAGCTACAGGAAGGGAGCTACAGGGAGGGAGCTACAGGGAGGGAGCTGCAGGAGAGGAGCTACATGTAGGGAGCTGCAGGTTGGGAGCTGCAGGGAGGGAGCTGCAGGGAGGGAGCTGCAGGGAGGGAGCCGCAGGGAGGGAGCTGCAGGGAGGGAGCTGCAGGGAGGGTGCTGCAGGTTGGGAGCTGCAGGGAGGGAGCTGCAGGAGGGGAGTTGCAGGAGGTTTGCTACATGGAGGGACCTGCCGGGAGGGGAGCTGCATGGAGGGTGCTGCAGAGAGGCAGCTGCAGGGAGGGAGCTGCAGGAGAGGAGCTACATGTAGGGAGATACAGGAAGTGAGCTACAGGGAGGGAGCTGCAGGGAGGGAGCTGCAGGTTGGGAGCTGCAGGGAGGGAGCTGCAGGGAGGGAGCTGCAGGGAGGGAGCCGCAGGGAGGGAGCCGCAGGGAGGGAGCTGCAGGGAGGGAGCTGCAGGTTGGGAGCTGCAGGGAGGGAGCTGCAGGAGGGGAGTTGCAGGAGGTTTGCTACATGGAGGGACCTGCCGGGAGGGGAGCTGCATGGAGGGTGCTGCAGAGAGGCAGCTGCAGGGAGGGAGCAGCAGGAGCGGACCTGCAGGGATGGAGCAGCAGAGAGGGAGCTGCAGGAGGGGAACTCAATGGAGGGAGCTACAGGAAGGCATCTAAAGGGAGGGAGCTGCAGGGCGGGAGCTACAGGGAGGGAGATGCAGGAGGGGAGCTACAGTGAGGGTGCTGCAGGGAGGGAGATGCAGTGAGGTGAGCTGCAGGGAGTGAGCTGCAGGGAGGGAGCTGCAGGGAGGGAGCTACAGGGAGGGAGCTGCAGGAGAGGAGCTACATGTAGGGAGCTACAGGAAGGGAGCTACAGGGAGGGAGCTGCAGGGAGGGAGCTGCAGGTTGGGAGCTGCAGGGAGGGATCTGCAGGGAGGGAGCTGCAGGGAGGGAGCCGCAGGGAGGGAGCTGCAGGGAGGGAGCTGCAGGTTGGGAGCTGCAGGGAGGGAGCTGCAGGAGGGGAGTTGCAGGAGGTTTGCTACATGGAGGGACCTGCCGGGAGGGGAGCTGCATGGAGGGTGCTGCAGAGAGGCAGCTGCAGGGAGGGAGCAGCAGGAGCGGACCTGCAGGGATGGAGCAGCAGAGAGGGAGCTGCAGGAGGGGAACTCAATGGAGGGAGCTACAGGAAGGCATCTAAAGGGAGGGAGCTGCAGGGCGGGAGCTACAGGGAGGGAGATGCAGGAGGGGAGCTACAGTGAGGGTGCTGCAGGGAGGGAGATGCAGTGAGGTGAGCTGCAGGGAGTGAGCTGCAGGGAGGGAGCTGCAGGGAGGCAGCTGCAGGGAGGGAGCAGCAGGAGGGGACCTGCAGCGATGGAGCAGCAGAGAGGAGCTACAGGAAGGGAGCTGCAGGAAGGGAGCTACAGGGAGGGAGCTGCCGGGAGGGGAGCTGCAGGTCGGGAGTGGCAGAGAGGCAGCTGCAGGGAGGAAGCTGCAGGAGGGGAACTACATGGAGGGAGCTACAGGAAGGGATCTACAGGGAGGGATTTGCAGGGAGAGAGCTGCAGGGAGGGAGCTGCAGGGAGTGAGCCACAGGAAGAGAGCTGCAGGCAGGGAGCTACAGGAAGGGAGCTGCAGGAAGGGAGCTGCAGGGAGTGAGCTACAGGAAGAGAGCTGCAGGGAGGGAGCTGCAGGGAGGGAGCTGCAGGAGGGGAGCTGCAGGGAGGGAGCTGCAGGTAGGGAGCTGCAGGGAGGGACCTGTAGGTAGGGAGCTGCAGGGAGGGAGCTGCAGGGAGGGAGCTGCAGGGAGGGAGCTGCAGGGAGGGAGCTGCAGGGAGGGAGCTGCAGGGAGGGAGCTGCAGGGAGGGAGCCGCAGGGAGGGAGCTGCCGGGAGGGGAGCTGCATTTAGGCTGCTGCAGAGAGGCAGCTGCAGGGAGGGAGCAGCAGGAGCGGACCTGCAGGGATGGAGCAGCAGAGAGGGAGCTGCAGGAGGGGAACTCAATGGAGGGAGCTGCAGGAAGGGAGCTGCAGGGTTTGAGCTGCAGGAGGGGAGCTGCTGGAGGGGAGCTGCAGGAATGGAGCTGCAGGAATGGAGCTGCAGGGAGGGAGCTGCAGGAGGGGAGCTGCAGGAGGGGAGCTGCAGGGAGGGAGCTACAGGGAGGGAGCTGCAGGAGAGGAGCTACATGTAGGGAGCTACAGGAAGGGAGCTACAGGAAGGGAGCTACAGGGAGGGAGCTGCAGGAGAGGAGCTACATGTAGGGAGCTACAGGAAGGGAGCTACAGGGAGCGAGCTGCAGGGAGGGAGCTGCAGGTTGGGAGCTGCAGGGAGGGAGCTGCAGGGAGGGAGCTGCAGGGAGGGAGCCGCAGGGAGGGAGCCGCAGGGAGGGAGCCGCAGGGAGGGAGCCGCAGGTAGGGAGCTGCAGGGAGGGAGCTGCAGGTTGGGAGCTGCAGGGAGGGAGCTGCAGGAGGGGAGTTGCAGGAGGTTTGCTACATGGAGGGAGCTGCCGGGAGGGGAGCTGCATGGAGGGTGCTGCAGAGAGGCAGCTGCAGGGAGGGAGCAGCAGGAGCGGACCTGCAGGGATGGAGCAGCAGAGAGGGAGCTGCAGGAGGGGAACTCAATGGAGGGAGCTACAGGAAGGCATCTACAGGGAGGGAGCTGCAGGGCGGGAGCTACAGGGAGGGAGATGCAGGAGGGGAGCTACAGTGAGGGTGCTGCAGGGAGGGAGATGCAGTGAGGTGAGCTGCAGGGAGTGAGCTGCAGGGAGGGAGCTGCAGGGAGGGAGCTGCAGGGAGGGAGCTGCAGGAGGGGAGTTGCAGGAGGTTTGCTACATGGAGGGAGCTGCCGGGAGGGGAGCTGCATGGAGCGTGCTGCAGAGAGGCAGCTGCAGGGAGGGAGCAGCAGGAGGGGACCTGCAGCGATGGAGCAGCAGAGAGGAGCTACAGGAAGGGAGCTGCAGGAAGGGAGCTACAGGGAGGGAGCTGCCGGGAGGGGAGCTGCAGGTAGGGAGTGGCAGAGAGGCAGCTGCAGGGAGGAAGCTGCAGGAGGGGAACTACATGGAGGGAGCTACAGGAAGGGATCTACAGGGAGGGATTTGCAGGGAGAGAGCTGCAGGGAGGGAGCTGCAGGGAGTGAGCCACAGGAAGAGAGCTGCAGGGAGGGAGCTACAGGGAGGGAGATGCAGGGAGGGAGCTGCAGGAAGGTAGCTGCAGGGAGGGAGCTGCAGGGAGGGAGCTGCAGTGAGGGAGCTGCAGGGAGGGATCTGCAGGTAGGGAGCTGCAGGGAGGGAGCTGCAGGGAGGGAGCTGCAGGGAGGGAGCTGCAGGGAGGGAGCTGCAGGGAGGGAGCTGCAGGGATGGAGCTGCAGGGAGGGAGCTGCAGGGTGGGAGCTGCAGGGAGGGAGCTGCAGGAGGGGAGTTGCAGGAGGTTTGCTACATGGAGGGAGCTGCCGGGAGGGGAGCTGCATGGAGGGTGCTGCAGAAAGGCAGCTGCAGGGAGGGAGCAGCAGGAGGGGACCTGCAGGGATGGAGCAGCAGAGAGGGAGCTGCAGGAGGGGAACTCAATGGAGGGAGCTACAGGAAGGCATCTACAGGGAGGGAGCTGCAGGGCGGGAGCTACAGGGAGGGAGATGCTGGAGGGGAGCTGCAGGAAGGGAGCTGCAGGGAGTGAGCTACAGGAAGAGAGCTGCAGGGAGGGAGCTACAGGAAGGGAGCTGCAGGAAGGGAGCTGCAGGGAGTGAGCTACAGGAAGAGAGCAGCAGAGAGGGAGCTGCAGGAGGGGAACTCAATGGAGGGAGCTGCAGGAAGGGATCTACAGGAGAGGAGCTACATGTAGGGAGCTACAGGAAGGGAGCTACAGGGAGGGAGCTGCAGGAGAGGAGCTACATGTAGGGAGCTACAGGAAGGGAGCTACAGGGAGGGAGCTGCAGGGAGGTAGCTACTGGAAGCGAGCTGCAGGGAGGGAGCTGCAGGTTGGGAGCTGCAGGGAGGGAGCTGCAGGGAGGGAGCTGCAGGGAGGGAGCTGCAGGGAGGGAGCTGCAGGAGGGGAGTTGCAGGAGGTTTGCTACATGGAGGGAGCTGCCGGGAGGGGAGCTGCATGGAGGGTGCTGCAGAGAGGCAACTGCAGGGAGGGAGCAGCAGGAGCGGACCTGCAGGGATGGAGCAGCAGAGAGGGAGCTGCAGGAGGGGAACTCAATGGAGGGAGCTACAGGAAGGCATCTACAGGGAGGGAGCTGCAGGTGGGGAGCTACAGTGAGGGTGCTGCAGGGAGGGAGATGCAGTGAGGTGAGCTGCAGGGAGTGAGCTGCAGGAGGGGACCTGCAGGGAGGAGCAGGAGAGAGGGAGCTGCAGGAGGGGAACTACATGGAGGGAGCTACAGGAAGGGATCTACAGGGAGGGATTTGCAGGGAGAGAGCTGTAGGGAGGGAGCTGCAGGAGCGGAGCTGCAGGGAGTGAGCTGCATGGAGTGAGCAACAGGAAGAGAGCTGCAGGGAGGGAGCTGCAGGAGGAAGCTGCAGGAGTGGAGCTACAGGGAGGAAGCGACAGGGAGGGAGCTGCATTGAAGGAGCTGCAGAAAGGGAGCTACAGAAAGGGAGCTGCAGGGAGGGAGCTGCAGGGAGGGAGCTGCAGGGAGGGAGCTGCAGGGAGGGAGCTGCAGGGAGGGAGCTGCAGGGAGGGAGCTGCAGGGAGGGAGCTGCAGGGAGGGAGCTGCAGGGAGGGAGCTGCAGGGAGGGAGCTGCAGGAAGGGAGCTGCAGGAAGGGAGCCGCAGGAAGGGAGCTGCTGGAGGGGAGCTATTGGAAGCGAGCTGCAGGGAGGGAGCTGCAGGAGGGGACCTGCAGGGAGGAGCAGCAGAGAGGGAGCTGCAGGAGGGGAACTACATGGAGGGAGATACAGGAAGGGATCTACAGGGAGGGATTTGCAGGGAGAGAGCTGTAGGGAGTGAGCTACAGGAAGAGAGCTGCAGGGAGGGAGCTGCAGGGAGGGAGTTGCACGGAGGGAGCTACTTGGGGGGAGCTGCAGGAGGGGAGCTACAGGGAGGGAGCTGCAGGGAGGGAGCTGCAGGGAGGGACCTGCAGGTAGGGAGCTGCAGGGAGGGAGCTGCACGGAGGGAGCTGCAGGGAGGGAGCTGCAGGGAGGGAGCTGCAGGGAGGGAGCTGCAGGGAGGGAGCTGCAGTGAGGTGAGCTACAGGGAGGGAGCTGCAGCTAGGGAGCCGCAGGGAGGGAGCTGCCGAATGGGAGCTGCAGACAGGGAGCTGCTGGGAGGGAGCGGCAGGGAGTGAGCTGCAGGGAGTGAGCTACAGGGAGCGAGCTACAGGGAGGGAGCTGCAGGGAGGGAGCTGCATGGAGGGAGCTGCAGGGAGGGAGCGGCAGGGAGTGAGCTGCAGGGAAGGAGCTACAGGGAGGGAGCTGCAGGGAGGGAGCTGCATGGAGCGTGCTGCAGGAGAGGAGCTACATGTAGGGAGCTACAGGAAGGGAGCTGCAGGGAGGGAGCTGCAGGGAGGGAGCTGCAGGGAGGGAGCTGCAGGGAGGGAGCTGCAGGAGGGAAGTTGCAGGAGGTTTGCTACATGGAGGGACCTGCCGGGAGGGGAGCTGCATTTAGGGTGCTGCAGAGAGGCAGCTGCAGGGAGGGAGCAGCAGTAGCGGACCTGCAGGGATGGAGCAGCAGAGAGGGAGCTGCAGGAGGGGAACTCAATGGAGGGAGCTACAGGAAGGCATCTACAGGGAGGGAGATGCAGGGAGGGAGCTACAGGGAGGGAGATGCAGGAGGGGAGCTGCAGGAAGGGAGCTGCAGGGATTGAGCTGCAGGGAGGGATTTGCAGGAGGGGAGCTACAGGCAGGGAGCTGCTGAGAGGGAGCTGCAGGGAGGGAGCTGCAGGAAGGGAGCAGCAGGAGGGGAGCTGCAGGAGAGCTACAGGGAGGGAGCTACAGGGAGGGAGCAGCAGTGAGGTGAGCTGCAGGGAGGGAGCTGCATCTAGGGATCTGCAGGGAGGGAGCGGCAGGGAGTGAGCTGCAGGGAGGGAGCTACAGGGAGGGAGCTGCATGGAGCATGCTGCAGGAGAGGAGCTACATGTAGGGAGCTACAGGAAGGGAGCTACAGGGAGGGAGCTGCAGGGAGGGAGCTACTGGAAGCGAGCTGCAGGGAGGGAGCTACTGGAAGCGAGCTGCAGGGAGGGAGCTGCAGGGAGGGAGCTGCAGGGAGGGAGCTGCAGGGAGGGAGCTGCAGGGAGGGAGCTGCAGGGAGGGAGCTGCAGGAGGGGAGTTGCAGGAGGTTTGCTACATGGAGGGAGCTGCCGGGAGGGGAGCTGCATGGAGCGTGCTGCAGAGAGGCAGCTGCAGGGAGGGAGCAGCAGGAGGGGACCTGCAGGGATGGAGCAGCAGAGAGGAGCTACAGGAAGGGAGCTGCAGGAAGGGAGCTACAGGGAGGGAGCTGCCGGGAGGGGAGCTGCAGGTAGGGAGTGGCAGAGAGGCAGCTGCAGGGAGGAAGCTGCAGGAGGGGAACTACATGGAGGGAGCTACAGGAAGGGATCTACAGGGAGGGATTTGCAGGGAGAGAGCTGCAGGGAGGGAGCTGCAGGGAGTGAACTACAGGAAGAGAGCTGCAGGGAGGGAGCTGCAGGGAGGGAGTTGCACAAAGGGAGCTACTTGGGGGGAGCTACAGGGAGGGAGCTGCAGGAAGGGAGCTGCAGGAGGGGAGCTACAGGGAGGGAGCTGCAGGTAGGGAGCTGCAGGGAGGGACCTGCAGGTAGGGAGCTGCAGGAAGGTAGCTGCAGGGAGGGAGCTGGAGGAAGGTAGCTGCAGGGAGGGAGCTGCAGGGAGGGAGCTGCAGGGAGGGAGCAGCAGGGAGGGAGCTGCAGGGAGGGAGCTGCAGGGAGGGAGCTGCAGGAGGGGAGTTGCAGGAGGTTTGCTACATGGAGGGAGCTGCCGGGAGGGGAGCTGCATGGAGGGTGCTGCAGAGAGGCAGCTGCAGGGAGGGAGCAGCAGGAGGGGACCTGCAGGGATGGAGCAGCAGAGAGGGAGCTGCAGGAGGGGAACTCAATGGAGGGAGCTACAGGAAGGCATCTACAGGGAGGGAGCTGCAGGGCGGGAGCTACAGGGAGGGAGATGCAGGAGGGGAGCTGCAGGAAGGGAGCTGCAGGAAGGAAGCTGCAGGATGGGAGCTACAGGAAGGGAGCTGCAGGAAGGGCGCTACAGGTAGGGAGCTGCAGGGAGGGAGTTGCACAAAGTGAGCTACTTGGGGGGAGCTACAGGGAGGGAGCTGCAGGGAGGGAGCTGCAGGAGGGGAGCTGCAGGAGGGGAGCTGCAGGGAGGGAGCTGCAGGGGGGGACCTGCAGGTAGGGAGCTGCAGGGAGGGAGCTGCAAGGAGGGAGCTGCAGGGAGGGAGCTGCAGGGAGGGAGCTGCAGGGAGGGAGCTACAGGAAGGGAGCTGCAGGGAGGGAGCTGCAGGGAGGGAGCTGCAGGGAGGGAGCTGCAGGGAGGGAGCTGCAGGGAGGGAGCTGCAGGAAGGGAGTTGCAGGGAGGGACCTGCAGTTAGGGAGCTGCAGGGATGGAGCTGCAGGGAGGGAGCCGCAGGGAGGGAGCTACAGGGAGGGAGCTGCAGGGAGGGAGCCGCAGGGAGGGAGCTACAGGGAGGGAGCTGCAGGAGGGGAGTTGCAGGAGGTTTGCTACATGGAGGGAGCTGCCGGGAGGGGAGCTGCATGGAGGGTGCTGCAGAGAGGCAGCTGCAGGGAGGGAGCAGCAGGAGGGGACCTGCAGGGATGGAGCAGCAGAGAGGGAGCTGCAGGAGGTGAACTCAATGGAGGGAGCTACAGGAAGGCATCTACAGGGAGGGAGCTGCAGGGCGGGAGCTACAGGGAGGGAGCTGCAGGGAGGGAGCTGCAGGGAGGGAGCTGCAGGGAGGGGAGTTGCAGGAGGGGAGCTACCGGGAGGGAGCTGCAGGGAGGGAGCTGCTGGGAGGGAGCTGCTGGGAGGGAGCTGCAGGGAGGGAGCTGCAGGGTGGGAGCTACAGGAAGGGAGCTACAGGGAGGGAGCTACAGGGAGGGAGCCGCAGGGAGGGAGCTGCAGGGAGGGAGCTACAGGGAGGGAGCTGCAGGGAGGGAGCTGCAGGGAGGGAGCTGCAGGGAGGGAGCTACTGGAAGCGAGCTGCAGGAGAGGAGCTGCAGGGAGGGAGCTGCAGGG
Source organism: Isurus oxyrinchus (assembly GCA_026770705.1). Lineage (NCBI taxonomy): Eukaryota > Metazoa > Chordata > Chondrichthyes > Lamniformes > Lamnidae > Isurus > Isurus oxyrinchus. The sequence continues at coordinate 260,179 of JANJGN010000012.1, forward strand.
AGGGAGCTGCAGGAGAGGAGCTGCAGGGAGGGAGCTGCAGGGAGGGAGCTGCAGGGAGGGAGCTGCAGGGAGGGAGCTCCAGGAGGAGAGTTGCAGGAGGTTTGCTACTTGGAGGGAGCTGCCTGGAGGGGAGCTGCATGGAGGGTGCTGCAGAGAGGCAGCTGCAGGGAGGAAGTAGCAGGAGGGGACCTGCAGGGATGGAGCAGCAGAGAGGGAGCTGCAGGAGGGGAACTCAATGGAGGGAGCTACAGGAAGGCATCTACAGTGAGGGAGCTGCAGGGAGGGAGCTACAGGGAGGGAGATGCAGGAGGGGAGCTGCAGGAAGGGAGCTGCAGGAAGGGAGCTGCAGGAAGGGAGCTGCAGGAAGGGAGCTGCAGGAAGGGAGCTGCAGGAAGGGAGCTGCAGGAAGGGAGCTACAGGGAGGGAGCTGCCGGGTTGGGGGCTGCAGGTAGGGTGTTGCAGAGAGGCAGCTGCAGGGAGGGAGCTGCAGGGAGGGAGCTGCAGGGAGGGAGCTGCAGGGAGGGAGCTGCAGGGAGGGAGCTGCAGGGAGGGAGCTGCAGGGAGGGAGCTGCAGGGAGGGAGATGCAGGGAGGGAGCTGCAGGAAGGGAGCCGCAGGAAGGGAGCCGCTGGAGGGGAGCTTTTGGAAGCGAGCTGCAGGGAGGGAGCTGCAGGAGGGGACCTGCAGGGAGGAGCAGCAGAGAGGGAGCTGCAGGAGGGGAACTACATGGAGGGAGATACAGGAAGGTATCTACAGGGAGGGATTTGCAGGGAGAGAGCTGTAGGGAGTGAGCTACAGGAAGAGAGCTGCAGGGAGGGAGCTGCAGGGAGGGAGTTGCACGGAGGGAGCTACTTGGGGGGAGCTACAGGGAGGGAGCTGCAGGGAGGGAGCTGCAGGAGGGGAGCTACAGGGAGGGAGCTGCAGGGAGGGAGCTGCAGGGAGGGACCTGCAGGTAGGGAGCTGCAGGGAGGGAGCTGCAGGGAGGGAGCTGCAGGGAGGGAGCTGCAGGGAGGGAGCTGCAGTGAGGTGAGCTACAGGGAGGGAGCTGCAGCTAGGGAGCCGCAGGGAGGGAGCTGCCGAATGGGAGCTGCAGACAGGGAGCTGCTGGGAGGGAGTGGCAGGGAGTGAGCTGCAGGGAGTGAGCTACAGGGAGCGAGCTACAGGGAGGGAGCTGCAGGGAGGGAGCTGCATGGAGGGAGCTGCAGGGAGGGAGCGGCAGGGAGTGAGCTGCAGGGAGTGAGCTACAGGGAGCGAGCTACAGGGAGGGAACTGCAGGGAGGGAGCTGCATGGAGCGTGCTGCAGGAGAGGAGCTACATGTAGGGAGCTACAGGAAGGGAGCTGCAGGGAGGGAGCTGCAGGGAGGGAGCTGCAGGGAGGGAGCTGCAGGGAGGGAGCTGCAGGGAGGGAGCTACAGGGAGGGAGCTGCAGGGAGGGAGCTGCATGGAGCGTGCTGCAGGAGAGGAGCTACATGTAGGGAGCTACAGGAAGGGAGCTGCAGGGAGGGAGCTGCAGGGAGGGAGCTGCAGGGAGGGAGCTGCAGGGAGGGAGCTGCAGGAGGGAAGTTGCAGGAGGTTTGCTACATGGAGGGACCTGCCGGGAGGGGAGCTGCGTTTAGGGTGCTGCAGAGAGGCAGCTGCAGGGAGGGAGCAGCAGTAGCGGACCTGCAGGGATGGAGCAGCAGAGAGGGAGCTGCAGGAGGGGAACTCAATGGAGGGAGCTACAGGAAGGCATCTACAGGGAGGGAGATGCAGGGAGGGAGCTACAGGGAGGGAGATGCAGGAGGGGAGCTGCAGGAAGGGAGCTGCAGGGATTGAGCTGCAGGGAGGGATTTGCAGGAGGGGAGCTACAGGCAGGGAGCTGCTGGGAGGGAGCTGCAGGGAGGGAGCTGCAGGAAGGGAGCAGCAGGAGGGGAGCTGCAGGAGAGCTACAGGGAGGGAGCTACAGGGAGGGAGCAGCAGTGAGGTGAGCTGCAGGGAGGGAGCTGCATCTAGGGATCTGCAGGGAGGGAGCGGCAGGGAGTGAGCTGCAGGGAGGGAGCTACAGGGAGGGAGCTGCATGGAGCATGCTGCAGGAGAGGAGCTACATGTAGGGAGCTACAGGAAGGGAGCTACAGGGAGGGAGCTGCAGGGAGGGAGCTACTGGAAGCGAGCTGCAGGGAGGGAGCTACTGGAAGCGAGCTGCAGGGAGGGAGCTGCAGGGAGGGAGCTGCAGGGAGGGAGCTGCAGGGAGGGAGCTGCAGGGAGGGAGCTGCAGGGAGGGAGCTGCAGGGAGGGAGCTGCAGGAGGGGAGTTGCAGGAGGTTTGCTACATGGAGGGAGCTGCCGGGAGGGGAGCTGCATGGAGCGTGCTGCAGAGAGGCAGCTGCAGGGAGGGAGCAGCAGGAGGGGACCTGCAGGGATGGAGCAGCAGAGAGGAGCTACAGGAAGGGAGCTGCAGGAAGGGAGCTACAGGGAGGGAGCTGCCGGGAGGGGAGCTGCAGGTAGGGAGTGGCAGAGAGGCAGCTGCAGGGAGGAAGCTGCAGGAGGGGAACTCAATGGAGGGAGCTACAGGAAGGCATCTACAGGGAGGGAGATGCAGGGAGGGAGCTACAGGGAGGGAGATGCAGGAGGGGAGCTGCAGGAAGGGAGCTGCAGGGATTGAGCTGCAGGGAGGGATTTGCAGGAGGGGAGCTACAGGCAGGGAGCTGCTGAGAGGGAGCTGCAGGGAGGGAGCTGCAGGAAGGGAGCAGCAGGAGGGGAGCTGCAGGAGAGCTACAGGGAGGGAGCTACAGGGAGGGAGCAGCAGTGAGGTGAGCTGCAGGGAGGGAGCTGCATCTAGGGATCTGCAGGGAGGGAGCGGCAGGGAGTGAGCTGCAGGGAGGGAGCTACAGGGAGGGAGCTGCATGGAGCATGCTGCAGGAGAGGAGCTACATGTAGGGAGCTACAGGAAGGGAGCTACAGGGAGGGAGCTGCAGGGAGGGAGCTACTGGAAGCGAGCTGCAGGGAGGGAGCTACTGGAAGCGAGCTGCAGGGTGGGAGCTGCAGGGAGGGAGCTGCAGGGAGGGAGCTGCAGGGAGGGAGCTGCAGGGAGGGAGCTGCAGGGAGGGAGCTGCAGGAGGGGAGTTGCAGGAGGTTTGCTACATGGAGGGAGCTGCCGGGAGGGGAGCTGCATGGAGCGTGCTGCAGAGAGGCAGCTGCAGGGAGGGAGCAGCAGGAGGGGACCTGCAGGGATGGAGCAGCAGAGAGGAGCTACAGGAAGGGAGCTGCAGGAAGGGAGCTACAGGGAGGGAGCTGCCGGGAGGGGAGCTGCAGGTAGGGAGTGGCAGAGAGGCAGCTGCAGGGAGGAAGCTGCAGGAGGGGAACTACATGGAGGGAGCTACAGGAAGGGATCTACAGGGAGGGATTTGCAGGGAGAGAGCTGCAGGGAGGGAGCTGCAGGGAGTGAACTACAGGAAGAGAGCTGCAGGGAGGGAGCTGCAGGGAGGGAGTTGCACGAAGGGAGCTACTTGGGGGGAGCTACAGGGAGGGAGCTGCAGGAAGGGAGCTGCAGGAGGGGAGCTACAGGGAGGGAGCTGCAGGTAGGGAGCTGCAGGGAGGGACCTGCAGGTAGGGAGCTGCAGGAAGGTAGCTGCAGGGAGGGAGCTGGAGGAAGGTAGCTGCAGGGAGGGAGCTGCAGGGAGGGAGCTGCAGGGAGGGAGCAGCAGGGAGGGAGCTGCAGGGAGGGAGCTGCAGGGAGGGAGCTGCAGGAGGGGAGTTGCAGGAGGTTTGCTACATGGAGGGAGCTGCCGGGAGGGGAGCTGCATGGAGGGTGCTGCAGAGAGGCAGCTGCAGGGAGGGAGCAGCAGGAGGGGACCTGCAGGGATGGAGCAGCAGAGAGGGAGCTGCAGGAGGGGAACTCAATGGAGGGAGCTACAGGAAGGCATCTACAGGGAGGGAGCTGCAGGGCGGGAGCTACAGGGAGGGAGATGCAGGAGGGGAGCTGCAGGAAGGGAGCTGCAGGAAGGAAGCTGCAGGATGGGAGCTACAGGAAGGGAGCTGCAGGAAGGGCGCTACAGGTAGGGAGCTGCAGGGAGGGAGTTGCACAAAGTGAGCTACTTGGGGGGAGCTACAGGGAGGGAGCTGCAGGGAGGGAGCTGCAGGAGGGGAGCTGCAGGAGGGGAGCTGCAGGGAGGGAGCTGCAGGGGGGGACCTGCAGGTAGGGAGCTGCAGGGAGGGAGCTGCAAGGAGGGAGCTGCAGGGAGGGAGCTGCAGGGAGGGAGCTGCAGGGAGGGAGCTACAGGAAGGGAGCTGCAGGGAGGGAGCTGCAGGGAGGGAGCTGCAGGGAGGGAGCTGCAGGGAGGGAGCTGCAGGGAGGGAGCTGCAGGAAGGGAGTTGCAGGGAGGGACCTGCAGTTAGGGAGCTGCAGGGATGGAGCTGCAGGGAGGGAGCCGCAGGGAGGGAGCTACAGGGAGGGAGCTGCAGGGAGGGAGCCGCAGGGAGGGAGCTACAGGGAGGGAGCTGCAGGAGGGGAGTTGCAGGAGGTTTGCTACATGGAGGGAGCTGCCGGGAGGGGAGCTGCATGGAGGGTGCTGCAGAGAGGCAGCTGCAGGGAGGGAGCAGCAGGAGGGGACCTGCAGGGATGGAGCAGCAGAGAGGGAGCTGCAGGAGGTGAACTCAATGGAGGGAGCTACAGGAAGGCATCTACAGGGAGGGAGCTGCAGGGCGGGAGCTACAGGGAGGGAGCTGCAGGGAGGGAGCTGCAGGGAGGGAGCTGCAGGGAGGGGAGTTGCAGGAGGGGAGCTACCGGGAGGGAGCTGCAGGGAGGGAGCTGCTGGGAGGGAGCTGCTGGGAGGGAGCTGCAGGGAGGGAGCTGCAGGGAGGGAGCTGCAGGGAGGGAGCTGCAGGGAGGGAGCTCCAGGAGGAGAGTTGCAGGAGGTTTGCTACATGGAGGGAGCTGCCTGGAGGGGAGCTGCATGGAGGGTGCTGCAGAGAGGCAGCTGCAGGGAGGGAGCTGCAGGGAGGGAGCTGCAGGGAGGGAGCTGCAGGGAGGGAGCTGCAGGGAGGGAGCTCCAGGAGGAGAGTTGCAGGAGGTTTGCTACATGGAGGGAGCTGCCTGGAGGGGAGCTGCATGGAGGGTGCTGCAGAGAGGCAGCTGCAGGGAGGAAGTAGCAGGAGGGGACCTGCAGGGATGGAGCAGCAGAGAGGGAGCTGCAGGAGGGGAACTCAATGGAGGGAGCTACAGGAAGGCATCTACAGTGAGGGAGCTGCAGGGAGGGAGCTACAGGGAGGGAGATGCAGGAGGGGAGCTGCAGGAAGGGAGCTGCAGGAAGGGAGCTGCAGGAAGGGAGCTGCAGGAAGGGAGCTGCAGGAAGGGAGCTGCAGGAAGGGAGCTGCAGGAAGGGAGCTACAGGGAGGGAGCTGCCGGGTTGGGGGCTGCAGGTAGGGTGTTGCAGAGAGGCAGCTGCAGGGAGGGAGCTGCAGGGAGGGAGCTGCAGGGAGGGAGCTGCAGGGAGGGAGCTGCAGGGAGGGAGCTGCAGGGAGGGAGCTGCAGGGAGGGAGATGCAGGGAGGGAGCTGCAGGAAGGGAGCCGCAGGAAGGGAGCCGCTGGAGGGGAGCTTTTGGAAGCGAGCTGCAGGGAGGGAGCTGCAGGAGGGGACCTGCAGGGAGGAGCAGCAGAGAGGGAGCTGCAGGAGGGGAACTACATGGAGGGAGATACAGGAAGGTATCTACAGGGAGGGATTTGCAGGGAGAGAGCTGTAGGGAGTGAGCTACAGGAAGAGAGCTGCAGGGAGGGAGCTGCAGGGAGGGAGTTGCACGGAGGGAGCTACTTGGGGGGAGCTACAGGGAGGGAGCTGCAGGGAGGGAGCTGCAGGAGGGGAGCTACAGGGAGGGAGCTGCAGGGAGGGAGCTGCAGGGAGGGACCTGCAGGTAGGGAGCTGCAGGGAGGGAGCTGCAGGGAGGGAGCTGCAGGGAGGGAGCTGCAGGGAGGGAGCTGCAGTGAGGTGAGCTACAGGGAGGGAGCTGCAGCTAGGGAGCCGCAGGGAGGGAGCTGCCGAATGGGAGCTGCAGACAGGGAGCTGCTGGGAGGGAGTGGCAGGGAGTGAGCTGCAGGGAGTGAGCTACAGGGAGCGAGCTACAGGGAGGGAGCTGCAGGGAGGGAGCTGCAGGGAGGGAGCGGCAGGGAGTGAGCTGCAGGGAGTGAGCTACAGGGAGCGAGCTACAGGGAGGGAACTGCAGGGAGGGAGCTGCATGGAGCGTGCTGCAGGAGAGGAGCTACATGTAGGGAGCTACAGGAAGGGAGCTGCAGGGAGGGAGCTGCAGGGAGGGAGCTGCAGGGAGGGAGCTGCAGGGAGGGAGCTGCAGGGAGGGAGCTACAGGGAGGGAGCTGCAGGGAGGGAGCTGCATGGAGCGTGCTGCAGGAGAGGAGCTACATGTAGGGAGCTACAGGAAGGGAGCTGCAGGGAGGGAGCTGCAGGGAGGGAGCTGCAGGGAGGGAGCTGCAGGGAGGGAGCTGCAGGAGGGAAGTTGCAGGAGGTTTGCTACATGGAGGGACCTGCCGGGAGGGGAGCTGCATTTAGGGTGCTGCAGAGAGGCAGCTGCAGGGAGGGAGCAGCAGTAGCGGACCTGCAGGGATGGAGCAGCAGAGAGGGAGCTGCAGGAGGGGAACTCAATGGAGGGAGCTACAGGAAGGCATCTACAGGGAGGGAGATGCAGGGAGGGAGCTACAGGGAGGGAGATGCAGGAGGGGAGCTGCAGGAAGGGAGCTGCAGGGATTGAGCTGCAGGGAGGGATTTGCAGGAGGGGAGCTACAGGCAGGGAGCTGCTGGGAGGGAGCTGCAGGGAGGGAGCTGCAGGAAGGGAGCAGCAGGAGGGGAGCTGCAGGAGAGCTACAGGGAGGGAGCTACAGGGAGGGAGCAGCAGTGAGGTGAGCTGCAGGGAGGGAGCTGCATCTAGGGATCTGCAGGGAGGGAGCGGCAGGGAGTGAGCTGCAGGGAGGGAGCTACAGGGAGGGAGCTGCATGGAGCATGCTGCAGGAGAGGAGCTACATGTAGGGAGCTACAGGAAGGGAGCTACAGGGAGGGAGCTGCAGGGAGGGAGCTACTGGAAGCGAGCTGCAGGGAGGGAGCTACTGGAAGCGAGCTGCAGGGAGGGAGCTGCAGGGAGGGAGCTGCAGGGAGGGAGCTGCAGGGAGGGAGCTGCAGGGAGGGAGCTGCAGGGAGGGAGCTGCAGGAGGGGAGTTGCAGGAGGTTTGCTACATGGAGGGAGCTGCCGGGAGGGGAGCTGCATGGAGCGTGCTGCAGAGAGGCAGCTGCAGGGAGGGAGCAGCAGGAGGGGACCTGCAGGGATGGAGCAGCAGAGAGGAGCTACAGGAAGGGAGCTGCAGGAAGGGAGCTACAGGGAGGGAGCTGCCGGGAGGGGAGCTGCAGGTAGGGAGTGGCAGAGAGGCAGCTGCAGGGAGGAAGCTGCAGGAGGGGAACTACATGGAGGGAGCTACAGGAAGGGATCTACAGGGAGGGATTTGCAGGGAGAGAGCTGCAGGGAGGGAGCTGCAGGGAGTGAACTACAGGAAGAGAGCTGCAGGGAGGGAGCTGCAGGGAGGGAGTTGCACGAAGGGAGCTACTTGGGGGGAGCTACAGGGAGGGAGCTGCAGGAAGGGAGCTGCAGGAGGGGAGCTACAGGGAGGGAGCTGCAGGGAGGGACCTGCAGGTAGGGAGCTGCAGGAAGGTAGCTGCAGGGAGGGAGCTGGAGGAAGGTAGCTGCAGGGAGGGAGCTGCAGGGAGGGAGCAGCAGGGAGGGAGCTGCCGGGAGGGGAGCTGCATGGAGGGAGCTGCAGGGAGGGAGCTGCAGGGAGGGAGCAGCAGGAGGGGACCTGCAGGGATGGAGCAGCAGAGAGGGAGCTGCAGGAGGGGAACTCAATGGAGGGAGCTACAGGAAGGCATCTACAGGGAGGGAGCTGCAGGGCGGGAGCTACAGGGAGGGAGATGCAGGAGGGGAGCTGCAGGAAGGGAGCTGCAGGAAGGAAGCTGCAGGATGGGAGCTACAGGAAGGGAGCTGCAGGAAGGGCGCTACAGGTAGGGAGCTGCAGGGAGGGATTTGCACAAAGTGAGCTACTTGGGGGGAGCTACAGGGAGGGAGCTGCAGGGAGGGAGCTGCAGGAGGGGAGCTGCAGGAGGGGAGCTGCAGGGAGGGAGCTGCAGGGGGGGACCTGCAGGTAGGGAGCTGCAGGGAGGGAGCTGCAAGGAGGGAGCTGCAGGGAGGGAGCTGCAGGGAGGGAGCTGCAGGGAGGGAGCTACAGGAAGGGAGCTGCAGGGAGGGAGCTGCAGGGAGGGAGCTGCAGGGAGGGAGCTGCAGGGAGGGAGCTGCAGGGAGGGAGCTGCAGGGAGGGAGCTGCAGGAAGGGAGTTGCAGGGAGGGACCTGCAGTTAGGGAGCTGCAGGGATGGAGCTGCAGGGAGGGAGCCGCAGGGAGGGAGCTACAGGGAGGGAGCTGCAGGGAGGGAGCCGCAGGGAGGGAGCTACAGGGAGGGAGCTGCAGGAGGGGAGTTGCAGGAGGTTTGCTACATGGAGGGAGCTGCCGGGAGGGGAGCTGCATGGACGGTGCTGCAGAGAGGCAGCTGCAGGGAGGGAGCAGCAGGAGGGGACCTGCAGGGATGGAGCAGCAGAGAGGGAGCTGCAGGAGGTGAACTCAATGGAGGGAGCTACAGGAAGGCATCTACAGGGAGGGAGCTGCAGGGCGGGAGCTACAGGGAGGGAGCTGCAGGGAGGGAGCTGCAGGGAGGGGAGTTGCAGGAGGGGAGCTACCGGGAGGGAGCTGCAGGGAGGGAGCTGCTGGGAGGGAGCTGCTGGGAGGGAGCTGCAGGGAGGGAGCTGCAGGGTGGGAGCTATAGGAAGGGAGCTACAGGGAGGGAGCTACAGGGAGGGAGCCGCAGGGAGGGAGCTGCAGGGAGGGAGCTACAGGGAGGGAGCTGCAGGGAGGGAGCTGCAGGGAGGGAGCTGCAGGGAGGGAGCTACTGGAAGCGAGCTGCAGGAGAGGAGCTGCAGGGAGGGAGCTGCAGGGAGGGAGCTGCAGGAGAGGAGCTGCAGGGAGGGAGCTGCAGGGAGGGAGCTGCAGGGAGGGAGCTGCAGGGAGGGAGCTGCAGGGAGGGAGCTCCAGGAGGAGAGTTGCAGGAGGTTTGCTACATGGAGGGAGCTGCCTGGAGGGGAGCTGCATGGAGGGTGCTGCAGAGAGGCAGCTGCAGGGAGGAAGTAGCAGGAGGGGACCTGCAGGGATGGAGCAGCAGAGAGGGAGCTGCAGGAGGGGAACTCAATGGAGGGAGCTACAGGAAGGCATCTACAGTGAGGGAGCTGCAGGGAGGGAGCTACAGGGAGGGAGATGCAGGAGGGGAGCTGCAGGAAGGGAGCTGCAGGAAGGGAGCTGCAGGAAGGGAGCTGCAGGAAGGGAGCTGCAGGAAGGGAGCTGCAGGAAGGGAGCTGCAGGAAGGGAGCTGCAGGAAGGGAGCTACAGGGAGGGAGCTGCCGGGTGGGGTGCTGCAGTTAGGGTGTTGCAGAGAGGCAGCTGCAGGGAGGGAGCTGCAGGGAGGGAGCTGCAGGGAGGGAGCTGCAGGGAGGGAGCTGCAGGGAGGGAGCTGCAGGGAGGGAGCTGCAGGGAGGGAGATGCAGGGAGGGAGCTGCAGGAAGGGAGCCGCAGGAAGGGAGCCGCTGGAGGGGAGCTATTGGAAGCGAGCTGCAGGGAGGGAGCTGCAGGAGGGGACCTGCAGGGAGGAGCAGCAGAGAGGGAGCTGCAGGAGGGGAACTACATGGAGGGAGATACAGGAAGGTATCTACAGGGAGGGATTTGCAGGGAGAGAGCTGTAGGGAGTGAGCTACAGGAAGAGAGCTGCAGGGAGGGAGCTGCAGGGAGGGAGTTGCACGGAGGGAGCTACTTGGGGGGAGCTACAGGGAGGGAGCTGCAGGGAGGGAGCTGCAGGAGGGGAGCTACAGGGAGGGAGCTGCAGGGAGGGAGCTGCAGGGAGGGACCTGCAGGTAGGGAGCTGCAGGGAGGGAGCTGCAGGGAGGGAGCTGCAGGGAGGGAGCTGCAGGGAGGGAGCTGCAGTGAGGTGAGCTACAGGGAGGGAGCTGCAGCTAGGGAGCCGCAGGGAGGGAGCTGCCGAATGGGAGCTGCAGACAGGGAGCTGCTGGGAGGGAGTGGCAGGGAGTGAGCTGCAGGGAGTGAGCTACAGGGAGCGAGCTACAGGGAGGGAGCTGCAGGGAGGGAGCTGCATGGAGGGAGCTGCAGGGAGGGAGCGGCAGGGAGTGAGCTGCAGGGAGTGAGCTACAGGGAGCGAGCTACAGGGAGGGAACTGCAGGGAGGGAGCTGCATGGAGCGTGCTGCAGGAGAGGAGCTACATGTAGGGAGCTACAGGAAGGGAGCTGCAGGGAGGGAGCTGCAGGGAGGGAGCTGCAGGGAGGGAGCTGCAGGGAGGGAGCTGCAGGGAGGGAGCTGCAGGAGGGAAGTTGCAGGAGGTTTGCTACATGGAGGGACCTGCCGGGAGGGGAGCTGCATTTAGGGTGCTGCAGAGAGGCAGCTGCAGGGAGGGAGCAGCAGGAGCGGACCTGCAGGGATGGAGCAGCAGAGAGGGAGCTGCAGGAGGGGAACTCAATGGAGGGAGCTACAGGAAGGCATCTACAGGGAGGGAGATGCAGGGAGGGAGCTACAGGGAGGGAGATGCAGGAGGGGAGCTGCAGGAAGGGAGCTGCAGGGATTGAGCTGCAGGGAGGGATTTGCAGGAGGGGAGCTACAGGCAGGGAGCTGCTGGGAGGGAGCTGCAGGGAGGGAGCTGCAGGAAGGGAGCAGCAGGAGGGGAGCTGCAGGAGAGCTACAGGGAGGGAGCTACAGGGAGGGAGCAGCAGAGAGGTGAGCTGCAGGGAGGGAGCTGCATCTAGGGATCTGCAGGGAGGGAGCGGCAGGGAGTGAGCTGCAGGGAGGGAGCTACAGGGAGGGAGCTGCATGGAGCATGCTGCAGGAGAGGAGCTACATGTAGGGAGCTACAGGAAGGGAGCTACAGGGAGGGAGCTGCAGGGAGGGAGCTACTGGAAGCGAGCTGCAGGGAGGGAGCTACTGGAAGCGAGCTGCAGGGAGGGAGCTGCAGGGAGGGAGCTGCAGGGAGGGAGCTGCAGGGAGGGAGCTGCAGGGAGGGAGCTGCAGGGAGGGAGCTGCAGGAGGGGAGTTGCAGGAGGTTTGCTACATGGAGGGAGCTGCCGGGAGGGGAGCTGCATGGAGCGTGCTGCAGAGAGGCAGCTGCAGGGAGGGAGCAGCAGGAGGGGACCTGCAGGGATGGAGCAGCAGAGAGGAGCTACAGGAAGGGAGCTGCAGGAAGGGAGCTACAGGGAGGGAGCTGCCGGGAGGGGAGCTGCAGGTAGGGAGTGGCAGAGAGGCAGCTGCAGGGAGGAAGCTGCAGGAGGGGAACTACATGGAGGGAGCTACAGGAAGGGATCTACAGGGAGGGATTTGCAGGGAGAGAGCTGCAGGGAGGGAGCTGCAGGGAGTGAACTACAGGAAGAGAGCTGCAGGGAGGGAGCTGCAGGGAGGGAGTTGCACGAAGGGAGCTGCAGGAGGGGAGTTACAGGGAGGGAGCTGCAGGTAGGGAGCTGCAGGGAGGGACCTGCAGGTAGGGAGCTGCAGGAAGGTAGCTGCAGGGAGGGAGCTGCAGGGAGGGAGCTGCAGGGAGTCAGCTGCAGGGAGGGAGCTGCAGGAAGGGAGCTGCAGGGAGGGAGCTGCAGGGAGGGAGCTGCAGGGAGGGAGCTGCAGGGAGGGAGCTGCAGGGAGGGAGCTGCAGGGAGGGAGCTGCAGGAGGGGAGTTGCAGGAGGTTTGCTACATGGAGGGAGCTGCCGGGAGGGGAGCTGCATGGAGGGTGCTGCAGAGAGGCAGCTGCAGGGAGGGAGCAGCAGGAGGGGACCTGCAGGGATGGAGCAGCAGAGAGGGAGCTGCAGGAGGGGAACTCAATGGAGGGAGCTACAGGAAGGCATCTACAGGGAGGGAGCTGCAGGGCGGGAGCTACAGGGAGGGAGATGCAGGAGGGGAGCTGCAGGAAGGGAGCTGCAGGGTTTGAGCTGCAGGAAGGGAGCTGCAGGAGGGGAGCTGCAGGAAGGAAGCTGCAGGATGGGAGCTACAGGAAGGGAGCTGCAGGAAGGGCGCTACAGGTAGGGAGCTGCAGGGAGGGAGTTGCACAAAGTGAGCTACTTGGGGGGAGCTACAGGGAGGGAGCTGCAGGGAGGGAGCTGCAGGAGGGGAGCTGCAGGGAGGGAGCTGCAGGGAGGGACCTGCAGGTAGGGAGCTGCAGGGAGGGAGCTGCAAGGAGGGAGCTGCAGGGAGGGAGCTGCAGGGAGGGAGCTGCAGGGAGGGAGCTACAGGAAGGGAGCTGCAGGGAGGGAGCTGCAGGGAGGGAGCTGCAGGGAGGGAGCTGCAGGAAGGGAGTTGCAGGGAGGGACCTGCAGTTAGGGAGCTGCAGGGAGGGAGCCGCAGGGAGGGAGCTACAGGGAGGGAGCTGCAGGAGGGGAGTTGCAGGAGGTTTGCTACATGGAGGGAGCTGCCGGGAGGGGAGCTGCATGGAGGGTGCTGCAGAGAGGCAGCTGCAGGGAGGGAGCAGCAGGAGGTGACCTGCAGGGATGGAGCAGCAGAGAGGGAGCTGCAGGAGGTGAACTCAATGGAGGGAGCTACAGGAAGGCATCTACAGGGAGGGAGCTGCAGGGCGGGAGCTACAGGGAGGGAGCTGCAGGGAGGGAGCTGCAGGGAGGGAGCTGCAGGGAGTGAACTACAGGAAGAGAGCTGCAGGGAGGGAGCTGCAGGGAGGGAGTTGCACGAAGGGAGCTGCAGGAGGGGAGTTACAGGGAGGGAGCTGCAGGTAGGGAGCTGCAGGGAGGGACCTGCAGGTAGGGAGCTGCAGGAAGGTAGCTGCAGGGAGGGAGCTGCAGGGAGGGAGCTGCAGGGAGTCAGCTGCAGGGAGGGAGCTGCAGGAAGGGAGCTGCAGGGAGGGAGCTGCAGGGAGGGAGCTGCAGGGAGGGAGCTGCAGGGAGGGAGCTGCAGGGAGGGAGCTGCAGGGAGGGAGCTGCAGGGAGGGAGCTGCAGGAGGGGAGTTGCAGGAGGTTTGCTACATGGAGGGAGCTGCCGGGAGGGGAGCTGCATGGAGGGTGCTGCAGAGAGGCAGCTGCAGGGAGGGAGCAGCAGGAGGGGACCTGCAGGGATGGAGCAGCAGAGAGGGAGCTGCAGGAGGGGAACTCAATGGAGGGAGCTACAGGAAGGCATCTACAGGGAGGGAGCTGCAGGGCGGGAGCTACAGGGAGGGAGATGCAGGAGGGGAGCTGCAGGAAGGGAGCTGCAGGGTTTGAGCTGCAGGAAGGGAGCTGCAGGAGGGGAGCTGCAGGAAGGAAGCTGCAGGATGGGAGCTACAGGAAGGGAGCTGCAGGAAGGGCGCTACAGGTAGGGAGCTGCAGGGAGGGAGTTGCACAAAGTGAGCTACTTGGGGGGAGCTACAGGGAGGGAGCTGCAGGGAGGGAGCTGCAGGAGGGGAGCTGCAGGGAGGGAGCTGCAGGGAGGGACCTGCAGGTAGGGAGCTGCAGGGAGGGAGCTGCAAGGAGGGAGCTGCAGGGAGGGAGCTGCAGGGAGGGAGCTGCAGGGAGGGAGCTACAGGAAGGGAGCTGCAGGGAGGGAGCTGCAGGGAGGGAGCTGCAGGGAGGGAGCTGCAGGAAGGGAGTTGCAGGGAGGGACCTGCAGTTAGGGAGCTGCAGGGAGGGAGCCGCAGGGAGGGAGCTACAGGGAGGGAGCTGCAGGAGGGGAGTTGCAGGAGGTTTGCTACATGGAGGGAGCTGCCGGGAGGGGAGCTGCATGGAGGGTGCTGCAGAGAGGCAGCTGCAGGGAGGGAGCAGCAGGAGGTGACCTGCAGGGATGGAGCAGCAGAGAGGGAGCTGCAGGAGGTGAACTCAATGGAGGGAGCTACAGGAAGGCATCTACAGGGAGGGAGCTGCAGGGCGGGAGCTACAGGGAGGGAGCTGCAGGGAGGGAGCTGCAGGGAGGGAGCTGCAGGGAGGGAGCTGCAGGGAGGGGAGTTGCAGGAGGGGATCTACCGGGAGGGAGCTGCAGGGAGGGAGCTGCTGGGAGGGAGCTGCTGGGAGGGAGCTGCAGGGAGGGAGCTGCAGGGAGGGAGCTGCAGGGTGGGAGCTACAGGAAGGGAGCTACAGGGAGGGAGCCGCAGGGAGGGAGCTGCAGGGAGGGAGCTACAGGGAGGGAGCTGCAGGGAGGGAGCTGCAGGGAGGGAGCTGCAGGGAGGGAGCTGCAGGGAGGGAGCTACTGGAAGCGAGCTGCAGGAGAGGAGCTGCAGGGAGGGAGCTGCAGGAGAGGAGCTGCAGGGAGGGAGCTGCAGGGAGGGAGCTGCAGGGAGGGAGCTGCAGGGAGGGAGCTGCAGGGAGGGAGCTGCAGGGAGGGAGCTGCAGGGAGGGAGCTCCAGGAGGAGAGTTGCAGGAGGTTTGCTACATGGAGGGAGCTGCCTGGAGGGGAGCTGCATGGAGGGTGCTGCAGAGAGGCAGCTGCAGGGAGGAAGTAGCAGGAGGGGACCTGCAGGGATGGAGCAGAAGAGAGGGAGCTGCAGGAGGGGAACTCAATGGAGGGAGCTACAGGAAGGCATCTACAGTGAGGGAGCTGCAGGGAGGGAGCTACAGGGAGGGAGATGCAGGAGGGGAGCTGCAGGAAGGGAGCTGCAGGAAGGGAGCTGCAGGAAGGGAGCTGCAGGAAGGGAGCTGCAGGAAGGGAGCTGCAGGAAGGGAGCTACAGGGAGGGAGCTGCCGGGTGGGGGCCTGCAGGTAGGGTGTTGCAGAGAGGCAGCTGCAGGGAGGGAGCTGCAGGAGGAGACCTGCAGGGAGGAGCAGCAGAGAGGGAGCTGCAGGAGGGGAACTACATGGAGGGAGCTACAGGAAGGGATCTACAGGGAGGGATTTGCAGGGAGAGAGCTGTAGGGAGGGAGCTGCAAGAGCAGAGCTGCAGGGAGGGAGCTGCAGGGAGTGAGCTACAGGAAGAGAGCTGCAGGGAGGGAGCTGCAGGGAGGGAGTTGCACGAAGGGAGCTACTTGGGGGGAGCTACAGGGAGGGATCTGCAGGGAGGGAGCTGCAGGAGGGGAGCTGCAGGGAGGGAGCTGCAGGAGGGGAGCTGCAGGGAGGGAGCTGCAGGGAGGGAGCTGCAGGGAGGGAGCTGCAGGGAGGGAGCTGCAGGGAGGGAGCTGCATGGAGGGAGCAGCAGGAGGGGAGTTGCAGGGAGGGACCTGCAGGTAGGGAGCTGCAGGAAAGGAGCTGCAGGAGGGGAGCTTCTAGAGGGGAGCTACAGGGAGGGAGCAACAGTGAGGTGAGCGGCAGGGAGGGAGCTGCAGCTAGGGAGCCGCAAGAAGGGAGCTGCCGGATGGGAGCTGCAGACAGGGAGCTGCTGGGAGGGAGCGGCAGGGAGCGAGCTGTAGGGAGGGAGCTGTAGGGAGGGAGCTACTGGAAGCGAGCTGCAGGGAGGGAGCTGCAGGGAGGGAGCTGCAGGGAGGGCGCTGCAGGAGGGGAGCTGCAGGAGGGGTGCTGCAGGAGCGGAGCTGCAGGGAGGGTGCTGCAGGGAGTGAGCTACAGGGAGGGAGCTGCAGGGAGGGAGCTACAGGGAGGGAGCTGCAGGAGGGGATCTACAGGGAGTGAGCTGCAGGGAGTGAGCTGCAGGGAGGGAGCTGCAGGGAGGGAGCTACAGAAAGAGAGCTGCAGGGAGGGAGCTGCAGGGAGGGAGCTGCATGAGGGTAGCTCCATGGGGGTTGCTGCAGGAAGGGTGCGACAGGGAGGGAGCTGCAGGGAGGGAGCTGCAGGGAGGGGGCTGCAGGGAGGGAGCTGCAGGGAGGGAGCTGCAGGGAGGGAGCTGCAGGGAGGGAGCTGCAGGGAGGGAGCTGCAGGGAGGGAGCTGCAGGGAGGGAGCTGCAGGGAGGGAGCTGCAGGGAGGGAGCTGCAGGGAGGGAGCTGCAGGGAGGGAGCTGCAGGTTGGGAGCTGCAGTTTGGGAGCTGCAGGGAGTGAGCTGCAGGAGCAGAGCTGCAGGAGGGGAGCTGCAGTAATGGAGCTGCAGAGAGTGAGCTGCAGCAAGGCAGCTGCAGGATGGGAGCTGCAGGAGTGGAGCTAAGGGAGAGACCATAAGGGAGGGAGCTGCACGGTGGGAGCTGCAGGGAGGGAGCTGCAGGAGGGGAGGTGAAGGAGGGGTGCTGCAGGGAGGGAGTTGCAGGGAGGGAGCTTCAGGGAGGAAGCTAAAGCGGGGGAGCTAAATGGGGGGAACTACAGGAAGGGAGCTGCAGGGAGGGAGCTGCAGGGAGGGAGCTGAAGGGAGGGAGCTGCAGGGAGGGGATCTACAGGGAGGGAGCTACAGGGAGTGAGCTGCAGGGAGGAAGCGACAGGGAGGGAGCTGCAGGGAGGGATCTGCAGGGAGGGAGCTGCAAGAGCGGAGCTGCAGGAGCGGAGCTGCAGGAGGGGAGCTGCAGGGAGGGAGATGCAGGAAGGGAGATGCAGGTGGGGAGCTACATGGAGGGAGCTACAGGGAGGGAGCTGCAGGGACGGATCTGCAGCGAGGGTGCTGCAGGAGGGTAGCAGCAGGGAGGGAGCTGCAGGGAGGGAGCTGCAGGGAGGGAGCTGCAGGGAGGGAGCTGCAGGGAGGCAGCTGCAGGGAGGCAGCTGCAGGGAGGGTGCTGCAGGAGAGGAGCTGCAGGGTGGAAGCTACAGGGAGGGTGCCGCAGGGAGGGAGATGCAGGAGGGGAGCTGCAGGGAGGGAGCTGCAGGAAGTGAGCTGCAGGAGGGGAGCTGCAGGGAGGGAGCTGCAGGAGGGGAGCTGCAGGAGGGGTGCTGCAGGAGCGGAGCTGCAGGGAGGGTGCTGCAGGGAGGGAGCTGCAGGAAGTGAGCTGCAGGGAGGGTGCTGCAGGGAGGGTGCTGCAGGGAGGGTGCTGCAGGGAGGGAGCTGCAGGAGGGGATCTACAGGGAGTGAGTTGCAGGGAGTGAGCTGCAGGGTGGGAGCTGCAGCAGGGGAGCTACAGGGAGGGAGCTGCAAGGAGGGGATTTGCAGGGAGGGAGCTGCAGAGAGGGAGCTGCAGGGAGGGAGCTGCAGGGAGGGAGCTGCAGGGAGGGAGCTGCAGGGAGGGAGCTGCAGGGAGGGAGCTGCAGGGAGGGAGCTGCAGGGAGGGAGCTGCAGGGAGGGAGCTGCAGGGGGGGAGCTGCAGGAGGGGAGCTGCAGGGAGGGAGCTGCAGGGAGGGAGCTGCAGGGAGGGAGCTGCAGGGAGGGAGCTGCAGGGAGGGAGCTGCAGGGAGTGAGCTGCAGGGAGGGAGCTGCAGGGAGGGAGCTGCAGGTTGGGAGCTGCAGGGAGGGAGCTGCAGGGAGGGAGCTGCAGGTAGGGAGCTGCAGGAGCGGAGTTGCAGGAGGGGAGCTACAATGAGGGAGCTGCCGGGAGTGGAGCTGCAGGGAGGGAGCTGCAGGAGGGGAGCTGCAGGGAGGGAGGTGCTGGAGGGGAGCTGCAGTAATGGAGCTGCAGAGAGTGAGCTCCAGCAAGGCAGCTGCAGGATGGGAGCTGCAGGAGTGGAGCTAAGGGAGAGACCTTAAGGGAGGGAGCTGCACGGTGGGAGCTGCAGGAAGGGAGCTGCAAGGAGGGGATTTGCAGGGAGGGAGCTGCAGGGAGGGAGCTGCAGGGAGGGAGCTGCAGGAGGGGAGCTGAAGGAGGGGTGCTGCAGGGAGGGTGTTGCAGGGAGGGAGCTTCAGGGAGGGTGCTAAAGGGGGGGAGCTAAAGGGGGGGAGCTAAAGGGGGGGAACTACAGGGAGTGAGCTGCAGGGAGGGAGCGACAGGGAGGGAGCTGCAGGGAGGGATCTGCAGGGAGGGAGCTGCAGGGAGGGAGATGCAGGAAGGGAGCTGCAGGTGGGGAGCTACATGGAGGGAGCTACAGGGAGGGAGCTGCAGGGACGGAGCTGCAGGGAGGGAGCTGCAGGGAGGGAGCTGCAGGGAGGGAGCTGCAGGAGGGGAGCTACAGGGAGGGAGCTGCAGGGAGTGAGCTGCAGGGAGGGAGCTGCAGCAGGGGAGCTGCAGGAGGGGAGCTACAGGGAGGGAGCTGCAAGGAGGGGATTTGCAGGGAGGGAGTTGCAGGGAGGGAGCTGCAGGGAGGGAGCTGCAGGGAGGGAGCTGCAAGGAGGGAGCTGCAGGGAGGGAGCTGCAGGGAGGGAGCTGCAGGAGGGGAGCTGCAGGGAGGGAGCTGCAATAGGGGAGCTGCAGGAGGGCAGCTGCAGGGAGGGAGCTGCAATAGGAGCTCCATGGTGGTTGCTGCAGGAAGGGTGCGACAGGGAGGGAGCTACTGGGAGGGAGCTACAGCGAGGGAGCTGCAGGGAGGGAGCTGCAGGGAGGGAGCTGCAGGGAGGGAGCTGCAGGGAGGGAGCTGCAGGGAGGGAGCTGCAGGAAGGGAGCTGCAGGTTGGGAGCTGCAGTTTGGGAGCTGCAGGGAGGGAGCTGCAGGGAGGGAGCTGCAGGAGCGGAGTTGCAGGAGGGGAGCTACAGTGAGGGAGCTGCCGGGAGTGGAGCTGCAGGGAGGGAGCTGCAGGAGGGGAGCTGCAGGGAGGGAGGTGCTGGAGGGGAGCTGCAGGGAGGGAGCTACAGGGAGCGAGCTGCAGGGAGGGAGCTGCAGGGAGGGAGCTGCAGGGAGGGAGCTGCAGGAGGGGAGCTGCAGTAATGGAGCTGCAGAGAGTGAGCTGCAGCAAGGCAGCTGCAGGATGGGAGCTGCAGGAGTGGAGCTAAGGGAGAGACCTTAAGGGAGGGAGCTGCACGGTGGGAGCTGCAGGAAGGGAGCTGCAAGGAGGGGATTTGCAGGGAGGGAGCTGCAGGGAGGGAGCTGCAGGGAGGGAGCTGCAGCAGGGGAGCTGCAGGAGGGGAGCTGCAGGAGGGGAGCTACAGGGAGGGAGCTGCAAGGAGGGGATTTGCAGGGAGGGAGCTGCAGGGAGGGAGCTGCAGGGAGGGAGCTGCAGGGAGGGAGCTGCAGGGAGGGAGCTGCAGGAGGGGAGCTGCAGGGAGGGAGCTGCAGGGAGGGAGCTACAGAAAGAGAGCTGCAGTGAGGGAGCTGCAGGGAGGGAGCAGCATGAGGGGGTTGCTGCAGGAAGGGTGCGACAGGGAGGGAGCTGCAGGGAGGGAGCTGCAGGGAGGGAGCTGCAGGGAGGGAGCTGCAGGGAGGGAGCTGCAGGGAGGGAGCTGCAGGGAGGGAGCTGCAGGGAGGGAGCTGCAGCAGGGGAGCTGCAGGAGGGGAGCTGCAGAAGGGGAGCCGCAGGAGTGGAGCTGCAGGAGGGGAGCTACTGGGAGGGAGATGCAGGGAGGGAGCTGCATGGAGCGTGCTACAGGAGAGGAGCTACATGTAGGGAGCTACAGGATGGGAGCTGCAGGGTGGGAGCTGCAGGGAGGGAGCTGCAGGGAGGGAGCTGCAGGGAGGGAGCTGCAGGGAGGGAGCTGCAGGGAGGGAGCTGCAGGAGGGGTGCTGCAGGGAGGGAGGTGCTGGAGGGGAGCTGCAGGGAGGGAGCTACAGGGAGGGAGCTGCAGGGAGGGAGCTGCAGGGAGGGAGCTGCAGGGAGGGAGCTGCAGGAGGGGAGCTGCAATAATGGAGCTGCAGAGAGTGAGCTGCATGAAGGCAGCTGCAGGATGGGAGCTGCAGGAGTGGAGCTAAGGAAGAGAGCTTAAGGGAGGGAACTGCACGGTGGGAGCTGCAGGAAGGGAGCTGCAGGAGCGGAGTTGGAGGAGGGGAGCTGCAGCAGGGGAGCTGCAGGGAGGGACCTGCAGGGAGGGAGCTGCAGGGAGGGAGCTGCAGGGAATGAGCTGCAGGGAGGGAGCTGCAGGGAGGGAGCTGCAGGGAGGGAGCTGCAGGGAGGGAGCTGCAGGGAGGGAGCTGCAGGGAGGGAGCTGCAGGGAGGGAGCTGCAGGGAGGGAGCTGCAGGGAGGGAGCTGCAGGGAGGGAGCTGCAGGAGGGGAGCTGCAGTAATGGAGCTGCAGAGAGTGAGCTGCAGGAAGGCAGCTGCAGGATGGGAGCTGCAGGAGTGGAGCTAAGGAAGCGAGCTTAAGGGAGGGAACTGCACGGTGGGAGCTGCAGGAAGGGAGCTGCAGGAGCGGAGTTGGAGGAGGGGAGCTGCAGCAGGGGAGCTGCAGGGAGTGACCTGCAGGGAGGGAGCTGCAGGGCGGGAGCTGCAGGGAGCGAGCTGCAGGGAGGGAGCTGCTGGGAGGGAGTTGCAGGGAGGCATTTGCAGTAGGGGAGCTGCAGGGAGGGCGCTGCAAGGCGTGAGCTGCAGGAAGGGAGCTGAAGGATGGCAGCTGCATGAGTGGAGCTACAGGAAGGGAGCTGCAGGAAGGGTGCTGCAGGAGAGGAGCTACAGGGATGGAGCTGCAGGAGGGGAGCTACAGGAGGGGAGCTACAGGAGGGGAGCTACAGGAAGGGAGCTGCCAGAAGGGAGCTGCAGGAAGGGAGCTGCAGGTGGGGAGCTACAGGGAGGGAGGTGCATGGAGGGAGCTGCAGGAGGGGACAACAGGGAGGGAGCTGCAGGGAGGGAGCTGCAGGAAGTGTGCTACAGGGAGGTAGCGGCAGGGAGGGAGCTACAGTGTGGAAGCTACAGGGAGGGAGCTGCAGGGAGGGAGCTGCAGGAGGGGAGCTGCTGGGAGGGAGCTGCTGGGAGGGGAGCTGCAGGAGGGGAGCTGCAGGAAGGGCGCTGCAAGGCGTGAGCTGCAGGGAGGGAGCTGAAGGATGGCAGCTGCATGAGTGGAGCTACAGGAAGGGAGCTGCAGGAATAGTGCTGCAGGAGAGGAGCTACAGGGATGGAGCGGCAGGAGGGGAGCTACAGGAGGGGAGCTACAGGAAGGGAGCTGCCAGAAGGGAGACTGCTGGGAGGGAGCTGCAGGGTGGGAGCTGCAGGAAGAGAGCTGCAGGTGGGGAGCTACAGGGAGGGAGGTGCATGGAGGGAGCTGCAGGAGGGGACAACAGGGAGGGAGCTGCAGGGAGGGAGCTGCAGGAAGTGTGCTACAGGGAGGTAGCGGCAGGGAGGGAGCTACAGTGTGGAAGCTACAGGGAGGGAGCTGCAGGGAGCGAGCTGCAGGAGGGGAACTGCAGGGAGTGAGCTGCAGGGAGGGAGCTGCAGGAGGGCGGCTGCAGGAGGGGTGCTGCAGGAAGGGAGATGCATGGAGGGAGCTTGAGGAGTGATCTACAGCGAAGGAGCTAAAGGGAGGAAGCTACAGGGAGGGAACTACAGGAAGGGAGCTGTAGGGTGGGAGCTGCAGGGAGGGAGCTGCAGGAGGGGATCTACAGGGAGGGAGCTACAGGGAGGTAGCTGCAGGGAGGGAGCTACAGGGAGGGAGCTACAGGGAGGGAGCTGCAGCAGGGGAGCTGCAGGAGGGGAGCTGCAGGAGGGGAGCTGCAGGAGGGGAGCTGCAGGAGGGGAGCTACTGGGAGGGAGATGCAGGAAGGGAGCTACAGGAGGGGAGCTGCAGGGAGGGAGCTGCAGGGAGGGAGCTGCAGGGAGGGAGCTGCAGGGAGGGAGCTGCAGGGAGGGAGCTGCAGGAGGGGAGCTGCAGAGAGTGAGCTGCAGAGAGTGAGCTGCAGGAAGGCAGCTGCAGGAATGGAGCTAAGGGAGAGAGCTTAAGGGAGGGAGCTGCACGGTGGGAGCTGCAGGAAGGGAGCTGCATGGAGGGAGCTGCAGGGACGGAGCTGCAGGGAGGGAAATGCAGGAGGGGAGTTGGAGGAGGGGAGCTGCAGGGAGGGACCTGCAGGGAGGGTGCTGCAGGGCGGGAGCTGCAGGGAGCGAGCTGCAGGGAGGGAGCTGCTGGGAGGGAGTTGCAGGGAGGCATTTGCAGGAGGGGAGCTGCAGGGAGGGAGCTGCTGGGATGGAGCTGCAGGAGGGGAGCTGAAGGAGCAGAGCTGCAGGGAGGGAGCTGCAAGGAGGGGAGCTGCAGGAAGGGAGCTGCAAGAGGGGAGCTGCAGGAGGGAGGCTGCAGGAAGGACGCTGCAAGGCGTGAGCTGCAGGAAGGGAGCTGAAGGATGGCAGCTGCATGAGTGGAGCTACAGGAAGGGAGCTGCAGGGTGGGAGCTGCAGGAAGGGAGCTGCAGGAAGGGAGCTGCAGGAAGGGAGCTGCAGGAGAGGAGCTACAGGGATGGCAGCTGCGTGAGTGGAGCTACAGGAAGGGAGCTGCAGGGTGGGAGCTGCAGAAAGGGAGCTACAGGGATGGCAGCTGCATGAGTGGAGCTGCAGGGTGGGAGCTGCAGGGTGGGAGCTGCAGGAAGGGAGCTGCAGGAAGGGAGCTGCAGGTGGGGAGCTACAGGGAGGGAGGTGCATGGAGGGAGCTGCAGGAGGGGGCAACAGGGAGGGAGCTGCAGGGAGGGAGCTGCAGGAAGTGTGCTACAGGGAGGTAGCGGCAGGGAGGGAGCTACAGTGTAGAAGCTACAGGGAGGGAGCTGCAGGAGGGGAGCTGCTGGGAGGGAGGTGCAGGAGGGGAGCTGCAGGGAGGGAGCTGCAGGGAGGGAGCTGCAGGGAGGGAGCTGCAGGAGGGCGGCTGCAGGAGGGCGGCTGCAGGAGGGGTGCTGCAGGAAGGGAGATGCATGGAGGCAGCTTGAGGAGTGATCTACAGCGAAGGAGCTAAAGGGAGGGA
Source organism: Isurus oxyrinchus (assembly GCA_026770705.1). Taxonomy (NCBI): domain Eukaryota; kingdom Metazoa; phylum Chordata; class Chondrichthyes; order Lamniformes; family Lamnidae; genus Isurus; species Isurus oxyrinchus. Next base: position 282,801 of record JANJGN010000012.1, read on the forward strand.
GCTACAGGGAGGGAGCTACAGGGAGGGAGCTGCAGGGAGGGAGCTACAGAGAGGGAGCTACAGGGAGGGATCTACAGGGAGGGAGCTACAGGGAGGGAGCTGCAGGGAGGGTGCTGCAGGGAGGGAGCTGCAGGTAGGGAGCTGCAGGTAGGGAGCTGCAGCAGGGGAGCTGCAGGAGGGGAGCTGCAGGAGGGGAGCTGCAGGAGGGGAGCTACTGGGAGGGAGATGCAGGAAGGGAGCTGCAGGTGGGGAGCTACATGGAGGGAGCTACAGGAAGGGAGCTGCAGGGAGGGAGCTGTAGGGAGGGAGCTACAGGGAGGGAGCTGCATGTAGCGTGCTGCAGGAGAGGAGCTACATGTAGGGAGCTGCAGGGTGGGAGCTGCAGGGAGGGAGCTGCAGGGAGGGAGCTGCAGGGAGGGAGCTGCAGGGAGGGAGCTGCAGGATGGGAGCTGCAGGAGGGGAGCTGCAGGAGGGGAGCTGCAGAGAGTGAGCTGCAGGAAGGGAGCTGCATGGAGGGAGCTGCAGTGACGGAGCTGCAGGGAGGGAAATGCAGGAGTGGAGTTGGAGGAGGGGAGCTGCAGCAGGGGAGCTGCAGGGAGTGACCTGCAGGGAGGGTGCTGCAGGGAGCGAGCTGCAGGGAGCGAGCTGCAGGGAGGGAGCTGCAGGGAGGGAGCTGCTGGGAGGGAGTTGCAGGGAGGCATTTGCAGGAGGGGAGCTGCAGGGAGGGAGCTGCTGGGATGGAGCTGCAGGAGGGGAGCTGAAGGAGCAGAGCTGCAGGGAGGGAGCTGCAAGGAGCGGAGCTGCAGGAAGGGAGCTGCAAGAGGGGAGCTGCAGGAGGGAGGCTGCAGGAAGGGCGCTGCAAGGCGTGAGCTGCAGGAAGGGAGCTGAAGGATGGCAGCTGCATGAGTGGAGCTACAGGAAGGGAGCTGCAGGAAGGGTGCTGCAGGAGAGGAGCTACAGGGATGGAGCTGCAGGAAGGGAGCTACAGGAGGGGAGCTACAGGAAGGGAGCTGCCAGAAGGGAGCTGCTGGGAGGGAGCTGCAGGAGGGGAGCTGCTGGAGGGGAGCTGCTGGAGGGGAGCTGCAGGGAGGGAGCTGCAGGGAGGGAGCTGCTGGAGGGGAGCTGCTGGAGGGGAGCTGCAGGGAGGGAGCTGCAGGGAGGGGAGCTGCAGGGAGGGAACTAAAGGGAGGGAGCTACAGGGAGGGAACTACAGGAAGGGAGCTGCAGGGAGGGAGCTGCAGGAGGGGATCTAAGGGGAGGGAGCAACAGGGAGGGAGCTGCAGGGAGGGAGCTACAGGGAGGGAGCTGCAGGAAGCGAGCTACAGGGAGGGTGCTGAAGGGAGGGAGCTGCAGGGAGGGAGCTGCAGGAGGGGAGCTACAGGGAGGGAGCTGCATGCTGCGTGCTGCAGGAGAGGAGCTACATGTAGGGAGCTACAGGAAGGGAGCTACAGGAAGGGAGCTACAGGAAGGGAGCTGCTGGTGGGGAGCTGCTGGTGGGGAGCTGCAGGAAGGGAGCTGCAGGAAGGGAGCTGCAGGAAGAGAGCTGCAGGAAGGGAGCTGCAGGTGGGGAGCTACAGTGAGGGTGCTGCAGGGAGGGAGATGCAGTGAGGTGAGCTGCAGGGAGGGAGCTGCAGGAAGGGTGCTACAGGGAGGGAGCTGCAGGAAGGGAGCTGCAGGAGGAAGCTGCAGGGAGGGAGCTGCAGGAGGGGACCTGCAGGGAGGAGCAGCAGAGAGGGAGCTGCAGGAGGGGAACTACATGGAGGGAGCTACAGGAAGGGATCTACAGGGAGGGATTTGCAGGGAGAGAGCTGTAGGGAGGGAGCTGCAGGAGCGGAGCTGCAGGGAGGGAGCTGCATGGAGTGAGCAACAGGAAGAGAGCTGCAGGGAGGGAGCTGCAGGGAGGGAGTTGCAGGAGGAAGCTGCAGGAGTGGAGCTACAGGGAGGAAGCGACAGGGAGGGAGCTGCAGTGAAGGAGCTGCAGAAAGGGAGCTGCAGAAAGGGAGCTGCAGAAAGGGAGCTGCAGAAAGGGAGCTGCAGAAAGGGAGCTGCAGAAAGGGAGCTGCAGAAAGGGAGCTGCAGAAAGGGAGCTGCAGGGAGGGAGCTACAGGGAGGGAGCTGCAGGGAGGGAGCTGCAGGGAGGGAGCTGCAGAAAGGGAGCTGCAGGGAGGGAGCTGAAGGGAGGGAGCTGAAGGGAGGGAGCTGAAGGGAGGGTGCTGCAGCGAGGGAGCTTCAGGGAGGGAGATGCAGGGAGGGAGTTGCAGGAAGGGAGCTGCTGGAGGGGAGCTATTGGAAGCGAGCTGCAGGGAGGGAGCTGCAGGGAGGGAGCTGCCGCGAGGGGAGCTGCAGGTCGTGAGTGGCAGAGAGGCAGCTGCAGGGAGGAAGCTGCAGGAGGGGAACTACATGGAGGGAGCTACAGGAAGGGATCTACAGGGAGGGATTTGCAGGGAGAGAGCTGTAGGGAGGGTGCTGCAGGAGCGGAGCTGCAGGGAGGGAGCTGCAGGGAGTGAGCTACAGGAAGAGAGCTGCAGGGAGGGAGCTGCAGGGAGGGAGTTGCACGAAGGGAGCTACTTGGGGGGAGCTACAGGGAGGGAGCTGCAGGGAGGGAGCTGCAGGAGGGGAGCTACAGGGAGGGAGCTGCAGGTATGGAGCAGCAGGGAGGGACCTGCAGGTAGGGTGCTGCAGGGAGGGAGCTGCAGGGAGGGAGCTACAGGAAGGGAGCTGCATGGAGGGAGCTGCAGGGAGGGAGCAGCAGGAGGGGAGTTGCAGGAGGGGAGCTACCGGGAGGGAGCTGCAGTGAGGTGAGCTGCAGGGAGGGAGCTGCCGGATGGGAGCTGCAGACAAGGAGCTGCTGGGAGGGAGCGGCAGGGAGTGAGCTGCAGGGAGTGAGCTACAGGGAGGGAGCTACAGGGAGGGAGCTGCATGGAGCGTGCTGCAGGAGAGGAGCTACATGTAGGGAGCTACAGGAAGGGAGCTACAGGGAGGGAGCTGCAGGAGAGGAGCTACATGTAGGGAGCTACAGGAAGGGAGCTACAGGGAGGGAGCTGCAGGGAGGTAGCTACTGGAAGCGAGCTGCAGGGAGGGAGCTGCAGGTTGGGAGCTGCAGGGAGGGAGCTGCAGGAGGGGAGTTGCAGGAGGTTTGCTACATGGATGGAGCTGCCGGGAGGGGAGCTGCATTTAGGGTGCTGCAGAGAGGCAGCTGCAGGGAGGGAGCAGCAGGAGCGGACCTGCAGGGATGGAGCAGCAGAGAGGGAGCTGCAGGAGGGGAACTCAATGGAGGGAGCTACAGGAAGGCATCTACAGGGAGGGAGATGCAGGGAGGGAGCTACAGGGAGGGAGATGCAGGAGGGGAGCTGCAGGAAGGGAGCTGCAGGAAGGGAGCTGCAAGAGGGGAGCTGCAAGAGGGAGGCTGCAGGAAAGGCGCTGCAAGGCGTGAGCTGCCGGGTGGGGAGCTGAAGGATGGTAGCTGCATGAGTGGAGCTACAGGAAGGGAGCTGCAGGAAGGGTGCTGCAGGAGAGGAGCTACAGGGATGGAGCTGCAGGAGGGGAGCTACAGGAAGGGAGCTGCTGGGAGGGAGCTGCAGGAAGGGAGATGCAGGAAGGGAGATGCAGGAAGCGAGCTACATGGAGGGAGCTACAGGAAGGGAGCTACAGGGAGGGGAGCTGCTGGGAGGGAGCTGCAGGAAGGGAGCTACATGGAGGGAGCTACAGGAAGGGAGCTACAGTGAGGGTGCTGCAGGGAGGGAGATGCAGTGAGGTGAGCTGCAGGGAGGGAGCTGCAGGAAGGGTGCTGCAGGGAGGGAGCTGCAGGAAGGGAGCTGCAGAAAGGGAGCTGCAGAAAGGGAGCTGCAGAAAGGGAGCTGCAGAAAGGGAGCTGCAGAAAGGGAGCTGCAGAAAGGGAGCTGCAGGGAGGGAGCTGCAGGGAGGGAGCTGCAGGGAGGGAGCTGCAGGAAGGGAGCTGCTGGAGGGGAGCTAGTGGAAGCGAGCTGCAGGGAGGGAGCTGCAGGGAGGGAGCTGCAGGAAGGGAGCTGCTGGAGGGGAGCTACTGGAAGCGAGCTGCAGGGAGGGAGCTGCAGGGAGGGAGCTGCAGGGAGGGAGCTGCAGGGAGGGAGCTGCCGCGAGGGGAGCTGCAGGTAGGGAGTTGCAGAGAGGCAGCTGCAGGGAGGGAGCTGCAGGAGGGGACCTGCAGGGAGGAGCAGCAGAGAGGGAGCTGCAGGAGGGGAACTACATGGAGGGAGCTACAGGAAGGGATCTACAGGGAGGGATTTGCAGGGAGGGAGCTGTAGGGAGTGAGCTGCAGGAGCGGAGCTGCAGGGAGTGAGCTACAGGAAGAGAGCTGCAGGGAGGGAGCTGCAGGGAGGGGAACTCAATGGAGGGAGCTACAGGAAGGCATCTACAGGGAGGGAGATGCAGGGATGGAGCTACAGGGAGGGAGATGCAGGAGGGGAGCTGCAGGAAGGGAGCTGCAGGAAGGGAGCTGCAAGAGGGGAGCTGCAAGAGGGAGGCTGCAGGAAAGGCGCTGCAAGGCGTGAGCTGCAGGAAGGGAGCTGAAGGATGGTAGCTGCATGAGTGGAGCTACAGGAAGGGAGCTGCAGGAAGGGTGCTGCAGGAGAGGAGCTACAGGGATGGAGCTGCAGGAGGGGAGCTACAGGAGGGGAGCTACAGGAAGGGAGCTGCTGGGAGGGAGCTGCAGGAAGGGAAATGCAGGAAGGGAGCTACAGGAAGGGAGCTACAGGAAGGGAGCTACAGGGAGGGAGCTGCTGGGAGGGAGCTGCAGGAAGGGAGCTGCAGAAAGGGAGCTGCAGAAAGGGAGCTGCAGAAAGGGAGCTGCAGAAAGGGAGCTGCAGAAAGGGAGCTGCAGGGAGGGAGCTGCAGGGAGGGAGCTGCAGGGAGGGAGTTGCAGGGAGGGAGCTGCAGGGAGGGAGCTGCAGGGAGGGAGCTGCAGGAAGGGAGCTGCTGGAGGGGAGCTACTGGAAGCGAGCTGCAGGGAGGGAGCTGCAGGGAGGGAGCTGCCGCGAGGGGAGCTGCAGGGAGGGAGCTGCAGGGAGGGAGCTACAGGAAGGGAGCTACAGGAAGGGAGCTGCAGGGAGGGAGCTGCATGGAGGGAGCTGCAGGGAGGGAGCAGCAGGAGGGGAGTTGCAGGAGGGGAGCTACCGGGAGGGAGCTGCAGGGAGGGAGCTACAGTGATGTGAGCTGCATGCTGCGTGCTGCAGGAGAGGAGCTACATGTAGGGAGCTACAGGAAGGGAGCTACAGGAAGGGAGCTACAGGAAGTGAGCTGCTGGTGGGGAGCTGCAGGAAGGGAGCTGCAGGAAGGGAGCTGCAGGAAGAGAGCTGCAGGAAGGGAGCTGCAGGTGGGGAGCTACAGTGAGGGTGCTGCAGGGAGGGAGATGCAGTGAGGTGAGCTGCAGGGAGGGAGCTGCAGGAAGGGTGCTACAGGGAGGGAGCTGCAGGAAGGGAGCTGCAGGAGGAAGCTGCAGGGAGGGAGCTGCAGGAGGGGACCTGCAGGGAGGAGCAGCAGAGAGGGAGCTGCAGGAGGGGAACTACATGGAGGGAGCTACAGGAAGGGATCTACAGGGAGGGATTTGCAGGGAGAGAGCTGTAGGGAGGGAGCTGCAGGAGCGGAGCTGCAGGGAGGGAGCTGCATGGAGTGAGCAACAGGAAGAGAGCTGCAGGGAGGGAGCTGCAGGGAGGGAGTTGCAGGAGGAAGCTGCAGGAGTGGAGCTACAGGGAGGAAGCGACAGGGAGGGAGCTGCAGTGAAGGAGCTGCAGAAAGGGAGCTGCAGAAAGGGAGCTGCAGAAAGGGAGCTGCAGAAAGGGAGCTGCAGAAAGGGAGCTGCAGAAAGGGAGCTGCAGAAAGGGAGCTGCAGGGAGGGAGCTACAGGGAGGGAGCTGCAGGGAGGGAGCTGCAGGGAGGGAGCTGCAGAAAGGGAGCTGCAGGGAGGGAGCTGAAGGGAGGGAGCTGAAGGGAGGGAGCTGAAGGGAGGGTGCTGCAGCGAGGGAGCTGCAGGGAGGGAGATGCAGGGAGGGAGTTGCAGGAAGGGAGCTGCTGGAGGGGAGCTATTGGAAGCGAGCTGCAGGGAGGGAGCTGCAGGGAGGGAGCTGCAGGGAGGGAGCTGCAGGGAGGGAGCTGCAGGGAGGGAGCTGCCGCGAGGGGAGCTGCAGGTAGGGAGTTGCAGAAAGGGAGCTGCAGAAAGGGAGCTGCAGAAAGGGAGCTGCAGGGAGGGAGCTGCAGGGAGGGAGCTGCAGGGAGGGAGCTGCAGGGAGGGAGCTGCAGGGAGGGAGCTGCAGGGAGGGAGCTGCAGGGAGGGAGCTGCAGGAAGGGAGCTGCTGGAGGGGAGCTACTGGAAGCGAGCTGCAGGGAGGGAGCTGCAGGGAGGGAGCTGCAGGGAGGGAGCTGCCGCGAGGGGAGCTGCAGGGAGGGAGCTGCAGGGAGGGAGCTACAGGAAGGGAGCTACAGGAAGGGAGCTGCAGGGAGGGAGCTGCATGGAGGGAGCTGCAGGGAGGGAGCAGCAGGAGGGGAGTTGCAGGAGGGGAGCTACCGGGAGGGAGCTGCAGGGAGGGAGCTACAGTGAGGTGAGCTGCAGGGAGGGAGCTGCAGCTAGGGAGCCGCAGGGAGGGAGCTGCCGGATGGAAGCGGCAGGGAGTGAGCTGCAGGGAGTGAGCTGCAGGAGAGGAGCTACATGTAGGGAGCTACAGGAAGGGAGCTACAGGGAGGGAGCTGCAGGGAGGGAGCTGCAGGAGGGGAGTTGCAGGAGGTTTGCTACATGGAGGGAGCTGCCGGGAGGGGAGCTGCATTTCGGGTGCTGCAGAGAGGGAGCAGCAGGAGCGGACCTGCAGGGATGGAGCAGCAGAGAGGGAGCTGCAGGAGGGGAACTCAATGGAGGGAGCTACAGGAAGGCATCTACAGTGAGGGAGCTGCAGGGCGGGAGCTACAGGGAGGGAGATGCAGGAGGGGAGCTGCAGGAAGGGAGCTGCAGGAGGGGAGCTGCAGGAGGGGAGCTACAGGGAGGGAGCTACATGGAGGGAGCTACAGGGAGGGAGCTGCAAGGAGGGAGCTACAGGGAGGGAGCTGCATGGAGCGTGCTGCAGGAGAGATGCTACATGTAGGGAGCTACAGGAAGGGAGCTACAGGCAGGGAGCTACAGGGAGGGAGCTGCAGGGAGGGAGATGCAGTGAGGTGAGCTGCAGGGAGGGAGCTGCAGGAAGGGTGCTACAGGGAGGGAGCTGCAGGAAGGGAGCTGCAGGAGGGAGCTGCAGGGAGGGAGCTGCAGGAGGGGAACTACATGGAGGCAGCTACAGGAAGGGATCTACAGGGAGGGATTTGCAGGGAGAGAGCTACAGGGAGGAAGCGACAGGGAGGGAGCTGCAGTGAAGGAGCTGCAGAAAGGGAGCTGCAGAAAGGGAGCTGCAGAAAGGGAGCTGCAGAAAGGGAGCTGCAGAGAGGGAGCTGCAGGGAGGGAGCTGCAGGGAGGGAGCTGCAGGGAGGGAGCTGCAGGGAGGGAGCTGCAGGGAGGGAGCTGCAGGGAGGGAGCTGCAGGGAGGGAGCTGCAGGGAGGGAGCTGAAGGGAGGGAGCTGAAGGGAGGGAGCTGAAGGGAGGGAGCTGCCGCGAGGGGAGCTGCAGGTAGGGAGTTGCAGAGAGGCAGCTGCAGGGAGGGAGCTGCAGGAGGGAACCTGCAGGGAGGAGCAGCAGAGAGGGAGCTGCAGGAGGGGAACTACATGGAGGGAGCTACAGGAAGGGAGCTACAGGGAGGGAGCTGCAGGGAGGGAGCTGCAGGGAGGGAGCTGCAGGAGGTTTGCTACATGGAGGGAGCTGCCGGGAGGGGAGCTGCATTTAGGGTGCTGCAGAGAGGGAGCAGCAGGAGCGGACCTGCAGGGATGGAGCAGCAGAGAGGGAGCTGCAGGAGGGGAACTCAATGGAGGGAGCTACAGGAAGGCATCTCCAGAAAGGGAGCTGCAGGGAGGGAGCTGCAGGGAGGGAGCTGCAGGAAGGGAGCTGCAGGGATTGAGCTGCAGGGAGGGAGCTGCAGGAAGGGAGCTGCAGGAAGGGAGCTGCAGGAAGGGAGCTGCAGGAAGGGAGCTGCCGGAAGGGAGCTGCAGGAAGGGAGCTGCAGGATGGGAGCTGCAGGGAGGGAGCTACAGGAAGGGAGCAGCAGGAGGGGAGCTGCAGGAGAGCTACAGGGAGGGAGCTACAGGGAGGGAGCTGCAGTGAGGTGAGCTGCAGGGAGGGAGCTGCAGCAAGGGAGCCGCAGGGAGGGAGCTGCTGGGAGGGAGCGGCAGGGAGTGAGCTGCAGGGAGGGAGCTACAGGGAGGGAGCTGCAGGGAGGGAGCTGCAGGAGGGGAGCTACTGGAAGCGAGCTGCAGGGAGGGAGCTGCAGGGTGGGAACTGCAGGGAGGGAGCTGCAGGAGGGGAGTTGCAGGAGGTTTGCTACATGGAGGGAGCTGCCGGGAGGGGAGCTGCATGGAGGGTGCTGCAGAGAGGCAGCTGCAGGGAGGGAGCAGCAGGAGGGGACCTGCAGGGATGGAGCAGCAGAGAGGGAGCTGCAGGAGGGGAACTCAATGGAGGGAGCTACAGGAAGGCATCTACAGGGAGGGAGCTGCAGGGCGGGAGCTACAGGGAGGGAGATGCAGGAGGGGAGCTGCAGGAAGGGAGCTGCAGGAGGGGAGCTGCAGGAGGGGAGCTACAGGGAGGGAGCTACATGGAGGGAGCTACAGGGAGGGAGCTGCAGGGAGGGAGCTACAGGGAGGGAGCTGCATGGAGCGTGCTGCAGGAGAGATGCTACATGTAGGGAGCTACAGGAAGGGAGCTACAGGGAGGGAGCTACAGGGAGGGAGCTGCAGGGAGGGAGATGCAGTGAGGTGAGCTGCAGGGAGGGAGCTGCAGGAAGGGTGCTGCAGGGAGGGAGCTGCAGGAAGGGAGCTGCAGGAGGAAGCTGCAGGGAGGGAGCTGCAGGAGGGGAACTACATGGAGGCAGCTACAGGAAGGGATCTACAGGGAGGGATTTGCAGGGAGAGAGCTACAGGGAGGAAGCGACAGGGAGGGAGCTGCAGTGAAGGAGCTGCAGAAAGGGAGCTGCAGAAAGGGAGCTGCAGAAAGGGAGCTGCAGAAAGGGAGCTGCAGGGAGGGAGCTGCAGGGAGGGAGCTGCAGGGAGGGAGCTGCAGGGAGGGAGCTGCAGGGAGGGAGCTGCAGGGAGGGAGCTGAAGGGAGGGAGCTGAAGGGAGGGAGCTGAAGGGAGGGAGCTGCCGCGAGGGGAGCTGCAGGTAGGGAGTTGCAGAGAGGCAGCTGCAGGGAGGGAGCTGCAGGAGGGAACCTGCAGGGAGGAGCAGCAGAGAGGGAGCTGCAGGAGGGGAACTACATGGAGGGAGCTAGAGGAAGGGATCTACAGGGAGGGATTTGCAGGGAGGAAGCTGCAGGGAGTGAGCTACAGGAAGAGAGCTACAGGGAGGGAGCTGCAGGGAGGGAGCTGAAGGAGGGGAGCTACAGGGAGGGAGCTGCAGGTAGGGAGCTGCAGGGAGGGAGCTGCAGGGAGGGAGCTGCAGGGAGGGAGCTGCAGGGAGGGAGCTGCATGGAGGGAGCTGCAGGGAGGGAGCAGCAGGAGGGGAGTTGCAGGAGGTGAGCTACCGGGAGGGAGCTGCAGGGAGGGATCTACAGGAAGGGAGCAGCAGGGAGGTGAGCTGCAGGGAGGGAGCTGCAGCTAGGGAGCCGCAGGGAGGGAGCTGCCGGATGGGAGCTGCAGACAGGGAGCTGCTGGGAGGAAGCGGCAGGGAGTGAGCTGCAGGGAGTGAGCTACAGGGAGGGAGCTACAGGGAGGGAGCTACAGGGAGGGAGCTGCATGGAGCGTGCTGCAGGAGAGGAGCTACATGTAGGGAGCTACAGGAAGGGAGCTACAGGGAGGGAGCTGCAGGGAGGTAGCTACTGGAAGCGAGCTGCAGGGAGGGAGCTGCAGGTTGGGAGCTGCAGGGAGGGAGCTGCAGGAGGGGAGTTGCAGGAGGTTTGCTACATGGAGGGAGCTGCCGGGAGGGGAGCTGCATTTAGGGTGCTGCAGAGAGGCAGCTGCAGGGAGGGAGCAGCAGGAGCGGACCTGCAGGGATGGAGCAGCAGAGAGGGAGCTGCAGGAGGGGAACTCAATGGAGGGAGCTACAGGAAGGCATCTACAGTGAGGGAGCTGCAGGGCGGGAGCTACAGGGAGGGAGATGCAGGGTTTGAGCTGCAGGAAGGGAGCTGCAGGGAGGGAGCTACAGGGAGGGAGCTACAGGGAGGGAGCTGCAGGGAGGGAGCTGCAGGGAGGGATCTACAGGGAGGGATTTGCAGGGAGGGAGCTGTAGGGAGTGAGCTGCAGGAGCGGAGCTGCAGGGAGTGAGCTACAGGAAGAGAGCTGCAGGGAGGGAGCTGCAGGGAGGGGAACTCAATGGAGGGAGCTACAGGAAGGCATCTGCAGGGAGGGAGATGCAGGGAGGGAGCTACAGGGAGGGAGATGCAGGAGGGGAGCTGCAAGAGGGAGGCTGCAGGAAAGGCGCTGCAAGGCGTGAGCTGCAGGAAGGGAGCTGAAGGATGGTAGCTGCATGAGTGGAGCTACAGGAAGGGAGCTGCAGGAAGGGTGCTGCAGGAGAGGAGCTACAGGGATGGAGCTGCAGGAGGGGAGCTACAGGAGGGGAGCTACAGGAAGGGAGCTGCTGGGAGGGAGCTGCAGGAAGGGAGATGCAGGAAGGGAGCTACAGGAAGGGAGCTACAGGGAGGGAGCTGCTGGGAGGGAGCTGCAGAAAGGGAGCTGCAGAAAGGGAGCTGCAGAAAGGGAGCTGCAGAAAGGGAGCTGCAGAAAGGGAGCTGCAGGGAGGGAGCTGCAGGGAGGGAGCTGCAGGAAGGGTGCTGCAGGAGAGGAGCTACAGGGATGGAGCTGCAGGAGGGGAGCTACAGGAGGGGAGCTACAGGAAGGGAGCTGCTGGGAGGGAGCTGCAGGAAGGGAGATGCAGGAAGGGAGCTACAGGAAGGGAGCTACAGGGAGGGAGCTGCTGGGAGGGAGCTGCAGAAAGGGAGCTGCAGAAAGGGAGCTGCAGAAAGGGAGCTGCAGAAAGGGAGCTGCAGAAAGGGAGCTGCAGGGAGGGAGCTGCAGGGAGGGAGCTGCAGGGAGGGAGCAGCAGGAAGGGAGCTGCTGGAGGGGAGCTACTGGAAGCGAGCTGCAGGGAGGGAGCTGCAGGGAGGGAGCTGCCGCGAGGGGAGCTGCAGGGAGGGAGCTGCAGGGAGGGAGCTACAGGAAGGGAGCTACAGGAAGGGAGCTGCAGGGAGGGAGCTGCATGGAGGGAGCTGCAGGGAGGGAGCAGCAGGAGGGGAGTTGCAGGAGGGGAGCTACCGGGAGGGAGCTGCAGGGAGGGAGCTACAGTGAGGTGAGCTGCAGGGAGGGAGCTGCAGCTAGGGAGCCGCAGGGAGGGAGCTGCCGGATGGGAGCGGCAGGGAGTGAGCTGCAGGGAGTGAGCTGCAGGGAGTGAGCTACAGGGAGGGAGCTGCAGGGAGGGAGCTGCATGGAGCGTGCTGCTGGAGAGGAGCTACATGTAGGGAGCTACAGGAAGGGAGCTACAGGGAGGGAGCTGCAGGGAGGGAGCTGCAGGGAGGGAGCTGCAGGAGGGGAGTTGCAGGAGGTTTGCTACATGGAGGGAGCTGCCGGGAGGGGAGCTGCATTTAGGGTGCTGCAGAGAGGGAGCAGCAGGAGCGGACCTGCAGGGATGGAGCAGCAGAGAGGGAGCTGCAGGAGGGGAACTCAATGGAGGGAGCTACAGGAAGGCATCTACAGAAAGGGAGCTGCAGGGAGGGAGCTGCAGGGAGGGAGCTGCAGGAAGGGAGCTGCAGGAAGGGAGCTGCAGGAAGGGAGCTGCAGGAAGGGAGCTGCCGGAAGGGAGCTGCAGGAAGGGAGCTGCAGGATGGGAGCTGCAGGGAGGGAGCTACAGGAAGGGAGCAGCAGGAGGGGAGCTGCAGGAGAGCTACAGGGAGGGAGCTACAGGGAGGGAGCTGCAGTGAGGTGAGCTGCAGGGAGGGAGCTGCAGCAAGGGAGCCGCAGGGAGGGAGCTGCTGGGAGGGAGCGGCAGGGAGTGAGCTGCAGGGAGGGAGCTACAGGGAGGGAGCTGCAGGGAGGCAGCTGCAGGAGGGGAGCTACTGGAAGCGAGCTGCAGGGAGGGAGCTGCAGGGTGGGAACTGCAGGGAGGGAGCTGCAGGAGGGGAGTTGCAGGGAGGGAGCTGCAGGGAGGGAGCTGCAGGGAGGGAGCTGCATGGAGGGAGCTGCAGGGAGGGAGCAGCAGGAGGGGAGTTGCAGGAGGTGAGCTACCGGGAGGGAGCTGCAGGGAGGGAGCTACAGGAAGGGAGCAGCAGGGAGGTGAGCTGCAGGGAGGGAGCTGCAGCTAGGGAGCCGCAGGGAGGGAGCTGCCGGATGGGAGCTGCAGACAGGGAGCTGCTGGGAGGAAGCGGCAGGGAGTGAGCTGCAGGGAGTGAGCTACAGGGAGGGAGCTACAGGGAGGGAGCTACAGGGAGGGAGCTGCATGGAGCGTGCTGCAGGAGAGGAGCTACATGTAGGGAGCTACAGGAAGGGAGCTACAGGGAGGGAGCTGCAGGGAGGTAGCTACTGGAAGCGAGCTGCAGGGAGGGAGCTGCAGGTTGGGAGCTGCAGGGAGGGAGCTGCAGGAGGGGAGTTGCAGGAGGTTTGCTACATGGAGGGAGCTGCCGGGAGGGGAGCTGCATTTAGGGTGCTGCAGAGAGGCAGCTGCAGGGAGGGAGCAGCAGGAGCGGACCTGCAGGGATGGAGCAGCAGAGAGGGAGCTGCAGGAGGGGAACTCAATGGAGGGAGCTACAGGAAGGCATCTACAGGGAGGGAGCTGCAGGGCGGGAGCTACAGGGAGGGAGATGCAGGGTTTGAGCTGCAGGAAGGGAGCTGCAGGGAGGGAGCTGCAGGGAGGGAGCTACAGGGAGGGAGCTACAGGGAGGGAGCTGCAGGGAGGGAGCTGCAGGGAGGGATCTACAGGGAGGGATTTGCAGGGAGGGAGCTGTAGGGAGTGAGCTGCAGGAGCGGAGCTGCAGGGAGTGAGCTACAGGAAGAGAGCTGCAGGGAGGGAGCTGCAGGGAGGGGAACTCAATGGAGGGAGCTACAGGAAGGCATCTACAGGGAGGGAGATGCAGGGAGGGAGCTACAGGGAGGGAGATGCAGGAGGGGAGCTGCAGGAAGGGAGCTGCAGGAAGGGAGCTGCAAGAGGGGAGCTGCAAGAGGGAGGCTGCAGGAAAGGCGCTGCAAGGCGTGAGCTGCAGGAAGGGAGCTGAAGGATGGTAGCTGCATGAGTGGAGCTACAGGAAGGGAGCTGCAGGAAGGGTGCTGCAGGAGAGGAGCTACAGGGATGGAGCTGCAGGAGGGGAGCTACAGGAGGGGAGCTACAGGAAGGGAGCTGCTGGGAGGGAGCTGCAGGAAGGGAGATGCAGGAAGGGAGCTACAGGAAGGGAGCTACAGGGAGGGAGCTGCTGGGAGGGAGCTGCAGAAAGGGAGCTGCAGAAAGGGAGCTGCAGAAAGGGAGCTGCAGAAAGGGAGCTGCAGAAAGGGAGCTGCAGGGAGGGAGCTGCAGGGAGGGAGCTGCAGGGAGGGAGCTGCAGGGAGGGAGCTGCAGGAAGGGAGCTGCTGGAGGGGAGCTACTGGAAGCGAGCTGCAGGGAGGGAGCTGCAGGGAGGGAGCTGCCGCGAGGGGAGCTGCAGGGAGGGAGCTGCAGGGAGGGAGCTACAGGAAGGGAGCTACAGGAAGGGAGCTGCAGGGAGGGAGCTGCATGGAGGGAGCTGCAGGGAGGGAGCAGCAGGAGGGGAGTTGCAGGAGGGGAGCTACCGGGAGGGAGCTGCAGGGAGGGAGCTACAGTGAGGTGAGCTGCAGGGAGGGAGCTGCAGCTAGGGAGCCGCAGGGAGGGAGCTGCCGGATGGGAGCGGCAGGGAGTGAGCTGCAGGGAGTGAGCTGCAGGGAGTGAGCTACAGGGAGGGAGCTGCAGGGAGGGAGCTGCATGGAGCGTGCTGCTGGAGAGGAGCTACATGTAGGGAGCTACAGGAAGGGAGCTACAGGGAGGGAGCTGCAGGGAGGGAGCTGCAGGGAGGGAGCTGCAGGAGGGGAGTTGCAGGAGGTTTGCTACATGGAGGGAGCTGCCGGGAGGGGAGCTGCATTTAGGGTGCTGCAGAGAGGGAGCAGCAGGAGCGGACCTGCAGGGATGGAGCAGCAGAGAGGGAGCTGCAGGAGGGGAACTCAATGGAGGGAGCTACAGGAAGGCATCTACAGAAAGGGAGCTGCAGGGAGGGAGCTGCAGGGAGGGAGCTGCAGGAAGGGAGCTGCAGGAAGGGAGCTGCAGGAAGGGAGCTGCAGGAAGGGAGCTGCCGGAAGGGAGCTGCAGGAAGGGAGCTGCAGGATGGGAGCTGCAGGGAGGGAGCAGCAGGAGGGGAGCTGCAGGAGAGCTACAGGGAGGGAGCTACAGGGAGGGAGCTGCAGTGAGGTGAGCTGCAGGGAGGGAGCTGCAGCAAGGGAGCCGCAGGGAGGGAGCTGCTGGGAGGGAGCGGCAGGGAGTGAGCTGCAGGGAGGGAGCTACAGGGAGGGAGCTGCAGGGAGGGAGCTGCAGGAGGGGAGCTACTGGAAGCGAGCTGCAGGGAGGGAGCTGCAGGGTGGGAACTGCAGGGAGGGAGCTGCAGGAGGGGAGTTGCAGGAGGTTTGCTACATGGAGGGAGCTGCCGGGAGGGGAGCTGCATGGAGGGTGCTGCAGAGAGGCAGCTGCAGGGAGGGAGCAGCAGGAGGGGACCTGCAGGGATGGAGCAGCAGAGAGGGAGCTGCAGGAGGGGAACTCAATGGAGGGAGCTACAGGAAGGCATCTACAGGGAGGGAGCTGCAGGGCGGGAGCTACAGGGAGGGAGATGCAGGAGGGGAGCTGCAGGAAGGGAGCTGCAGGAGGGGAGCTACAGGGAGGGAGCTACATGGAGGGAGCTACAGGGAGGGAGCTGCAGGGAGGGAGCTACAGGGAGGGAGCTGCATGGAGCGTGCTGCAGGAGAGATGCTACATGTAGGGAGCTACAGGGAGGGAGCTGCAGGGAGGGAGATGCAGTGAGGTGAGCTGCAGGGAGGGAGCTGCAGGAAGGGTGCTACAGGGAGGGAGCTGCAGGAAGGGAGCTGCAGGAGGAAGCTGCAGGGAGGGAGCTGCAGGAGGGGAACTACATGGAGGGAGCTACAGGAAGGGATCTACAGGGAGGGATTTGCAGGGAGAGAGCTACAGGGAGGAAGCGACAGGGAGGGAGCTGCAGTGAAGGAGCTGCAGAAAGGGAGCTGCAGAAAGGGAGCTGCAGAATGGGAGCTGCAGAAAGGGAGCTGCAGAAAGGGAGCTGCAGAAAGGGAGCTGCAGAAAGGGAGCTGCAGGGAGGGAGCTGCAGGGAGGGAGCTGCAGGGAGGGAGCTGCAGGGAGGGAGCTGCAGGGAGGGAGCTGAAGGGAGGGAGCTGAAGGGAGGGAGCTGCCGCGAGGGGAGCTGCAGGTAGGGAGTTGCAGAGAGGCAGCTGCAGGGAGGGAGCTGCAGGAGGGGACCTGCAGGGAGGAGCAGCAGAGAGGGAGCTGCAGGAGGGGAACTACATGGAGGGAGCTACAGGAAGGGATCTACAGGGAGAGATTTGCAGGGAGGGAGCTGCAGGGAGTGAGCTACAGGAAGAGAGCTACAGGGAGGGAGCTGCAGGGAGGGAGCTGAAGGAGGGGAGCTACAGGGAGGGAGCTGCAGGTAGGGAGCTGCAGGGAGGGAGCTGCAGGGAGGGAGCTGCAGGGAGGGAGCTGCAGGGAGGGAGCTGCATGGAGGGAGCTGCAGGGAGGGAGCAGCAGGAGGGGAGTTGCAGGAGGGGAGCTACCGGGAGGGAGCTGCAGGGAGGGAGCTACAGGAAGGGAGCAGCAGGGAGGTGAGCTGCAGGGAGGGAGCTGCAGCTAGGGAGCCGCAGGGAGGGAGCTGCCGGATGGGAGCTGCAGACAGGGAGCTGCTGGGAGGGAGCGGCAGGCAGTGAGCTGCAGGGAGTGAGCTACAGGGAGGGAGCTACAGGGAGGGAGCTGCATGGAGCGTGCTGCAGGAGAGGAGCTACATGTAGGGAGCTACAGGAAGGGAGCTACAGGGAGGGAGCTGCAGGGAGGTAGCTACTGGAAGCGAGCTGCAGGGAGGGAGCTGCAGGTTGGGAGCTGCAGGGAAGGAGCTGCAGGAGGGGAGTTGCAGGAGGTTTGCTACATGGAGGGAGCTGCCGGGAGGGGAGCTGCATTTAGGGTGCTGCAGAGAGGCAGCTGCAGGGAGGAAGCAGCAGGAGCGGACCTGCAGGGATGGAGCAGCAGAGAGGGAGCTGCAGGAGGGGAACTCAATGGAGGGAGCTACAGGAAGGCATCTACAGGGAGGGAGCTGCAGGGCGGGAGCTACAGGGAGGGAGATGCAGGGTTTGAGCTGCAGGAAGGGAGCTGCAGGGAGGGAGCTACAGGGAGGGAGCTACAGGGAGGGAGCTGCAGGGAGGGAGCTGCAGGGAGGGAGCTGCAGGGAGGGAGTTGCAGGGAGGGACCTGCAGTTAGGGAGCTGCAGGGAGGGAGCTGCAGGGAGGGAGCTGTAGGGAGGGAGCTGCAGGGAGGGAGCTGCAGGAGGGCAGCTGCAGGAGGGGAGCTACAAGTAGGGAGCTGCAGGGAGTGAGCTGCAGGGAGTGAGCTACAGGGAGGGAGCTACAGGGAGGGAGCTGCATGGAGCGTGCTGCAGGAGAGGAGCTACATGTAGGGAGCTACAGGAAGGGAGCTACAGGGAGGGAGCTGCAGGGAGGTAGCTACTGGAAGCGAGCTGCAGGGAGGGAGCTGCAGGTTGGGAGCTGCAGGGAGGGAGCTGCAGGAGGGGAGTTGCAGGAGGTTTGCTACATGGAGGGAGCTGCCGTGAGGGGAGCTGCATTTAGGGTGCTGCAGAGAGGCAGCTGCAGGGAGGGAGCAGCAGGAGCGGACCTGCAGGGATGGAGCAGCAGAGAGGGAGCTGCAGGAGGGGAACTCAATGGAGGGAGCTACAGGAAGGCATCTACAGGGAGGGAGCTGCAGGGCGGGAGCTACAGGGAGGGAGATGCAGGGTTTGAGCTGCAGGAAGGGAGCTGCAGGGAGGGAGCTACAGGGAGGGAGCTACAGGGAGGGAGCTGCAGGGAGGGATCTACAGGGAGGGATTTGCAGGGAGGGAGCTGTAGGGAGTGAGCTGCAGGAGCGGAGCTGCAGGGAGTGAGCTACAGGAAGAGAGCTGCAGGGAGGGAGCTGCAGGGAGGGGAACTCAATGGAGGGAGCTACAGGAAGGCATCTACAGGGAGGGAGATGCAGGGAGGGAGCTACAGGGAGGGAGATGCAGGAGGGGAGCTGCAGGAAGGGAGCTGCAGGAAGGGAGCTGCAAGAGGGGAGCTGCAAGAGGGAGGCTGCAGGAAAGGCGCTGCAAGGCGTGAGCTGCAGGAAGGGAGCTGAAGGATGGTAGCTGCATGAGTGGAGCTACAGGAAGGGAGCTGCAGGAAGGGTGCTGCAGGAGAGGAGCTACAGGGATGGAGCTGCAGGAGGGGAGCTACAGGAGGGGAGCTACAGGAAGGGAGCTGCTGGGAGGGAGCTGCAGGAAGGGAGATGCAGGAAGGGAGCTACAGGAAGGGAGCTACAGGGAGGGAGCTGCTGGGAGGGAGCTGCAGAAAGGGAGCTGCAGAAAGGGAGCTGCAGAAAGGGAGCTGCAGAAAGGGAGCTGCAGGGAGGGAGCTGCAGGGAGGGAGCTGCAGGGAGGGAGCTGCAGGGAGGGAGCTGCAGGGAGGGAGCTGCTGGAGGGGAGCTACTGGAAGCGAGCTGCAGGGAGGGAGCTGCAGGGAGGGAGCTGCCGCGAGGGGAGCTGCAGGGAGGGAGCTGCAGGGAGGGAGCTACAGGAAGGGAGCTACAGGAAGGGAGCTGCAGGGAGGGAGCTGCATGGAGGGAGCTGCAGGGAGGGAGCAGCAGGAGGGGAGTTGCAGGAGGGGAGCTACCGGGAGGGAGCTGCAGGGAGGGAGCTACAGTGAGGTGAGCTGCAGGGAGGGAGCTGCAGCTAGGGAGCCGCAGGGAGGGAGCTGCCGGATGGGAGCGGCAGGGAGTGAGCTGCAGGGAGTGAGCTGCAGGGAGTGAGCTACAGGGAGGGAGCTGCAGGGAGGGAGCTGCATGGAGCGTGCTGCAGGAGAGGAGCTACATGTAGGGAGCTACAGGAAGGGAGCTACAGGGAGGGAGCTGCAGGGAGGGAGCTGCAGGGAGGGAGCTGCAGGAGGGGAGTTGCAGGAGGTTTGCTACATGGAGGGAGCTGCCGGGAGGGGAGCTGCATTTAGGGTGCTGCAGAGAGGGAGCAGCAGGAGCGGACCTGCAGGGATGGAGCAGCAGAGAGGGAGCTGCAGGAGGGGAACTCAATGGAGGGAGCTACAGGAAGGCATCTACAGAAAGGGAGCTGCAGGGAGGGAGCTGCAGGGAGGGAGCTGCAGGAAGGGAGCTGCAGGATAGGAGCTGCCGGAAGGGAGCTGCAGGAAGGGAGCTGCAGGATGGGAGCTGCAGGATGGGAGCTGCAGGATGGGAGCTGCAGGGAGGGAGCTACAGGAAGGGAGCAGCAGGAGGGGAGCTGCAGGAGAGCTACAGGGAGGGAGCTACAGGGAGGGAGCTGCAGTGAGGTGAGCTGCAGGGAGGGAGCTGCAGCAAGGGAGCCGCAGGGAGGGAGCTGCTGGGAGGGAGCGGCAGGGAGTGAGCTGCAGGGAGGGAGCTACAGGGAGGGAGCTGCAGGGAGGGAGCTGCAGGAGGGGAGCTACTGGAAGCGAGCTGCAGGGAGGGAGCTGCAGGGTGGGAACTGCAGGGAGGGAGCTGCAGGAGGGGAGTTGCAGGAGGTTTGCTACATGGAGGGAGCTGCCGGGAGGGGAGCTGCATGGAGGGTGCTGCAGAGAGGCAGCTGCAGGGAGGGAGCAGCAGGAGGGGACCTGCAGGGATGGAGCAGCAGAGAGGGAGCTGCAGGAGGGGAACTCAATGGAGGGAGCTACAGGAAGGCATCTACAGGGAGGGAGCTGCAGGGCGGGAGCTACAGGGAGGGAGATGCAGGAGGGGAGCTGCAGGAAGGGAGCTGCAGGAAGGGAGCTGCAGGAGGGGAGCTACAGGGAGGGAGCTACATGGAGGGAGCTACAGGGAGGGAGCTGCAGGGAGGGAGCTACAGGGAGGGAGCTGCATGGAGCGTGCTGCAGGAGAGATGCTACATGTAGGGAGCTACAGGAAGGGAGCTACAGGGAGGGAGCTGCAGGGAGGGAGATGCAGTGAGGTGAGCTGCAGGGATGGAGCTGCAGGAAGGGAGCTACAGGGAGGGAGCTGCAGGAAGGGAGCTGCAGGAGGAAGCTGCAGGGAGGGAGCTGCAGGAGGGGAACTACATGGAGGGAGCTACAGGAAGGGATCTACAGGGAGGGATTTGCAGGGAGAGAGCTACAGGGAGGAAGCGACAGGGAGGGAGCTGCAGTGAAGGAGCTGCAGAAAGGGAGCTGCAGAAAGGGAGCTGCAGAAAGGGAGCTGCAGAAAGGGAGCTGCAGAAAGGGAGCTGCAGGGAGGGAGCTGCAGGGAGGGAGCTGCAGGGAGGGAGCTGCAGGGAGGGAGCTGCAGGGAGGGAGCTGCAGGGAGGGAGCTGAAGGGAGGGAGCTGCCGCGAGGGGAGCTGCAGGTAGGGAGTTGCAGAGAGGCAGCTGCAGGGAGGGAGCTGCAGGAGGGGACCTGCAGGGAGGAGCAGCAGAGAGGGAGCTGCAGGAGGGGAACTACATGGAGGGAGCTACAGGAAGGGATCTACAGGGAGGGATTTGCAGGGAGGGAGCTGCAGGGAGTGAGCTGAAGGAGGGGAGCTACAGGGAGGGAGCTGCAGGTAGGGAGCTGCAGGGAGGGAGCTGCAGGGAGGGAGCTGCAGGGAGGGAGCTGCAGGGAGGGAGCTGCAGGGAGGGAGCTGCAGGGAGGGAGCTGCAGGGAGGGAGCTGCATGGAGGGAGCTGCAGGGAGGGAACAGCAGGAGGGGAGTTGCAGGAGGGGAGCTACCGGGAGGGAGCTGCAGGGAGGGAGCTACAGGAAGGGAGCAGCAGGGAGGTGAGCTGCAGGGAGGGAGCTGCAGACAGGGAGCTGCTGGGAGGGAGCGGCAGGCAGTGAGCTGCAGGGAGTGAGCTACAGGGAGGGAGCTACAGGGAGGGAGCTGCATGGAGCGTGCTGCAGGAGAGGAGCTACATGTAGGGAGCTACAGGAAGGGAGCTACAGGGAGGGAGCTGCAGGGAGGTAGCTACTGGAAGCGAGCTGCAGGGAGGGAGCTGCAGGTTGGGAGCTGCAGGGAGGGAGCTGCAGGAGGGGAGTTGCAGGAGGTTTGCTACATGGAGGGAGCTGCCGGGAGGGGAGCTGCATTTAGGGTGCTGCAGAGAGGCAGCTGCAGGGAGGGAGCAGCAGGAGCGGACCTGCAGGGATGGAGCAGCAGAGAGGGAGCTGCAGGAGGGGGACTCAATGGAGGGAGCTACAGGAAGGCATCTACAGGGAGGGAGCTGCAGGGCGGGAGCTACAGGGAGGGAGATGCAGGGTTTGAGCTGCAGGAAGGGAGCTGCAGGGAGGGAGCTACAGGGAGGGAGCTACAGGGAGTGAGCTGCAGGGAGGGAGCTGCAGGGAGGGAGCTGCAGAGAGGGAGCTGCAGGGAGGGAGTTGCAGGGAGGGACCTGCAGTTAGGCAGCTGCAGGGAGGGAGCTGCAGGGAGTGAGCTGCAGGGAGGGAGCTGCAGGGAGGGAGCTGCAGGAGGGCAGCTGCAGGAGGGGAGCTACAAGTAGGGAGCTGCAGGGAGGGAGCTGCAGGGAGTGAGCTACAGGGAGGGAGCTACAGGGAGGGAGCTGCATGGAGCGTGCTGCAGGAGAGGAGCTACATGTAGGGAGCTACAGGAAGGGAGCTACAGGGAGGGAGCTGCAGGGAGGTAGCTACTGGAAGCGAGCTGCAGGGAGGGAGCTGCAGGTTGGGAGCTGCAGGGAGGGAGCTGCAGGAGTGGAGTTGCAGGAGGTTTGCTACATGGAGGGAGCTGCCGGGAGGGGAGCTGCATTTAGGGTGCTGCAGAGAGGCAGCTGCAGGGAGGGAGCAGCAGGAGCGGACCTGCAGGGATGGAGCAGCAGAGAGGGAGCTGCAGGAGGGGAACTCAATGGAGGGAGCTACAGGAAGGCATCTACAGGGAGGGAGCTGCAGGGCGGGAGCTACAGGGAGGGAGATGCAGGGTTTGAGCTGCAGGAAGGGAGCTGCAGGGAGGGAGCTACAGGGAGGGAGCTACAGGGAGGGAGCTGCAGGGAGGGAGCTGCAGGGAGGGAGCTGCAGGGAGGGATTTGCAGGGAGGGAGCTGTAGGGAGTGAGCTGCAGGAGCGGAGCTGCAGGGAGTGAGCTACAGGAAGAGAGCTGCAGGGAGGGAGCTGCAGGGAGGGGAACTCAATGGAGGGAGCTACAGGAAGGCATCTACAGGGAGGGAGATGCAGGGAGGGAGCTACAGGGAGGGAGATGCAGGAGGGGAGCTGCAGGAAGGGAGCTGCAGGAAGGGGGCTGCAAGAGGGGAGCTGCAAGAGGGAGGCTGCAGGAAAGGCGCTGCAAGGCGTGAGCTGCAGGAAGGGAGCTGAAGGATGGTAGCTGCATGAGTGGAGCTACAGGAAGGGAGCTGCAGGAAGGGTGCTGCAGGAGAGGAGCTACAGGGATGGAGCTGCAGGAGGGGAGCTACAGGAGGGGAGCTACAGGAAGGGAGCTGCTGGGAGGGAGCTGCAGGAAGGGAGATGCAGGAAGGGAGCTACAGGAAGGGAGCTACAGGGAGGGAGCTGCTGGGAGGGAGCTGCAGAAAGGGAGCTGCAGAAAGGGAGCTGCAGAAAGGGAGCTGCAGAAAGGGAGCTGCAGAAAGGGAGCTGCAGGGAGGGAGCTGCAGGGAGGGAGCTGCAGGGAGGGAGCTGCAGGGAGGGAGCTGCTGGAGGGGAGCTACTGGAAGCGAGCTGCAGGGTGGGAGCTGCAGGGAGGGAGCTGCCGCGAGGGGAGCTGCAGGGAGGGAGCTGCAGGGAGGGAGCAGCAGGAGGTGAGTTGCAGGAGGGGAGCTACCGGGAGGGAGCTGCAGGGAGGGAGCTACAGTGAGGTGAGCTGCAGGGAGGGAGCTGCAGCTAGGGAGCCGCAGGGAGGGAGCTGCCGGATGGGAGCGGCAGGGAGTGAGCTGCAGGGAGTGAGCTGCAGGGAGTGAGCTACAGGGAGGGAGCTGCAGGGAGGGAGCTGCATGGAGCGTGCTGCAGGAGAGGAGCTACATGTAGGGAGCTACAGGAAGGGAGCTACAGGGAGGGAGCTGCAGGGAGGGAGCTGCAGGGAGGGTGCTGCAGGAGGGGAGTTGCAGGAGGTTTGCTACATGGAGGGAGCTGCCGGGAGGGGAGCTGCATTTAGGGTGCTGCAGAGAGGGAGCAGCAGGAGCGGACCTGCAGGGATGGAGCAGCAGAGAGGGAGCTGCAGGAGGGGAACTCAATGGAGGGAGCTACAGGAAGGCATCTACAGAAAGGGAGCTGCAGGGAGGGAGCTGCAGGGAGGGAGGTGCAGGAAGGGAGCTGCAGGAAGGGAGCTGCAGGAAGGGAGCTGCAGGAAGGGAGCTGCCGGAAGGGAGCTGCAGGAAGGGAGCTGCAGGATGGGAGCTGCAGGGTGGGAGCTACAGGAAGGGAGCAGCAGGAGGGGAGCTGCAGGAGAGCTACAGGGAGGGAGCTACAGGGAGGGAGCTGCAGTGAGGTGAGCTGCAGGGAGGGAGCTGCAGCAAGGGAGCCGCAGGGAGGGAGCTGCTGGGAGGGAGCGGCAGGGAGTGAGCTGCAGGGAGGGAGCTACAGGGAGGGAGCTGCAGGGAGGGAGCTGCAGGAGGGGAGCTACTGGAAGCGAGCTGCAGGGAGGGAGCTGCAGGGTGGGAACTGCAGGGAGGGAGCTGCAGGAGGGGAGTTGCAGGAGGTTTGCTACATGGAGGGAGCTGCCGGGAGGGGAGCTGCATGGAGGGTGCTGCAGAGAGGCAGCTGCAGGGAGGGAGCAGCAGGAGGGGACCTGCAGGGATGGAGCAGCAGAGAGGGAGCTGCAGGAGGGGAACTCAATGGAGGGAGCTACAGGAAGGCATCTACAGGGAGGGAGCTGCAGGGCGGGAGCTACAGGGAGGGAGATGCAGGAGGGGAGCTGCAGGAAGGGAGCTGCAGGAGGGGAGCTGCAGGAGGGGAGCTACAGGGAGGGAGCTACATGGAGGGAGCTACAGGGAGGGAGCTGCAGGGAGGGAGCTACAGGGAGGGAGCTGCATGGAGCGTGCTGCAGGAGAGATGCTACATGTAGGGAGCTACAGGAAGGGAGCTACAGGGAGGGAGCTGCAGGGAGGGAGATGCAGTGAGGTGAGCTGCAGGGAGGGAGCTGCAGGAAGGGTGCTACAGGGAGGGAGCTGCAGGAAGGGAGCTGCAGGAGGAAGCTGCAGGGAGGGAGCTGCAGGAGGGGAACTACATGGAGGGAGCTACAGGAAGGGATCTACAGGGAGGGATTTGCAGGGAGAGAGCTACAGGGAGGAAGCGACAGGGAGGGAGCTGCAGTGAAGGAGCTGCAGAAAGGGAGCTGCAGAAAGGGAGCTGCAGAAAGGGAGCTGCAGAAAGGGAGCTGCAGAAAGGGAGCTGCAGAAAGGGAGCTGCAGAAAGGGAGCTGCAGGGAGGGAGCTGCAGGGAGGGAGCTGCAGGGAGGGAGCTGCAGGGACGGAGCTGCAGGGAGGGAGCTGAAGGGAGGGAGCAGAAGGGAGGGAGCTGCCGCGAGGGGAGCTGCAGGTAGGGAGTTGCAGAGAGGCAGCTGCAGGGAGGGAGCTGCAGGAGGGGACCTGCAGGGAGGAGCAGCAGAGAGGGAGCTGCAGGAGGGGAACTACATGGAGGGAGCTACAGGAAGGGATCTACAGGGAGGGATTTGCAGGGAGGGAGCTGCAGGGAGTGAGCTACAGGAAGAGAGCTACAGCGAGGGAGCTGCAGGGAGGGAGCTGAAGCAGGGGAGCTACAGGGAGGGAGCTGCAGGTAGGGAGCTGCAGGGAGGGAGCTGCAGGG
The DNA here is from genome assembly GCA_026770705.1 of Isurus oxyrinchus. Taxonomy (NCBI): domain Eukaryota; kingdom Metazoa; phylum Chordata; class Chondrichthyes; order Lamniformes; family Lamnidae; genus Isurus; species Isurus oxyrinchus. The sequence continues at coordinate 306,880 of JANJGN010000012.1, forward strand.
AGGGAGCTGCAGGGAGGGAGCTGCAGGGAGGGAGCTGCAGGGAGGGAGCTGCATGGAGGGAGCTGCAGGGAGGGAGCAGCAGGAGGGGAGTTGCAGGAGGGGAGCTGCCGGGAGGGAGCTGCAGGGAGGGAGCTACAGGAAGGGAGCAGCAGGGAGGTGAGCTGCAGGGAGGGAGCTGCAGCTAGGGAGCCGCAGGGAGGGAGCTGCCGGATGGGAGCTGCAGACAGGGAGCTGCTGGGAGGGAGCGGCAGGGAGTGAGCTGCAGGGAGTGAGCTACAGGGAGGGAGCTACAGGGAGGGAGCTGCATGGAGCGTGCTGCAGGAGAGGAGCTACATGTAGGGAGCTACAGGAAGGGAGCTACAGGGAGGGAGCTGCAGGGAGGTAGCTACTGGAAGCGAGCTGCAGGGAGGGAGCTGCAGGTTGGGAGCTGCAGGGAGGGAGCTGCAGGAGGGGAGTTGCAGGAGGTTTGCTACTTGGAGGGAGCTGCCGGGAGGGGAGCTGCATTTAGGGTGCTGCAGAGAGGCAGCTGCAGGGAGGGAGCAGCAGGAGCGGACCTGCAGGGATGGAGCAGCAGAGAGGGAGCTGCAGGAGGGGAACTCAATGGAGGGAGCTACAGGAAGGCATCTACAGGGAGGGAGCTGCAGGGCGGGAGCTACAGGGAGGGAGATGCAGGGTTTGAGCTGCAGGAAGGGAGCTGCAGGGAGGGAGCTACAGGGAGGGAGCTACAGGGAGGGAGCTACAGGGAGGGAGCTGCAGGGAGGGAGCTGCAGGGAGGGAGCTGCAGGGAGGGAGCTGCAGGGAGGGAGCTGCAGGGAGGGAGTTGCAGGGAGGGACCTGCAGTTAGGGAGCTGCAGGGAGGGAGCTGCAGGGAGGGAGCTGCAGGGAGGGAGCTGCAGGGAGGGAGCTGCAGGGAGGGAGCTGCAGGAGGGCAGCTGCAGGAGGGGAGCTACAAGTAGGGAGCTGCAGGGAGGGAGCTGCAGGGAGGGAGTTGCACGAAGGGAGCTACTTGGGGGGAGCTACAGGGAGGGAGCTGCAGGGAGGGAGCTGCAGGGAGGGGAGCTGCAGGGAGGGAGCTGCAGGGAGGGAGCTGCAGGGAGGGAGCTGCAGGGAGGGAGCTGCAGGGAGGGAGCTGCAGGGAGGGAGCTGCAGGGAGGGAGCTGCAGGGAGGGAGCTGCAGGGAGGGAGCTGCAGGGAGGGAGCTACAGGGAGGGAGCTGCAGGGAGGGAGCTGCAGGGAGGGAGCTGCAGGAAGGGACCTGCAGTTAGGGAGCTGCAGGGAGGGAGCTGCAGGGAGGGAGCTGCAGGGAGGGAGCTGCAGGAGGGGAGTTGCAGGAGGTTTGCTACATGGAGGGAGCTGCCGGGAGGGGAGCTGCATGGAGGGTGCTGCAGAGAGGCAGCTGCAGGGAGGGAGCAGCAGGAGGGGACCTGCAGGGATGGAGCAGCAGAGAGGGAGCTGCAGGGAGGGAGCAGCAGAGAGGGAGCTGCAGGTGGGGAACTCAATGGAGGGAGCTACAGGAAGGCATCTACAGGGAGGGAGCTGCAGGGCGGGAGCTACAGGGAGGGAGATGCAGGAGGGGAGCTGCAGGAAGGGAGCTGCAGGAAGGGAGCTGCAGGAAGGGAGCTGCAGGGAGGGAGCTGCATGGACGGAGCTGCAGGGAGGAAGCAGCAGGAGGGGAGTTGCAGGAAGGGAGCTGCAGGTAGGGAGCTGCAGGGAGGGAGCTTCTGGGAGGGAGCAGCAGGAGGGGAGCTACCGGGAGGGAGCTGCAGGGAGGGAGCTACAGTGAAGGAGCTGCAGGAGGGACCTGCAGGGAGGGAGCTGCAGAGAGGGAGCTGCAGGGATGGAGCTGCAGGGATGGAGCTGCAGGTAGGGAGCTGCAGGGAGGGAGCTACAGGGAGGGAGCTGCAGGGAAGTAGCTACTTGAAGCGAGCTGCAGGGAGGGAGCTGCAGGTTGGGAGCTGCAGGGAGGGAGCTGCAGGAGGGGAGTTGCAGGAGGTTTGCTACATGGAGGGAGCTGCCGGGAGGGGAGCTGCATTTAGGGTGCTGCAGAGAGGCAGCTGCAGGGAGGGAGCAGCAGGAGCGGACCTGCAGGGATGGAGCAGCTGAGAGGGAGCTGCAGGAGGGGAACTCAATGGAGGGAGCTACAGGAAGGCATCTACAGGGAGGGAGATGCAGGGAGGGAGCTAAAGGGAGGGAGATGCAGGAGGGGAGCTGCAGGAAGGGAGCTGCAGGGATTGAGCTGCAGGAAGGGAGCTGCAGGAAGGGAGCTGCAGGAAGGGAGCTGCAGGAAGGGAGCTGCAGGAAGGGAGCTGCATGAAGGAAGCTGCAGGAAGGGAGCTACAGGAAGGGAGCTACAGGAAGGGAGCTACAGGGAGGGAGTTGCAGGAGGGGAGCTACAGGGAGGGAGCTGCAGGGAGGGAGTTACAGGAAGGGAGCAGCAGGAGGGGAGCTGCAGGAGAGCTACAGAGAGGGAGCTGCAGTGAGGTGAGCTGCAGGGAGGGAGCTTCAGCTAGGGAGCCGCAGGGAGGGAGCTGCTGGGAGGGAGCGGCAGGGAGTGAGCTGCAGGGAGGGAGCTACAGGGAGGGAGCTGCATGGAGCATGCTGCAGGAGAGGAGCTACATGTAGGGAGCTACAGGAAGGGAGCTACAGGGAGGGAGCTGCAGGGAGGGAGCTGCAGGGAGGGAGCTACTGGAAGCGAGCTGCAGGGAGGGAGCTGCAGGGAGGGAGCTGCAGGGAGGGAGCTGCAGGGAGGGAGCTGCAGGAGGGGAGTTGCAGGAGGTTTGCTACATGGAGGGAGCTGCCGGGAGGGGAGCTGCATGGAGCGTGCTGCAGAGAGGCAGCTGCAGGGAGGGAGCAGCAGGAGGGGACCTGCAGGGATGGAGCAGAAGAGATGGTGCTGCAGGAGGGGAACTCAATGGAGGGAGCTACAGGAAGGCATCTACAGGGAGGGAGCTGCAGGGCGGGAGCTACAGTGAGGGAGATGCAGGAGGGGAGCTGCAGGAAGGGAGCTGCAGGAGGGGAGCTGCAGGAGGGGAGCTGCAGGGAGGGAGCTACAGGGAGGGAGCTACAGGGAGGGAGCTACAGGGAGGGAGCTACAGGGAGGGAGCTGCATGGAGCGTGCTGCAGGTGGGGAGCTACAGTGAGGGTGCTGCAGGGAGGGGGATGCAGTGAGGTGAGCTGCAGGGAGGGAGCTGCAGGAAGGGAGCTGCAGGAGGGGACCTGCAGGAGGAAGCTGCAGGGAGGGAGCTGCAGGAGGGGACCTGCAGGGAGGAGCAGCAGAGAGCGAGCTGCAGGAGGGGAACTACATGGAGGGAGCTACAGGAAGGGATCTACAGGGAGGGATTTGCAGGGAGAGAGCTGTAGGGAGGGAGCTGCAGGAGCAGAGCTGCAGGGAGGGAGCTGCATGGAGTGAGCAACAGGAAGAGAGCTGCAGGGAGGGAGCTGCAGGGAGGGAGATGCAGGAGGAAGCTGCAGGAGTGGAGCTACAGGGAGGAAGCGACAGGGAGGGAGCTGCAGTGAAGGAGCTGCAGAAAGGGAGCTGCAGAAAGGGAGCTGCAGAAAGGGAGCTGCAGAAAGGGAACTGCAGAAAGGGAGCTGCAGAAAGGGAGCTGCAGGGAGGGAGCTGCAGGGAGGGAGCTGCAGGGAGGGAGCTGCAGGGAGGGAGCTGCAGGGAGGGAGCTGCAGGGAGGGAGCTGCAGGGAGGGAGCTGCAGGGAGGGAGCTGAAGGGAGGGAGCTGAAGGGAGGGAGCTGCAGGGAGGGAGCTGCAGGGAGGGAGATGCAGGGAGGGAGCTGCAGGATGGGAGCAGCTGGAGGGGAGCTATTGGAAGCGAGCTGCAGGGAGGGAGCTGCAGGGTGGGAGCTGCAGGAGGGGACCTGCAGGGAGGAGCAGCAGAGAGAGAGCTGCAGGAGGGGAACTACATGGAGGGAGCTACAGGAAGGGTTCTACAGGGAGGGATTTGCAGGGAGGGAGCTGTAGGGAGTGAGCTGCAGGAGCGGAGCTGCAGGGAGGGAGCTGCAGGGTGGGAGCTACAGGAAGAGAGCTGCAGGGAGGGAGCTGCAGGGAGGGAGTTGCACGAAGGGAGCTACTTGGGGGGAGCTACAGGGAGGGAGCTGCAGGGAGGGAGCTACAGGGAGGGAGCTGCAGGTAGGGAGCTGCAGGGAGGGACCTGCAGGGAGGGAGCTGCAGGGAGGGAGCTGCAGGGAGGGAGCTGAAGGGAGGGAGCTACAGGGAGGGAGCTGCAGTGAGGTGAGCTGCAGGGAGGGAGCTGCAGCTAGGGAGCCGCAGGGAGGGAGCTGCCGGATGGGAGCTGCAGACAGGGAGCGGCAGGGAGTGAGCTGCAGGGAGGGAGCTACAGGGAGGGAGCTACAGGGAGGGAGCTGCATGGAGCGTGCTGCAGGAGAGGAGCTACATGTAGGGAGCTACAGGAAGGGAGCTACAGGGAGGGAGCTGCAGGGAGGTAGCTACTGGAAGCGAGCTGCAGGGAGGGAGCTGCAGGTTGGGAGCTGCAGGGAGGGAGCTGCTGGAGGGAAGTTGCAGGAGGTTTGCTACATGGAGGGAGCTGCCGGGAGAGGAGCTGCATTTAGGGTGCTGCAGAGAGGCAGCTGCAGGGAGGGAGCAGCAGGAGCGGACCTGCAGGGATGGAGCAGCAGGAGGGGAACTCAATGGAGGGAGCTACAGGAAGGCATCTACAGGGAGGGAGCTGCAGGGCGGGAGCTACAGGGAGGGAGATGCAGGAGGGGAGCTGCAGGAGGGGAGCTGCAGGAAGGAAGCTGCAGGATGGGAGCTACAGGAAGGGAGCTGCAGGAAGGGAGCTACAGGTAGGGAGCTACAGGGAGGGAGCTGCAAGGAGGGAGCTGCAGGGAGGGAGCTGCAGGGAGGGAGCTGCAGGGAGGGAGCTGCAGGGAGGGAGCTGCAGGGAGGGAGCTGCAGGGAGGGAGCTGCAGGGAGGGAGCTGCAGGGAGGGAGCTGCAGGGAGGGAGCTGCTGGGAGGGAGCTGCTGGGAGGGAGCTGCAGGGAGGGAGCTGCAGGGAGGGAGCTGCAGGGAGGGAGCTGCAGGGAGGGAGCTGCAGGGAGGGAGCTACAGGGAGGGAGCTGCAGGAGGGGATTTGCAGGAGGTTTGCTACATGGAGGGAGCTGCCGGGAGGGGAGCTGCATGGAGGGTGCTGCAGAGAGGCAGCTGCAGGGAGGGAGCAGCAGGAGGGGACCTGCAGGGATGGAGCAGCAGAGAGGGAGCTGCAGGAGGGGAACTCAATGGAGGGAGCTACAGGAAGGCATCTACAGGGAGGGAGCTGCAGGGAGGGAGCTACAGTGAGGGAGATGCAGGAAGGGAGCTGCAGGGAGGGAGCTGCATGGACGGAGCTGCAGGGAGGGAGCAGCAGGAGGGGAGTTGCAGGAAGGGAGCTGCAGGTAGGGAGCTGCAGGGAGGGAGCTGCAGGGAGGGAGCTGCAGGAAGGGAGCTGCAGGGAGGGAGCTGCAGGGAGGGAGCTACAGGAAGGGAGCAGCAGGAGGGGAGCTGCAGGAGAGCTACAGGGAGGGAGCTGCAGGGAGGGACCTGCAGGTAGGGAGCTGCAGGTAGGGAGCTGCAGGTAGGGAGCTGCAGGGAGGGAGCTGCAGTGAGGGAGCTGCAGTGAGGGAGCTGCAGGGAGGGAGCTGCAGGAGGGGAGTTGCAGGAGGTTTGCTACATGGAGGGAGCGGCCGGGAGGGGAGCTGCATGGAGGGTGCTGCAGAGAGGCAGCTGCAGGGAGGGAGCAGCAGAGAGGGAGCTGCAGGAGGGGAACTCAATGGAGGGAGCTACAGGAAGGCATCTACAGGGAGGGAGCTGCAGGGCGGGAGCTACAGGGCGGGAGATGCAGGAGGGGAGCTGCAGGTGGGGAGCTACAGGGAGGGAGCTGCAGGGAGGGAGCTACAGGGAGGGAGCTGCATGGAGCGTGCTGCAGGAGAGATGCTACATGCAGGGAGCTACAGGAAGGGAGCTACAGTGAGGTTGCTGCAGGGAGGGAGATGCAGTGAGGTGAGCTGCAGGGAGGGAGCTGCAGCTAGGGAGCCGCAGGGAGGGAGCTGCTGGATGGGAACTGCAGACAGGGAGCTGCTGGGAGGGAGCGGCAGGGAGTGAGCTGCAGGGAGTGAGCTACAGGGAGGGAGCTGCAGGGAGGTAGCTACTGGAAGCGAGCTGCAGGGACGGAGCTGCAGGTTGGGAGCTGCAGGGAGGGAGCTGCAGGGAGGGAGCAGCAGGAGCGGACCTGCAGGGATGGAGCAGCAGAGAGGGAGCTGCAGGAGGGGAACTCAATGGAGGGAGCTACAGGAAGGCATCTACAGGGAGGGAGCTGCAGGGCGGGAGCTACAGGGAGGGAGATGCAGGAAGGGAGCTGCACGAAGGGAGCTACTTGGGGGGAGCTACAGGGAGGGAGCTGCAGGGAGGGACCTGCAGGAAGGGAGTTGCAGGGAGGGACCTGCAGTTAGGGAGCTGCAGGGAGGGAGCTCCAGGAGGGGAGTTGCAGGAGGTTTGCTACATGGAGGGAGCTGCCGGGAGGGGAGCTGCATGGAGGGTGCTGCAGAGAGGCAGCTGCAGGGAGGGAGCAGCAGGAGGGGACCTGCAGGTATGGAGCAGCAGAGAGGGAGCTGCAGGAGGGGAACTCAGTGGAGGGAGCTACAGGAAGGCATCTACAGGGAGGGAGCTGCAGGGAGGGAGCTACAGGGAGGGAGATGCAGGAGGGGAGCTGCAGGAAGGGAGCTGCAGGGAGGGAGCTGCAGGGAGGGAGCTGCAGGAAGGGAGCTGCAGGGAGGGAGCTGCAGGGAGGGAGTTGCAGGAAGGGAGCTGCAGGGAGGGAGCTGCAGGGAGGGAGCTGCAGGGAGGGAGCTGCAGGTAGGGAGCTGCAGGTAGGGAGCTGCAGGGAGTGAGCTGCAGGGAGGGAGCTGCAGGGAGGGAGCAGCAGGAGGGGAGCTACCGGGAGGGAGCTGCAGGGAGGGAGCAGCAGGAGGGGAGCTGCAGGAGAGCTACAGGGAGGGAGCTACAGGGAGGGAGCTTCAGGTAGGGAGCTGCAGGGAGGGAGCTGCAGTGAGGGAGCTGCAGGGATGGAGCTGCAGGGAGGGAGCTGCAGGGTGGGAGCTACAGGGATGGAGCTACATGTAGGGAGCTACAGGACGGGAGCTGCCGGGAGGGAGCTGTAGGGTGGGAGCTGCAGGGAGGGTGCTGCAGGGAGGGAGCTGCAGGAGGGGAGTTGCAGGAGGTTTGCTACATGGAGGGAGCTGCCGGGAGGGGAGCTGCATGGAGGGTGCTGCAGAGAGGCAGCTGCAGGGAGGGAGCAGCAGGAGGGGCCCTGCAGGGATAGAGCAGCAGAGAGGGAGCTGCAGGAGGGGAACTCAATGGAGGGAGCTACAGGAAGGCATCTACAGGGAGGGAGCTGCAGGGCGGGAGCTACAGGGAGGGAGATGCAGGAGGGGAGCTGCAGGAAGGGAGCTGCAGGAAGGGAGCTGCAGGAGGGGAGCTGCAGGTGGGGAGCTGCAGGTGGGGAGCTACAGGGAGGGAGCTACAGGGAGGGAGCTGCAGGGAGGGAGCTGCAGGAGGGGAGTTGCAGGAGGGGAGCTGCCGGGAGGGAGATGCAGTGAGGTGAGCTACAGGGAGGGAGCTGCAGTGAGGTGAGCTGCAGGGAGGGAGCTGCAGCTAGGGAGCCGCAGGGAGGGAGCTGCCGGATGGGAGCTGCAGACAGGGAGCTGCTGGGAGGGAGCGGCAGGGAGTGAGCTGCAGGGAGTGAGCTGCAGGGAGTGAGCTACAGGGAGCGAGCTACAGGGAGGGAGCTGCATGGAGCGTGCTGCAGGAGAGGAGCTACATGTAGGGAGCTACAGGAAGGGAGCTACAGGGAGGGAGCTGCAGGGAGGGAGCTGCAGGGAGGGAGCTGCAGGGAGGGAGCTGCAGGGAGGTAGCTACTGGAAGCGAGCTGCAGGGAGGGAGCTGCCGGGAGGGGAGCTGCATTTAGGGTGCTGCAGAGAGGCAGCTGCAGGGAGGGAGCAGCAGGAGCGGACCTGCAGGGATGGAGCAGCAGAGAGGGAGCTGCAGGAGGGGAACTCAATGGAGGGAGCTACAGGAAGGCATCTACAGGGAGGGAGATGCAGGGAGGGAGTTACAGGGAGGGAGATGCAGGAGGGGAGCTGCAGGAAGGGAGCTGCAGGAAGGGAGCTGCAGGAAGGGAGCTGCAGGAAGGGAGCTGCAGGAAGGGAGCTGCAGGAAGGGAGCTGCAGGAAGGGAGCTGCAGGATGGGAGCTACAGGAAGGGAGCTGCAGGAAGGGAGCTACAGGGAGGGAGCTGCTGGGAGGGAGCTGCAGGGAGGCAGCTACAGGAAGGGAGCAGCAGGAGGGGAGCTGCAGGAGAGCTACAGGGAGGGAGCTGCAGGGAGGGAGCTGCAGCTAGGGAGCCGCAGGGAGGGAGCTGCTGGGAGGGAGCGGCAGGGAGTGAGCTGCAGGGAGGGAGCTGCAGGGAGAGAGCTACAGGGAGGAAGCTGCATGGAGCATGCTGCAGGAGAGGAGCTACATGTAGGGAGCTACAGGAAGGGAGCTACAGGGAGGGAGCTGCAGGGAGGGAGCTACTGGAAGCGAGCTGCAGGGAGGGAGCTGCAGGGAGGGAGCTGCAGGGAGGGAGCTGCAGGGAGGGAGCTGCAGGGAGGGAGCTGCAGGAGGGGAGTTGCAGGATGTTTGCTACATGGAGGGAGCTGCCGGGAGGGGAGCTGCATGGAGCGTGCTGCAGAGAGGCAGCTGCAGGGAGGGAGCAGCAGGAGGGGACCTGCAGCGATGGAGCAGCAGAGAGGAGCTACAGGAAGGGAGCTGCAGGAAGGGAGCTGCCGGGAGGGGAGCTGCCGGGAGGTGAGCTGCCGGGAGGGAGTGGCAGAGAGGCAGCGGCAGGGAGGAAGCTGCAGGAGGGGAACTACATGGAGGGAGCTACAGGAAGGGATCTACAGGGAGGGATTTGCAGGGAGAGAGCTGCAGGGAGGGAGCTGCAGGGAGTGAGCTACAGGAAGAGAGCTGCAGGGAGGGAGCTGCAGGGAGGGAGTTGCATGAAGGGAGCTACTTGGGGGGAGCTACAGGGAGGGAGCTGCAGGGAGGGAGCTGCAGGAGGGGAGCTACAGGGAGGGAGCTGCAGGTAGGGAGCTGCAGGTAGGGAGCTGCAGGGAGGGATCTGCAGGTAGGGAGCTGCAGGAAGGTAGCTGCAGGGAGGGAGCTGCAGGGAGGTATCTGCAGGGAGGGAGCTGCAGGGAGGGAGCTGCAGGAAGGGAGCTGCAGGGAGGGAGCTGCAAGGAGGGAGCTGCTGGATGGGAGTTGCAGGGAGGGACCTGCAGGTAGGGAGCTGCAGGGAGGGAGCTGCAGTGAGGGAGCTGCAGGGATGGAGCTGCAGGGAGGGAGCTGCAGGGTGGGAGCTGCAGGGAGGGAGCTGCAGGAGGGGAGTTGCAGGAGGTTTGCTACATGGAGGGAGCTGCCGGGAGGGGAGATGCATGGAGGGTGCTGCAGAGAGGCAGCTGCAGGGAGGGAGCAGCAGGAGGGGACCTGCAGGGATGGAGCAGCAGAGAGGGAGCTGCAGGAGGTGAACTCAATGGAGGGAGCTACAGGAAGGCATCTACAGGGAGGGAGCTGCAGGGCGGGAGCTACAGGGAGGGAGATGCTGGAGGGGAGCTGCAGGAAGGGAGCTGCAGGGAGTGAGCTACAGGAAGAGAGCTGCAGGGAGGGAGCTACAGGAAGGGAGCTGCAGGAAGGGAGCTGCAGGGAGTGAGCTACAGGAAGAGAGCTGCAGGGAGGGAGCTGCAGGGAGGGAGCTGCAGGAGGGGAGCTGCAGGGAGGGAGCTGCAGGTAGGGAGCTGCAGGTAGGGAGCTGCAGGGAGGGACCTGTAGGTAGGGAGCTGCAGGGAGGGAGCTGCAGGGAGGGAGCTGCAGGGAGGGAGCTGCAGGGAGGGAGCTGCAGGGAGGGAGCTGCAGGGAGGGAGCTGCAGGGAGGGAGCCGCAGGGAGGGAGCTGCCGGGAGGGGAGCTGCATTTAGGCTGCTGCAGAGAGGCAGCTGCAGGGAGGGAGCAGCAGGAGCGGACCTGCAGGGATGGAGCAGCAGAGAGGGAGCTGCAGGAGGGGAACTCAATGGAGGGAGCTGCAGAAAGGGAGCTGCAGTGTTTGAGCTGCAGGAGGGGAGCTGCTGGAGGGGAGCTGCAGGAATGGAGCTGCAGGAATGGAGCTGCAGGAATGGAGCTGCAGGAATCGAGCTGCAGGGAGGGAGCTGCAGGAGGGGAGCTGCAGGGAGGGAGCTACAGGGAGGGAGCTACAGGAGAGGAGCTACATGTAGGGAGCTACAGGAAGGGAGCTGCAGGTAGGGAGCTGCAGGGAGGGATCTGCAGGTTGGGAGCTGCAGGAAGGTAGCTGCAGGTAGGGAGCTGCAGGGAGGGAGCTGCAGGGTGGGAGCTGCAGGGAGGGAGCTGCAGGAGGGGAGTTGCAGTAGGTTTGCTACATGGAGGGAGCTGCCGGGAGGGGAGCTGCATGGACGGTGCTGCAGAAAGGCAGCTGCAGGGAGGGAGCAGCAGGAGGGGACCTGCAGGGATGGAGCAGCAGAGAGGGAGCTGCAGGAGGGGAACTCAATGGAGGGAGCTACAGGAAGGCATCTACAGGGAGGGAGCTGCAGGGCGGGAGCTACAGGGAGGGAGATGCTGGAGGGGAGCTGCAGGAAGGGAGCTGCAGGGAGTGAGCAACAGGAAGAGAGCTGCAGGGAGGGAGCTACAGGAAGGGAGCTGCAGGAAGGGAGCTGCAGGGAGTGAGCTACAGGAAGAGAGCTGCAGGGAGGGAGCTGCAGGGAGGGAGCTGCAGGAGGGGAGCTGCAGGGAGGGAGCTGCAGGTAGGGAGCTGCAGGGAGGGACCTGTAGGTAGGGAGCTGCAGGGAGTGAGCTACAGGAAGAGAGCTGCAGGAAGGGAGCTGCAGGGAGTGAGCTACAGGAAGAGAGCTGCAGGGAGGGAGCTGCAGGGAGGGAGCTGCAGGGAGTGAGCTACAGGAGGGGACCTGCTGGAGGGGAGCTGCAGGAATGGAGCTGCAGGAGGGGAGCTGCAGGGAGGGAGCTACAGGGAGGGAGCTGCAGGAGAGGAGCTACAGGAAGGGAGCTACAGGGAGGGAGCTGCAGGGAGGGAGCTGCAGGGAGGGAGCTGCCGGGAGGGGAGCTGCATTTAGGCTGCTGCAGAGAGGCAGCTGCAGGGAGGGAGCTGCAGGAGGGGACCTGCAGGGATGGAGCAGCAGAGAGGGAGCTGCAGGAGGGGAACTCAATGGAGGGAGCTGCAGGAAGGGATCTACAGGAGAGGAGCTACATGTAGGGAGCTACAGGAAGGGAGCTACAGGGAGGGAGCTACAGGGAGGGAGCTGCAGGAGAGGAGCTACATGTAGGGAGCTACAGGAAGGGAGCTACAGGGAGGGAGCTGCAGGGAGGTAGCTACTGGAAGCGAGCTGCAGGGAGGGAGCTGCAGGTTGGGAGCTGCAGGGAGGGAGCTGCAGGGAGGGAGCTGCAGGGAGGGAGCTGCAGGGAGGGAGCTGCAGGGAGGGAGCTGCAGGAGGGGAGTTGCAGGAGGTTTGCTACATGGAGGGAGCTGCCGGGAGGGGAGCTGCATGGAGGGTGCTGCAGAGAGGCAGCTGCAGGGAGGGAGCAGCAGGAGCGGACCTGCAGGGATGGAGCAGCAGAGAGGGAGCTGCAGGAGGGGAACTCAATGGAGGGAGCTACAGGAAGGCATCTACAGGGAGGGAGCTGCAGGTGGGGAGCTACATTGAGGGTGCTGCAGGGAGGGAGATGCAGTGAGGTGAGCTGCAGGGAGTGAGCTGCAGGAGGGGACCTGCAGGGAGGAGCAGCAGAGAGGGAGCTGCAGGAGGGGAACTACATGGAGGGAGCTACAGGAAGGGATCTACAGGGAGGGATTTGCAGGGAGAGAGCTGTAGGGAGGGAGCTGCAGGAGCGGAGCTGCAGGGAGGGAGCTGCATGGAGTGAGCAACAGGAAGAGAGCTGCAGGGAGGGAGCTGCAGGAGGAAGCTGCAGGAGTGGAGCTACAGGGAGGAAGTGACAGGGAGGGAGCTGCATTGAAGGAGCTGCAGAAAGGGAGCTACAGAAAGGGAGCTGCAGAAAGGGAGCTGCAGAAAGGGAGCTGCAGGGAGGGAGCTGCAGGGAGGGAGCTGCAGGGATGGAGCTGCAGGGAGGGAGCTGCAGGGAGGGGGCTGCAGGGAGCTAGCTGCAGGGAGGGAGCTGCAGGGAGGGAGCTGCAGGGAGGGTGCTGCAGGGAGGGAGCTGCAGGGAGGGAGCTGCAGGGAGGGAGTTGCAGGAAGGGAGCCGCAGGAAGGGAGCTGCTGGAGGGGAGCTATTGGAAGCGAGCTGCAGGGAGGGAGCTGCAGGAGGGGACCTGCAGGGAGGAGCAGCAGAGAGGGAGCTGCAGGAGGGGAACTACATGGAGGGAGATACAGGAAGGGATCTACAGGGAGGGATTTGCAGGGAGAGAGCTGTAGGGAGTGAGCTACAGGAAGAGAGCTGCAGGGAGGGAGCTGCAGGGAGGGAGCTGCACGGAGGGAGCTACTTGGGGGGGAGCTACAGGGAGGGAGCTGCAGGGAGGGAGCTGCAGGAGGGGAGCTACAGGGAGGGAGCTGCAGGGAGGGAGCTGCAGGGAGGGAGCTGCAGGGAGGGAGCTGCAGGGAGGGAGCTGCAGTGAGGTGAGCTACAGGGAGGGAGCTGCAGCTAGGGAGCCGCAGGGAGGGAGCTGCCGAATGGGAGCTGCAGACAGGGAGCTGCTGGGAGGGAGCGGCAGGGAGTGAGCTGCAGGGAGTGAGCTACAGGGAACGAGCTACAGGGAGGGAGCTGCAGGGAGGGAACTGCATGGAGGGAGCTGCAGGGAGGGAGCGGCAGGGAGTGAGCTACAGGGAGCGAGCTACAGGGAGCGAGCTACAGGGAGGGAGCTGCAGGGAGGGAGCTGCATGGAGCGTGCTGCAGGAGAGGAGCTACATGTAGGGAGCTACAGGAAGGGAGCTGCAGGGAGGGAGCTGCAGGGAGGGAGCTGCAGGGAGGGAGCTGCAGGGAGGGAGCTGCAGGAGGGAAGTTGCAGGAGGTTTGCTACATGGAGGGACCTGCCGGGAGGGGAGCTGCATTTAGGGTGCTGCAGAGAGGCAGCTGCAGGGAGGGAGCAGCAGGAGCGGACCTGCAGGGATGGAGCAGCAGAGAGGGAGCTGCAGGAGGGGAACTCAATGGAGGGAGCTACAGGAAGGCATCTACAGGGAGGGAGATGCAGGGAGGGAGCTACAGGGAGGGAGATGCAGGAGGGGAGCTGCAGGAAGGGAGCTGCAGGTATTGAGCTGCAGGGAGGGATTTGCAGGAGGGGAGCTACAGGCAGGGAGCTGCTGGGAGGGAGCTGCAGGGAGGGAGCTGCAGGAAGGGAGCAGCAGGAGGGGAGCTGCAGGAGAGCTACAGGGAGGGAGCTACAGGGAGGGAGCAGCAGTGAGGTGAGCTGCAGGGAGGGAGCTGCATTTGGGATCTGCAGGGAGGGAGCGGCAGGGAGTGAGCTGCAGGGAGGGAGCTACAGGGAGGGAGCTGCATGGAGCATGCTGCAGGAGAGGAGCTACATGTAGGGAGCTACAGGAAGGGAGCTACAGGGAGGGAGCTGCAGGGAGGGAGCTACTGGAAGCGAGCTGCAGGGAGGGAGCTACTGGAAGCGAGCTGCAGGGATGGAGCTGCAGGTTGGGAGCTGCAGGAGGAGAGTTGCAGGAGGTTTGCTACATGGAGGGAGCTGCCGGGAGGGGAGCTGCATTTAGGGTGCTGCAGAGAGGCAGCTGCAGGGAGGGAGCAGCAGGAGCGGACCTGCAGGGATGGAGCAGCAGGAGGGGAACTCAATGGAGGGAGCTACAGGAAGGCATCTACAGGGAGGGAGCTGCAGGGCGGGAGCTACAGGGAGGGAGATGCAGGAGGGGAGCTGCAGGAGGGGAGCTGCAGGAAGGAAGCTGCAGGATGGGAGCTACAGGAAGGGAGCTGCAGGAAGGGAGCTACAGGTAGGGAGCTACAGGGAGGGAGCTGCAAGGAGGGAGCTGCAGGGAGGGAGCTGCAGGGAGGGAGCTGCAGGGAGGGAGCTGCAGGGAGGGAGCTGCAGGGAGGGAGCTGCAGGGAGGGAGCTGCAGGGAGGGAGCTGCAGGGAGGGAGCTGCAGGGAGGGAGCTGCAGGGAGGGAGCTACAGGGAGGGAGCTGCAGGGAGGGAGCTGCAGGGAGGGAGCTGCAGGGAGGGAGCTGCAGGAGGGAAGTTGCAGGAGGTTTGCTACATGGAGGGACCTGCCGGGAGGGGAGCTGCATTTAGGGTGCTGCAGAGAGGCAGCTGCAGGGAGGGAGCAGCAGGAGCGGACCTGCAGGGATGGAGCAGCAGAGAGGGAGCTGCAGGAGGGGAACTCAATGGAGGGAGCTACAGGAAGGCATCTACAGGGAGGGAGATGCAGGGAGGGAGCTACAGGGAGGGAGATGCAGGAGGGGAGCTGCTGGAAGGGAGCTGCAGGGAGGGAGCTACAGGGAGGGAGATGCAGGAGGGGAGCTGCAGGAAGGGAGCTGCAGGGATTGAGCTGCAGGGAGGGATTTGCAGGAGGGGAGCTACAGGCAGGGAGCTGCTGGGAGGGAGCTGCAGAGAGGGAGCTGCAGGAAGGGAGCAGCAGGAGGGGAGCTGCAGGAGAGCTACAGGGAGGGAGCTACAGGGAGGGAGCAGCAGTGAGGTGAGCTGCAGGGAGGGAGCTGCATCTAGGGATCTGCAGGGAGGGAGCGGCAGGGAGTGAGCTGCAGGGAGGGAGCTACAGGGAGGGAGCTGCATGGAGCATGCTGCAGGAGAGGAGCTACATGTAGGGAGCTACAGGAAGGGAGCTACAGGGAGGGAGCTGCAGGGAGGGAGCTACTGGATTCGAGCTGCAGGGAGGGAGCTACTGGAAGCGATCTGCAGGGATGGAGCTGCAGGTTGGGAGCTGCCGGGAGGGGAGCTGCATTTAGGGTGCTGCAGAGAGCCAGCTGCAGGGAGGGAGCAGCAGGAGCGGACCTGCAGGGATGGAGCAGCAGGAGGGGAACTCAATGGAGGGAGCTACAGGAAGGCATCTACAGGGAGGGAGCTGCAGGGCGGGAGCTACAGGGAGGGAGATGCAGGAGGGGAGCTGCAGGAGGGGAGCTGCAGGAAGGAAGCTGCAGGATGGGAGCTACAGGAAGGGAGCTGCAGTAAGGGAGCTACAGGTAGGGAGCTACAGGGAGGGAGCTGCAAGGAGGGAGCTGCAGGGAGGGACCTGCAGGGAGGGAGCTGCAGGGAGGGAGCTGCAGGGAGGGAGCTGCAGGGAGGGAGCTGCAGGGAGGGAGCTGCAGGGAGGGAGCTGCAGGGAGGGAGCTGCAGGGAGGGAGCTGCAGGGAGGGAGCTGCAGGGAGGGAGCTACAGGGAGGGAGCTGCAGGGAGGGAGCTGCAGGGAGGGAGCTGCAGGGAGGGAGCTGCAGGGAGGGAGCTGCAGGGAGGGAGCTACAGGGAGGGAGCTGCAGGAGAGGATTTGCAGGAGGTTTGCTACATGGAGGGAGCTGCCGGGAGGGGAGCTGCATGGAGGGTGCTGCAGAGAGGCAGCTGCAGGGAGGGAGCAGCAGGAGGGGACCTGCAGGGATGGAGCAGCAGAGAGGGAGCTGCAGGAGGGGAACTCAATGGAGGGAGCTACAGGAAGGCATCTACAGGGAGGGAGCTGCAGGGAGGGAGCTACAGGGAGGGAGATGCAGGAAGGGAGCTGCAGGGAGGGAGCTGCATGGACGGAGCTGCAGGGAGGGAGCAGCAGGAGGGGAGTTGCAGGAAGGGAGCTGCAGGTAGGGAGCTGCAGGGAGGGAGCTGCTGGGAGGGAGCTGCAGGAAGGGAGCTGCAGGGAGGGAGCTGCAGGGAGGGAGCTGCAGGAAGGGAGCAGCAGGAGGGGAGCTGCAGGAGAGCTACAGGGAGGGAGCTGCAGGGAGGGAGCTGCAGGTAGGGAGCTGCAGGTAGGGAGCTGCAGGTAGGGAGCTGCAGGGAGGGAGCTGCAGTGAGGGAGCTGCAGGGAGGAAGCTGCAGGGAGGGAGCTGCAGGAGGGGAGTTGCAGGAGGTTTGCTACATGGAGGGAGCGGCCGGGAGGGGAGCTGCATGGAGGGTGCTGCAGAGAGGCAGCTGCAGGGAGGGAGCAGCAGAGAGGGAGCTGCAGGAGGGGAACTCAATGGAGGGAGCTACAGGAAGGCATCTACAGGGAGGGAGCTGCAGGGCGGGAGCTACAGGGAGGGAGATGCAGGAGGGGAGCTGCAGGTGGGGAGCTACAGGGAGGGAGCTGCAGGGAGGGAGCTACAGGGAGGGAGCTGCATGGAGCGTGCTGCAGGAGAGATGCTACATGTAGGGAGCTACAGGAAGGGAGCTACAGTGAGGTTGCTGCAGGGAGGGAGATGCAGTGAGGTGAGCTGCAGGGAGGGAGCTGCAGCTAGGGAGCCGCAGGGAGGGAGCTGCCGGATGGGAACTGCAGACAGGGAGCTGCTGGGAGGGAGCGGCAGGGAGTGAGCTGCAGGGAGTGAGCTACAGGGAGGGAGCTGCAGGGAGGTAGCTACTGGAAGCGAGCTGCAGGGACGGAGCTGCAGGTTGGGAGCTGCAGGGAGGGAGCAGCAGGAGCGGACCTGCAGGGATGGAGCAGCAGAGAGGGAGCTGCAGGAGGGGAACTCAATGGAGGGAGCTACAGGAAGGCATCTACAGGGAGGGAGCTGCAGGGCGGGAGCTACAGGGAGGGAGATGCAGGAAGGGAGCTGCACGAAGGGAGCTACTTGGGGGGAGCTACAGGGAGGGAGCTGCAGGGAGGGACCTGCAGGAAGGGAGTTGCAGGGAGGGACCTGCAGTTAGGGAGCTGCAGGGAGGGAGCTCCAGGAGGGGAGTTGCAGGAGGTTTGCTACATGGAGGGAGCTGCCGGGAGGGAGCTGCAGGAAGGGAGCCGCAGGAAGGGAGCTGCTGGAGGGGAGCTATTGGAAGCGAGCTGCAGGGAGGGAGCTGCAGGAGGGGACCTGCAGGGAGGAGCAGCAGAGAGGGAGCTGCAGGAGGGGAACTACATGGAGGGAGATACAGGAAGGGATCTACAGGGAGGGATTTGCAGGGAGAGAGCTGTAGGGAGTGAGCTACAGGAAGAGAGCTGCAGGGAGGGAGCTGCAGGGAGGGAGCTGCACGGAGGGAGCTACTTGGGGGGGAGCTACAGGGAGGGAGCTGCAGGGAGGGAGCTGCAGGAGGGGAGCTACAGGGAGGGAGCTGCAGGGAGGGAGCTGCAGGGAGGGAGCTGCAGGGAGGGAGCTGCAGGGAGGGAGCTGCAGGGAGGGAGCTGCAGGGAGGGAGCTGCAGTGAGGTGAGCTACAGGGAGGGAGCTGCAGCTAGGGAGCCGCAGGGAGGGAGCTGCCGAATGGGAGCTGCAGACAGGGAGCTGCTGGGAGGGAGCGGCAGGGAGTGAGCTGCACGGAGTGAGCTACAGGGAGCGAGCTACAGGGAGGGAGCTGCAGGGAGGGAGCTGCATGGAGGGAGCTGCATGGAGGGAGCTGCAGGGAGGGAGCGGCAGGGAGTGAGCTACAGGGAGCGAGCTACAGGGAGCGAGCTACAGGGAGGGAGCTGCAGGGAGGGAGCTGCATGGAGCGTGCTGCAGGAGAGGAGCTACATGTAGGGAGCTACAGGAAGGGAGCTGCAGGGAGGGAGCTGCAGGGAGGGAGCTGCAGGGAGGGAGCTGCAGGGAGGGAGCTGCAGGAGGGAAGTTGCAGGAGGTTTGCTACATGGAGGGACCTGCCGGGAGGGGAGCTGCATTTAGGGTGCTGCAGAGAGGCAGCTGCAGGGAGGGAGCAGCAGGAGCGGACCTGCAGGGATGGAGCAGCAGAGAGGGAGCTGCAGGAGGGGAACTCAATGGAGGGAGCTACAGGAAGGCATCTACAGGGAGGGAGATGCAGGGAGGGAGCTACAGGGAGGGAGATGCAGGAGGGGAGCTGCAGGAAGGGAGCTGCAGGGATTGAGCTGCAGGGAGGGATTTGCAGGAGGGGAGCTACAGGCAGGGAGCTGCTGGGAGGGAGCTGCAGGGAGGGAGCTGCAGGAAGGGAGCAGCAGGAGGGGAGCTGCAGGAGAGCTACAGGGAGGGAGCTACAGGGAGGGAGCAGCAGTGAGGTGAGCTGCAGGGAGGGAGCTGCATCTAGGGATCTGCAGGGAGGGAGCGGCAGGGAGTGAGCTGCAGGGAGGAAGCTACAGGGAGGGAGCTGCATGGAGCATGCTGCAGGAGAGGAGCTACATGTAGGGAGCTACAGGAAGGGAGCTACAGGGAGGGAGCTGCAGGGAGGGAGCTACTGGAAGCGAGCTGCAGGGAGGGAGCTACTGGAAGCGAGCTGCAGGGATGGAGCTGCAGGTTGGGAGCTGCAGGAGGAGAGTTGCAGGAGGTTTGCTACATGGAGGGAGCTGCCGGGAGGGGAGCTGCATTTAGGGTGCTGCAGAGAGGCAGCTGCAGGGAGGGAGCAGCAGGAGCGGACCTGCAGGGATGGAGCAGCAGGAGGGGAACTCAATGGAGGGAGCTACAGGAAGGCATCTACAGGGAGGGAGCTGCAGGGCGGGAGCTACAGGGAGGGAGATGCAGGAGGGGAGCTGCAGGAGGGGAGCTGCAGGAAGGAAGCTGCAGGATGGGAGCTACAGGAAGGGAGCTGCAGGAAGGGAGCTACAGGTAGGGAGCTACAGGGAGGGAGCTGCAAGGAGGGAGCTGCAGGGAGGGAGCTGCAGGGAGGGAGCTGCAGGGAGGGAGCTGCAGGGAGGGAGCTGCAGGGAGGGAGCTGCAGGGAGGGAGCTGCAGGGAGGGAGCTGCAGGGAGGGAGCTACAGGGAGGGAGCTGCAGGGAGGGAGCTGCAGGGAGGGAGCTGCAGGGAGGGAGCTGCAGGAGGGAAGTTGCAGGAGGTTTGCTACATGGAGGGACCTGCCGGGAGGGGAGCTGCATTTAGGGTGCTGCAGAGAGGCAGCTGCAGGGAGGGAGCAGCAGGAGCGGACCTGCAGGGATGGAGCAGCAGAGAGGGAGCTGCAGGAGGGGAACTCAATGGAGGGAGCTACAGGAAGGCATCTACAGGGAGGGAGATGCAGGGAGGGAGCTACAGGGAGGGAGATGCAGGAGGGGAGCTGCTGGAAGGGAGCTGCAGGGAGGGAGCTACAGGGAGGGAGATGCAGGAGGGGAGCTGCAGGAAGGGAGCTGCAGGGATTGAGCTGCAGGGAGGGATTTGCAGGAGGGGAGCTACAGGCAGGGAGCTGCTGGGAGGGAGCTGCAGAGAGGGAGCTGCAGGAAGGGAGCAGCAGGAGGGGAGCTGCAGGAGAGCTACAGGGAGGGAGCTACAGGGAGGGAGCAGCAGTGAGGTGAGCTGCAGGGAGGGAGCTGCATCTAGGGATCTGCAGGGAGGGAGCGGCAGGGAGTGAGCTGCAGGGAGGGAGCTACAGGGAGGGAGCTGCATGGAGCATGCTGCAGGAGAGGAGCTACATGTAGGGAGCTACAGGGAGGGAGCTGCAGGGAGGGAGCTACTGGAAGCGAGCTGCAGGGAGGGAGCTACTGGAAGCGATCTGCAGGGATGGAGCTGCAGGTTGGGAGCTGCCGGGAGGGGAGCTGCATTTAGGGTGCTGCAGAGAGGCAGCTGCAGGGAGGGAGCAGCAGGAGCGGACCTGCAGGGATGGAGCAGCAGGAGGGGAACTCAATGGAGGGAGCTACAGGAAGGCATCTACAGGGAGGGAGCTGCAGGGCGGGAGCTACAGGGAGGGAGATGCAGGAGGGGAGCTGCAGGAGGGGAGCTGCAGGAAGGAAGCTGCAGGATGGGAGCTACAGGAAGGGAGCTGCAGGAAGGGAGCTACAGGTAGGGAGCTACAGGGAGGGAGCTGCAAGGAGGGAGCTGCAGGGAGGGAGCTGCAGGGAGGGAGCTGCAGGGAGGGAGCTGCAGGGAGGGAGCTGCAGGGAGGGAGCTGCAGGGAGGGAGCTGCAGGGAGGGAGCTGCAGGGAGGGAGCTGCAGGGAGGGAGCTGCAGGGAGGGATCTGCAGGGAGGGAGCTGCAGGGAGGGAGCTGCAGGGAGGGAGCTACAGGGAGGGAGCTGCAGGAGAGGATTTGCAGGAGGTTTGCTACATGGAGGGAGCTGCCGGGAGGGGAGCTGCATGGAGGGTGCTGCAGAGAGGCAGCTGCAGGGAGGGAGCAGCAGGAGGGGACCTGCAGGGATGGAGCAGCAGAGAGGGAGCTGCAGGAGGGGAACTCAATGGAGGGAGCTACAGGAAGGCATCTACAGGGAGGGAGCTGCAGGGAGGGAGCTACAGGGAGGGAGATGCAGGAAGGGAGCTGCAGGGAGGGAGCTGCATGGACGGAGCTGCAGGGAGGGAGCAGCAGGAGGGGAGTTGCAGGAAGGGAGCTGCAGGTAGGGAGCTGCAGGGAGTGAGCTGCTGGGAGGGAGCTGCAGGAAGGGAGCTGCAGGGAGGGAGCTGCAGGGAGGGAGCTGCAGGAAGGGAGCAGCAGGAGGGGAGCTGCAGGAGAGCTACAGGGAGGGAGCTGCAGGGAGGGACCTGCAGGTAGGGAGCTGCAGGTAGGGAGCTGCAGGTAGGGAGCTGCAGGGAGGGAGCTGCAGTGAGGGAGCTGCAGGGAGGGAGCTGCAGGAGGGGAGTTGCAGGACGTTTGCTACATGGAGGGAGCGGCCGGGAGGGGAGCTGCATGGAGGGTGCTGCAGAGAGGCAGCTGCAGGGAGGGAGCAGCAGAGAGGGAGCTGCAGGAGGGGAACTCAATGGAGGGAGCTACAGGAAGGCATCTACAGGGAGGGAGCTGCAGGGCGGGAGCTACAGGGAGGGAGATGCAGGAGGGGAGCTGCAGGTGGGGAGCTACAGGGAGGGAGCTGCAGGGAGGGAGCTACAGGGAGGGAGCTGCATGGAGCGTGCTGCAGGAGAGATGCTACATGTAGGGAGCTACAGGAAGGGAGCTACAGTGAGGTTGCTGCAGGGAGGGAGATGCAGTGAGGTGAGCTGCAGGGAGGGAGCTGCAGCTAGGGAGCCGCAGGGAGGGAGCTGCCGGATGGGAACTGCAGACAGGGAGCTGCTGGGAGGGAGCGGCAGGGAGTGAGCTGCAGGGAGTGAGCTACAGGGAGGGAGCTGCAGGGAGGTAGCTACTGGAAGCGAGCTGCAGGGACGGAGCTGCAGGTTGGGAGCTGCAGGGAGGGAGCAGCAGGAGCGGACCTGCAGGGATGGAGCAGCAGAGAGGGAGCTGCAGGAGGGGAACTCAATGGAGGGAGCTACAGGAAGGCATCTACAGGGAGGGAGCTGCAGGGCGGGAGCTACAGGGAGGGAGATGCAGGAAGGGAGCTGCACGAAGGGAGCTACTTGGGGGGAGCTACAGGGAGGGAGTTGCAGGGAGGGACCTGCAGTTAGGGAGCTGCAGGGAGGGAGCTCCAGGAGGGGAGTTGCAGGAGGTTTGCTACATGGAGGGAGCTGCCGGGAGGGGAGCTGCATGGAGGGTGCTGCAGAGAGGCAGCTGCAGGGAGGGAGCAGCAGGAGGGGACCTGCAGGGATGGAGCAGCAGAGAGGGAGCTGCAGGAGGGGAACTCAATGGAGGGAGCTACAGGAAGGCATCTACAGGGAGGGAGCTGCAGGGAGGGAGCTACAGGGAGGGAGATGCAGGAGGGGAGCTGCAGGAAGGGAGCTGCAGGGAGGGAGCTGCAGGGAGGGAGCTGCAGGGAGGGAGCTGCAGGGAGGGAGCTGCAGGGAGGGAGCTGCAGGGAGGGAGTTGCAGAGAGGGAGCTGCAGGGAGGGAGCTGCAGGTAGGGAGCTGCAGGTAGGGAGCTGCAGGGAGGGAGCTGCAGGGAGGGAGCAGCAGGAGGGGAGCTACCGGGAGGGAGCTGCAGGGAGGGAGCAGCAGGAGGGGAGCTGCAGGAGAGCTACAGGGAGGGAGCTACAGGGAGGGAGCTGCAGGTAGGGAGCTGCAGGGAGGGAGCTGCAGTGAGGGAGCTGCAGGGATGGAGCTGCAGGGAGGGAGCTGCAGGGATGGAGCTACATGTAGGGAGCTACAGGACGGGAGCTGCCGGGAGGGAGCTGAAGGGTGGGAGCTGCAGGGAGGGTGCTGCAGGGAGGGTGCTGCAGGGAGGGAGCTGCAGGAGGGGAGTTGCAGGAGGTTTGCTACATGGAGGGAGCTGCCGGGAGGGGAGCTGCATGGAGGGTGCTGCAGAGAGGCAGCTGCAGGGAGGGAGCAGCAGGAGGGGACCTGCAGGGATAGAGCAGCAGAGAGGGAGCTGCAGGAGGGGAACTCAATGGAGGGAGCTACAGGAAGGCATCTACAGGGAGGGAGCTGCAGGGCGGGAGCTACAGGGAGGGAGATGCAGGAGGGGAGCTGCAGGAAGGGAGCTGCAGGTGGGGAGCTGCAGGTGGGGAGCTGCAGGTGGGGAGCTACAGGGAGGGAGCTACAGGGAGGGAGCTGCAGGGAGGGAGCTGCAGGAGGGGAGTTGCAGGAGGGGAGCTGCCGGGAGGGAGATGCAGTGAGGTGAGCTACAGGGAGGGAGCTGCAGTGAGGTGAGCTGCAGGGAGGGAGCTGCAGCTAGGGAGCCGCAGGGAGGGAGCTGCCGGATGGGAGCTGCAGACAGGGAGCTGCTGGGAGGGAGCGGCAGGGAGTGAGCTGCAGGGAGTGAGCTGCAGGGAGTGAGCTACAGGGAGCGAGCGACAGGGAGGGAGCTGCATGGAGCGTGCTGCAGGAGAGGAGCTACATGTAGGGAGCTACAGGAAGGGAGCTACAGGGAGGGAGCTGCAGGGAGGGAGCTACAGGGAGGGAGCTGCAGGGAGGTAGCTACTGGAAGCGAGCTGCAGGGAGGGAGCTGCAGGTTGGGAGCTGCAGGGAGGGAGCTGCAGGAGGGGAGTTGCAGGAGGTTTGCTACATGGAGGGAGCTGCCGGGAGGGGAGCTGCATTTAGGGTGCTGCAGAGAGGCAGCTGCAGGGAGGGAGCAGCAGGAGCGGACCTGCAGGGATGGAGCAGCAGAGAGGGAGCTGCAGGAGGGGAACTCAATGGAGGGAGCTACAGGAAGGCATCTACAGGGAGGGAGATGCAGGGAGGGAGTTACAGGGAGGGAGATGCAGGAGGGGAGCCGCAGGAAGGGAGCTGCAGGAAGAGAGCTGCAGGAAGGGAGCTGCAGGAAGGGAGCTGCAGGAAGGGAGCTGCAGGAAGGGAGCTGCAGGAAGGGAGCTGCAGGATGGGAGCTACAGGAAGGGAGCTGCAGGAAGGGAGCTACAGGGAGGGAGCTGCTGGGAGGGAGCTTCAGGGAGGCAGCTACAGGAAGGGAGCAGCAGGAGGGGAGCTGCAGGAGAGCTACAGGGAGGGAGCTGCAGGGAGGGAGCTGCAGCTAGGGAGCCGCAGGGAGGGAGCTGCTGGGAGGGAGCGGCAGGGAGTGAGCTGCAGGGAGGGAGCTGCAGGGAGGGAGCTACAGAGAGGGAGCTGCATGGAGCATGCTGCAGGAGAGGAGCTACATGTAGGGAGCTACAGGAAGGGAGCTACAGGGAGGGAGCTGCAGGGAGGGAGCTACTGGAAGCGAGCTGCAGGGAGGGAGCTGCAGGGAGGGAGCTGCAGGGAGGGAGCTGCAGGGAGGGAGCTGCAGGGAGGGAGCTGCAGGAGGGGAGTTGCAGGAGGTTTGCTACATGGAGGGAGCTGCCGGGAGGGGAGCTGCATGGAGCGTGCTGCAGAGAGGCAGCTGCAGGGAGGGAGCAGCAGGAGGGGACCTGCAGCGATGGAGCAGCAGAGAGGAGCTACAGGAAGGGAGCTGCAGGAAGGGAGCTACAGGGAGGGAGCTGCCGGGAGGGGAGCTGCAGGTAGGGAGTGGCAGAGAGGCAGCTGCAGGGAGGAAGCTGCAGGAGGGGAACTACATGGAGGGAGCTACAGGAAGGGATCTACAGGGAGGGATTTGCAGGGAGAGAGCTGCAGGGAGGGAGCTGCAGGGAGTGAGCTACAGGAAGAGAGCTGCAGGGAGGGAGCTGCAGGGAGGGAGTTGCATGAAGGGAGCTACTTGGGGGGAGCTACAGGGAGGGAGCTGCAGGGAGGGAGCTGCAGGAGGGGAGCTACAGGGAGGGAGCTGCAGGTAGGGAGCTGCAGGTAGGGAGCTGCAGGGAGGGATCTGCAGGTAGGGAGCTGCAGGAAGGTAGCTGCAGGGAGGGAGCTGCAGGGAGGGATCTGCAGGGAGGGAGCTGCAGGGAGGGAGCTGCAGGGAGGGAGCTGCAGGAAGGGAGCTGCAGGGAGGGAGCTGCAAGGAGGGAGCTGCTGGATGGGAGTTGCAGGGAGGGACCTGCAGGTAGGGAGCTGCAGGGAGGGAGCTGCAGTGAGGGAGCTGCAGGGATGGAGCTGCAGGGAGGGAGCTGCAGGGTGGGAGCTGCAGGAGGGGAGTTGCAGGAGGTTTGCTACATGGAGGGAGCTGCCGGGAGGGGAGCTGCATGGAGGGTGCTGCAGAGAGGCAGCTGCAGGGAGGGAGCAGCAGGAGGGGACCTGCAGGGATGGAGCAGCAGAGAGGGAGCTGCAGGAGGGGAACTCAATGGAGGGAGCTACAGGAAGGCATCTACAGGGAGGGAGCTGCAGGGCGGGAGCTACAGGGAGGGAGCTGCAGGAAGGGAGCTGCAGGGAGTGAGCTACAGGAAGAGAGCTGCAGGGAGGGAGCTACAGGAAGGGAGCTGCAGGAAGGGAGCTGCAGGGAGTGAGCTACAGGAAGAGAGCTGCAGGGAGGGAGCTGCAGGGAGGGAGCTGCAGGAGGGGAGCTGCAGGGAGGGAGCTGCAGGTAGGGAGCTGCAGGGAGGGACCTGTAGGTAGGGGGCTGCAGGGAGGGAGCTGCAGGGAGGGAGCTGCAGGGAGGGAGCTGCAGGGAGGGAGCTGCAGGGAGGGAGATGCAGTGAGGGAGCTGCAGGGAGGGAGCCGCCGGGAGGGGAGCTGCATTTAGGCTGCTGCAGAGAGGCAGCTGCAGGGAGGGAGCAGCAGGAGCGGACCTGCAGGGATGGAGCAGCAGAGAGGGAGCTGCAGGAGGGGAACTCAATGGAGGGAGCTGCAGGAAGGGAGCTGCAGGGTTTGAGCTGCAGGAGGGGAGCTGCTGGAGGGGAGCTGCAGGAATGGAGCTGCAGGAATGGAGCTGCAGGAATGGAGCTGCAGGGAGGGAGCTGCAGGAGGGGAGCTGCAGGGAGGGAGCTACAGGGAGGGAGCTACAGGAGAGGAGCTACATGTAGGGAGCTACAGGAAGGGAGCTACAGGGAGGGAGCTACAGGGAGGGAGCTGCAGGAGAGGAGCTACATGTAGGGAGCTGCAGGGAGGGAGCTGCAGGGAGGGAGCTGCAGGGAGGGAGCTGCAGGTTGGGAGCTGCAGGGAGGGAGCTGCAGGGAGGGAGCTGCAGGGAGGGAGCCGCAGGGAGGGAGCTGCAGGGAGGGAGCTGCAGGTTGGGAGCTGCAGGGAGGGAGCTGCAGGAGGGGAGTTGCAGGAGGTTTGCTACATGGAGGGAGCTGCCGGGAGGGGAGCTGCATGGAGGGTGCTGCAGAGAGGCAGCTGCAGGGAGGGAGCAGCAGGAGCGGACCTGCAGGGATGGAGCAGCAGAGAGGGAGCTACAGGAGGGGAACTCAATGGAGGGAGCTACAGGAAGGCATCTACAGGGAGGGAGCTGCAGGGCGGGAGCTACAGGGAGGGAGATGCAGGAGGGGAGCTACAGTGAGGGTGCTGCAGGGAGGGAGATGCAGTGAGGTGAGCTGCAGGGAGTGAGCTGCAGGGAGGGAGCTGCAGGGAGGGAGCTGCAGGAGGGGAGTTGCAGGAGGTTTTCTACATGGAGGGAGCTGCCGGGAGGGGAGCTGCATGGAGCGTGCTGCAGAGAGGCAGCTGCAGGGAGGGAGCAGCAGGAGGGGACCTGCAGCGATGGAGCAGCAGAGAGGAGCTACAGGAAGGGAGCTGCAGGAAGGGAGCTACAGGGAGGGAGCTGCCGGGAGGGGAGCTGCAGGTAGGGAGTGGCAGAGAGGCAGCTGCAGGGAGGGAGCTACAGGAAGGGATCTACAGGGAGGGATTTGCAGGGAGAGAGCTGCAGGGAGGGAGCTGCAGGGAGTGAGCTACAGGAAGAGAGCTGCAGGGAGGGAGCTACAGGGAGGGAGCTGCAGGGAGGGAGCTGCAGGAGGGGAGCTACAGGGAGGGAGCTGCAGGTAGGGAGCTGCAGGTAGGGAGCTGCAGGGAGGGATCTGCAGGTAGGGAGATGCAGGAAGGTAGCTGCAGGGAGGGAGCTGCAGGGAGGGAGCTGCAGTGAGGGAGCTGCAGGGATGGAGCTGCAGGGAGGGAGCTGCAGGGTGGGAGCTGCAGGGAGGGAGCTGCAGGAGGTGAGTTGCAGGAGGATTGCTACATGGAGGGAGCTGCCGGGAGGGGAGCTGCATGGAGGGTGCTGCAGAAAGGCAGCTGCAGGGAGGGAGCAGCAGGAGGGGACCTGCAGGGATGGAGCAGCAGAGAGGGAGCTGCAGGAGGGGAACTCAATGGAGGGAGCTACAGGAAGGCATCTACAGGGAGGGAGCTGCAGGGCGGGAGCTACAGGGAGGGAGATGCTGGAGGGGAGCTGCAGGAAGGGAGCTGCAGGGAGTGAGCTACAGGAAGGGAGCTGCAGGAAGGGAGCTGCAGGGAGTGAGCTACAGGAAGAGAGCTGCAGGGAGGGAGCTACAGGAAGGGAGCTGCAGGAAGGGAGCTGCAGGGAGTGAGCTACAGGAAGAGAGCTGCAGGGAGGGAGCTGCAGGGAGGGAGCTGCAGGGTTTGAGCTGCAGGAGGGGAGCTGCTGGAGGGGAGCTGCAGGAATGGAGCTGCAGGAGGGGAGCTGCAGGGAGGGAGCTACAGGGAGGGAGCTGCAGGAGAGGAGCTACAGGAAGGGAGCTACAGGGAGGGAGCTGCAGGGAGGGAGCTGCAGGTTGGGAGCTGCAGGGAGGGAGCTGCAGGGAGGGAGCTGCCGGGAGGGGAGCTGCATTTAGGCTGCTGCAGAGAGGCAGCTGCAGGGAGGGAGCAGCAGGAGCGGACCTGCAGGGATGGAGCAGCAGAGAGGGAGCTGCAGGAGGGGAACTCAATGGAGGGAGCTGCAGGAAGGGATCTACAGGAGAGGAGCTACATGTAGGGAGCTACAGGAAGGGAGCTACAGGGAGGGAGCTACAGGGAGGGAGCTACAGGGAGGGAGCTGCAGGAGAGGAGCTACATGTACGGAGCTACAGGAAGGGAGCTACAGGGAGGGAGCTACAGGGAGGGAGCTGCAGGAGAGGAGCTACATGTAGGGAGCTACAAGAAGGGAGCTACAGGGAGGGAGCTGCAGGGAGGTAGCTACTGGAAGTGAGCTGCAGGGAGGGAGCTGCAGGGAGGGAGCTGCAGGGAGGGAGCTGCAGGGAGGGAGCTGCAGGAGGGGAGTTGCAGGAGGTTTGCTACATGGAGGGAGCTGCCGGGAGGGGAGCTGCATGGAGGGTGCTGCAGAGAGGCAGCTGCAGGGAGGGAGCAGCAGGAGCGGACCTGCAGGGAGGGAGCAGCAGAGAGGGAGCTGCAGGAGGGGAACTACAGTTAGGGTGCTGCAGGGAGGGAGATGCAGTGAGGTGAGCTGCAGGGAGTGAGCTGCAGGAGGGGACCTGCAGGGAGGAGCAGCAGAGAGGGAGCTGCAGGAGGGGAACTACATGGAGGGAGCTACAGGAAGGGATCTACAGGGAGGGATTTGCTTGGAGAGAGCTGTAGGGAGGGAGCTGCAGGAGCGGAGCTGCAGGGAGGGAGCTGCATGGAGTGAGCAACAGGAAGAGAGCAGCAGGGAGGGAGCTGCAGGAGGAAGCTGCAGGAGTGGAGCTACAGGGAGGAAGCGACAGGGAGGGAGCTGCATTGAAGGAGCTGCAGAAAGGGAGCTACAGAAAGGGAGCTGCAGAAAGGGAGCTGCAGGGAGGGAGCTGCAGGGAGGGAGCTGCAGGGAGGGAGCTGCAGGGAGGGAGCTGCAGGGAGGGAACTGCAGGGAGGGAGCTGCAGGGAGGGAGCTGCAGGGAGGGAGCTGCAGGGAGGGAGCTGCAGGGAGGGAGCTGCAGGGAGGGAGCTGCAGGGAGGGAGCTGCAGGGAGGGAGCTGCAGGGAGGGAGCTGCAGGGAGGGAGCTGCAGGGAGGGGGCTGCAGGGATGGAGCTGCAGGGAGGGAGCTGCAGGGAGGGAGCTGCAGGGAGGGAGCTGCAGGGAGGGAGCTGCAGGGAGGGAGCTGCAGGGAGGGAGCTGCAGGAAGGGAGCCGCAGGAAGGGAGCTGCTGGAGGGGAGCTATTGGAAGCGAGCTGCAGGGAGGGAGCTGCAGGAGGGGACCTGCAGGGAGGAGCAGCAGAGAGGGAGCTGCAGGAGGGGAACTACATGGAGGGAGATACAGGAAGGGATCTACAGGGAGGGATTTGCAGGGAGAGAGCTGTAGGGAGTGAGCTGCAGGGAGGGAGCTGCAGGGAGGGAGTTGCACGGAGGGAGCTACTTGGGGGGAGCTACAGGGAGGGAGCTGCAGGGAGGGAGCTGCAGGAGGGGAGCTACAGGGAGGGAGCTGCAGGGAGGGAGCTGCAGGGAGGGACCTGCAGGGAGGGAGCTGCAGGGAGGGAGCTGCAGGGAGGGAGCTGCAGTGAGGTGAGCTACAGGGAGGGAGCTGCAGCTAGGGAGCCGCAGGGAGGGAGCTGCCGAATGGGAGCTGCAGACAGGGAGCTGCTGGGAGGGAGCGGCAGGGAGTGAGCTGCAGGGAGTGAGCTACAGGGAGCGAGCTACAGGGAGGGAGCTGCAGGGAGGGAGCTGCATGGAGGGAGCTGCAGGGAGGGAGCGGCAGGGAGTGAGCTGCAGGGAGTGAGCTACAGGGAGCAAGCTACAGGGAGGGAGCTGCAGGGAGGGAGCTGCATGGAGCGTGCTGCAGGAGAGGAGCTACATGTAGGGAGCTACAGGAAGGGAGCTGCAGGGAGGGAGCTGCAGGGAGGGAGCTGCAGGGAGGGAGCTGCAGGGAGGGAGCTGCAGGGAGGGAGCTGCAGGGAGGGAGCTGCAGGGAGGGAGCTGCAGGAGGGAAGTTGCAGGAGGTTTGCTACATGGAGGGACCTGCCGGGAGGGGAGCTGCATTTAGGCTGCTGCAGAGAGGCAGCTGCAGGGAGGGAGCAGCAGGAGCGGACCTGCAGGGATGGAGCAGCAGAGAGGGAGCTGCAGGAGGGGAACTCAATGGAGGGAGCTACAGGAAGGCATCTACAGGGAGGGAGATGCAGGGAGGGAGCTACAGGGAGGGAGATGCAGGAGGGGAGCTGCAGGAAGGGAGCTGCAGGGATTGAGCTGCAGGGAGGGATTTGCAGGAGGGGAGCTACAGGCAGGGAGCTGCTGGGAGGGAGCTGCAGAGAGGGAGCTGCAGGAAGGGAGCAGCAGGAGCGGAGCTGCAGGAGAGCTACAGGGAGGGAGCTACAGGGAGGGAGCAGCAGTGAGGTGAGCTGCAGGGAGGGAGCTGCATCTAGGGATCTGCAGGGAGGGAGCGGCAGGGAGTGAGCTGCAGGGAGGGAGCTACAGGGAGGGAGCTGCATGGAGCATGCTGCAGGAGAGGAGCTACATGTAGGGAGCTACAGGAAGGGAGCTACAGGGAGGGAGCTGCAGGGAGGGAGCTACTGGAAGCGAGCTGCAGGGAGGGAGCTACTGGAAGCGAGCTGCAGGGATGGAGCTGCAGGGAGGGAGCTGCAGGGAGGGAGCTGCAGGGAGGGAGCTGCAGGGAGGGAGCTGCAGGGAGGGAGCTGCAGGGAGGGAGCTGCAGGAGGGGAGTTGCAGGAGGTTTACTACATGGAGGGAGCTGCCGGGAGGAGAGCTGCATGGAGCGTGCTGCAGAGAGGCAGCTGCAGGGAGGGAGCAGCAGGAGGGGACCTGCAGGGATGTAGCAGCAGAGACGAGCTACAGGATGGGAGCTGCAGGAAGGGAGCTACAGGGAGGGAGCTGCCGGGAGGGGAGCTGCAGGTAGGGAGTGGCAGAGAGGCAGCTGCAGGGAGGAAGCTGCAGGAGGGGAACTACATGGAGGGAGCTACAGGAAGGGATCTACAGGGAGGGATTTGCAGGGAGAGAGCTGCAGGGAGGGAGCTGCAGGGAGTGAACTACAGGAAGAGAGCTGCAGGGAGGGAGCTGCAGGGAGGGAGTTGCACGAAGGGAGCTACTTGGGGGGAGCTACAGGGAGGGAGCTGCAGGTAGGGATCTGCAGGGAGGGACCTGCAGGTAGGGAGCTGCAGGAAGGTAGCTGCAGGGAGGGAGCTGCAGGGAGGGAGCTGCAGGGAGGGAGCTGCAGGAAGGGAGCTGCAGGGAGGGAGCTGCAGGGAGGGAGCTGCAGGGAGGGAGCTGCAGGGAGGGAGCAGCAGGGAGGGAGCTGCAGGGAGGGAGCTGCAGGAGGGGAGTTGCAGGAGGTTTGCTACATGGAGGGAGCTGCCGGGAGGGGAGCTGCATGGAGGGTGCTGCAGAGAGGCAGCTGCAGGGAGGGAGCAGCAGGAGGGGACCTGCAGGGATGGAGCAGCAGAGATGGAGCTGCAGGAGGGGAACTCAATGGAGGGAGCTACAGGAAGGCATCTACAGGGAGGGAGCTGCAGGGCGGGAGCTACAGGGAGGGAGATGCAGGAGGGGAGCTGCAGGAAGGGAGCTGCAGGGTTTGAGCTGCAGGAAGGGAGCTGCAGGAGGGGAGCTGCAGGAAGGAAGCTACAGGAAGGAAGCTACAGGAAGGGAGCTGCAGGAAGGGAGCTACAGGTAGGGAGCTGCAGGGAGGGAGTTGCACAAAGGGAGCTACTTTTGGGGAGCTACAGGGAGGGAGCTGCAGGGAGGGAGCTGCAGGAGGGGAGCTGCAGGAGGGGAGCTGCAGGGAGGGAGCTGCAGGGAGGGACCTGCAGGGAGGGAGCTGCAGGGAGGGAGCTGCAAGGAGGGAGCTGCAGGGAGGGAGCTGCAGGGAGGGAGCTGCAGGGAGGGAGCTACAGGAAGGGAGCTGCAGGGAGGGAGCTGCAGGGAGGGAGCTGCAGGGAGGGAGCTGCAGGGAGGGAGCTGCAGGAAGGGAGTTGCAGGGAGGGACCTGCAGTTAGGGAGCTGCAGGGAGGGAGCTGCAGGGAGGGAGCCGCAGGGAGGGAGCTACAGGGAGGGAGCTGCAGGAGGGGAGTTGCAGGAGGTTTGCTACATGGAGGGAGCTGCCGGGAGGGGAGCTGCATGGAGGGTGCTGCAGAGAGGCAGCTGCAGGGAGGGAGCAGCAGGAGGGGACCTGCAGGGATGGAGCAGCAGAGAGGGAGCTGCAGGAGGTGAACTCAATGGAGGGAGCTGCAGGAAGGCATCTACAGGGAGGGAGCTGCAGGGCGGGAGCTACAGGGAGGGAGCTGCAGGGAGGGTGCTGCAGGGAGGGAGCTGCAGGGAGGGGAGTTGCAGGAGGGGAGCTACCGGGAGGGAGCTGCTGGGAGGGAGCTGCTGGGAGGGAGCTGCAGGGAGGGAGCTGCAGGGAGGGAGCTGCAGGGAGGGAGCTACAGGAAGGGAGCTACAGGGAGGGAGCTACAGGGAGGGAGCTACAGGGAGGGAGCTGCAGGGAGGGAGCTGCAGGGAGGGAGCTGCAGGGAGGGAGCTGCAGGGAGGGAGCTGCAGGGAGGGAGCTGCAGGGAGGGAGCTGCAGGGAGGGAGCTGCAGGGAGGGAGCTATTGGAAGCCAGCTGCAGGGAGGGAGCTGCAGGGAGGGAGCTGCAGGGAGGGAGCTGCAGGGAGGGAGCTGCAGGAGAGGAGCTGCAGGGAGGGAGCTGCAGGGAGGGAGCTGCAAGGAGGGAGCTGCAGGGAGGGAGCTGCTTGGAGGGAGCTGCAGGGAGGGAGCTGCTTGGAGGGAGCTGCAGGGAGGGAGCTCCAGGAGGAGAGTTGCAGGAGGTTTGCTACATGGAGGGAGCTGCCGGAACGGGAGCTGCATGGAGGGTGCTGCAGAGAGGCAGCTGCAGGGAGGAAGTAGCAGGAGGGGACCTGCAGGGATGGAGCAGCAGAGAGGGAGCTGCAGGAGGGGAACTCAATGGAGGGAGCTACAGGAAGGCATCTACAGTGAGGGAGCTGCAGGGAGGGAGCTACAGGGAGGGAGATGCAGGAGGGGAGCTGCAGGAAGGGAGCTGCAGGAAGGGAGCTGCAGGAAGGGAGCTGCAGGAAGGGAGCTACTGGGAGGGAGCTGCCGGGTGGGGGGCTGCAGGTAGGGTGTTGCAGAGAGGCAGCTGCAGGGAGGGAGCTGCAGGAGGAGACCTGCAGGGAGGAGCAGCAGAGAGGGAGCTGCAGGAGGGGATCTACAGGGAGGGATTTGCAGGGAGAGAGCTGTAGGGAGGGAGCTGCAGGGAGTGAGCTACAGGAAGAGAGCTGCAGGGAGGGAGCTGCAGGGAGGGAGTTGCACGAAGGGAGCTACTTGGGGGGAGCTACAGGGAGGGATCTGCAGGGAGGGAGCTGCAGGAGGGGAGCTGCAGGGAGGGAGCTGCAGGGAGGGAGCTGCAGGGAGGGAGCTGCAGGGAGGGAGCTGCAGGGAGGGAGCTGCAGGGAGGGAGCTGCAGGGAGGGAGCTGCATGGAGGGAGCTGCATGGAGGGAGCAGCAGGAGGGGAGTTGCAGGGAGGGACCTGCAGGTAGGGAGCTGCAGGAAAGGAGCTGCAGGAGGGGAGCTTCTAGAGGGGAGCTACAGGGAGGGAGCAGCAGTGAGGTGAGCGGCAGGGAGGGAGCTGCAGCTAGGGAGCCGCAAGAAGGGAGCTGCCGGATGGGAGCTGCAGACAGGGAGCTGCAGGGAGGGAGCGGCAGGGAGTGAGCTGTAGGGAGGGAGCTGTAGGGAGGGAGCTACTGGAAGCGAGCTGCAGGGAGGGAGCTGCAGGGAGGGAGCTGCAGGGAGGGAGCTGCAGGAGGGGAGTTGCAGGAGGTTTGCTACATGGAGGGAGCTGCCGGGAGGGGAGCTGCATGGAGGGTGCTGCAGAGAGGCAGCTGCAGGGAGGGAGCAGCAGGAGGGGACCTGCAGGGATGGAGCAGCAGAGAGGGAGCTGCAGGAGGTGAACTCAATGGAGGGAGCTGCAGGAAGGCATCTACAGGGAGGGAGCTGCAGGGCGGGAGCTACAGGGAGGGAGCTGCAGGGAGGGTGCTGCAGGGAGGGAGCTGCAGGGAGGGGAGTTGCAGGAGGGGAGCTACCGGGAGGGAGCTGCTGGGAGGGAGCTGCTGGGAGGGAGCTGCAGGGAGGGAGCTGCAGGGAGGGAGCTGCAGGGAGGGAGCTGCAGGGTGGGAGCTACAGGAAGGGAGCTACAGGGAGGGAGCTACAGGGAGGGAGCTACAGGGAGGGAGCTGCAGGGAGGGAGCTGCAGGGAGGGAGCTGCAGGGAGGGAGCTGCAGGGAGGGAGCTGCAGGGAGGGAGCTGCAGGGAGGGAGCTGCAGGGAGGGAGCTATTGGAAGCCAGCTGCAGGGAGGGAGCTGCAGGGAGGGAGCTGCAGGGAGGGAGCTGCAGGAGAGGAGCTGCAGGGAGGGAGCTGCAGGGAGGGAGCTGCAAGGAGGGAGCTGCAGGGAGGGAGCTGCTTGGAGGGAGCTGCAGGGAGGGAGCTCCAGGAGGAGAGTTGCAGGAGGTTTGCTACATGGAGGGAGCTGCCGGAACGGGAGCTGCATGGAGGGTGCTGCAGAGAGGCAGCTGCAGGGAGGAAGTAGCAGGAGGGGACCTGCAGGGATGGAGCAGCAGAGAGGGAGCTGCAGGAGGGGAACTCAATGGAGGGAGCTACAGGAAGGCATCTACAGTGAGGGAGCTGCAGGGAGGGAGCTACAGGGAGGGAGATGCAGGAGGGGAGCTGCAGGAAGGGAGCTGCAGGAAGGGAGCTGCAGGAAGGGAGCTGCAGGAAGGGAGCTACTGGGAGGGAGCTGCCGGGTGGGGGGCTGCAGGTAGGGTGTTGCAGAGAGGCAGCTGCAGGGAGGGAGCTGCAGGAGGAGACCTGCAGGGAGGAGCAGCAGAGAGGGAGCTGCAGGAGGGGATCTACAGGGAGGGATTTGCAGGGAGAGAGCTGTAGGGAGGGAGCTGCAGGGAGTGAGCTACAGGAAGAGAGCTGCAGGGAGGGAGCTGCAGGGAGGGAGTTGCACGAAGGGAGCTACTTGGGGGGAGCTACAGGGAGGGATCTGCAGGGAGGGAGCTGCAGGAGGGGAGCTGCAGGGAGGGAGCTGCAGGGAGGGAGCTGCAGGGAGGGAGCTGCAGGGAGGGAGCTGCAGGGAGGGAGCTGCATGGAGGGAGCTGCATGGAGGGAGCAGCAGGAGGGGAGTTGCAGGGAGGGACCTGCAGGTAGGGAGCTGCAGGAAAGGAGCTGCAGGAGGGGAGCTTCTAGAGGGGAGCTACAGGGAGGGAGCAGCAGTGAGCTGAGCGGCAGGGAGGGAGCTGCAGCTAGGGAGCCGCAAGAAGGGAGCTGCCGGATGGGAGCTGCAGACAGGGAGCTGCAGGGAGGGAGCGGCAGGGAGTGAGCTGTAGGGAGGGAGCTGTAGGGAGGGAGCTACTGGAAGCGAGCTGCTGGGAGGGAGCTGCAGGGAGGGAGCTGCAGGGAGGGAGCTGCAGTAGGGGAGTTGCAGGAGGTTTGCTACATGGAGGGAGCTGCCGGGAGGGGAGCTGCATGGATGGAGCAGCAGAGAGGGAGCTGCAGGAGGGGAACTCAATGGAGGGAGCTACAGGAAGGCATCTACAGGGAGGGAGATGCAGGGAGGAAGCTACAGGGAGGGAGATGCAGGAGGGGAGCTGCAGGAAGGGAGCTGCAGGATGGGAGCTACAGGGAGGGTGTTGCAGGAGGGGAGCTACAGGGAGGGAGCTGCTGGGAGAGAGCTGCAGGGAGGGAGCTACAGGAAGGGTGCAGCAGGAGGGGAGCTGCTGGAGAGCTACAGGGATGGAGCTGCAGGAGGGGAGTTGCAGGAGGTTTGCTACATGGAGGGAGCTGCCGGGAGGGGAGCTGCATGGAGGGTGCTGCAGAGAGGCAGCTGCAGGGAGGGAGCAGCAGGAGGGGACCTGCAGGGATGGAGCAGCAGAGAGGGAGCTGCAGGAGGTGAACTCAATGGAGGGAGCTACAGGAAGGCATCTACAGGGAGGGAGCTGCAGGGAGGGAGCTACAGGGTTTGAGCTGCAGGAAGGGAGCTGCAGGAAGGAAGCTGCAGGATGGGAGCTACAGGGAGGGAGCTGCTGGTGGGGAGCTGCAGGAAGGGAGCTGCAGGGAGGGAGCTGCAGGTGGGGAGCTGCAGGAAGGGTGCTACAGGGAGGGAGCTGCAGGAAGGAAGCTGCAGGAGGAAGCTGCAGGAGTGGAGCTACAGGGAGGGGAGCTGCAGTGAAGGAGCTGCAGAAAGGGAGCTGCAGAAAGGGAGCTGCAGAAAGGGAGCTGCAGAAAGGCAGCTGCTGGAAGGGAGCTGCAGGGAGGGAGCTGAAGGGAGGGAGGTGCAGGGAGGGTGCGGCAGCGAGGGAGCAGCAGGGAGGGAGATGCAGTGAGGGAGCTGCAGGAAGGGAGCTGCAGGAGGGGAGCTGCAGGCAGGAACCTACAGGGAGGGAGCTGCAGGAAGGGTGCTGCAGTGAAGGAGCTGCAGCGAGGGTGCTGCAGGAAGGGAGCTACAGGGAGGGAGCTGCAGGAGGGGAGCTACAGGGAGGGAGCTACAGGGAGGCAGCTGCAGGGAGGGAGCTGCAGGAGGGGAGCTGCAGGGAGGGAGCTGCAGGAGCGGAGCTGCAGGAGCAGAGCTGCAGGGAGGTAGCTGCAGGGAGGCACCTGCAGGGAGGGAGCTGCAGGAGGGGAGCTGCAGGGAGGGAGCTGCAGGAGCGGAGTTGCAGGAGCAGAGCTGCAGGGAGGGAGCTGCAGGGAGGGAGCTGCAGGGAGGGACCTGCACGAAGGGAGCTACTTGGGGGGAGCTACAGAGAGGTAGCTGCAGGAAGGGAGCTGCAGGAGGGGAGCTGCAGGAGAGCTACAAGGAGGGAGCTACAGGGAAGGAGCTGCAGGAGGGGAGCTTCTAGAGGGGAGCTGCCAGATGGGAGCTGCAGACCGCGAGCTGCTGGGAGGGAGTGGCAGGGAGGGAGCTGCAGGGAGGGAGCTCCAGAAGAGAGCTGCAGGGAGGGAGCTGCAGGGAGGGAGCTGCAGGGAGGGAGCTGCAGGGAGGGAGCTGCAGGGAGGGAGCTGCAGGGAGGGAGCTGCAGGGAGGGAGCTGCAGGGAGGGAGCTGCAGGGAGGGAGCTGCAGGGAGGGAGCTGCAGGGAGGGAGCTGCAGGGAGGGAGCTGCAGGGAGGGAGCTGCAGGGAGGGAGCTGCAGGGAGGGAGCTGCAGGGAGGGAGCTGCAGGGAGGGAGCTGCAGGGAGGGAGCTGCAGGAGGGGAGTTGCAGGAGGTGAGCTACATGGAGGGAGCTGCCGGCAGGGGAACTACAGGAAGGGAGCTGCAGGAAGGGAGCTGCAGGAAGGGAGCTGCAGGGTTTGAGCTGCAGGAAGGGAGCTACAGAGAGAGAGCTGCTGGTGGGGAGCTGCAGGAAGGGAGCTACACGAGGGGAGCTACAGGGAGGGAGCTGCAGGGAGGGAGCTGCAGGAGGGGAGCTGCAGCGAGGGAGCTGCAGGAAGGGAGCTGCACGAGGGGAGCTGCACGAGGGGAGCTGCACGAGGGGAGCTGCACGAGGGGAGCTGCAGGGACGGAGCGGCAGGGAGGGAGCTGCAGGGAGGGGAGCTGCAGGAGGGGACCTACAGGGAGGGAGCTGCAGGAAGGGTGCTGCAGGAGGAGAGCTACAGGGAGGGAGCTGCAGGGAGGGAGCTGCAGGGAGGGAGCTGCAGGGAGGGAGCTGCAGGGAGGGAGATGCAATAGGAGAGCTGCAGGAAGGGAGCTGCAGGAGGGGACCTACAGGGAGGGAGCTGCAGGGAGGGAGCTGCAGGAAGGGAGCTGCAGGAAGGGAGCTGCAGGGAGGGAGCTGCAGGGAGGGAGCTGCAGGGAGGGAGCTGCAGGAAGAGAGCTGCAGGAAGGGAGCTGCAGGAAGGGAGCTGCAGGAGGGGACCTACAGGGAGGGAGCTGCAGAAAGGGTGCTGCAGGAGGAGAGCTACAGGGAGGGAGCTGCAGGGAGGGAGCTGCAGGGAGTGAGCTGCAGGGAGGGAGATGCAATAGGAGAGCTGCAGGAAGGGAGCTGCAGGAGGAAGCTGCAGGAGGGGAGCTACAGGGAGGAAGCTACAGGGAGGGAGCTGCAGGGAGTGAGCTACAGTGAGGGTGCTGCAGGGAGGGAGATGCAGTGAGGGAGCTGCAGGAGGGGAGCTACAGAGAGGGAGCTGCAGGGAGGGAGCTGCAGGAAGGGTGCTACAGGGAGGGAGCTGCAGGAAGGGAGCTGCAAGAGGAAGCTGCAGGAGTGGAGCTACAGGGAGGAAGCTACAGGGAGGGAGCTGCAGTGAAGGAGCTGCAGAAAGGGAGCTGCAGAAAGGGAGCTGCAGAAAGGCAGCTGCTGGAAGGGAGCTGCAGGGAGGTAGCTGAAGGGAGGGAGGTGCAGGGAGGGTGCTGCCACGAGGGAGCTGCAAGGAGGGAGATGCAGGGAGGGATCTGCAGGGAGGGAGCTGCAGGAGGGGAGCTGCAGGCAGGGACCTACAGGGAGGGAGCTGCAGGAAGGGTGCTGCAGGCGGAGAGCTACAGGGAGGGAGCTGCAGTGAAGGAGCTGCAGGAAGGGAGCTGCAGGAAGGCAGCTGTTGGGAGGGAGCTGCAGGGAGGGAGCTGAAGGGATGGTGCTGCAGCGAGGGTGCTGCAGGAAGGGAGCTACAGGGAGGGAGCTGCAGGGAGGGAGCTGCAGGGAGGGAGCTGCAGGGAGGGAGCTGCAGGGAGGGAGCTATTGGAAGCCAGCTGCAGGGAGGGAGCTGCAGGGAGGGAGCTGCAGGGAGGGAGCTGCAGGGAGGGAGCTGCAGGAGAGGAGCTGCAGGGAGGGAGCTGCAGGGAGGGAGCTGCAAGGAGGGAGCTGCAGGGAGGGAGCTGCAGGGAGGGAGCTGCAGGGAGGGAGCTCCAGGAGGAGAGTTGCAGGAGGTTTGCTACATGGAGGGAGCTGCCGGAACGGGAGCTGCATGGAGGGTGCTGCAGAGAGGCAGCTGCAGGGAGGAAGTAGCAGGAGGGGACCTGCAGGGATGGAGCAGCAGAGAGGGAGCTGCAGGAGGGGAACTCAATGGAGGGAGCTACAGGAAGGCATCTACAGTGAGGGAGCTGCAGGGAGGGAGCTACAGGGAGGGAGATGCAGGAGGGGAGCTGCAGGAAGGGAGCTGCAGGAAGGGAGCTGCAGGAAGGGAGCTGCAGGAAGGGAGCTACTGGGAGGGAGCTGCCGGGTGGGGGGCTGCAGGTAGGGTGTTGCAGAGAGGCAGCTGCAGGGAGGGAGCTGCAGGAGGAGACCTGCAGGGAGGAGCAGCAGAGAGGGAGCTGCAGGAGGGGATCTACAGGGAGGGATTTGCAGGGAGAGAGCTGTAGGGAGGGAGCTGCAGGGAGTGAGCTACAGGAAGAGAGCTGCAGGGAGGGAGCTGCAGGGAGGGAGTTGCACGAAGGGAGCTACTTGGGGGGAGCTACAGGGAGGGATCTGCAGGGAGGGAGCTGCAGGAGGGGAGCTGCAGGGAGGGAGCTGCAGGGAGGGAGCTGCAGGGAGGGAGCTGCAGGGAGGGAGCTGCATGGAGGGAGCTGCATGGAGGGAGCAGCAGGAGGGGAGTTGCAGGGAGGGACCTGCAGGTAGGGAGCTGCAGGAAAGGAGCTGCAGGAGGGGAGCTTCTAGAGGGGAGCTACAGGGAGGGAGCAGCAGTGAGCTGAGCGGCAGGGAGGGAGCTGCAGCTAGGGAGCCGCAAGAAGGGAGCTGCCGGATTGGAGCTGCAGACAGGGAGCTGCAGGGAGGGAGCGGCAGGGAGTGAGCTGTAGGGAGGGAGCTGTAGGGAGGGAGCTACTGGAAGCGAGCTGCTGGGAGGGAGCTGCAGGGAGGGAGCTGCAGGGAGGGAGCTGCAGTAGGGGAGTTGCAGGAGGTTTGCTACATGGAGGGAGCTGCCGGGAGGGGAGCTGCATGGATGGAGCAGCAGAGAGGGAGCTGCAGGAGGGGAACTCAATGGAGGGAGCTACAGGAAGGCATCTACAGGGAGGGAGATGCAGGGAGGAAGCTACAGGGAGGGAGATGCAGGAGGGGAGCTGCAGGAAGGGAGCTGCAGGATGGGAGCTACAGGGAGGGTGTTGCAGGAGGGGAGCTACAGGGAGGGAGCTGCTGGGAGAGAGCTGCAGGGAGGGAGCTACAGGAAGGGTGCAGCAGGAGGGGAGCTGCTGGAGAGCTACAGGGATGGAGCTGCAGGAGGGGAGTTGCAGGAGGTTTGCTACATGGAGGGAGCTGCCGGGAGGGGAGCTGCATGGAGGGTGCTGCAGAGAGGCAGCTGCAGGGAGGGAGCAGCAGGAGGGGACCTGCAGGGATGGAGCAGCAGAGAGGGAGCTGCAGGAGGTGAACTCAATGGAGGGAGCTACAGGAAGGCATCTACAGGGAGGGAGCTGCAGGGAGGGAGCTACAGGGTTTGAGCTGCAGGAAGGGAGCTGCAGGAAGGAAGCTGCAGGATGGGAGCTACAGGGAGGGAGCTGCTGGTGGGGAGCTGCAGGAAGGGAGCTGCAGGGAGGGAGCTGCAGGTGGGGAGCTGCAGGAAGGGTGCTACAGGGAGGGAGCTGCAGGAAGGAAGCTGCAGGAGGAAGCTGCAGGAGTGGAGCTACAGGGAGGGAGCTGCAGTGAAGGAGCTGCAGAAAGGGAGCTGCAGAAAGGGAGCTGCAGAAAGGGAGCTGCAGAAAGGGAGCTGCAGAAAGGCAGCTGCTGGAAGGGAGCTGCAGGGAGGGAGCTGAAGGGAGGGAGGTGCAGGGAGGGTGCGGCAGCGAGGGAGCAGCAGGGAGGGAGATGCAGTGAGGGAGCTGCAGGAAGGGAGCTGCAGGAGGGGAGCTGCAGGCAGGAACCTACAGGGAGGGAGCTGCAGGAAGGGTGCTGCAGTGAAGGAGCTGCAGCGAGGGTGCTGCAGGAAGGGAGCTACAGGGAGGGAGCTGCAGGAGGGGAGCTACAGGGAGGGAGCTACAGGGAGGCAGCTGCAGGGAGGGAGCTGCAGGAGGGGAGCTGCAGGGAGGGAGCTGCAGGAGCGGAGCTGCAGGAGCAGAGCTGCAGGGAGGTAGCTGCAGGGAGGCACCTGCAGGGAGGGAGCTGCAGGAGGGGAGCTGCAGGGAGGGAGCTGCAGGAGCGGAGTTGCAGGAGCAGAGCTGCAGGGAGGGAGCTGCAGGGAGGGAGCTGCAGGGAGGGACCTGCACGAAGGGAGCTACTTGGGGGGAGCTACAGAGAGGTAGCTGCAGGAAGGGAGCTGCAGGAGGGGAGCTGCAGGAGAGCTACAAGGAGGGAGCTACAGGGAAGGAGCTGCAGGAGGGGAGCTTCTAGAGGGGAGCTGCCAGATGGGAGCTGCAGACCGCGAGCTGCTGGGAGGGAGTGGCAGGGAGGGAGCTGCAGGGAGGGAGCTCCAGGAAGAGAGCTGCAGGGAGGGAGCTGCAGGGAGGGAGCTGCAGGGAGGGAGCTGCAGGGAGGGAGCTGCAGGGAGGGAGCTGCAGGGAGGGAGCTGCAGGGAGGGAGCTGCAGGGAGGGAGCTGCAGGGAGGGAGCTGCAGGGAGGGAGCTGCAGGGAGGGAGCTGCAGGAGGGGAGTTGCAGGAGGTGAGCTACATGGAGGGAGCTGCCGGCAGGGGAACTACAGGAAGGGAGCTGCAGGAAGGGAGCTGCAGGAAGGGAGCTGCAGGAAGGGAGCTGCAGGAAGGGAGCTGCAGGGTTTGAGCTGCAGGAAGGGAGCTACAGAGAGAGAGCTGCTGGTGGGGAGCTGCAGGAAGGGAGCTACACGAGGGGAGCTACAGGGAGGGAGCTGCAGGGAGGGAGCTGCAGGAGGGGAGCTGCAGCGAGGGAGCTGCAGGAAGGGAGCTGCACGAGGGGAGCTGCACGAGGGGAGCTGCACGAGGGGAGCTGCACGAGGGGAGCTGCAGGGACGGAGCGGCAGGGAGGGAGCTGCAGGGAGGGAGCTGCAGGGAGGGAGCTGCAGGAGGGGACCTACAGGGAGGGAGCTGCAGGAAGGGTGCTGCAGGAGGAGAGCTACAGGGAGGGAGCTGCAGGGAGGGAGCTGCAGGGAGGGAGCTGCAGGGAGGGAGCTGCAGGGAGGGAGATGCAATAGGAGAGCTGCAGGAAGGGAGCTGCAGGAGGGGACCTACAGGGAGGGAGCTGCAGGGAGGGAGCTGCAGGAAGGGAGATGCAGGAAGGGAGCTGCAGGGAGGGAGCTGCAGGGAGGGAGCTGCAGCGAGGGAGCTGCAGGAAGAGAGCTGCAGGAAGGGAGCTGCAGGAAGGGAGCTGCAGGAGGGGACCTACAGGGAGGGAGCTGCAGAAAGGGTGCTGCAGGAGGAGAGCTACAGGGAGGGAGCTGCAGGGAGGGAGCTGCAGGGAGTGAGCTGCAGGGAGGGAGATGCAATAGGAGAGCTGCAGGAAGGGAGCTGCAGGAGGAAGCTGCAGGAGGGGAGCTACAGGGAGGAAGCTACAGGGAGGGAGCTGCAGGGAGTGAGCTACAGTGAGGGTGCTGCAGGGAGGGAGATGCAGTGAGGGAGCTGCAGGGAGGGGAGCTACAGAGAGGGAGCTGCAGGGAGGGAGCTGCAGGAAGGGTGCTACAGGGAGGGAGCTGCAGGAAGGGAGCTGCAAGAGGAAGCTGCAGGAGTGGAGCTACAGGGAGGAAGCTACAGGGAGGGAGCTGCAGTGAAGGAGCTGCAGAAAGGGAGCTGCAGAAAGGGAGCTGCAGAAAGGCAGCTGCTGGAAGGGAGCTGCAGGGAGGTAGCTGAAGGGAGGGAGGTGCAGGGAGGGTGCTGCCACGAGGGAGCTGCAAGGAGGGAGATGCAGGGAGGGATCTGCAGGGAGGGAGCTGCAGGAGGGGAGCTGCAGGCAGGGACCTACAGGGAGGGAGCTGCAGAAAGGGTGCTGCAGGAGGAGAGCTACAGGGAGGGAGCTGCAGGGAGGGAGCTGCAGGGAGGGAGCTGCAGGGAGGGAGCTGCAGGGAGGGAGATGCAATAGGAGAGCTGCAGGAAGGGAGCTGCAGGAGGAAGCTGCAGGAGGGGAGCTACAGGGAGGAAGCTACAGGGAGGGAGCTGCAGGGAGTGAGCTACAGTGAGGGTGCTGCAGGGAGGGAGATGCAGTGAGGGAGCTGCAGGAGGGGAGCTACAGAGAGGGAGCTGCAGGGAGGGAGCTGCAGGAAGGGTGCTACAGGGAGGGAGCTGCAGGAA
Organism: Isurus oxyrinchus; assembly: GCA_026770705.1. Classification (NCBI taxonomy): domain Eukaryota; kingdom Metazoa; phylum Chordata; class Chondrichthyes; order Lamniformes; family Lamnidae; genus Isurus; species Isurus oxyrinchus. The sequence continues at coordinate 349,092 of JANJGN010000012.1, forward strand.
GGGAGCTGCAAGAGGAAGCTGCAGGAGTGGAGCTACAGGGATGAAGCTACAGGGAGGGAGCTGCAGTGAAGGAGCTGCAGAAAGGGAGCTGCAGAAAGGGAGCTGCAGAAAGGGAGCTGCAGAAAGGCAGCTGCTGGAAGGGAGCTGCAGGGAGGTAGCTGAAGGGAGGGAGGTGCAGGGAGGGTGCTGCCACGAGGGAGCTGCAAGGAGGGAGATGCAGGGAGGGATCTGCAGGGAGGGAGCTGCAGGAGGGGAGCTGCAGGCAGGGACCTACAGGGAGGGAGCTGCAGGAAGGGTGCTGCAGGCGGAGAGCTACAGGGAGGGAGCTGCAGTGAAGGAGCTGCAGGAAGGGAGCTGCAGGAAGGCAGCTGTTGGGAGGGAGCTGCAGGGAGGGAGCTGAAGGGATGGTGCTGCAGCGAGGGTGCTGCAGGAAGGGAGCTACAGGGAGGCAGCTGCAGGGAGGGAGCTGCAGGGAGTGAGCTACAGGAAGAGAGCTGCAGGGAGGGAGCTGCAGGGAGGGAGCTGCAGGGTTTGAGCTGCAGGAGGGGAGCTGCTGGAGGGGAGCTGCAGGAATGGAGCTGCAGGAGGGGAGCTGCAGGGAGGGAGCTACAGGGAGGGAGCTGCAGGAGAGGAGCTACAGGAAGGGAGCTACAGGGAGGGAGCTGCAGGGAGGGAGCTGCAGGTTGGGAGCTGCAGGGAGGGAGCTGCAGGAGCGGACCTGCAGGGATGGAGCAGCAGAGAGGGAGCTGCAGGAGGGGAACTCAATGGAGGGAGCTGCAGGAAGTGATCTACAGGAGAGGAGCTACATGTAGGGAGCTACAGGGAGGGAGCTACAGGGAGGGAGCTGCAGGAGAGGAGCTACATGTAGGGAGCTACAGGAAGGGAGCTACAGGGAGGGAGCTACAGGGAGGGAGCTGCAGGAGAGGAGCTACATGTAGGGAGCTACAAGAAGGGAGCTACAGGGAGGGAGCTGCAGGAAGGTAGCTACTGGAAGCGAGCTGCAGGGAGGGAGCTGCAGGTTGGGAGCTGCAGGGAGGGAGCTGCAGGGAGGGAGCTGCAGGGAGGGAGCTGCAGGGAGGGAGCTGCAGGAGGGGAGTTGCAGGAGGTTTGCTACATGGAGGGAGCTGCCGGGAGGGGAGCTGCATGGAGGGTGCTGCAGAGAGGCAGCTGCAGGGAGGGAGCAGCAGGAGCGGACCTGCAGGGAGGGAGCAGCAGAGAGGGAGCTGCAGGAGGGGAACTACAGTGAGGGTGCTGCAGGGAGGGAGATGCAGTGAGGTGAGCTGCAGGGAGTGAGCTGCAGGAGGGGACCTGCAGGGAGGAGCAGCAGAGAGGGAGCTGCAGGAGGGGAACTACATGGAGGGAGCTACAGGAAGGGATCTACAGGGAGGGATTTGCAGGGAGAGAGCTGTAGGGAGGGAGCTGCAGGAGCGGAGCTGCAGGGAGGGAGCTGCATGGAGTGAGCAACAGGAAGAGAGCTGCAGGGAGGGAGCTGCAGGAGGAAGCTGCAGGAGTGGAGCTACAGGGAGGAAGCGACAGGGAGGGAGCTGCATTGAAGGAGCTGCAGAAAGGGAGCTACAGAAAGGGAGCTGCAGAAAGGGAGCTGCAGAAAGGGAGCTGCAGGGAGGGAGCTGCAGGGAGGGAGCTGCAGGGAGGGAGCTGCAGGGAGGGAGCTGCAGGGAGGGAGCTGCAGGGAGGGAGCTGCAGGGAGGGAGCTGCAGGGAGGGAGCTGCAGGGAGGGAGCTGCAGGGAGGGAGCTGCAGGGAGGGAGCTGCAGGGAGGGAGCTGCAGGGAGGGAGCTGCAGGGAGGGAGCTGCAGGGAGGGAGCTGCAGGGAGGGAGCTGCAGGGAGGGAGCTGCAGGAAGGGAGCCGCAGGAAGGGAGCCGCTGGAGGGGAGCTATTGGAAGCGAGCTGCAGGGAGGGAGCTGCAGGAGGGGACCTGCAGGGAGGAGCAGCAGAGAGGGAGCTGCAGGAGGGGAACTACATGGAGGGAGATACAGGAAGGGATCTACAGGGAGGGATTTGCAGGGAGAGAGCTGTAGGGAGTGAGCTACAGGAAGAGAGCTGCAGGGAGGGAGCTGCAGGGAGGGAGTTGCACGGAGGGAGCTACTTGGGGGGAGCTACAGGGAGGGAGCTGCAGGGAGGGAGCTGCAGGAGGGGAGCTGCAGGGAGGGAGCTGCAGGGAGGGAGCTGCAGGGAGGGACCTGCAGGGAGGGAGCTGCAGGGAGGGAGCTGCAGGGAGGGAGCTGCAGGGAGGGAGCTGCAGTGAGGTGAGATACAGGGAGGGAGCCGCAGGGAGGGAGCTGCCGAATGGGAGCTGCAGACAGGGAGCTGCTGGGAGGGAGCGGCAGGGAGTGAGCTGCAGGGAGTGAGCTACAGGGAGCGAGCTACAGGGAGGGAGCTGCAGGGAGGGAGCTGCATGGAGGGAGCTGCAGGGAGGGAGCGGCAGGGAGTGAGCTGCAGGGAGTGAGCTACAGGGAGCGAGCTACAGGGAGGGAGCTGCAGGGAGGGAGCTGCATGGAGCGTGCTGCAGGAGAGGAGCTACATGTAGGGAGCTACAGGAAGGGAGCTGCAGGGAGGGAGCTGCAGGGAGGGAGCTGCAGGGAGGGAGCTGCAGGGAGGGAGCTGCAGGAGGGAAGTTGCAGGAGGTTTGCTACATGGAGGGACCTGCCGGGAGGGGAGCTGCATTTAGGGTGCTGCAGAGAGGCAGCTGCAGGGAGGGAGCAGCAGGAGCGGACCTGCAGGGATGGAGCAGCAGAGAGGGAGCTGCAGGAGGGGAACTCAATGGAGGGAGCTACAGGAAGGCATCTACAGGGAGGGAGATGCAGGGAGGGAGCTACAGGGAGGGAGATGCAGGAGGGGAGCTGCAGGAAGGGAGCTGCAGGGATTGAGCTGCAGGGAGGGATTTGCAGGAGGGGAGCTACAGGCAGGGAGCTGCTGGGAGGGAGCTGCAGAGAGGGAGCTGCAGGAAGGGAGCAGCAGGAGGGGAGCTGCAGGAGAGCTACAGGGAGGGAGCTACAGGGAGGGAGCAGCAGTGAGGTGAGCTGTAGGGAGGGAGCTGCATCTAGGGATCTGCAGGGAGGGAGCGGCAGGGAGTGAGCTGCAGGGAGGGAGCTACAGGGAGGGAGCTGCATGGAGCATGCTGCAGGAGAGGAGCTACATGTAGGGAGCTACAGGAAGGGAGCTACAGGGAGGGAGCTGCAGGGAGGGAGCTACTGGAAGCGAGCTGCAGGGAGGGAGCTACTGGAAGCGAGCTGCAGGGATGGAGCTGCAGGGAGGGAGCTGCAGGGAGGGAGCTGCAGGGAGGGAGCTGCAGGGAGGGAGCTGCAGGAGGGGAGTTGCAGGAGGTTTGCTACATGGAGGGAGCTGCCGGGAGGGGAGCTGCATGGAGCGTGCTGCAGAGAGGCAGCTGCAGGGAGGGAGCAGCAGGAGGGGACCTGCAGGGATGGAGCAGCAGAGAGGAGCTACAGGAAGGGAGCTGCAGGAAGGGAGCTACAGGGAGGGAGCTGCCGGGAGGGGAGCTGCAGGTAGGGAGTGGCAGAGAGGCAGCTGCAGGGAGGAAGCTGCAGGAGGGGAACTACATGGAGGGAGCTACAGGAAGGGATCTACAGGGAGGGATTTGCAGGGAGAGAGCTGCAGGGAGGGAGCTGCAGGGAGGGAGTTGCACGAAGGGAGCTACTTGGGGGGAGCTACAGGGAGGGAGCTGCAGGAAGGGAGCTGCAGGAGGGGAGCTACAGGGAGGGAGCTGCAGGTAGGGAGCTGCAGGGAGGGACCTGCAGGTAGGGAGCTGCAGGAAGGTAGCTGCAGGGAGGGAGCTGCAGGGAGGGTGCTGCAGGGAGGGAGCTGCAGGAAGGGAGCTGCAGGGAGGGAGCTGCAGGGAGGGAGCTGCAGGGAGGGAGCTGCAGGGAGGGAGCAGCAGGGAGGGAGCAGCAGGGAGGGAGCTGCAGGGAGGGAGCTGCAGGAGGGGAGTTGCAGGAGGTTTGCTGCATGGAGGGTGCTGCAGAGAGGCAGCTGCAGGGAGGGAGCAGCAGGAGGGGACCTGCAGGGATGGAGCAGCAGAGAGGGAGCTGCAGGAGGGGAACTCAATGGAGGGAGCTACAGGAAGGCATCTACAGGGAGGGAGCTGCAGGGCGGGAGCTACAGGGAGGGAGATGCAGGAGGGGAGGTGCAGGAAGGGAGCTGCAGGGTTTGAGCTGCAGGAAGGGAGCTGCAGGAGGGGAGCTGCAGGATGGAAGCTACAGGAAGGGAGCTGCAGGAAGGGAGCTACAGGTAGGGAGCTGCAGGGAGGGAGTTGCACAAAGGGAGCTACTTTTGGGGAGCTACAGGGAGGGAGCTGCAGGGAGGGAGCTGCAGGAGGGGAGCTGCAGGAGGGGAGCTGCAGGGAGGGAGCTGCAGGGAGGGACCTGCAGGTAGGGAGCTGCAGGGAGGGAGCTGCAGGGAGGGAGCTGCAAGGAGGGAGCTGCAGGGAGGGAGCTGCAGGGAGGGAGCTGCAGGGAGGGAGCTGCAGGGAGGGAGCTGCAGGGAGGGAGCTGCAGGGAGGGAGCTGCAGGGAGGGAGCTGCAGGGAGGGAGCTGCAGGAAGGGAGTTGCAGGGAGGGACCTGCATTTAGGGAGCTGCAGGGAGGGAGCTGCAGGGAGGGAGCCGCAGGGAGGGAGCTACAGGGAGGGAGCTGCAGGAGGGGAGTTGCAGGAGGTTTGCTACATGGAGGGAGCTGCCGGGAGGGGAGCTGCATGGAGGGTGCTGCAGAGAGGCAGCTGCAGGGAGGGAGCAGCAGGAGGGGACCTGCAGGGATGGAGCAGCAGAGAGGGAGCTGCAGGAGGTGAACTCAATGGAGGGAGCTGCAGGAAGGCATCTACAGGGAGGGAGCTGCAGGGCGGGAGCTACAGGGAGGGAGCTGCAGGGAGGGTGCTGCAGGGAGGGAGCTGCAGGGAGGGGAGTTGCAGGAGGGGAGCTACCGGGAGGGAGCTGCTGGGAGGGAGCTGCTGGGAGGGAGCTGCAGGGAGGGAGCTGCAGGGAGGGAGCTGCAGGGTGGGGGCTACAGGAAGGGAGCTACAGGGAGGGAGCTACAGGGAGGGAGCCGCAGGGAGGGAGCTGCAGGGAGGGAGCTGCAGGGAGGGAGCTGCAGGGAGGGAGCTGCAGGGAGGGAGCTGCAGGGAGGGAGCTGCAGGGAGGGAGCTGCAGGGAGGGAGCTATTGGAAGCGAGCTGCAGGAGAGCAGCTGCAGGGAGGGAGCTGCAGGCAGGGAGCTGCAGGAGAGGAGCTGCAGGGAGGGAGCTGCAGGGAGGGAGCTGCAGGGAGGGAGCTGCAGGGAGGGAGCTGCTTGGAGGGAGCTATTGGAAGCGAGCTGCAGGAGAGCAGCTGCAGGGAGGGAGCTGCAGGGAGGGAGCTGCAGGAGAGGAGCTGCAGGGAGGGAGCTGCAGGGAGGGAGCTGCAGGGAGGGAGCTGCAGGGAGGGAGCTGCAGGGAGGGAGCTGCAGGGAGGGAGCTCCAGGAGGAGAGTTGCAGGAGGTTTGCTACATGGAGGGAGCTGCCGGGAGGGGAGCTGCATGGAGGGTGCTGCAGAGAGGCAGCTGCAGGGAGGAAGTAGCAGGAGGGGACCTGCAGGGATGGAGCAGCAGAGAGGGAGCTGCAGGAGGGGAACTCAATGGAGGGAGCTACAGGAAGGCATCTACAGTGAGGGAGCTGCAGGGAGGGAGCTACAGGGAGGGAGATGCAGGAGGGGAGCTGCAGGAAGGGAGCTGCAGGAAGGGAGCTGCAGGAAGGGAGCTGCAGGAAGGGAGCTGCAGGAAGGGAGCTGCAGGGAGGGAGCTGCAGGGAGGGAGCTGCAGGGAGGGAGCTGCAGGGAGGGAGCTATTGGAAGCGAGCTGCAGGAGAGCAGCTGCAGGGAGGGAGCTGCAGGGAGGGAGCTGCAGGAGAGGAGCTGCAGGGAGGGAGCTGCAGGGAGGGAGCTGCAGGGAGGGAGCTGCAGGGAGGGAGCTGCAGGGAGGGAGCTGCTTGGATGGAGCTGCAGGGAGGGAGCTCCAGGAGGAGAGTTGCAGGAGGTTTGCTACATGGAGGGAGCTGCCGGGAGGGGAGCTGCATGGAGGGTGCTGCAGAGAGGCAGCTGCAGGGAGGAAGTAGCAGGAGGGGACCTGCAGGGATGGAGCAGCAGAGAGGGAGCTGCAGGTGGGGAACTCAATGGAGGGAGCTACAGGAAGGCATCTACAGTGAGGGAGCTGCAGGGAGGGAGCTACAGGGAGGGAGATGCAGGAGGGGAGCTGCAGGAAGGGAGCTGCAGGAAGGGAGCTGCAGGAAGGGAGCTGCAGGAAGGGAGCTGCAGGAAGGGAGCTGCAGGAAGGGAGCTACAGGGAGGGAGCTGCCGGGTGGGGGGCTGCAGGTAGGGTGTTGCAGAGAGGCAGCTGCAGGGAGGGAGCTGCAGGAGGAGACCTGCAGGGAGGAGCAGCAGAGAGGGAGCTGCAGGAGGGGAACTACATGGAGGGAGCTACAGGAAGGGATCTACAGGGAGGGATTTGCAGGGAGAGAGCTGTAGGGAGGGAGCTGCAAGAGCAGAGCTGCTGGGAGGGAGCTGCAGGGAGTGAGCTACAGGAAGAGAGCTGCAGGGAGGGAGCTGCAGGGAGGGAGTTGCACGAAGGGAGCTACTTGGGGGGAGCTACAGGGAGGGATCTGCAGGGAGGGAGCTGCAGGAGGGGAGCTGCAGGGAGGGAGCTGCAGGGAGGGAGCTGCAGGGAGGGAGCAGCAGAGAGGGAGCTGCAGGAGGTGAACTCAATGGAGGGAGCTGCAGGAAGGCATCTACAGGGAGGGAGCTGCAGGGCGGGAGCTACAGGGAGGGAGCTGCAGGGAGGGTGCTGCAGGGAGGGAGCTGCAGGGAGGGGAGTTGCAGGAGGGGAGCTACCGGGAGGGAGCTGCTGGGAGGGAGCTGCTGGGAGGGAGCTGCAGGGAGGGAGCTGCAGGGAGGGAGCTGCAGGGTGGGAGCTACAGGAAGGGAGCTACAGGGAGGGAGCTACAGGGAGGGAGCCGCAGGGAGGGAGCCGCAGGGAGGGAGCCGCAGGGAGGGAGCTGCAGGGAGGGAGCTGCAGGGAGGGAGCTGCAGGGAGGGAGCTGCAGGGAGGGAGCTGCAGGGAGGGAGCTGCAGGGAGGGAGCTATTGGAAGCGAGCTGCAGGAGAGCAGCTGCAGGGAGGGAGCTGCAGGGAGGGAGCTGCAGGAGAGGAGCTGCAGGGAGGGAGCTGCAGGGAGGGAGCTGCAGGGAGGGAGCTGCAGGGAGGGAGCTGCTTGGAGGGAGCTATTGGAAGCGAGCTGCAGGAGAGCAGCTGCAGGGAGGGAGCTGCAGGGAGGGAGCTGCAGGAGAGGAGCTGCAGGGAGGGAGCTGCAGGGAGGGAGCTGCAGGGAGGGAGCTGCAGGGAGGGAGCTGCAGGGAGGGAGCTGCAGGGAGGGAGCTGCAGGGAGGGAGCTGCAGGGAGGGAGCTCCAGGAGGAGAGTTGCACGAGGTTTGCTACATGGAGGGAGCTGCCGGGAGGGGAGCTGCATGGAGGGTGCTGCAGAGAGGCAGCTGCAGGGAGGAAGTAGCAGGAGGGGACCTGCAGGGATGGAGCAGCAGAGAGGGAGCTGCAGGAGGGGAACTCAATGGAGGGAGCTACAGGAAGGCATCTACAGTGAGGGAGCTGCAGGGAGGGAGCTACAGGGAGGGAGATGCAGGAGGGGAGCTGCAGGAAGGGAGCTGCAGGAAGGGAGCTGCAGGAAGGGAGCTGCAGGAAGGGAGCTGCAGGAAGGGAGCTGCAGGAAGGGAGCTGCAGGGAGGGAGCTGCAGGGAGGGAGCTGCAGGGAGGGAGCTGCAGGGAGGGAGCTATTGGAAGCGAGCTGCAGGAGAGCAGCTGCAGGGAGGGAGCTGCAGGGAGGGAGCTGCAGGAGAGGAGCTGCAGGGAGGGAGCTGCAGGGAGGGAGCTGCAGGGAGGGAGCTGCAGGGAGGGAGCTGCTTGGAGGGAGCTGCAGGGAGGGAGCTCCAGGAGGAGAGTTGCAGGAGGTTTGCTACATGGAGGGAGCTGCCGGGAGGGGAGCTGCATGGAGGGTGCTGCAGAGAGGCAGCTGCAGGGAGGAAGTAGCAGGAGGGGACCTGCAGGGATGGAGCAGCAGAGAGGGAGCTGCAGGTGGGGAACTCAATGGAGGGAGCTACAGGAAGGCATCTACAGTGAGGGAGCTGCAGGGAGGGAGCTACAGGGAGGGAGATGCAGGAGGGGAGCTGCAGGAAGGGAGCTGCAGGAAGGGAGCTGCAGGAAGGGAGCTGCAGGAAGGGAGCTGCAGGAAGGGAGCTGCAGGAAGGGAGCTGCAGGAAGGGAGCTACAGGGAGGGAGCTGCCGGGTGGGGGGCTGCAGGTAGGGTGTTGCAGAGAGGCAGCTGCAGGGAGGGAGCTGCAGGAGGAGACCTGCAGGGAGGAGCAGCAGAGAGGGAGCTGCAGGAGGGGAACTACATGGAGGGAGCTACAGGAAGGGATCTACAGGGAGGGATTTGCAGGGAGAGAGCTGTAGGGAGGGAGCTGCAAGAGCAGAGCTGCAGGGAGGGAGCTGCAGGGAGTGAGCTACAGGAAGAGAGCTGCAGGGAGGGAGCTGCAGGGAGGGAGTTGCACGAAGGGAGCTACTTGGGGGGAGCTACAGGGAGGGATCTGCAGGGAGGGAGCTGCAGGAGGGGAGCTGCAGGGAGGGAGCTGCAGGGAGGGAGCTGCAGGGAGGGAGCTGCAGGGAGGGAGCTGCAGGGAGTGAGCTACAGGAAGAGAGCTGCAGGGAGGGAGCTGCAGGGAGGGAGTTGCACGAAGGGAGCTACTTGGGGGGAGCTACAGGGAGGGATCTGCAGGGAGGGAGCTGCAGGAGGGGAGCTGCAGGGAGGGAGCTGCAGGGAGGGAGCTGCAGGGAGGGAGCTGCAGGGAGGGAGCTGCAGGGAGGGAGCTGCAGGGAGGGAGCTGCATGGAGGGAGCTGCATGGAGGGAGCTGCATGGAGGGAGCAGCAGGAGGGGAGTTGCAGGGAGGGACCTGCAGGAGGGGAGCTTCTAGAGGGGAGCTACAGGGAGGGAGCAGCAGTGAGGTGAGCGGCAGGGAGGGAGCTGCAGCTAGGGAGCCGCAAGAAGGGAGCTGCCGGATGGGAGCTGCAGACAGGGAGCTGCAGGGAGGGAGCGGCAGGGAGCGAGCTGTAGGGAGGGAGCTGTAGGGAGGGAGCTACTGGAAGCGAGCTGCAGGGAGGGAGCTGCAGTAGGGGAGTTGCAGGAGGTTTGCTACATGGAGGGAGCTGCCGGGAGGGGAGCTGCATGGATGGAGCAGCAGAGAGGGAGCTGCAGGAGGGGAACTCAATGGAGGGAGCTACAGGAAGGCATCTACAGGGAGGGAGATGCAGGGAGGAAGCTACAGGGAGGGAGATGCAGGAGGGGAGCTGCAGGAAGGGAGCTGCAGGATGGGAGCTACAGGGAGGGAGTTGCAGGAGGGGAGCTACAGGGAGGGAGCTGCTGGGAGAGAGCTGCAGGGAGGGAGCTACAGGAAGGGTGCAGCAGGAGGGGAGCTGCTGGAGAGCTACAGGGATGGAGCTGCAGGAGGGGAGTTGCAGGAGGTTTGCTACATGGAGGGAGCTGCCGGGAGGGGAGCTGCATGGAGGGTGCTGCAGAGAGGCAGCTGCAGGGAGGGAGCAGCAGGAGGGGACCTGCAGGGATGGAGCAGCAGAGAGGGAGCTGCAGGAGGTGAACTCAATGGAGGGAGCTACAGGAAGGCATCTACAGGGAGGGAGCTGCAGGGAGGGAGCTACAGGGTTTGAGCTGCAGGAAGGGAGCTGCAGGAAGGAAGCTGCAGGATGGGAGCTACAGGGAGGGAGCTGCTGGTGGGGAGCTGCAGGAAGGGTGCTACAGGGAGGGAGCTGCAGGAAGGAAGCTGCAGGAGGAAGCTGCAGGATGGGAGCTACAGGGAGGGAGCTGCTGGTGGGGAGCTGCAGGGACGGAGCGGCAGGGAGGGAGCTGCAGGGAGGGAGCTGCAGGGAGGGAGCTGCATGGAGGGAGCTGCATGGAGGGAGCAGCAGGAGGGGAGTTGCAGGGAGGGACCTGCAGGTAGGGAGCTGCAGGAAAGGAGCTGCAGGAGGGGAACTTCTAGAGGAGAGCTACAGGGAGGGAGCTACAGGGAGGGAGCAGCAGTGAGGTGAGCGGCAGGGAGGGAGCTGCAGCTAGGGAGCCGCAAGAAGGGAGCTGCCGGATGGGAGCTGCAGACAGGGAGCTGCAGGGAGGGAGCGGCAGGGAGTGAGCTGTAGGGAGGGAGCTGTAGGGAGGGAGCTACTGGAAGCGAGCTGCAGGGAGGGAGCTGCAGGGAGGGAGCTGCAGGGAGGGAGCTGCAGTAGGGGAGTTGCAGGAGGTTTGCTACATGGAGGGAGCTGCCGGGAGGGGAGCTGCATGGATGGAGCAGCAGAGAGGGAGCTGCAGGAGGGGAACTCAATGGAGGGAGCTACAGGAAGGCATCTACAGGGAGGGAGATGCAGGGAGGAAGCTACAGGGAGGGAGATGCAGGAGGGGAGCTGCAGGAAGGGAGCTGCAGGATGGGAGCTACAGGGAGGGAGTTGCAGGAGGGGAGCTACAGGGAGGGAGATGCTGGGAGAGAGCTGCAGGGAGGGAGCTACAGGAAGGGTGCAGCAGGAGGGGAGCTGCTGGAGAGCTACAGGGATGGAGCTGCAGGAGGGGAGTTGCAGGAGGTTTGCTACATGGAGGGAGCTGCCGGGAGGGGAGCTGCATGGAGGGTGCTGCAGAGAGGCAGCTGCAGGGAGGGAGCAGCAGGAGGGGACCTGCAGGGATGGAGCAGCAGAGAGGGAGCTGCAGGAGGTGAACTCAATGGAGGGAGCTACAGGAAGGCATCTACAGGGAGGGAGCTGCAGGGAGGGAGCTACAGGGTTTGAGCTGCAGGAAGGGAGCTGCAGGAAGGAAGCTGCAGGATGGGAGCTACAGGGAGGGAGCTGCTGGTGGGGAGCTGCAGGAAGGGAGCTGCAGGGAGGGAGCTGCAGGTGGGGAGCTGCAGGAAGGGTGCTACAGGGAGGGAGCTGCAGGAACGAAGCTGCAGGAGGAAGCTGCAGGAGTGGAGCTACAGGGAGGGAGCTGCAGTGAAGGAGCTGCAGAAAGGGAGCTGCAGAAAGGGAGCTGCAGAAAGGGAGCTGCAGAAAGGCAGCTGCTGGAAGGGAGCTGCAGGGAGGGAGCTGAAGGGAGGGAGGTGCAGGGAGGGTGCGGCAGCGAGGGAGCAGCAGGGAGGGAGATGCAGGGAGGGAGCTGCAGGAAGGGAGCTGCAGGAGGGGAGCTGCAGGCAGGGACCTACAGGGAGGGAGCTGCAGGAAGGGTGCTGCAGGCGGAGAGCTACAGGGAAGGAGCTACAGGGAGGGAGCTGCAGTGAAGGAGCTGCAGCGAGGGTGCTGCAGGAAGGGAGCTACAGGGAGGGAGCTGCAGGAGGGGAGCTACAGGGAGGGAGCTACAGGGAGGGAGCTGCAGGAGCGGAGTTGCAGGAGCAGAGCTGCAGGGAGGGAGCTGCAGGGAGGGACCTGCAGGAAGGGACCTGCACGAAGGGAGCTACTTGGGGGGAGCTACAGAGAGGGAGCTGCAGGAAGGGAGCTGCAGGAGGGGAGCTGCAGGAGAGCTACAAGGAGGGAGCTACAGGGAAGGAGCTGCAGGAGGGGAGCTTCTAGAGGGGAGCTGCCAGATGGGAGCTGCAGACCGCGAGCTGCTGGGAGGGAGTGGCAGGGAGGGAGCTGCAGGGAGGGAGCTCCAGGAAGAGAGCTGCAGGGAGGGAGCTGCAGGGAGGGAGCTGCAGGGAGGGAGCTGCAGGGAGGGAGCTGCAGGGAGGGAGCTGCAGGGAGGGAGCTGCAGGGAGGGAGCTGCAGGGAGGGAGCTGCAGGGAGGGAGCTGCAGGAGGGGAGTTGCAGGAGGGGAGCTACATGGAGGGAGCTGCCGGCAGGGGAACTACAGGAAGGGAGCTGCAGGAAGGGAGCTGCAGGAAGGGAGCTGCAGGGTTTGAGCTGCAGGAAGGGAGCTACAGAGAGAGAGCTGCTGGTGGGGAGCTGCAGGAAGGGAGCTACACGAGGGGAGCTACAGGGAGGGAGCTGCAGGGAGGGAGCTGCAGGAGGGGAGCTGCAGCGAGGGAGCTGCAGGAAGGGAGCTGCACGAGGGGAGCTGCACGAGGGGAGCTGCACGAGGGGAGCTGCACGAGGGGAGCTGCAGGGACGGAGCGGCAGGGAGGGAGCTGCAGGGAGGGAGCTGCAGGGAGGGAGCTGCAGGGAGGGAGCTGCAGGAGGGGACCTACAGGGAGGGAGCTGCAGGAAGGGTGCTGCAGGAGGAGAGCTACAGGGAGGGAGCTGCAGGGAGGGAGCTGCAGGGAGGGAGCTGCAGGGAGGGAGATGCAATAGGAGAGCTGCAGGAAGGGAGCTGCAGGAGGGGACCTACAGGGAGGGAGCTGCAGGGAGGGAGCTGCAGGAAGGGAGCTGCAGGAAGGGAGCTGCAGGGAGGGAGCTGCAGGGAGGGAGCTGCAGGGAGGGAGCTGCAGGGAGGGAGCTGCAGGAAGAGAGCTGCAGGAAGGGAGCTGCAGGAAGGGAGCTGCAGGAGGGGACCTACAGGGAGGGAGCTGCAGAAAGGGTGCTGCAGGAGGAGAGCTACAGGGAGGGAGCTGCAGGGAGGGAGCTGCAGGGAGGGAGCTGCAGGGAGGGAGCTGCAGGGAGGGAGATGCAATAGGAGAGCTGCAGGAAGGGAGCTGCAGGAGGAAGCTGCAGGAGGGGAGCTACAGGGAGGAAGCTACAGGGAGGGAGCTGCAGGGAGTGAGCTACAGTGAGGGTGCTGCAGGGAGGGAGATGCAGTGAGGGAGCTGCAGGAGGGGAGCTACAGAGAGGGAGCTGCAGGGAAGGAGCTGCAGGAAGGGTGCTACAGGGAGGGAGCTGCAGGAAGGGAGCTGCAAGAGGAAGCTGCAGGAGTGGAGCTACAGGGATGAAGCTACAGGGAGGGAGCTGCAGTGAAGGAGCTGCAGAAAGGGAGCTGCAGAAAGGGAGCTGCAGAAAGGGAGCTGCAGAAAGGCAGCTGCTGGAAGGGAGCTGCAGGGAGGTAGCTGAAGGGAGGGAGGTGCAGGGAGGGTGCTGCCACGAGGGAGCTGCAAGGAGGGAGATGCAGGGAGGGATCTGCAGGGAGGGAGCTGCAGGAGGGGAGCTGCAGGCAGGGACCTACAGGGAGGGAGCTGCAGGAAGGGTGCTGCAGGCGGAGAGCTACAGGGAGGGAGCTGCAGTGAAGGAGCTGCAGGAAGGGAGCTGCAGGAAGGCAGCTGTTGGGAGGGAGCTGCAGGGAGGGAGCTGAAGGGATGGTGCTGCAGCGAGGGTGCTGCAGGAAGGGAGCTACAGGGAGGCAGCTGCAGGGAGGGAGCTGTAGGAGGGGAGCTGCAGGGAGGGAGCTGCAGGAGCGGAGCTGCAGGAGCAGAGCTGCAGGGAGGGAGCTGCAGGGAGGGAGCTGCAGGGAGGGAGCTACAGGAAGAGAGCTGCAGGGAGGGAGCTGCAGGGAGGGAGCTGCAGGGAGGGAGCTGCAGGGAGGAAGCTGCAGGAAGGGAGCTGCAGGAGGGGAGCTACAGGAAGAGAGCTGCAGGTGGGGAGCTACAGGGAGGGAGCTGCAGGGAGGGAGCTGCAGGAGGGGAGCTGCAGCGAGGGAGCTGCAGGAAGGGAGCTGCACGAGGGGAGCTGCACGAGGGGAGCTGCACGAGGGGAGCTGCACGAGGGGAGCTGCAGGGACGGAGCGGCAGGGAGGGAGCTGCAGTGAGGGAGATGCAGGGAGGGAGCTGCAGGAAGAGAGCTGCAGGAAGGGAGCTGCAGGAAGGGAGCTGCAGGAGGGACCTACAGGGAGGGAGCTGCAGGAAGCGTGCTGCAGGAGGAGAGCTACAGGGAGGGAGCTGCAGGGAGGTATCTGCAGGGAGGGAGCTGCAGGGAGGGAGATGCAATAGGAGAGCTGCAGGAAGGGAGATGCAGGGAGGGAGCTGCAGGAAGAGAGCTGCAGGAAGGGAGCTGCAGGAAGGGAGCTGCAGGAGGGGACCTACAGGGAGGGAGCTGCAGGAAGGGTGCTGCAGGAGGAGAGCTACAGGGAGGGAGCTGCAGGGAGGGAGCTGCAGGGAGGGAGCTGCAGGGAGGGAGATGCAATAGGAGAGCTGCAGGAAGGGAGCTGCAGGAGGGGACCTACAGGGAGGGAGCTGCAGGGAGGGAGCTGCAGGAAGGGAGCTGCAGGAAGGGAGATGCAGGGAGGGAGCTGCAGGAAGAGAGCTGCAGGAAGGGAGCTGCAGGAAGGGAGCTGCAGGAGGGGACCTACAAGGAGGGAGCTGCAGGAAGGGTGCTGCAGGAGGAGAGCTACAGGGAGGGAGCTGCAGGGAGGGAGCTGCAGGGAGGGAGCTGCAGGGAGGGAGCTGCAGGGAGGGAGCTGCAGGGAGGGAGCTGCAGGGAGGGAGCTGCAGGGAGGGAGATGCAATAGGAGAGCTGCAGGAAGGGAGCTGCAGGACGAAGCTGCAGGAGGGGAGCTACAGGGAGGAAGCTACAGGGAGGGAGCTGCAGGGAGGGAGCTGCAGGAGGGGAGCTACAGTGAGGGTGCTGCAGGGAGGGAGATGCAGTGAGGGAGCTGCAGGAGGGGAGCTACAGAGAGGGAGCTGCAGGGAGGGAGCTACAGGAAGGGTGCTACAGGGAGGGAGCTGCAGGGAGGGAGCTGCAGGGAGGGAGCTGCAGGGAGGGAGCTGCAGGAGGGGAGTTGCAGGAGGTGAGCTACATGGAGGGAGCTGCCGGCAGGGGAACTACAGGAAGGGAGCTGCAGGAAGGGAGCTGCAGGAAGGGAGCTGCAGGGTTTGAGCTGCAGGAAGGGAGCTACAGAGAGAGAGCTGCTGGTGGGGAGCTGCAGGAAGGGAGCTACACGAGGGGAGCTACAGGGAGGGAGCTGCAGGGAGGGAGCTGCAGGAGGGGAGCTGCAGCGAGGGAGCTGCAGGAGGGGAGCTGCACGAGGGGAGCTGCACGAGGGGAGCTCCACGAGGGGAGCTGCAGGGACGGAGCGGCAGGGAGGGAGCTGCAGGGAGGGAGCTGCAGGGAGGGAGCTGCAGGAGGGGACCTACAGGGAGGGAGCTGCAGGAAGGGATCTGCAGGAGGAGAGCTACAGGGAGGGAGCTGCAGGGAGGGAGCTGCAGGGAGGGAGCTGCAGGGAGGGAGATGCAATAGGAGAGCTGCAGGAAGGGAGCTGCAGGAGGGGACCTACAGGGAGGGAGCTGCAGGGAGGGAGCTGCAGGAAGGGAGCTGCAGGAAGGGAGCTGCAGGGAGGGAGCTACAGGGGAGGGAGATGCAGGAGGAGAGCTGCAGGAAGGGAGCTGCAGGAAGGGAGCTGCAGGAAGGGAGCTGCAGGAGGGGAGCTACAGGAAGGGAGCTGCAGGAGGGGGGAGCTACAGGAAGGGAGCTGCAGGAGGGGAGCTACAGGAAGGGAGCTGCAGGAGGGGAGCTACAGGAAGAGAGCTGCTGGTGGGGAGCTGCAGGGAGGGAGCTGCAGAGGGGAGCTACAGGGACGGAGATGCAGGAGGGGAGCTGCAGCGAGGGAACGGCAGGAAGGGAGCTGCACGAGGGGAGCTGCACGAGGGGATCTGCAGGGAGGGAGCTGCAGGAGGGAGTTGCAGGGAGGGAGCTGCAGGGAGGGAGCTGGAGGAGGGGAGCTACAGGGAGGGAGCTACAGGAAGGGAGCTGCAGGAAGGGAGCTGCAGGAGGGGAGCTGCAGGGAGGGAGCTGCAGGGAGGCAGCTGCAAGGGAGGGAGCTGCAGGGAGGTAGATGCAGGAGAAGAGCTGCAGGAAGGGAGCTGCAGGAAGGGAGCTGCAAGAAGGGAGCTGCAGGAATGGAGCTGCAGGAATGGAGCTGCAGGAATGGAGCTGCAGGAAGGGAGCTGCAGGAGGGGAGCTGCACGAGGGGAGCTGCACGAGGGGAGCTGCACGAGGGGAGCTGCAGGGAGGGAGCTGCAGGAAGGGAGCTGCACGAGGGGAGCTGCACGAGGGGAGCTGCACGAGGGGAGCTGCAGGGAGGGAGCTGCAGGGAGGGAGCTACAGGGAGGGAGCAGCAGGGAGGGAGCTTCAGCAAGTGAGCTGAAGGGAGGGGAGCTGCAGGGAGGGAGATGCAGGGAGGGAGATGCAGGGAGGGAGATGCAGGGAGGGAGATGCAGGAAGGGGAGATGCAGGGAGGGAGCTGCAGGGAGGGAGCTGCAGGGAGGGAGCTGCAAGGAGGGAGCTGCAAGGAGGGGAGCTGCAGGAGGGGAGCTGCAGGAAGGGAGCTGCAGGAAGGGAGCTGCAGGAAGGGAGCTGCAGGGAGGGAGCTGCAGGAGGGGAGCTGCAGGAGGGGAGCTGCAGGAGGGGAGCTGCAGGAAGGGAGCTGAAGAATCGGAGCTGCAGGGAGGGAGCTGCATGGAGGGAGCTAAAGGGAGCGAGCTGCAGGGAGGGAGCTGCAGAGAGCCATCTGCCGGAGGGGAGCTTAAGGGATGGAGCTGCATGGAGGGAGCTACAGGGAGGAAGCTACAGGGATGGAGCTGCAGGGAGGGCGCTGCAGGAGGGGAGCTGCTGGAGGGGAGCTACATGGGGGGAGCTACAGGAAGGGAGCTGCAGGAAGGGAGTTGCAGGAGGGGAGCTGCAGGAAGGGAGCTACAGGGAGGGAGTTGCAGGAGGGGAGCTGCAGGAAGGGAGCTACAGGGAGGGAGTTGCAGGGAGGGAGCTGCAGGGAGGGAGCTGCAGGGAGGGAGATGCAATAGGAGAGCTGCAGGAAGGGAGCTGCAGGAGGAAGCTGCAGGGAGGGGAGCTACAGGGGAGGAAGCTACAGTGAGGTGAGCTGCAGGGAGGGAGCTGCAGGGAGGGAGCTACAGGGAGGGAGCTGCATGCAGCATGCTGCAGGAGAGGAGCTACATGTAGGGAGCTACAGGAAGGGAGCAACAGGGAGGGAGCTGCAGGGAGGGAGCTGCAGGGAGGGAGCTGCAGGGAGGGAGCTGCAGGGAGGGAGCTGCAGGGAGGGAGCTGCAGGGAGGGAGCTGCAGGGGAGGGAGCTGCAGGGAGGGAGCTGCAGGGAGGGAGCTGCAGGGAGGGAGCTGCAGGGAGGGAGCTGCAGGGAGGGAGCTGCAGGGAGGGAGCTGCAGGGTGGGAGCTGCAGGGTGGGAGCTGCAGGAAGGGAGCTGCAGGAGGGGAGTTGCAGGAGGTTTGCTACATGGAGGGAGCTGCCGGGAGGGGAGCTGCATGGAGGGTGCTGCAGAGAGGCAGCTGCAGGGAGGGAGCTACAGGGAGGGAGCTACAGGGAGGGAGATGCAGGAGGGGAGCTGCAGGAAGGGAGCTGCAGGAAGGGAGCTGGCAAGAAGGGAGCTGCAGAATGGAGCTGCAGGAATGGAGCTGCAGGAATGGAGCTGCAGGAAGGAGCTGCAGGAGGGGAGCTGCAACGAGGGGAGCTGCACGAGGGGAGGCTGCTCGAGGGGCTGCAGGGAGGGAGCTGCAGGAAGGGAGCTGCACGAGGGGAGCTGCACGAGGGGAGCTGCACGAGGGGAGCTGCAGGGAGGGAGCTGCAGGGAGGGAGCTACAGGGAGGGAGCAGCAGGGAGGGAGCTTCAGCAAGTGAGCTGAAGGGAGGGAGCTGCAGGGAGGGAGATGCAGGGAGGGAGATGCAGGGAGGGAGATGCAGGGAGGGAGATGCAGGAAGGGAGATGCAGGGAGGGAGCTGCAGGGAGGGAGCTGCAGGGAGGGAGCTGCAAGGAGGGAGCTGCAGGAGGGGAGCTGCAGGAGGGGAGCTGCAGGAAGGGAGCTGCAGGAAGGGAGCTGCAGGAAGGGAGCTGCAGGGAGGGAGCTGCAGGAGGGGAGCTGCAGGAGGGGAGCTGCAGGAGGGGAGCTGCAGGAAGGGAGCTGAAGAATCGGAGCTGCAGGGAGGGAGCTGCATGGAGGGAGCTAAAGGGAGCGAGCTGCAGGGAGGGAGCTGCAGAGAGCCATCTGCCGGAGGGGAGCTTAAGGGATGGAGCTGCATGGAGGGAGCTACAGGGAGGAAGCTACAGGGATGGAGCTGCAGGGAGGGCGCTGCAGGGAGGGAGCTGCTGGAGGGGAGCTACATGGGGGGAGCTACAGGAAGGGAGCTGCAGGAAGGGAGTTGCAGGAGGGGAGCTGCAGGAAGGGAGCTACAGGGAGGGAGTTGCAGGAGGGGAGCTGCAGGAAGGGAGCTACAGGGAGGGAGTTGCAGGGAGGGAGCTGCAGGGAGGGAGCTGCAGGGAGGGAGATGCAATAGGAGAGCTGCAGGAAGGGAGCTGCAGGAGGAAGCTGCAGGAGGGGAGCTACAGGGAGGAAGCTACAGTGAGGTGAGCTGCAGGGAGGGAGCTGCAGGGAGGGAGCTACAGCGAGGGAGCTGCATGCAGCATGCTGCAGGAGAGGAGCTACATGTAGGGAGCTACAGGAAGGGAGCAACAGGGAGGGAGCTGCAGGGAGGGAGCTGCAGGGAGGGAGCTGCAGGGAGGGAGCTGCAGGGAGGGAGCTGCAGGGAGGGAGCTGCAGGGAGGGAGCTGCAGGGAGGGAGCTGCAGGGAGGGAGCTGCAGGGAGGGAGCTGCAGGGAGGGAGCTGCAGGGAGGGAGCTGCAGGGAGGGAGCTGCAGGGTGGGAGCTGCAGGGGTGGGAGCTGCAGGAAGGGAGCTGCAGGAGGGGAGTTGCAGGAGGTTTGCTACATGGAGGGAGCTGCCGGGAGGGGAGCTGCATGGAGGGTGCTGCAGAGAGGCAGCTGCAGGGAGGGAGCTACAGGGAGGGAGCTACAGGGAGGGAGATGCAGGAGGGGAGCTGCAGGAAGGGAGCTGCAGGGAGGGAGCTGCAGGAAGGGAGCTGCAGGGAGGGAGCTGCAGGGAGGGAGTGCAGGGAGGGAGCTGCAGGGAGGGAGCTGCAGGGGGGGAGCTGCAGGTGGGGAGCTGCAGGAAGGGAGCTGCAGGAAGGGAGCTGCAGGAAGGGAGCTGCAGGGAGGGAGCGGCAGAGAGGGAGCTGCAGGGAGGAATCTGCAGGAGGGGAGCTGCAGAATCGGAGCTGCAGGGAGGGAGCTGCATGGAGGGAGCTAAAGGGAGCGAGCTGCAGGGAGGGAGCTGCAGAGAGCCATCTGCCGGAGGGGAGCTTAAGGGATGGAGCTGCATGGAGGGAGCTACAGGGAGGAAGCTACAGGGATGGAGCTGCAGGGAGGGAGCTGCAGGGAGGGAGCTACAGGAAGAGAGCTGCAGGGAGGGAGCTGCTGGAGGGGAGCTACAGGGAGGGAGCTGCTGGGAGGGAGCTGCAGGGAGGGAGCTACAGGAAGGGAGCAGCAGGAGGGGAGCTGCAGGAGAGCTACAGGGAGGGAGCTGCTGGGAGGGAGCGGCAGGGAGTGAGCTACAGGGAGGGAGCTACAGGAAGGGGAGCTGCAGGAGTGGAGCTACAGGGAGGAAGCTACAGGGAGGGAGCTGCAGGGAGGGAGCTGCAGGGAGGGAGCTACAGGGAGGGAGCTACAGGGAGGGAGATGCAGGAGGGGAGCTGCAGGAAGGGAGCTGCAGGGAGGGAGCTGCAGGAAGGGAGCTGCAGGGAGGGAGCTGCAGGGAGGGAGTGCAGGGAGGGAGCTGCAGGGAGGGAGCTGCAGGTGGGGAGCTGCATGTGGGGAGCTGCAGGAAGGGAGCTGCAGGAAGGGAGCTGCAGGAAGGGAGCTGCAGGGAGGGAGCGGCAGAGAGGGAGCTGCAGGGAGGAATCTGCAGGAGGGGAGCTGCAGAATCGGAGCTGCAGGGAGGGAGCTGCATGGAGGGAGCTAAAGGGAGCGAGCTGCAGGGAGGGAGCTGCAGAGAGCCATCTGCCGGAGGGGAGCTTAAGGGATGGAGCTGCATGGAGGGAGCTACAGGGAGGAAGCTACAGGGATGGAGCTGCAGGGAGGGAGCTGCAGGGAGGGAGCTACAGGAAGAGAGCTGCAGGGAGGGAGCTGCTGGAGGGGAGCTACAGGGAGGGAGCTGCTGGGAGGGAGCTGCAGGGAGGGAGCTACAGGAAGGGAGCAGCAGGAGGGGAGCTGCAGGAGAGCTACAGGGAGGGAGCTGCTGGGAGGAGCGGCAGGGAGTGAGCTACAGGGAGGGAGCTACAGGAAGGGAGCTGCAGGAGTGGAGCTACAGGGAGGAAGCTACAGGGAGGGAGCTGCAGGGAGGGAGCTGCAGGGAGGGAGCTGCAGGGAGAGAGCTGCAGGGAGGGAGCTGCAGGGAGCGAGCTGCAGGGAGGGAGCTGCAGGGAGCGAGCTGCAGGGAGCGAGCTGCAGGGAGCGAGCTGCAGGGAGCGAGCTGCAGGAAGTGTGCTACAGGGAGGGAGCTGCAGGAAGGGAGCTGCAGGAGGAAGCTGCAGGAGTGGAGCTACAGGGAGGAAGCTACAGGGAGGGAGCTGCAGTGAAGGAGCTGCAAAAAGGGAGCTGCAGAAAGGGAGCTGCAGAAAGGCAGCTGCTGGAAGGGAGCTGCAGGGAGGGAGCTGAAGGGAGGGAGGTGTAGGGAAGGTGCTGCAGCGAGGGAGCTGCAGGAGGGGAACTGCAGGCAGGGACCTACAGGGAGGGAGCTGCAGGCGGAGAGCTACAGGGAAGGAGCTACAGGGAGGGAGCTGCAGTGAAGGAGCTGCAGGAAGGGAGCTGCAGGAAGGCAGCTGTTGGGAGGGAGCTGCAGGGAGGGAGCTGCAGGGAGGGAGCTGCAGGGAGGGAGCTGCAGGGAGGGAGCTGCAGGGAGGGAGCTGCAGGGAGGGTGCTGCAGGGAGGGTGCTGCAGGAGGGGAGCTGCACGAGGGGAGCTGCACGAGGGGAGCTGCACGAGGGGAGCTGCACGAGGGGAGCTGCACGAGGGGAGCTGCACGAGGGGAGCTGCAGGGACGGAGCGGCAGGGAGGGAGCGGCAGGGAGGGAGATGCAGGGAGGGAGCTGCAGGAAGAGAGCTGCAGGAAGGGAGCTGCAGGAAGGGAGCTGCAGGAGGGGACCTACAGGGAGGGAGCTGCAGGAAGGGTGCTGCAGGAGGAGAGCTACAGGGAGGGAGCTGCAGGGAGGGAGCTGCAGGGAGGGAGCTGCAGGGAGGGAGATGCAATAGGAGAGCTGCAGGAAGGGAGCTGCAGGAGGGGAGCTACAGGGAGGGAGCTGCAGGGAGGGAGCTGCAGGAAGGGAGCTGCAGGAAAGGAGATGCAGGGAGGGAGCTGCAGGAAGAGAGCTGCAGGAAGGGAGCTGCAGGAAGGGAGCTGCAGGAGGGGACCTACAGGGAGGGAGCTGCAGGAAGGGTGCTGCAGGAGGAGAGCTACAGGGAGGGAGCTGCAGGGAGGGAGCTGCAGGGAGGGAGCTGCAGGGAGGGAGATGCAATAGGAGAGCTGCAGGAAGGGAGCTGCAGGAGGGGACCTACAGGGAGGGAGCTGCAGGGAGGGAGCTGCAGGAAGGGAGCTGCAGGAAGGGAGATGCAGGGAGGGAGCTGCAGGAAGAGAGCTGCAGGAAGGGAGCTGCAGGAAGGGAGCTGCAGGAGGGGACCTACAGGGAGGGAGCTGCAGGAAGGGTGCTGCAGGAGGAGAGCTACAGGGAGGGAGCTGCAGGGAGGGAGCTGCAGGGAGGGAGCTGCAGGGAGGGAGCTGCAGGGAGGGAGCTGCAGGGAGGGAGCTGCAGGGAGGGAGCTGCAATAGGAGAGCTGCAGGAAGGGAGCTGCAGGAGGAAGCTGCAGGAGGGGGAGCTACAGGGAGGAAGCTACAGGGAGGGAGCTGCAGGGAGGGAGCTGCAGGAGGGGAGCTACAGTGAGGGTGCTGCAGGGAGGGAGATGCAGTGAGGGAGCTGCAGGAGGGGAGCTACAGAGAGGGAGCTGCAGGGAGGGAGCTACAGGAAGGTTGCTACAGGGAGGGAGCTGCAGGAAGGGAGCTGCAAGAGGAAGCTGCAGGAGTGGAGCTACAGGGAGGAAGCTACAGGGAAGGAGCTGCAGTGAAGGAGCTGCAGAAAGGGAGCTGCAGAAAGGGAGCTGCAGAAAGGGAGCTGCAGAAAGGCAGCTGCTGGAAGGGAGCTGCAGGGAGGTAGCTGAAGGGAGGGAGGTGCAGGGAGGGTGCTGCCACGAGGGAGCTGCAAGGAGGGAGATGCAGGGAGGGATCTGCAGGGAGGGAGCTGCAGGAGGGGAGCTGCAGGCAGGGACCTACAGGGAGGGAGCTGCAGGAAGGGTGCTGCAGGCGGAGAGCTACAGGGAGGGAGCTGCAGTGAAGGAGCTGCAGGAAGGGAGCTGCAGGAAGGCAGCTGCAGGAAGGGAGCTGCAGGGAGGGAGCTGAAGGGATGGTGCTGCAGCGAGGGTGCTGCAGGAAGGGAGCTGTAGGAGGGGACCTACAGGGAGGGAGCTGCAGGGAGGGAGCTTCAGGAAGGGAGCTGCAGGAAGGGAGATGCAGGGAGGGAGCTGCAGGAAGAGAGCTGCAGGAAGGGAGCTGCAGGAAGGGAGCTGCAGGAGGGGACCTACAGGGAGGGAGCTGCAGGAAGGGTGCTGCAGGAGGAGAGCTGAAGGGAGGGAGCTGCAGGGAGGGAGCTGCAGGGAGGGAGCTGCAGGGAGGGAGATGCAATAGGAGAGCTGCAGGAAGGGAGCTGCAGGAGGAAGCTGCAGGAGGGGAGCTACAGGGAGGAAGCTACAGGGAGGGAGCTGCAGGGAGGGAGCTACAGTGAGGGTGCTGCAGGGAGGGAGATGCAGTGAGGGAGCTGCAGGAGGGGAGCTACAGAGAGGGAGCTGCAGGGAGGGAGCTGCAGGAAGGGTGCTACAGGGAGGGAGCTGCAGGAAGGGAGCTGCAAGAGGAAGCTGCAGGAGTGGAGCTACAGGGAGGAAGCTACAGGGAGGGAGCTGCAGTGAAGGAGCTGCAGAAAGGGAGCTGCAGAAAGGGAGCTGCTGGAAGGGAGCTGCAGGGAGGTAGCTGAAGGGAGGGAGGTGCAGGGAGGGTGCTGCCACGAGGGAGCTGCAAGGAGGGAGATGCAGGGAGGGATCTGCAGGGAGGGAGCTGCAGGAGGGGAGCTGCAGGCAGGGACCTACAGGGAGGGAGCTGCAGGAAGGGTGCTGCAGGCGGAGAGCTACAGGGAGGGAGCTGCAGTGAAGGAGCTGCAGGAAGGGAGCTGCAGGAAGGCAGCTGTTGGGAGGGAGCTGCAGGGAGGGAGCTGAAGGGATGGTGCTGCAGCGAGGGTGCTGCAGGAAGGGAGCTACAGGGAGGCAGCTGCAGGGAGGGAGCTGTAGGAGGGGAGCTGCAGGGAGGGAGCTGCAGGAGCGGAGCTGCAGGAGCAGAGCTGCAGGGAGGGAGCTGCAGGGAGGGAGCTGCAGGGAGGGAGCTACAGGAAGAGAGCTGCAGGGAGGGAGCTGCAGGGAGGGAGCTGCAGGGAGGGAGCTGCAGGAAGGGAGCTGCAGGAGGGGAGCTACAGGAAGAGAGCTGCAGGTGGGGAGCTACAGGGAGGATGCTGCAGGGCGGGGGCTGCAGGAAGGGAGCTACACGAGGGGAGCTACAGGGAGGGAGCTGCAGGGAGGGAGCTGCAGGAGGGGAGCTGCAGCGAGGGAGCTGCAGGAAGGGAGCTGCACGAGGGGAGCTGCACGAGGGGAGCTGCACGAGGGGAGCTGCACGAGGGGAGCTGCACGAGGGGAGCTGCACGAGGGGAGCTGCAGGGACGGAGCGGCAGGGAGGGAGCTGCAGGGAGGGAAATGCAGGGAGGGAGCTGCAGGAAGAGAGCTGCAGGAAGGGAGCTGCAGGAAGGGAGCTGCAGGAGGGGACCTACAGGGAGGGAGCTGCAGGAAGGGTGCTGCAGGAGGAGAGCTACAGGGAGGGAGCTGCAGGGAGGGAGCTGCAGGGAGGGAGCTGCAGGGAGGGAGATGCAATAGGAGAGCTGCAGGAAGGGAGCTGCAGGAGGGGACCTACAGGGAGGGAGCTGCAGGGAGGGAGCTGCAGGAAGGGAGCTGCAGGAAGGGAGATGCAGGGAGGGAGCTGCAGGAAGAGAGCTGCAGGAAGAGAGCTGCAGGAAGGGAGCTGCAGGAAGGGAGCTGCAGGAGGGGACCTACAGGGAGGGAGCTGCAGGAAGGGTGCTGCAGGAGGAGAGCTACAGGGAGGGAGCTGCAGGGAGGGAGCTGCAGGGAGGGAGCTGCAGGGAGGGAGATGCAATAGGAGAGCTGCAGGAAGGGAGCTGCAGGAGGAAGCTGCAGGAGGGGAGCTACAGGGAGGAAGCTACAGGGAGGGAGCTGCAGGGAGGGAGCTGCAGGAGGGGAGCTACAGTGAGGGTGCTGCAGGGAGGGAGATGCAGTGAGGGAGCTGCAGGAGGGGAGCTACAGAGAGGGAGCTGCAGGGAGGGAGCTACAGGAAGGGTGCTACAGGGAGGGAGCTGCAGGAAGGGAGCTGCAGGAGGGGAGCTACAGAGAGGGAGCTGCAGGGAGGGAGCTACAGGAAGGGTGCTACAGGGAGGGAGCTGCAGGAAGGGAGCTGCAGGAGGAAGCTGCAGGAGTGGAGCTACAGGGAGGAAGCTACAGGGAGGGAGCTGCAGTGAAGGAGCTGCAGAAAGGGAGCTGCAGAAAGGGAGCTGCAGAAAGGCAGCTGCTGGAAGGGAGCTGCAGGGAGGTAGCTGAAGGGAGGGAGGTGCAGGGAGGGTGCTGCCGCGAGGGAGCTGCAAGGAGGGAGATGCAGGGAGGGATCTGCAGGAAGGGAGCTGCAGGAGGGGAGCTGCAGGCAGGGACCAACAGGGAGGGAGCTGCAGGAAGGGTGCTGCAGGCGGAGAGCTACAGGGAGGGAGCTGCAGTGAAGGAGCTGCAGGAAGGGAGCTGCAGGAAGGCAGCTGTTGGGAGGGAGCTGCAGGGAGGGAGCTGAAGGGATGGTGCTGCAGCGAGGGTGCTGCAGGAAGGGAGCTGTAGGAGGGGAGCTGCAGGGAGGGAGCTGCAGGAGCGGAGCTGCAGGAGCAGAGCTGCAGGGAGGGAGCTGCAGGGAGGGAGCTACAGGAAGAGAGCTGCAGGGAGGGAGCTGCAGGGACGGAGCTGCACGAAGTGAGCTACTTGGGGGGAGCTACAGAGAGGGAGCTGCAGGAGGGGAGTTGCAGGAGGGGAGCTACAGGAAGGGAGCTGCAGGAGGGGAGCTGCAGGAGGGGAGCTACAGGGAGAGAGCTGCCGGGAGGGAGCTGCAGGGAGGGAGCTACAGGGAGGGAGCTGCAGGGAGGGAGCTGCAGGGAGGGAGCTGCAGGGAGGGAGCTGCAGGGAGGGAGCTGCAGGGAGGGGAGCTGCAGGGAGGGGAGCTGCAGGGAGGGGAGCTGCAGAGAGGGAGCTGCAGGAGGGGAACTACATGTAGGGAGCTACAGGAGGGGAGTTGCAGGAGGTGAGCTACATGGAGGGAGCTGCAGGGAGGGAGCTGCAGGGAGGGGAGCTGCAGGGAGGGAGCTGCAGGGAGGGGAGCTGCAAGGAGGGAGCTGCAGGGAGGGGAGCTGCAAGGAGGGGACCTGCAGGGAGGGAGCAGCAGAGAGGGAGCTGCAGGAGGGGAACTACATGGAGGGAGCTACAGGAAGGGATCTGCAGGGAGGGAGCTACAGGGAGGGAGATGCAGGAGGAGAGCTGCAGGAAGGGAGCTGCAGGAAGGGAGCTGCAGGAAGGGAGCTGCAGGAGGGGAGCTACAGGAAGGGAGCTGCAGGAGGGGAGCTACAGGAAGGGAGCTGCAGGAGGGGAGCTACAGGAAGGGAGCTGCAGGAGGGGAGCTACAGGAAGAGAGCTGCTGGTGGGGAGCTGCAGGGAGGGAGCTGCAGGAGGGGAGCTACAGGGACGGAGATGCAGGAGGGGAGCTGCAGCGAGGGAACGGCAGGAAGGGAGCTGCACGAGGGGAGCTGCACGAGGGGATCTGCAGGGAGGGAGCTGCAGGAGGGAGTTGCAGGGAGGGAGCTGCAGGGAGGGAGCTGGAGGAGGGGAGCTACAGGGAGGGAGCTACAGGAAGGGAGCTGCAGGAAGGGAGCTGCAGGAGGGGAGCTGCAGGGAGGGAGCTGCAGGGAGGCAGCTGCAAGGGAGGGAGCTGCAGGGAGGTAGATGCAGGAGAAGAGCTGCAGGAAGGGAGCTGCAGGAAGGGAGCTGCAAGAAGGGAGCTGCAGGAATGGAGCTGCAGGAATGGAGCTGCAGGAATGGAGCTGCAGGAAGGGAGCTGCAGGAGGGGAGCTGCACGAGGGGAGCTGCACGAGGGGAGCTGCACGAGGGGAGCTGCAGGGAGGGAGCTGCAGGAAGGGAGCTGCACGAGGGGAGCTGCACGAGGGGAGCTGCACGAGGGGAGCTGCACGAGGGGAGCTGCAGGGAGGGAGCTGCAGGGAGGGAGCTACAGGGAGGGAGCAGCAGGGAGGGAGCTTCAGCAAGTGAGCTGAAGGGAGGGAGCTGCAGGGAGGGAGATGCAGGGAGGGAGATGCAGGGAGGGAGATGCAGGGAGGGAGATGCAGGAAGGGAGATGCAGGGAGGGAGCTGCAGGGAGGGAGCTGCAGGGAGGGAGCTGCAAGGAGGGAGCTGCAGGAGGGGAGCTGCAGGAGGGGAGCTGCAGGAAGGGAGCTGCAGGAAGGGAGCTGCAGGAAGGGAGCTGCAGGGAGGGAGCTGCAGGAGGGGAGCTGCAGGAGGGGAGCTGCAGGAGGGGAGCTGCAGGAAGGGAGCTGAAGAATCGGAGCTGCAGGGAGGGAGCTGCATGGAGGGAGCTAAAGGGAGCGAGCTGCAGGGAGGGAGCTGCAGAGAGCCATCTGCCGGAGGGGAGCTTAAGGGATGGAGCTGCATGGAGGGAGCTACAGGGAGGAAGCTACAGGGATGGAGCTGCAGGGAGGGCGCTGCAGGGAGGGAGCTGCTGGAGGGGAGCTACATGGGGGGAGCTACAGGAAGGGAGCTGCAGGAAGGGAGTTGCAGGAGGGGAGCTGCAGGAAGGGAGCTACAGGGAGGGAGTTGCAGGAGGGGAGCTGCAGGAAGGGAGCTACAGGGAGGGAGTTGCAGGGAGGGAGCTGCAGGGAGGGAGCTGCAGGGAGGGAGATGCAATAGGAGAGCTGCAGGAAGGGAGCTGCAGGAGGAAGCTGCAGGAGGGGAGCTACAGGGAGGAAGCTACAGTGAGGTGAGCTGCAGGGAGGGAGCTGCAGGGAGGGAGCTACAGGGAGGGAGCTGCATGCAGCATGCTGCAGGAGAGGAGCTACATGTAGGGAGCTACAGGAAGGGAGCAACAGGGAGGGAGCTGCAGGGAGGGAGCTGCAGGGAGGGAGCTGCAGGGAGGGAGCTGCAGGGAGGGAGCTGCAGGGAGGGAGCTGCAGGGAGGGAGCTGCAGGGAGGGAGCTGCAGGGAGGGAGCTGCAGGGAGGGAGCTGCAGGGAGGGAGCTGCAGGGTGGGAGCTGCAGGGTGGGAGCTGCAGGAAGGGAGCTGCAGGAGGGGAGTTGCAGGAGGTTTACTACATGGAGGGAGCTGCCGGGAGGGGAGCTGCATGGAGGGTGCTGCAGAGAGGCAGCTGCAGGGAGGGAGCTACAGGGAGGGAGCTACAGGGAGGGAGATGCAGGAGGGGAGCTGCAGGAAGGGAGCTGCAGGGAGGGAGCTGCAGGAAGGGAGCTGCAGGGAGGGAGCTGCAGGGAGGGAGTGCAGGGAGGGAGCTGCAGGGAGGGAGCTGCAGGGGGGGAGCTGCAGGTGGGGAGCTGCAGGAAGGGAGCTGCAGGAAGGGAGCTGCAGGGAGGGAGCGGCAGAGAGGGAGCTGCAGGGAGGAATCTGCAGGAGGGGAGCTGCAGAATCGGAGCTGCAGGGAGGGAGCTGCATGGAGGGAGCTAAAGGGAGCGAGCTGCAGGGAGGGAGCTGCAGAGAGCCATCTGCCGGAGGGGAGCTTAAGGGATGGAGCTGCATGGAGGGAGCTACAGGGAGGAAGCTACAGGGATGGAGCTGCAGGGAGGGAGCTGCAGGGAGGGAGCTACAGGAAGAGAGCTGCAGGGAGGGAGCTGCTGGAGGGGAGCTACAGGGAGGGAGCTGCTGGGAGGGAGCTGCAGGGAGGGAGCTACAGGAAGGGAGCAGCAGGAGGGGAGCTGCAGGAGAGCTACAGGGAGGGAGCTGCTGGGAGGGAGCGGCAGGGAGTGAGCTACAGGGAGGGAGCTACAGGAAGGGAGCTGCAGGAGTGGAGCTACAGGGAGGAAGCTACAGGGAGGGAGCTGCAGGGAGGGAGCTGCA
Source organism: Isurus oxyrinchus (assembly GCA_026770705.1). Taxonomy (NCBI): domain Eukaryota; kingdom Metazoa; phylum Chordata; class Chondrichthyes; order Lamniformes; family Lamnidae; genus Isurus; species Isurus oxyrinchus. The sequence goes on from JANJGN010000012.1 coordinate 377,227, forward strand.
GGGAGGGAGCTACAGGGAGGGAGCTACAGGGAGGGAGATGCAGGAGGGGAGCTGCAGGAAGGGAGCTGCAGGGAGGGAGCTGCAGGAAGGGAGCTGCAGGGAGGGAGCTGCAGGGAGGGAGTGCAGGGAGGGAGCTGCAGGGAGGGAGCTGCAGGTGGGGAGCTGCATGTGGGGAGCTGCAGGAAGGGAGCTGCAGGAAGGGAGCTGCAGGAAGGGAGCTGCAGGGAGGGAGCGGCAGAGAGGGAGCTGCAGGGAGGAATCTGCAGGAGGGGAGCTGCAGAATCGGAGCTGCAGGGAGGGAGCTGCATGGAGGGAGCTAAAGGGAGCGAGCTGCAGGGAGGGAGCTGCAGAGAGCCATCTGCCGGAGGGGAGCTTAAGGGATGGAGCTGCATGGAGGGAGCTACAGGGAGGAAGCTACAGGGATGGAGCTGCAGGGAGGGAGCTGCAGGGAGGGAGCTACAGGAAGAGAGCTGCAGGGAGGGAGCTGCTGGAGGGGAGCTACAGGGAGGGAGCTGCTGGGAGGGAGCTGCAGGGAGGGAGCTACAGGAAGGGAGCAGCAGGAGGGGAGCTGCAGGAGAGCTACAGGGAGGGAGCTGCTGGGAGGGAGCGGCAGGGAGTGAGCTACAGGGAGGGAGCTACAGGAAGGGAGCTGCAGGAGTGGAGCTACAGGGAGGAAGCTACAGGGAGGGAGCTGCAGGGAGGGAGCTGCAGGGAGGGAGCTGCAGGGAGAGAGCTGCAGGGAGGGAGCTGCAGGGAGCGAGCTGCAGGGAGGGAGCTGCAGGGAGCGAGCTGCAGGGAGCGAGCTGCAGGGAGCGAGCTGCAGGGACCGAGCTGCAGGAAGTGTGCTACAGGGAGGGAGCTGCAGGAAGGGAGCTGCAGGAGGAAGCTGCAGGAGTGGAGCTACAGGGAGGAAGCTACAGGGAGGGAGCTGCAGTGAAGGAGCTGCAAAAAGGGAGCTGCAGAAAGGGAGCTGCAGAAAGGCAGCTGCTGGAAGGGAGCTGCAGGGAGGGAGCTGAAGGGAGGGAGGTGTAGGGAAGGTGCTGCAGCGAGGGAGCTGCAGGAGGGGAGCTGCAGGCAGGGACCTACAGGGAGGGAGCTGCAGGCGGAGAGCTACAGGGAAGGAGCTACAGGGAGGGAGCTGCAGTGAAGGAGCTGCAGGAAGGGAGCTGCAGGAAGGCAGCTGTTGGGAGGGAGCTGCAGGGAGGGAGCTGCAGGGAGGGAGCTGCAGGGAGGGAGCTGCAGGGAGGGAGCTGCAGGGAGGGAGCTGCAGGGAGGGAGCTGCAGGGAGGGTGCTGCAGGGAGGGTGCTGCAGGAGGGGAGCTACATGTAGGGAGCTACAGGGAGGGAGCTGCAGGGAGGGAGCTACTGGAAGCGAGCTGCAGGGAGGGAGCTGCAGGGAGGGAGCTGCAGGAGGGGAGTTGCAGGAGTTGAGCTACATGGAGGGAGCTGCCGGGAGGGGATCTGCAGGGAGGGAGCTGCAGGGAGGGACCTGCAGGGAGGGAGCAGCAGAGAGGGAGCTACAGGGAGGGAGATGCAGGAGGAGAGCTGCAGGAAGGGAGCTGCAGGGTTTGAGCTGCAGGAAGGGAGCTGCAGGAAGGGAGCTGCAGGAAGGGAGCTGCAGGAAGGAATCTGCAGGAGGGGAGCTACAGGGAGGGAGCTGCAGGGAGGGAGCTGCAGGAAGGAAGCTGCAGGATGGGAGCTACAGGAAGGGAGCTGCAGGAAGGGAGCTACAGGGAGGGAGCTGCAGGAGGGGAGCTGCAGGAAGAGAGCTGCAGGAAGGGAGCTGCAGGTGGGGAGCTACAGAGAGGGAGCTGCAGGAAGTGTGCTACAGGGAGGGAGCTGCAGGAAGGGAGCTGCAGTAAGGAAGCTGCAGTAGGAAGCTGCAGGAGTGGAGCTACAGGGAGGAAGCTACAGGGAGGGAGCTGCAGTGAAGGAGCTGCAGAAAGGGAGCTGCAGAAAGGGAGCTGCAGAAAGGGAGCTGCAGAAAGGGAGCTGCAGAAAGGCAGCTGCTGGAAGGGAGCTGCAGGGAGGTAGCTGAAGGGAGGGAGGTGCAGGGAGGGTGCTGCCACGAGGGAGCTGCAAGGAGGGAGATGCAGGGAGGGATCTGCAGGGAGGGAGCTGCAGGAGGGGAGCTGCAGGCAGGGACCTACAGGGAGGGAGCTGCAGGAAGGGTGCTGCAGGCGGAGAGCTACAGGGAGGGAGCTGCAGTGAAGGAGCTGCAGGAAGGGAGCTGCAGGAAGGCAGCTGTTGGGAGGGAGCTGCAGGGAGGGAGCTGAAGGGATGGTGCTGCAGCGAGGGTGCTGCAGGAAGGGAGCTACAGGGAGGCAGCTGCAGGGAGGGAGCTGTAGGAGGGGAGCTGCAGGGAGGGAGCTGCAGGAGCGGAGCTGCAGGAGCAGAGCTGCAGGGAGGGAGCTGCAGGGAGGGAGCTGCAGGGAGGGAGCTACAGGAAGAGAGCTGCAGGGAGGGAGCTGCAGGGAGGGAGCTACAGGGAGGGAGCTGCAGGGAGGAAGCTGCAGGAAGGGAGCTGCAGGAGGGGAGCTACAGGAAGAGAGCTGCAGGTGGGGAGCTACAGGGAGGATGCTGCAGGGCGGGGGCTGCAGGAAGGGAGCTACACGAGGGGAGCTACAGGGAGGGAGCTGCAGGGAGGGAGCTGCAGGAGGGGAGCTGCAGCGAGGGAGCTGCAGGAAGGGAGCTGCACGAGGGGAGCTGCACGAGGGGAGCTGCACGAGGGGAGCTGCACGAGGGGAGCTGCACGAGGGGAGCTGCACGAGGGGAGCTGCACGAGGGGAGCTGCAGGGACGGAGCGGCAGGGAGGGAGCTGCAGGGAGGGAGATGCAGGGAGGGAGCTGCAGGAAGAGAGCTGCAGGAAGGGAGCTGCAGGAAGGGAGCTGCAGGAGGGGACCTACAGGGAGGGAGCTGCAGGAAGGGTGCTGCAGGAGGAGAGCTACAGGGAGGGAGCTGCAGGGAGGGAGCTGCAGGGAGGGAGCTGCAGGGAGGGAGATGCAATAGGAGAGCTGCAGGAAGGGAGCTGCAGGAGGGGACCTACAGGGAGGGAGCTGCAGGGAGGGAGCTGCAGGAAGGGAGCTGCAGGAAGGGAGATGCAGGGAGGGAGCTGCAGGAAGAGAGCTGCAGGAAGAGAGCTGCAGGAAGGGAGCTGCAGGAAGGGAGCTGCAGGAGGGGACCTACAGGGAGGGAGCTGCAGGAAGGGTGCTGCAGGAGGAGAGCTACAGGGAGGGAACTGCAGGGAGGGAGCTGCAGGGAGGGAGCTGCAGGGAGGGAGCTGCAGGGAGGGAGCTGCAGGGAGGGAGATGCAATAGGAGAGCTGCAGGAAGGGAGCTGCAGGAGGAAGCTGCAGGAGGGGAGCTACAGGGAGGAAGCTACAGGGAGGGAGCTGCAGGGAGGGAGCTGCAGGAGGGGAGCTACAGTGAGGGTGCTGCAGGGAGGGAGATGCAGTGAGGGAGCTGCAGGAGGGGAGCTACAGAGAGGGAGCTGCAGGGAGGGAGCTACAGGAAGGGTGCTACAGGGAGGGAGCTGCAGGAAGGGAGCTGCAGGAGGGGAGCTACAGAGAGGGAGCTGCAGGGAGGGAGCTACAGGAAGGGTGCTACAGGGAGGGAGCTGCAGGAAGGGAGCTGCAGGAGGAAGCTGCAGGAGTGGAGCTACAGGGAGGAAGCTACAGGGAGGGAGCTGCAGTGAAGGAGCTGCAGAAAGGGAGCTGCAGAAAGGGAGCTGCAGAAAGGCAGCTGCTGGAAGGGAGCTGCAGGGAGGTAGCTGAAGGGAGGGAGGTGCAGGGAGGGTGCTGCCGCGAGGGAGCTGCAAGGAGGGAGATGCAGGGAGGGATCTGCAGGAAGGGAGCTGCAGGAGGGGAGCTGCAGGCAGGGACCAACAGGGAGGGAGCTGCAGGAAGGGTGCTGCAGGCGGAGAGCTACAGGGAGGGAGCTGCAGTGAAGGAGCTGCAGGAAGGGAGCTGCAGGAAGGCAGCTGTTGGGAGGGAGCTGCAGGGAGGGAGCTGAAGGGATGGTGCTGCAGCGAGGGTGCTGCAGGAAGGGAGCTGTAGGAGGGGAGCTGCAGGGAGGGAGCTGCAGGAGCGGAGCTGCAGGAGCAGAGCTGCAGGGAGGGAGCTGCAGGGAGGGAGCTGCAGGGAGGGAGCTACAGGAAGAGAGCTGCAGGGAGGGAGCTGCAGGGACGGAGCTGCACGAAGTGAGCTACTTGGGGGGAGCTACAGAGAGGGAGCTGCAGGAGGGGTGTTGCAGGAGGGGAGCTACAGGAAGGGAGCTGCAGGAGGGGTGCTGCAGGAGGGGAGCTACAGGGAGAGAGCTGCCGGGAGGGAGCTGCAGGGAGGGAGCTACAGGGAGGGAGCTGCAGGGAGGGAGCTGCAGGGAGGGAGCTGCAGGGAGGGAGCTGCAGGGAGGGAGCTGCAGGGAGGGGAGCTGCAGGGAGGGGAGCTGCAGGGAGGGGAGCTGCAGGGAGGGGAGCTGCAGAGAGGGAGCTGCAGGAGGGGAACTACATGTAGGGAGCTACAGGAGGGGAGTTGCAGGAGGTGAGCTACATGGAGTGAGCTGCAGGGAGGGAGCTGCAGGGAGGGGAGCTGCAGGGAGGGAGCTGCAGGGAGGGAGCTGCAGGAGGGGAACTACATGGAGGGAGCTACAGGAGGGGAGTTGCAGGAGGTGAGCTACATGGAGGGAGCTGCAGGGAGGGGAGCTGCAAGGAGGGGACCTGCAGGGAGGGAGCAGCAGAGAGGGAGCTGCAGGAGGGGAACTACATGGAGGGAGCTACAGGAAGGGATCTGCAGGGAGGGAGCTACAGGGAGGGAGATGCAGGAGGAGAGCTGCAGGAAGGGAGCTGCAGGAAGGGAGCTGCAGGAAGGGAGCTGCAGGAAGGGAGCTGCAGGAGGGGAGCTACAGGAAGGGAGCTGCAGGAGGGGAGCTACAGGAAGGGAGCTGCAGGAAGGGAGCTGCAGGAGGGGAGCTACAGGAAGAGAGCTGCTGGTGGGGAGCTGCAGGGAGGGAGCTGCAGGAGGGGAGCTACAGGGACGGAGATGCAGGAGGGGAGCTGCAGCGAGGGAACGGCAGGAAGGGAGCTGCACGAGGGGAGCTGCACGAGGGGATCTGCAGGGAGGGAGCTGCAGGAGGGAGTTGCAGGGAGGGAGCTGCAGGGAGGGAGCTGGAGGAGGGGAGCTACAGGGAGGGAGCTACAGGAAGGGAGCTGCAGGAAGGGAGCTGCAGGAGGGGAGCTGCAGGGAGGGAGCTGCAGGGAGGCAGCTGCAAGGGAGGGAGCTGCAGGGAGGTAGATGCAGGAGAAGAGCTGCAGGAAGGGAGCTGCAGGAAGGGAGCTGCAAGAAGGGAGCTGCAGGAATGGAGCTGCAGGAATGGAGCTGCAGGAATGGAGCTGCAGGAAGGGAGCTGCAGGAAGGGAGCTGCAGGAGGGGAGCTGCACGAGGGGAGCTGCACGAGGGGAGCTGCACGAGGGGAGCTGCAGGGAGGGAGCTGCAGGAAGGGAGCTGCACGAGGGGAGCTGCACGAGGGGAGCTGCACGAGGGGAGCTGCAGGGAGGGAGCAGCAGGGAGGGAGCTTCAGCAAGTGAGCTGAAGGGAGGGAGCTGCAGGGAGGGAGATGCAGGGAGGGAGATGCAGGGAGGGAGATGCAGGGAGGGAGATGCAGGAAGGGAGATGCAGGGAGGGAGCTGCAGGGAGGGAGCTGCAGGGAGGGAGCTGCAAGGAGGGAGCTGCAGGAGGGGAGCTGCAGGAGGGGAGCTGCAGGAAGGGAGCTGCAGGAAGGGAGCTGCAGGAAGGGAGCTGCAGGGAGGGAGCTGCAGGAGGGGAGCTGCAGGAGGGGAGCTGCAGGAGGGGAGCTGCAGGAAGGGAGCTGAAGAATCGGAGCTGCAGGGAGGGAGCTGCATGGAGGGTGCTACAGGGAGGGAGCTGCAGGGAGGGAGCTAAAGGGAGCGAGCTGCAGGGAGGGAGCTGCAGAGAGCCATCTGCCGGAGGGGAGCTTAAGGGATGGAGCTGCATGGAGGGAGCTACAGGGAGGAAGCTACAGGGATGGAGCTGCAGGGAGGGCGCTGCAGGGAGGGAGCTGCTGGAGGGGAGCTACATGGGGGGAGCTACAGGAAGGGAGCTGCAGGAAGGGAGTTGCAGGAGGGGAGCTGCAGGAAGGGAGCTACAGGGAGGGAGTTGCAGGAGGGGAGCTGCAGGAAGGGAGCTACAGGGAGGGAGTTGCAGGGAGGGAGCTGCAGGGAGGGAGCTGCAGGGAGGGAGATGCAATAGGAGAGCTGCAGGAAGGGAGCTGCAGGAGGAAGCTGCAGGAGGGGAGCTACAGGGAGGAAGCTACAGTGAGGTGAGCTGCAGGGAGGGAGCTGCAGGGAGGGAGCTACAGGGAGGGAGCTGCATGCAGCATGCTGCAGGAGAGGAGCTACATGTAGGGAGCTACAGGAAGGGAGCAACAGGGAGGGAGCTGCAGGGAGGGAGCTGCTGGGAGGGAGCTGCAGGGAGGGAGCTGCAGGGAGGGAGCTGCAGGGAGGGAGCTGCAGGGAGGGAGCTGCAGGGAGGGAGCTGCAGGGAGGGAGCTGCAGGGAGGGAGCTGCAGGGAGGGAGCTGCAGGGAGGGAGCTGCAGGGTGGGAGCTGCAGGAAGGGAGCTGCAGGAGGGGAGTTGCAGGAGGTTTGCTACATGGAGGGAGCTGCCGGGAGGGGAGCTGCATGGAGGGTGCTGCAGAGAGGCAGCTGCAGGGAGGGAGCTACAGGGAGGGAGCTACAGGGAGGGAGATGCAGGAGGGGAGCTGCAGGAAGGGAGCTGCAGGGAGGGAGCTGCAGGGAGGGAGCTGCAGGTGGGGAGCTGCAGGTGGGGAGCTGCAGGAAGGGAGCTGCAGGAAGGGAGCTGCAGGAAGGGAGCTGCAGGAAGGGAGCTGCAGGGAGGGAGCGGCAGAGAGGGAGCTGCAGGGAGGAATCTGCAGGAGGGGAGCTGCAGAATCGGAGCTGCAGGGAGGGAGCTGCATGGAGGGAGCTAAAGGGAGCGAGCTGCAGGGAGGGAGCTGCAGAGAGCCATCTGCCGGAGGGGAGCTTAAGGGATGGAGCTGCATGGAGGGAGCTACAGGGAGGAAGCTACAGGGATGGAGCTGCAGGGAGGGAGCTGCAGGGAGAGAGCTACAGGAAGAGAGCTGCAGGGAGGGAGCTGCTGGAGGGGAGCTACAGGGAGGGAGCTGCTGGGAGGGAGCTGCAGGGAGGGAGCTACAGGAAGGGAGCAGCAGGAGGGGAGCTGCAGGAGAGCTACAGGGAGGGAGCTGCTGGGAGGGAGCGGCAGGGAGTGAGCTACAGGGAGGGAGCTACAGGAAGGGAGCTGCAGGAGTGGAGCTACAGGGAGGAAGCTACAGGGAGGGAGCTGCAGGGAGGGAGCTGCAGGGAGAGAGCTGCAGGGAGGGAGCTGCAGGGAGCGAGCTGCAGGGAGGGAGCTGCAGGGAGCGAGCTGCAGGGAGCGAGCTGCAGGGAGCGAGCTGCAGGGACCGAGCTGCAGGAAGTGTGCTACAGGGAGGGAGCTGCAGGAAGGGAGCTGCAGGAGGAAGCTGCAGGAGTGGAGCTACAGGGAGGAAGCTACAGGGAGGGAGCTGCAGTGAAGGAGCTGCAAAAAGGGAGCTGCAGAAAGGGAGCTGCAGAAAGGCAGCTGCTGGAAGGGAGCTGCAGGGAGGGAGCTGAAGGGAGGGAGGTGTAGGGAAGGTGCTGCAGCGAGGGAGCTGCAGGAGGGGAGCTGCAGGCAGGGACCTACAGGGAGGGAGCTGCAGGCGGAGAGCTACAGGGAAGGAGCTACAGGGAGGGAGCTGCAGTGAAGGAGCTGCAGGAAGGGAGCTGCAGGAAGGCAGCTGTTGGGAGGGAGCTGCAGGGAGGGAGCTGCAGGGAGGGAGCTGCAGGGAGGGAGCTGCAGGGAGGGAGCTGCAGGGAGGGAGTGCAGGGAGGGAGCTGCAGGGAGGGAGCTGCAGGTGGGGAGCTGCATGTGGGGAGCTGCAGGAAGGGAGCTGCAGGAAGGGAGCTGCAGGAAGGGAGCTGCAGGGAGGGAGCGGCAGAGAGGGAGCTGCAGGGAGGAATCTGCAGGAGGGGAGCTGCAGAATCGGAGCTGCAGGGAGGGAGCTGCATGGAGGGAGCTAAAGGGAGCGAGCTGCAGGGAGGGAGCTGCAGAGAGCCATCTGCCGGAGGGGAGCTTAAGGGATGGAGCTGCATGGAGGGAGCTACAGGGAGGAAGCTACAGGGATGGAGCTGCAGGGAGGGAGCTGCAGGGAGGGAGCTACAGGAAGAGAGCTGCAGGGAGGGAGCTGCTGGAGGGGAGCTACAGGGAGGGAGCTGCTGGGAGGGAGCTGCAGGGAGGGAGCTACAGGAAGGGAGCAGCAGGAGGGGAGCTGCAGGAGAGCTACAGGGAGGGAGCTGCTGGGAGGGAGCGGCAGGGAGTGAGCTACAGGGAGGGAGCTACAGGAAGGGAGCTGCAGGAGTGGAGCTACAGGGAGGAAGCTACAGGGAGGGAGCTGCAGGGAGGGAGCTGCAGGGAGGGAGCTGCAGGGAGAGAGCTGCAGGGAGGGAGCTGCAGGGAGCGAGCTGCAGGGAGGGAGCTGCAGGGAGCGAGCTGCAGGGAGCGAGCTGCAGGGAGCGAGCTGCAGGGACCGAGCTGCAGGAAGTGTGCTACAGGGAGGGAGCTGCAGGAAGGGAGCTGCAGGAGGAAGCTGCAGGAGTGGAGCTACAGGGAGGAAGCTACAGGGAGGGAGCTGCAGTGAAGGAGCTGCAAAAAGGGAGCTGCAGAAAGGGAGCTGCAGAAAGGCAGCTGCTGGAAGGGAGCTGCAGGGAGGGAGCTGAAGGGAGGGAGGTGTAGGGAAGGTGCTGCAGCGAGGGAGCTGCAGGAGGGGAGCTGCAGGCAGGGACCTACAGGGAGGGAGCTGCAGGCGGAGAGCTACAGGGAAGGAGCTACAGGGAGGGAGCTGCAGTGAAGGAGCTGCAGGAAGGGAGCTGCAGGAAGGCAGCTGTTGGGAGGGAGCTGCAGGGAGGGAGCTGCAGGGAGGGAGCTGCAGGGAGGGAGCTGCAGGGAGGGAGCTGCAGGGAGGGAGCTGCAGGGAGGGAGCTGCAGGGAGGGTGCTGCAGGGAGGGTGCTGCAGGAGGGGAGCTACATGTAGGGAGCTACAGGGAGGGAGCTGCAGGGAGGGAGCTACTGGAAGCGAGCTGCAGGGAGGGAGCTGCAGGGAGGGAGCTGCAGGAGGGGAGTTGCAGGAGTTGAGCTACATGGAGGGAGCTGCCGGGAGGGGATCTGCAGGGAGGGAGCTGCAGGGAGGGACCTGCAGGGAGGGAGCAGCAGAGAGGGAGCTACAGGGAGGGAGATGCAGGAGGAGAGCTGCAGGAAGGGAGCTGCAGGGTTTGAGCTGCAGGAAGGGAGCTGCAGGAAGGGAGCTGCAGGAAGGGAGCTGCAGGAAGGAATCTGCAGGAGGGGAGCTACAGGGAGGGAGCTGCAGGGAGGGAGCTGCAGGAAGGAAGCTGCAGGATGGGAGCTACAGGAAGGGAGCTGCAGGAAGGGAGCTACAGGGAGGGAGCTGCAGGAGGGGAGCTGCAGGAAGAGAGCTGCAGGAAGGGAGCTGCAGGTGGGGAGCTACAGAGAGGGAGCTGCAGGAAGTGTGCTACAGGGAGGGAGCTGCAGGAAGGGAGCTGCAGTAAGGAAGCTGCAGTAGGAAGCTGCAGGAGTGGAGCTACAGGGAGGAAGCTACAGGGAGGGAGCTGCAGTGAAGGAGCTGCAGAAAGGGAGCTGCAGAAAGGGAGCTGCAGAAAGGGAGCTGCAGAAAGGGAGCTGCAGAAAGGCAGCTGCTGGAAGGGAGCTGCAGGGAGGTAGCTGAAGGGAGGGAGGTGCAGGGAGGGTGCTGCCACGAGGGAGCTGCAAGGAGGGAGATGCAGGGAGGGATCTGCAGGGAGGGAGCTGCAGGAGGGGAGCTGCAGGCAGGGACCTACAGGGAGGGAGCTGCAGGAAGGGTGCTGCAGGCGGAGAGCTACAGGGAGGGAGCTGCAGTGAAGGAGCTGCAGGAAGGGAGCTGCAGGAAGGCAGCTGTTGGGAGGGAGCTGCAGGGAGGGAGCTGAAGGGATGGTGCTGCAGCGAGGGTGCTGCAGGAAGGGAGCTACAGGGAGGCAGCTGCAGGGAGGGAGCTGTAGGAGGGGAGCTGCAGGGAGGGAGCTGCAGGAGCGGAGCTGCAGGAGCAGAGCTGCAGGGAGGGAGCTGCAGGGAGGGAGCTGCAGGGAGGGAGCTACAGGAAGAGAGCTGCAGGGAGGGAGCTGCAGGGAGGGAGCTACAGGGAGGGAGCTGCAGGGAGGAAGCTGCAGGAAGGGAGCTGCAGGAGGGGAGCTACAGGAAGAGAGCTGCAGGTGGGGAGCTACAGGGAGGATGCTGCAGGGCGGGGGCTGCAGGAAGGGAGCTACACGAGGGGAGCTACAGGGAGGGAGCTGCAGGGAGGGAGCTGCAGGAGGGGAGCTGCAGCGAGGGAGCTGCAGGAAGGGAGCTGCACGAGGGGAGCTGCACGAGGGGAGCTGCACGAGGGGAGCTGCACGAGGGGAGCTGCACGAGGGGAGCTGCACGAGGGGAGCTGCACGAGGGGAGCTGCAGGGACGGAGCGGCAGGGAGGGAGCTGCAGGGAGGGAGATGCAGGGAGGGAGCTGCAGGAAGAGAGCTGCAGGAAGGGAGCTGCAGGAAGGGAGCTGCAGGAGGGGACCTACAGGGAGGGAGCTGCAGGAAGGGTGCTGCAGGAGGAGAGCTACAGGGAGGGAGCTGCAGGGAGGGAGCTGCAGGGAGGGAGCTGCAGGGAGGGAGATGCAATAGGAGAGCTGCAGGAAGGGAGCTGCAGGAGGGGACCTACAGGGAGGGAGCTGCAGGGAGGGAGCTGCAGGAAGGGAGCTGCAGGAAGGGAGATGCAGGGAGGGAGCTGCAGGAAGAGAGCTGCAGGAAGAGAGCTGCAGGAAGGGAGCTGCAGGAAGGGAGCTGCAGGAGGGGACCTACAGGGAGGGAGCTGCAGGAAGGGTGCTGCAGGAGGAGAGCTACAGGGAGGGAACTGCAGGGAGGGAGCTGCAGGGAGGGAGCTGCAGGGAGGGAGCTGCAGGGAGGGAGCTGCAGGGAGGGAGATGCAATAGGAGAGCTGCAGGAAGGGAGCTGCAGGAGGAAGCTGCAGGAGGGGAGCTACAGGGAGGAAGCTACAGGGAGGGAGCTGCAGGGAGGGAGCTGCAGGAGGGGAGCTACAGTGAGGGTGCTGCAGGGAGGGAGATGCAGTGAGGGAGCTGCAGGAGGGGAGCTACAGAGAGGGAGCTGCAGGGAGGGAGCTACAGGAAGGGTGCTACAGGGAGGGAGCTGCAGGAAGGGAGCTGCAGGAGGGGAGCTACAGAGAGGGAGCTGCAGGGAGGGAGCTACAGGAAGGGTGCTACAGGGAGGGAGCTGCAGGAAGGGAGCTGCAGGAGGAAGCTGCAGGAGTGGAGCTACAGGGAGGAAGCTACAGGGAGGGAGCTGCAGTGAAGGAGCTGCAGAAAGGGAGCTGCAGAAAGGGAGCTGCAGAAAGGCAGCTGCTGGAAGGGAGCTGCAGGGAGGTAGCTGAAGGGAGGGAGGTGCAGGGAGGGTGCTGCCGCGAGGGAGCTGCAAGGAGGGAGATGCAGGGAGGGATCTGCAGGAAGGGAGCTGCAGGAGGGGAGCTGCAGGCAGGGACCAACAGGGAGGGAGCTGCAGGAAGGGTGCTGCAGGCGGAGAGCTACAGGGAGGGAGCTGCAGTGAAGGAGCTGCAGGAAGGGAGCTGCAGGAAGGCAGCTGTTGGGAGGGAGCTGCAGGGAGGGAGCTGAAGGGATGGTGCTGCAGCGAGGGTGCTGCAGGAAGGGAGCTGTAGGAGGGGAGCTGCAGGGAGGGAGCTGCAGGAGCGGAGCTGCAGGAGCAGAGCTGCAGGGAGGGAGCTGCAGGGAGGGAGCTGCAGGGAGGGAGCTACAGGAAGAGAGCTGCAGGGAGGGAGCTGCAGGGACGGAGCTGCACGAAGTGAGCTACTTGGGGGGAGCTACAGAGAGGGAGCTGCAGGAGGGGTGTTGCAGGAGGGGAGCTACAGGAAGGGAGCTGCAGGAGGGGTGCTGCAGGAGGGGAGCTACAGGGAGAGAGCTGCCGGGAGGGAGCTGCAGGGAGGGAGCTACAGGGAGGGAGCTGCAGGGAGGGAGCTGCAGGGAGGGAGCTGCAGGGAGGGAGCTGCAGGGAGGGAGCTGCAGGGAGGGGAGCTGCAGGGAGGGGAGCTGCAGGGAGGGGAGCTGCAGGGAGGGGAGCTGCAGAGAGGGAGCTGCAGGAGGGGAACTACATGTAGGGAGCTACAGGAGGGGAGTTGCAGGAGGTGAGCTACATGGAGTGAGCTGCAGGGAGGGAGCTGCAGGGAGGGGAGCTGCAGGGAGGGAGCTGCAGGGAGGGAGCTGCAGGAGGGGAACTACATGGAGGGAGCTACAGGAGGGGAGTTGCAGGAGGTGAGCTACATGGAGGGAGCTGCAGGGAGGGGAGCTGCAAGGAGGGGACCTGCAGGGAGGGAGCAGCAGAGAGGGAGCTGCAGGAGGGGAACTACATGGAGGGAGCTACAGGAAGGGATCTGCAGGGAGGGAGCTACAGGGAGGGAGATGCAGGAGGAGAGCTGCAGGAAGGGAGCTGCAGGAAGGGAGCTGCAGGAAGGGAGCTGCAGGAAGGGAGCTGCAGGAGGGGAGCTACAGGAAGGGAGCTGCAGGAGGGGAGCTACAGGAAGGGAGCTGCAGGAAGGGAGCTGCAGGAGGGGAGCTACAGGAAGAGAGCTGCTGGTGGGGAGCTGCAGGGAGGGAGCTGCAGGAGGGGAGCTACAGGGACGGAGATGCAGGAGGGGAGCTGCAGCGAGGGAACGGCAGGAAGGGAGCTGCACGAGGGGAGCTGCACGAGGGGATCTGCAGGGAGGGAGCTGCAGGAGGGAGTTGCAGGGAGGGAGCTGCAGGGAGGGAGCTGGAGGAGGGGAGCTACAGGGAGGGAGCTACAGGAAGGGAGCTGCAGGAAGGGAGCTGCAGGAGGGGAGCTGCAGGGAGGGAGCTGCAGGGAGGCAGCTGCAAGGGAGGGAGCTGCAGGGAGGTAGATGCAGGAGAAGAGCTGCAGGAAGGGAGCTGCAGGAAGGGAGCTGCAAGAAGGGAGCTGCAGGAATGGAGCTGCAGGAATGGAGCTGCAGGAATGGAGCTGCAGGAAGGGAGCTGCAGGAAGGGAGCTGCAGGAGGGGAGCTGCACGAGGGGAGCTGCACGAGGGGAGCTGCACGAGGGGAGCTGCAGGGAGGGAGCTGCAGGAAGGGAGCTGCACGAGGGGAGCTGCACGAGGGGAGCTGCACGAGGGGAGCTGCAGGGAGGGAGCTGCAGGGAGGGAGCAGCAGGGAGGGAGCTTCAGCAAGTGAGCTGAAGGGAGGGAGCTGCAGGGAGGGAGATGCAGGGAGGGAGATGCAGGGAGGGAGATGCAGGGAGGGAGATGCAGGAAGGGAGATGCAGGGAGGGAGCTGCAGGGAGGGAGCTGCAGGGAGGGAGCTGCAAGGAGGGAGCTGCAGGAGGGGAGCTGCAGGAGGGGAGCTGCAGGAAGGGAGCTGCAGGAAGGGAGCTGCAGGAAGGGAGCTGCAGGGAGGGAGCTGCAGGAGGGGAGCTGCAGGAGGGGAGCTGCAGGAGGGGAGCTGCAGGAAGGGAGCTGAAGAATCGGAGCTGCAGGGAGGGAGCTGCATGGAGGGTGCTACAGGGAGGGAGCTGCAGGGAGGGAGCTAAAGGGAGCGAGCTGCAGGGAGGGAGCTGCAGAGAGCCATCTGCCGGAGGGGAGCTTAAGGGATGGAGCTGCATGGAGGGAGCTACAGGGAGGAAGCTACAGGGATGGAGCTGCAGGGAGGGCGCTGCAGGGAGGGAGCTGCTGGAGGGGAGCTACATGGGGGGAGCTACAGGAAGGGAGCTGCAGGAAGGGAGTTGCAGGAGGGGAGCTGCAGGAAGGGAGCTACAGGGAGGGAGTTGCAGGAGGGGAGCTGCAGGAAGGGAGCTACAGGGAGGGAGTTGCAGGGAGGGAGCTGCAGGGAGGGAGCTGCAGGAAGGGAGCTGCAGGAAGGGAGCTGCAGGGAGGGAGCGGCAGAGAGGGAGCTGCAGGGAGGAATCTGCAGGAGGGGAGCTGCAGAATCGGAGCTGCAGGGAGGGAGCTGCATGGAGGGAGCTAAAGGGAGCGAGCTGCAGGGAGGGAGCTGCAGAGAGCCATCTGCCGGAGGGGAGCTTAAGGGATGGAGCTGCATGGAGGGAGCTACAGGGAGGAAGCTACAGGGATGGAGCTGCAGGGAGGGAGCTGCAGGGAGAGAGCTACAGGAAGAGAGCTGCAGGGAGGGAGCTGCTGGAGGGGAGCTACAGGGAGGGAGCTGCTGGGAGGGAGCTGCAGGGAGGGAGCTACAGGAAGGGAGCAGCAGGAGGGGAGCTGCAGGAGAGCTACAGGGAGGGAGCTGCTGGGAGGGAGCGGCAGGGAGTGAGCTACAGGGAGGGAGCTACAGGAAGGGAGCTGCAGGAGTGGAGCTACAGGGAGGAAGCTACAGGGAGGGAGCTGCAGGGAGGGAGCTGCAGGGAGAGAGCTGCAGGGAGGGAGCTGCAGGGAGCGAGCTGCAGGGAGGGAGCTGCAGGGAGCGAGCTGCAGGGAGCGAGCTGCAGGGAGCGAGCTGCAGGGACCGAGCTGCAGGAAGTGTGCTACAGGGAGGGAGCTGCAGGAAGGGAGCTGCAGGAGGAAGCTGCAGGAGTGGAGCTACAGGGAGGAAGCTACAGGGAGGGAGCTGCAGTGAAGGAGCTGCAAAAAGGGAGCTGCAGAAAGGGAGCTGCAGAAAGGCAGCTGCTGGAAGGGAGCTGCAGGGAGGGAGCTGAAGGGAGGGAGGTGTAGGGAAGGTGCTGCAGCGAGGGAGCTGCAGGAGGGGAGCTGCAGGCAGGGACCTACAGGGAGGGAGCTGCAGGCGGAGAGCTACAGGGAAGGAGCTACAGGGAGGGAGCTGCAGTGAAGGAGCTGCAGGAAGGGAGCTGCAGGAAGGCAGCTGTTGGGAGGGAGCTGCAGGGAGGGAGCTGCAGGGAGGGAGCTGCAGGGAGGGAGCTGCAGGGAGGGAGCTGCAGGGAGGGAGTGCAGGGAGGGAGCTGCAGGGAGGGAGCTGCAGGTGGGGAGCTGCATGTGGGGAGCTGCAGGAAGGGAGCTGCAGGAAGGGAGCTGCAGGAAGGGAGCTGCAGGGAGGGAGCGGCAGAGAGGGAGCTGCAGGGAGGAATCTGCAGGAGGGGAGCTGCAGAATCGGAGCTGCAGGGAGGGAGCTGCATGGAGGGAGCTAAAGGGAGCGAGCTGCAGGGAGGGAGCTGCAGAGAGCCATCTGCCGGAGGGGAGCTTAAGGGATGGAGCTGCATGGAGGGAGCTACAGGGAGGAAGCTACAGGGATGGAGCTGCAGGGAGGGAGCTGCAGGGAGGGAGCTACAGGAAGAGAGCTGCAGGGAGGGAGCTGCTGGAGGGGAGCTACAGGGAGGGAGCTGCTGGGAGGGAGCTGCAGGGAGGGAGCTACAGGAAGGGAGCAGCAGGAGGGGAGCTGCAGGAGAGCTACAGGGAGGGAGCTGCTGGGAGGGAGCGGCAGGGAGTGAGCTACAGGGAGGGAGCTACAGGAAGGGAGCTGCAGGAGTGGAGCTACAGGGAGGAAGCTACAGGGAGGGAGCTGCAGGGAGGGAGCTGCAGGGAGGGAGCTGCAGGGAGAGAGCTGCAGGGAGGGAGCTGCAGGGAGCGAGCTGCAGGGAGGGAGCTGCAGGGAGCGAGCTGCAGGGAGCGAGCTGCAGGGAGCGAGCTGCAGGGACCGAGCTGCAGGAAGTGTGCTACAGGGAGGGAGCTGCAGGAAGGGAGCTGCAGGAGGAAGCTGCAGGAGTGGAGCTACAGGGAGGAAGCTACAGGGAGGGAGCTGCAGTGAAGGAGCTGCAAAAAGGGAGCTGCAGAAAGGGAGCTGCAGAAAGGCAGCTGCTGGAAGGGAGCTGCAGGGAGGGAGCTGAAGGGAGGGAGGTGTAGGGAAGGTGCTGCAGCGAGGGAGCTGCAGGAGGGGAGCTGCAGGCAGGGACCTACAGGGAGGGAGCTGCAGGCGGAGAGCTACAGGGAAGGAGCTACAGGGAGGGAGCTGCAGTGAAGGAGCTGCAGGAAGGGAGCTGCAGGAAGGCAGCTGTTGGGAGGGAGCTGCAGGGAGGGAGCTGCAGGGAGGGAGCTGCAGGGAGGGAGCTGCAGGGAGGGAGCTGCAGGGAGGGAGCTGCAGGGAGGGAGCTGCAGGGAGGGTGCTGCAGGGAGGGTGCTGCAGGAGGGGAGCTACATGTAGGGAGCTACAGGGAGGGAGCTGCAGGGAGGGAGCTACTGGAAGCGAGCTGCAGGGAGGGAGCTGCAGGGAGGGAGCTGCAGGAGGGGAGTTGCAGGAGTTGAGCTACATGGAGGGAGCTGCCGGGAGGGGATCTGCAGGGAGGGAGCTGCAGGGAGGGACCTGCAGGGAGGGAGCAGCAGAGAGGGAGCTACAGGGAGGGAGATGCAGGAGGAGAGCTGCAGGAAGGGAGCTGCAGGGTTTGAGCTGCAGGAAGGGAGCTGCAGGAAGGGAGCTGCAGGAAGGGAGCTGCAGGAAGGAATCTGCAGGAGGGGAGCTACAGGGAGGGAGCTGCAGGGAGGGAGCTGCAGGAAGGAAGCTGCAGGATGGGAGCTACAGGAAGGGAGCTGCAGGAAGGGAGCTACAGGGAGGGAGCTGCAGGAGGGGAGCTGCAGGAAGAGAGCTGCAGGAAGGGAGCTGCAGGTGGGGAGCTACAGAGAGGGAGCTGCAGGAAGTGTGCTACAGGGAGGGAGCTGCAGGAAGGGAGCTGCAGTAAGGAAGCTGCAGTAGGAAGCTGCAGGAGTGGAGCTACAGGGAGGAAGCTACAGGGAGGGAGCTGCAGTGAAGGAGCTGCAGAAAGGGAGCTGCAGAAAGGGAGCTGCAGAAAGGGAGCTGCAGAAAGGGAGCTGCAGAAAGGCAGCTGCTGGAAGGGAGCTGCAGGGAGGTAGCTGAAGGGAGGGAGGTGCAGGGAGGGTGCTGCCACGAGGGAGCTGCAAGGAGGGAGATGCAGGGAGGGATCTGCAGGGAGGGAGCTGCAGGAGGGGAGCTGCAGGCAGGGACCTACAGGGAGGGAGCTGCAGGAAGGGTGCTGCAGGCGGAGAGCTACAGGGAGGGAGCTGCAGTGAAGGAGCTGCAGGAAGGGAGCTGCAGGAAGGCAGCTGTTGGGAGGGAGCTGCAGGGAGGGAGCTGAAGGGATGGTGCTGCAGCGAGGGTGCTGCAGGAAGGGAGCTACAGGGAGGCAGCTGCAGGGAGGGAGCTGTAGGAGGGGAGCTGCAGGGAGGGAGCTGCAGGAGCGGAGCTGCAGGAGCAGAGCTGCAGGGAGGGAGCTGCAGGGAGGGAGCTGCAGGGAGGGAGCTACAGGAAGAGAGCTGCAGGGAGGGAGCTGCAGGGAGGGAGCTACAGGGAGGGAGCTGCAGGGAGGAAGCTGCAGGAAGGGAGCTGCAGGAGGGGAGCTACAGGAAGAGAGCTGCAGGTGGGGAGCTACAGGGAGGATGCTGCAGGGCGGGGGCTGCAGGAAGGGAGCTACACGAGGGGAGCTACAGGGAGGGAGCTGCAGGGAGGGAGCTGCAGGAGGGGAGCTGCAGCGAGGGAGCTGCAGGAAGGGAGCTGCACGAGGGGAGCTGCACGAGGGGAGCTGCACGAGGGGAGCTGCACGAGGGGAGCTGCACGAGGGGAGCTGCACGAGGGGAGCTGCACGAGGGGAGCTGCAGGGACGGAGCGGCAGGGAGGGAGCTGCAGGGAGGGAGATGCAGGGAGGGAGCTGCAGGAAGAGAGCTGCAGGAAGGGAGCTGCAGGAAGGGAGCTGCAGGAGGGGACCTACAGGGAGGGAGCTGCAGGAAGGGTGCTGCAGGAGGAGAGCTACAGGGAGGGAGCTGCAGGGAGGGAGCTGCAGGGAGGGAGCTGCAGGAGCGGAGCTGCAGGAGCAGAGCTGCAGGGAGGGAGCTGCAGGGAGGGAGCTGCAGGGAGGGAGCTACAGGAAGAGAGCTGCAGGGAGGGAGCTGCAGGGAGGGAGCTACAGGGAGGGAGCTGCAGGGAGGAAGCTGCAGGAAGGGAGCTGCAGGAGGGGAGCTACAGGAAGAGAGCTGCAGGTGGGGAGCTACAGGGAGGATGCTGCAGGGCGGGGGCTGCAGGAAGGGAGCTACACGAGGGGAGCTACAGGGAGGGAGCTGCAGGGAGGGAGCTGCAGGAGGGGAGCTGCAGCGAGGGAGCTGCAGGAAGGGAGCTGCACGAGGGGAGCTGCACGAGGGGAGCTGCACGAGGGGAGCTGCACGAGGGGAGCTGCACGAGGGGAGCTGCACGAGGGGAGCTGCACGAGGGGAGCTGCAGGGACGGAGCGGCAGGGAGGGAGCTGCAGGGAGGGAGATGCAGGGAGGGAGCTGCAGGAAGAGAGCTGCAGGAAGGGAGCTGCAGGAAGGGAGCTGCAGGAGGGGACCTACAGGGAGGGAGCTGCAGGAAGGGTGCTGCAGGAGGAGAGCTACAGGGAGGGAGCTGCAGGGAGGGAGCTGCAGGGAGGGAGCTGCAGGGAGGGAGATGCAATAGGAGAGCTGCAGGAAGGGAGCTGCAGGAGGGGACCTACAGGGAGGGAGCTGCAGGGAGGGAGCTGCAGGAAGGGAGCTGCAGGAAGGGAGATGCAGGGAGGGAGCTGCAGGAAGAGAGCTGCAGGAAGAGAGCTGCAGGAAGGGAGCTGCAGGAAGGGAGCTGCAGGAGGGGACCTACAGGGAGGGAGCTGCAGGAAGGGTGCTGCAGGAGGAGAGCTACAGGGAGGGAACTGCAGGGAGGGAGCTGCAGGGAGGGAGCTGCAGGGAGGGAGCTGCAGGGAGGGAGCTGCAGGGAGGGAGATGCAATAGGAGAGCTGCAGGAAGGGAGCTGCAGGAGGAAGCTGCAGGAGGGGAGCTACAGGGAGGAAGCTACAGGGAGGGAGCTGCAGGGAGGGAGCTGCAGGAGGGGAGCTACAGTGAGGGTGCTGCAGGGAGGGAGATGCAGTGAGGGAGCTGCAGGAGGGGAGCTACAGAGAGGGAGCTGCAGGGAGGGAGCTACAGGAAGGGTGCTACAGGGAGGGAGCTGCAGGAAGGGAGCTGCAGGAGGGGAGCTACAGAGAGGGAGCTGCAGGGAGGGAGCTACAGGAAGGGTGCTACAGGGAGGGAGCTGCAGGAAGGGAGCTGCAGGAGGAAGCTGCAGGAGTGGAGCTACAGGGAGGAAGCTACAGGGAGGGAGCTGCAGTGAAGGAGCTGCAGAAAGGGAGCTGCAGAAAGGGAGCTGCAGAAAGGCAGCTGCTGGAAGGGAGCTGCAGGGAGGTAGCTGAAGGGAGGGAGGTGCAGGGAGGGTGCTGCCGCGAGGGAGCTGCAAGGAGGGAGATGCAGGGAGGGATCTGCAGGAAGGGAGCTGCAGGAGGGGAGCTGCAGGCAGGGACCAACAGGGAGGGAGCTGCAGGAAGGGTGCTGCAGGCGGAGAGCTACAGGGAGGGAGCTGCAGTGAAGGAGCTGCAGGAAGGGAGCTGCAGGAAGGCAGCTGTTGGGAGGGAGCTGCAGGGAGGGAGCTGAAGGGATGGTGCTGCAGCGAGGGTGCTGCAGGAAGGGAGCTGTAGGAGGGGAGCTGCAGGGAGGGAGCTGCAGGAGCGGAGCTGCAGGAGCAGAGCTGCAGGGAGGGAGCTGCAGGGAGGGAGCTGCAGGGAGGGAGCTACAGGAAGAGAGCTGCAGGGAGGGAGCTGCAGGGACGGAGCTGCACGAAGTGAGCTACTTGGGGGGAGCTACAGAGAGGGAGCTGCAGGAGGGGTGTTGCAGGAGGGGAGCTACAGGAAGGGAGCTGCAGGAGGGGTGCTGCAGGAGGGGAGCTACAGGGAGAGAGCTGCCGGGAGGGAGCTGCAGGGAGGGAGCTACAGGGAGGGAGCTGCAGGGAGGGAGCTGCAGGGAGGGAGCTGCAGGGAGGGAGCTGCAGGGAGGGAGCTGCAGGGAGGGGAGCTGCAGGGAGGGGAGCTGCAGGGAGGGGAGCTGCAGGGAGGGGAGCTGCAGAGAGGGAGCTGCAGGAGGGGAACTACATGTAGGGAGCTACAGGAGGGGAGTTGCAGGAGGTGAGCTACATGGAGTGAGCTGCAGGGAGGGAGCTGCAGGGAGGGGAGCTGCAGGGAGGGAGCTGCAGGGAGGGAGCTGCAGGAGGGGAACTACATGGAGGGAGCTACAGGAGGGGAGTTGCAGGAGGTGAGCTACATGGAGGGAGCTGCAGGGAGGGGAGCTGCAAGGAGGGGACCTGCAGGGAGGGAGCAGCAGAGAGGGAGCTGCAGGAGGGGAACTACATGGAGGGAGCTACAGGAAGGGATCTGCAGGGAGGGAGCTACAGGGAGGGAGATGCAGGAGGAGAGCTGCAGGAAGGGAGCTGCAGGAAGGGAGCTGCAGGAAGGGAGCTGCAGGAAGGGAGCTGCAGGAGGGGAGCTACAGGAAGGGAGCTGCAGGAGGGGAGCTACAGGAAGGGAGCTGCAGGAAGGGAGCTGCAGGAGGGGAGCTACAGGAAGAGAGCTGCTGGTGGGGAGCTGCAGGGAGGGAGCTGCAGGAGGGGAGCTACAGGGACGGAGATGCAGGAGGGGAGCTGCAGCGAGGGAACGGCAGGAAGGGAGCTGCACGAGGGGAGCTGCACGAGGGGATCTGCAGGGAGGGAGCTGCAGGAGGGAGTTGCAGGGAGGGAGCTGCAGGGAGGGAGCTGGAGGAGGGGAGCTACAGGGAGGGAGCTACAGGAAGGGAGCTGCAGGAAGGGAGCTGCAGGAGGGGAGCTGCAGGGAGGGAGCTGCAGGGAGGCAGCTGCAAGGGAGGGAGCTGCAGGGAGGTAGATGCAGGAGAAGAGCTGCAGGAAGGGAGCTGCAGGAAGGGAGCTGCAAGAAGGGAGCTGCAGGAATGGAGCTGCAGGAATGGAGCTGCAGGAATGGAGCTGCAGGAAGGGAGCTGCAGGAAGGGAGCTGCAGGAGGGGAGCTGCACGAGGGGAGCTGCACGAGGGGAGCTGCACGAGGGGAGCTGCAGGGAGGGAGCTGCAGGAAGGGAGCTGCACGAGGGGAGCTGCACGAGGGGAGCTGCACGAGGGGAGCTGCAGGGAGGGAGCTGCAGGGAGGGAGCAGCAGGGAGGGAGCTTCAGCAAGTGAGCTGAAGGGAGGGAGCTGCAGGGAGGGAGATGCAGGGAGGGAGATGCAGGGAGGGAGATGCAGGGAGGGAGATGCAGGAAGGGAGATGCAGGGAGGGAGCTGCAGGGAGGGAGCTGCAGGGAGGGAGCTGCAAGGAGGGAGCTGCAGGAGGGGAGCTGCAGGAGGGGAGCTGCAGGAAGGGAGCTGCAGGAAGGGAGCTGCAGGAAGGGAGCTGCAGGGAGGGAGCTGCAGGAGGGGAGCTGCAGGAGGGGAGCTGCAGGAGGGGAGCTGCAGGAAGGGAGCTGAAGAATCGGAGCTGCAGGGAGGGAGCTGCATGGAGGGTGCTACAGGGAGGGAGCTGCAGGGAGGGAGCTAAAGGGAGCGAGCTGCAGGGAGGGAGCTGCAGAGAGCCATCTGCCGGAGGGGAGCTTAAGGGATGGAGCTGCATGGAGGGAGCTACAGGGAGGAAGCTACAGGGATGGAGCTGCAGGGAGGGCGCTGCAGGGAGGGAGCTGCTGGAGGGGAGCTACATGGGGGGAGCTACAGGAAGGGAGCTGCAGGAAGGGAGTTGCAGGAGGGGAGCTGCAGGAAGGGAGCTACAGGGAGGGAGTTGCAGGAGGGGAGCTGCAGGAAGGGAGCTACAGGGAGGGAGTTGCAGGGAGGGAGCTGCAGGGAGGGAGCTGCAGGGAGGGAGCTGCAGGGAGGGAGATGCAATAGGAGAGCTGCAGGAAGGGAGCTGCAGGAGGAAGCTGCAGGAGGGGAGCTACAGGGAGGAAGCTACAGTGAGGTGAGCTGCAGGGAGGGAGCTGCAGGGAGGGAGCTACAGGGAGGGAGCTGCATGCAGCATGCTGCAGGAGAGGAGCTACATGTAGGGAGCTACAGGAAGGGAGCAACAGGGAGGGAGCTGCAGGGAGGGAGCTGCTGGGAGGGAGCTGCAGGGAGGGAGCTGCAGGGAGGGAGCTGCAGGGAGGGAGCTGCAGGGAGGGAGCTGCAGGGAGGGAGCTGCAGGGAGGGAGCTGCAGGGAGGGAGCTGCAGGGAGGGAGCTGCAGGGAGGGAGCTGCAGGGAGGGAGCTGCAGGGTGGGAGCTGCAGGAAGGGAGCTGCAGGAGGGGAGTTGCAGGAGGTTTGCTACATGGAGGGAGCTGCCGGGAGGGGAGCTGCATGGAGGGTGCTGCAGAGAGGCAGCTGCAGGGAGGGAGCTACAGGGAGGGAGCTACAGGGAGGGAGATGCAGGAGGGGAGCTGCAGGAAGGGAGCTGCAGGGAGGGAGCTGCAGGGAGGGAGCTGCAGGTGGGGAGCTGCAGGTGGGGAGCTGCAGGAAGGGAGCTGCAGGAAGGGAGCTGCAGGAAGGGAGCTGCAGGAAGGGAGCTGCAGGGAGGGAGCGGCAGAGAGGGAGCTGCAGGGAGGAATCTGCAGGAGGGGAGCTGCAGAATCGGAGCTGCAGGGAGGGAGCTGCATGGAGGGAGCTAAAGGGAGCGAGCTGCAGGGAGGGAGCTGCAGAGAGCCATCTGCCGGAGGGGAGCTTAAGGGATGGAGCTGCATGGAGGGAGCTACAGGGAGGAAGCTACAGGGATGGAGCTGCAGGGAGGGAGCTGCAGGGAGAGAGCTACAGGAAGAGAGCTGCAGGGAGGGAGCTGCTGGAGGGGAGCTACAGGGAGGGAGCTGCTGGGAGGGAGCTGCAGGGAGGGAGCTACAGGAAGGGAGCAGCAGGAGGGGAGCTGCAGGAGAGCTACAGGGAGGGAGCTGCTGGGAGGGAGCGGCAGGGAGTGAGCTACAGGGAGGGAGCTACAGGAAGGGAGCTGCAGGAGTGGAGCTACAGGGAGGAAGCTACAGGGAGGGAGCTGCAGGGAGGGAGCTGCAGGGAGAGAGCTGCAGGGAGGGAGCTGCAGGGAGCGAGCTGCAGGGAGGGAGCTGCAGGGAGCGAGCTGCAGGGAGCGAGCTGCAGGGAGCGAGCTGCAGGGACCGAGCTGCAGGAAGTGTGCTACAGGGAGGGAGCTGCAGGAAGGGAGCTGCAGGAGGAAGCTGCAGGAGTGGAGCTACAGGGAGGAAGCTACAGGGAGGGAGCTGCAGTGAAGGAGCTGCAAAAAGGGAGCTGCAGAAAGGGAGCTGCAGAAAGGCAGCTGCTGGAAGGGAGCTGCAGGGAGGGAGCTGAAGGGAGGGAGGTGTAGGGAAGGTGCTGCAGCGAGGGAGCTGCAGGAGGGGAGCTGCAGGCAGGGACCTACAGGGAGGGAGCTGCAGGCGGAGAGCTACAGGGAAGGAGCTACAGGGAGGGAGCTGCAGTGAAGGAGCTGCAGGAAGGGAGCTGCAGGAAGGCAGCTGTTGGGAGGGAGCTGCAGGGAGGGAGCTGCAGGGAGGGAGCTGCAGGGAGGGAGCTGCAGGGAGGGAGCTGCAGGGAGGGAGCTGCAGGGAGGGTGCTGCAGGGAGGGTGCTGCAGGAGGGGAGCTACATGTAGGGAGCTACAGGGAGGGAGCTGCAGGGAGGGAGCTACTGGAAGCGAGCTGCAGGGAGGGAGCTGCAGGGAGGGAGCTGCAGGAGGGGAGTTGCAGGAGTTGAGCTACATGGAGGGAGCTGCCGGGAGGGGATCTGCAGGGAGGGAGCTGCGGGGAGGGACCTGCAGGGAGGGAGCAGCAGAGAGGGAGCTACAGGGAGGGAGATGCAGGAGGAGAGCTGCAGGAAGGGAGCTGCAGGGTTTGAGCTGCAGGAAGGGAGCTGCAGGAAGGGAGCTGCAGGAAGGGAGCTGCAGGAAGGAATCTGCAGGAGGGGAGCTACAGGGAGGGAGCTGCAGGGAGGGAGCTGCAGGAAGGAAGCTGCAGGATGGGAGCTACAGGAAGGGAGCTGCAGGAAGGGAGCTACAGGGAGGGAGCTGCAGGAGGGGAGCTGCAGGAAGAGAGCTGCAGGAAGGGAGCTGCAGGTGGGGAGCTACAGAGAGGGAGCTGCAGGGAGGGAGCTGCAGGAAGTGTGCTACAGGGAGGGAGCTGCAGGAAGGGAGCTGCAGTAAGGAAGCTGCAGTAGGAAGCTGCAGGAGTGGAGCTACAGGGAGGAAGCTACAGGGAGGGAGCTGCAGTGAAGGATCTGCAAAAAGGGAGCTGCAGAAAGGCAGCTGCTGGAAGGGAGCTGCAGGGAGGGAGCTGCAGGGAGGGAGGTGCAGGGAAGGTGCTGCAGCGAGGGAGCTGCAGGGAGGGAGATGCAGGGAGGGAGCTGCAGGAGGGGAGCTGCAGGAGGGGAGCTGCAGGAGGGGAGCTGCAGGCAGGGACCTACAGGGAGGGAGCTGTAGGAAGGGTGCTGCAGGCGGAGAGCTGCAGGGCGGGAGCTACAGGGAGGGAGATGCTGGAGGGGAGCTGCAGGAAGGGAGCTGCAGGGAGTGAGCTACAGGAAGAGAGCTGCAGGGAGGGAGCTACAGGAAGGGAGCTGCAGGAAGGGAGCTGCAGGGAGTGAGCTACAGGAAGAGAGCTGCAGGGAGGGAGCTGAAGGGATGGAGCTGCAGTGAGGGTGCTGCTGGAAGGGAGCTGCAGGGAGGGAGCTGCAGGGAGGGAGCTGCAGGGAGGGAGCTACAGGGAGGCAGCTGCAGGGAGGGAGCTGCAGGAGGGGAGCTGCAGGGAGGGAGCTGCAGGGAGGGAGCTGCAGGGAGGGAGCTACAGGAAGGGAGCTGCAGGGAGGGAGCTGCAGGGAGGGAGCTGCAGGGAGGGAGCTGCAGGGAGGGAGCTGCAGGGAGGGAGCTGCAGGGAGGGAGCTGCAGGGAGGGAGCTGCAGGGAGGGAGCTGCAGGGAGGGAGCTGCAGGAGCAGAGCTGCAGGGAGGGAGCTGCAGGGAGGGAGCTGCAGGGAGGGAGCTACAGGAAGAGAGCTGCAGGGAGGGAGCTGCAGGGAGGGAGCTGCAGGAGGGGAGCTACAGGAGGGGAGTTGCAGGGAGAGAGCTGCCGGGAGGGAGCTGCAGGGAGGGAGCTACAGGAAGGGAGCTACAGGAAGGGAGCTGCAGGAGGGGAGCTACAGGGAGGGAGCTGCAGTGAGGGGAGCTGCAGGGAGGGAGCTGCAGTGAGGGGAGCTGCAGGGAGGGAGCTGCAGTTAGGGAGCCGCAGAGAGGGAGCTGCCAGATGGGAGCTGCAGACCGTGAGCTGCTGGGAGGGAGTGGCAGGGAGGGAGCTGCAGCGAGGGAGCTGCAGGGAGGGAGCTGCAGGGAGGGAGCTGCAGGGAGGGAGCTGCAGGGAGGGAGCTGCAGGAGGGGAGTTGCAGGAGTTGAGCTACATGGAGGGAGCTGCCGGGAGGGAGCTGCAGGGAGGGGACCTGCAGGGAGGGGACCTGCAGGGAGGGAGCAGCAGAGAGGGAGCTGCAGGAGGGGAACTACATGGAGGGAGCTACAGGAAGGTATCTACAGGGAGGGAGATGCAGGAGGAGAGCTGCAGGGAGCAGTTGACAAAGAGAGAAGAAAGATTCAAAAACTAGCCAATTGAGCAGAAGATGGTCCCAGGAAGACCATGAAGTCAAGGGAAATTAACAAGAATCTGAACCGATCTTTTTCAGTGGAATTGTAAGTAAGGAGCTGAGGAAAAGTCTCTAAGTTAAAAGACAAAGCTGTGGGGGAGCAAAATCAAGGCTAAGTGGGATTGTTAGAAGCCAGAATATCCGAGGAGACAGCCAAAGGTTGGTGAGTCCTTACCATCAGCCTGTGAAGCAGTGGTGTTCTGTTGGCATGATTGAATATCTGAGAGATTGTGTGGAAGATAAAGCTTGAATGCATATGGCGATCCAGAGGAGAGGAACATCAGAAGGAGAGGCTGAAACCCTGGAGGTGGCCCCTTGTTGAAGACACCAGACAGAAATCATAGTTTGGGAGAAAATTCCAAAGTGAGTCCTTTGAGAGTGGAGATTCGAAATCTTCATATAAAAGACAGAGTTCAGTGAGACCAGTTGACTCACAGTGTGAGAAGCATCTGGGGAGAGTTGATGAGAAATCCATAGCATCTGCCTTGGGTGGCATCTGTCACTTGGTCCACAGTTCATCTATTGGTTTATGTGGACTGTATGCTTACTGTGAACATTAGAGTATAAGGTAGACTTTTTTGCGTGTGTATCCTTATGGATCTATATGTATCTGTAAAGATATTGTTATGGATGAATGAGTAGTGTAATATAGTTCATTTCTTCTTGTTTAATAAATGTTTTATTCTTTTGTTAAAAGTTTAGCAGCAGATTCAGTGACTCTGTTCAGTAGCCACTCTCCATGTTTCTAAACAAAAAATAAAAGTTAGGATCTATCAAGCTGGGTTCCACCCTGAGATCTGACTTGTCCTGTAGTAACATCAGCTGGGATCATAATAGAGTGGGGATCATCCATGATATCATTATAATGTGGGAAATCTTTGCAGGATCAAAAATCCTTTAAGTGGGATCTGCGAATCCTTTAATGAAACAAGTGCGTTGAGGTGGAGTTACTGTGTCTAGGAACAGAATTTGCTGTGAAGTAATACATGGGTTGGAATATTAAAATGGCTTTGGCTGTTGCTGGGACTTTTCTGGGAGTGGAGGATGTAACCGTGGCTTATTTGAAATCTTTGACTAAGGCTAAACTGAGAGTTAGCAGATTAAGTGGAGGTAGAAACAAAAGTGAAATTTTGTAAAGGTGATGTGCTTAAACTGCCTACCCAGCATTTAAAATTAAAGGAGGAGGGACCTGGAACTGAAATATCACAGCTAGGGGTAATAGGAATTTTGTTGCAAATGAAGCAGTTTGAGGTAGAAAGAGATAAAGGCAAAAGCTTGAACTTGGAAAAAGAAATGGAACTGAAACAACTTGAATTGGAGGAAAAAGAAAGAAAAAGAAAGAGAAAAAGATTTGAACTGGAAAAAAAGGAGAAAGAAAGATAAATGAAAAAAAATAAAGTAAAAAAGACCGAGAAATGAAAATACTTGAATTAGAGAGAAAGTAGAAAGATGAAAAAAATGAAAGATTAAAAGACATTGAAATGAAAAAGCTTAAATTGGAGAAGGAGGAAAAAGAAAGATTGCAAGAAACGGAAATGCAAAAGCGTGGGCTTGAGTTTCAAAGAGAGAAAGTGCTGAGACAGCAACTTTGGCTAGAGAAAAGCTTAGGATAAAGGAATAAAGGAGAGATAGCGGGTCAGAGGATGATTCTGATTCCCCTGAGGAATCTGATTTAACTAAAAATCTTTGTTTAGTGCCTAACTTTACAGAGAATGGAAGATATTTCACCTCATTTGAAAAGAGGGGTTGAATTGGCCAAAAGATGCGTGGACTTTAATGTTACAAAGTGTTTTGCCAGGTGCAGCCATGAATATGCATGCTAGTTTGTCAGAAGACCAATCTGCCAACTACAAGATGGTTAAAACGCCAATACTGAATGCTTATGAGTTTGTCCCTGAACCTTGTCAATTTTAAAGTTTAGGACCAAAAGAAAGAAACTTAATCAAATATTTGTAGAATTTGCAAGAGAGAAAGAAATGCAATGGGATCAATGCTTTTCATCACTGAAGTTATAGAAAGCTTTTGAGATATGAGGGAAATCATGATTATGGAAGAGCTCTGGAATAGCATTCCAAGAACAATTAAGACTTACTTGTATGAACATCAAGTATCAAAATTATGAGAAACAGCACTTTTGGCTGATGCCTACGGTACCTCACACAGTCAGTTACATGGGAGGAAATGGTCTTATGAGAATCAACAGGAAAATTGGAGGAATAGAAAATCTGATAATGGAAAAGATAACAGTTCTAGAGAACAAACAGAAGGACACCAAAGTAATAGAGGAGATAGACTAGAACCTAAAACTGATGTAAGGAAATTGATACGCTTCCATTGTAATAACCCTGTCCTTATTAAATCTAATTGCTAAAAATTAAATGGGAGACCTATTGCAGTAGTAGGAATGCTTAGGAATCCTCAGAAAAGATAGCACTAAAAGAAAACGGTTATTAAAATTGTAGTAGTGGTACACATGAAACATGTTCCTTCAGAATCAATGGGAAAGGGGAGAATAGCTCAAGATAGTCTGGAGAATTCTTCTTTAATTACTGGAAAAGTGAGACAGTCTACTGGAGGTTCTGGATTTTTTGTCTCAAAGGGAGAAGTGTTCCTCCAACAAAATAAATAAACAAATTAAAATTTTGAGAGATACTGGGGAAGATCAATCCTTGATGGTGGCTGATGATGCAATTTGTCTTCCAGGTTACTTTATGAAGGAAAAAGTATTAATAAGGTGTATAAATGGGATTTATGAACCTTTTTTATGTAAAGTCAATTTTTAAAGTGAATTCATAAATGGAATTGTTGCAGTGGAAATTATTTCCAAATCACCTATTGAAGGGGTAGATTTTATTCTGAGTAATGATTTGGTTAGAGGAAACAGTAATGTGGCAATAACTATATTGCAGCAAGCAGTTGATCATGCTGACTTTAAGCAACTGTTGAAAACCACTATGGCCAAAAATAAGAGGCTGACTGCAGATAACAAATATGATTAATGTAGAGAACTAGCTTTCATGTGTAAAAGTGAAGTATGCTAATGTAAAATGAGAATTGGTGAGAACAAGTATGAATCAGTCACAGAGGGTAAAACACTTGACTAAATGATAAACTTGTAGAAGCAAATTTAACAAAGGTTGATCTTCAGTTTATGAATTTCAAGCATCAGAAGTCTCTGCGACATATTATGAAAAATGCCTTGAACAGAAAAGGAATTACTGGTGAGTCCGCACCTGCCCATCACCAGGATCTTCCAGTCCCGCTGCAAGCCAATGGACTTAGGCTGGGGCTGCACCTCACCCGTGGTGGGTACAACCCACCACAGGGCCGGAAAATCCCAGCCTTAATCTTTAATTATCTGAAGTTGTAGATATGTATACGTTGTTGGATATTCAAATGTTCTCTGTAAGTAGAAGCTGTGAAAAACTAAAGAGGGAGGAAATGTAGTAATTGAAGGTATAGCTTCTGCTGCTGTCTGTCAGGTGATGTTCATGGAGGTTCCAACCAATGAGCCCTAAGTGCGGATAATCCGGAGGGGTGGGGGGTGAATGGGGATTCCTGACGAGGGTCCTGATCAAGCATGTAGCTTCCGAAAAGCTTTCTGTAATAAAGTTTATCTGTTTCTTATTGAAACCTGCCTGGCACGTCAAGTCATTACACAGGCCTACCTCTTATCCTTGTCCCACCCACCCCTTGCTCAAGTTTTTCCGGTTCTGACGAAAGGTTGTTAACTTTGTTTCTCGCCCCACAAATGCTGCCTGACCTGATGGGCATTTCCAGCCTTTTCTGTTTTTATCTTCAGACGCTGCTCCCCAGTCAAATTTGTTTAAAAACAGCTCTATGTGAAGCTACTATTTTATGAATGTTGTGTGCTTGAGTAGCCCCTCACTGCCTCTGCATCAGTCCAGCACTCCTACTTTTCTTCCATTGCAAAAGCCATTATGCACTGCTTTGAAATGAAGGGTGGCAAATAGGAGCTTTGCAGAAAATGCTACAAGGCAGATAACAGAGTGCTTAACAAAAACAAAAGTAAAAAACAAGACTGAAGAATAATCTTTAAACTGCAGCTGTTCACAAGTCTTTTTAAATTGTCTTCCACCCTCTCCATGGCATGTGTATAAAATAAACATGAATAAAAATTAATGCAGTGTCTCTTTTTTATATTCGTTCATGGGATGTAGTTATCTCTGGCCAGGCCAGCATTTATTGCCCATCCCTAATTGCCCTTGGGAAGATGGTGGTGTGCTGCCTTCTTGAACAAGTCCATTTGGTGTAGGTACACCCACAGTGCTGTTAAGGAGGGAGTTCCAGGATTTTGATCAAGCTACAGTGAAGGAATGCTGATATATTTCCAAGTCAGGATGGTGATTCAGGCTTGGAGGGGAACTTCCAAGTGGTGGTGTTCCCATGTTTCTGCTGCCCTTGTCCTTCTAGGTTTTGCTGGTCATGGATTTGAAAGGTGCTGTCTAAGGAGGCTTGGTGAATTCCTGCAGTGCATCTTGTAGATGGTACACACTGCTGCTACTGTGTATCGGTGGTGGAGGGAGTGAATGTTTGTGTTTGGGGTGCCAATCAAGTGGGCCATTTTACATGGGTGGGCTAATAAAGGCCCGCCCAGCGTGACGTCCGCAGGGAAGCGCTATGCGCTCCTTGTGCGAGCGGGGGGAATGCCTAAGATCGAGAGTGCGCTCTGTCATGCATGCGCACAGAAAAGCGCACTCATCACCCTGAGGCTAAGTGCAGCCTCAGGGAGATCATCTCTACTTTCAAAAATATTAAAAATAAAAAAGAAAAATCCCTTACATGTCCCCTCATGTGACACTGTTACATGAGTTTGGACATGTTCATAATTTCCAAAAAAAATGTTTAAAACCCTACATAAAACCTCGTCCCACCTGTGGATGAGGTTTCATGTTTTTTCTACTTCCCACTGGGGCTCCTGGCCGACCCGACAACCTTAAGGTTGGACAGGCAGGTCCACTAATTACTTTAATTGATCCTGTCAATGGCCTCAGTTGGCCATTGCCAGGTCGGCGGGCCCGCAGCTGATTTTGCTGCACCCCACCTTCCTGAAAATTTAAATGGGGCGGGGTGACGTAAGGAGTTCCGCTCGACATCATCCCGCATCATTTTACGTGTCAGCGAGTGGGCCCCACCCCTGCTCGCCAACGGCAAAATCCTGCCCCTGGAGTTCAGATCATTTGTCCATGTTGAACCAAGGCTGTAATGAGGTCAGGAGCTGAGTGACCCTGGCGGAACGCAAACTGAGTCTCAGTGAGCAGGTTACTACTAGGCAAGCATGGCTTGATAGCACTGTTGATGACCCCTTCCATCACTTTACTAATGATGGAGAGTAAACTAATGGGGCGGTAATTTACCATGTGGATTTGTACTGCTTTTTATATACAGGACGTTCCTGGGCAATTTTCCGCAATATGGGCTAGATGCTAGCGTTGTAGCTGTACTGGAACAGCTTGGCTAGGGTTATGGCAAGTTGTGGAGCACAAGTCTTCAGCACTATTGCCAGAATATTGTCAGGGCCCATAGCCTTTGCAGTATCCAGTGCCTTCAGCCATTTCTTGATATCATGTGGTGTGAATTGAATTGGCTGGTATCTGTGATAGAACCATAGAACACTACAGCACAGAAAACAGGCCATTCAGCCCTTCTAGTCTGTGCTGAAATATTATTCTGCTAGACCCATTGACCTGCATCCAGTCCATAACCCTCCAGACCTCTCCCATCCATGTATCTATCCAATTTATTCTTAAAACTTAAGAGTGAGCCCACATTTACCACGTCAGATGACAGCTCGTTCCACACTCTCACTATTCTCTGAGTGAAGAAGTTCTCCCTAATGTTCCCCCTAAACCTTTCCCCTTTCACCCTAAAGCCATGTCCTCTCGTGTTTATCTCTCCTAATCTAAGTGGAAAGAGCCTACTCACATTTACTCTGTCTATACCCCTCATAATTTTGTAAACTTCTATCAAATCTCCCCTCATTCTTCTATGCTCCAAGGAATAAAGTCCTAACCTATTTAATCTTTCCCTGTAACTCAACTCCTAGTAAATCTTCTCTGCACTCTCTCAATCTTACTGATATCCTTCCTGTAGTTAGGCAACCAGAACTGCAAACAATACTCCAAAGTTGGCCTCACCAATGTCCTATACAACCTCACCATAACATCCCAACTCCTATACTCAATACTTTGATTTATGAAGGCCAGTTTTCCAAAAGCTTTCTTTACAACCCTGTCTACCTGTGATGCCACTTTCAGGGAATTATATATCTGACCCAGATCCCTTTGTTCCTCCACACTCCTCAGTGCCCTAACATTTACTATGTATGTCCTACCTTGGTTTGTCCTTCCAAAATGTAACACCTCACACTTTTCCGCATTAAATTCCATCTGCCATTTTCTGGCCCATTTTTCCAGTTGGTCCAGATCTCTCTGCAAGCTTTGAAAGCCTTCCTCGCTGTCCACAACACCTCCAATCTTAGTGTCATCAGCAAACTTGCTGATCCAATTCACCACATTATCATCCAAGGCATTAATATAGACAACAAACAACAATGGTCCCAGCACTGATCCCTGAGGCACACCACTAGTCACAGACCTCCAGTCTGAGAAGCAATCATCCACTACCACTCTCTGTCTTCTCCCACACAGCCAATTTCAAATCCAGTTTACAACCTCTCCACGGATACCAAGTGTCTGAACCTTCTGAACTAACCTCCCATGTGGGACCTGGTCAAGGCCTTACTAAAGTCCATGTAGACCACATCCACAGCCTTTCCTTCATCTACTTTCTTGGTAATCTCCTCGAAAAACTCTACAAGGTTCGTTAAACACGACCTACCATGCACAAAGCCATGCTGACTATCCTTAATCAGCCCTTGGCTGTGCAAATAGTTATATATCCAATCTCTCAGAACACCTTCCAATAATTTATCTACTACTGACATCAGGCTCACTGGACTGTAATTACCTGGTTTACTTTTGGAGCCTTTTTAAAACAACGGAACAACATGAGCTACCCTCCAATCCTCCGGCACCTCACCCGTGGCTAAGGACATTTTAAATATTTCTGCCAGGGCCCCTGCAATTTCTACACTAGTCTCCCTCAAGGTCCGAGGGAATATCATGTCAGGCCCGGGGGATTTATCTACCTTTATTCGCTGTAAGGCAGCAAGCACCTCCTCCTCTTTAATCTCTATATGTTCCATGATACTATTGCTTGTTTCCCTTCCTTCCTTATACACTCTGCCAGTTTCCTGAGTAAATACTGATGCAAAAACACTGTTTAAGATCTCCCCCATCTCGTGAGGCTCCACACGTAGACGACCACTCTGATCTTCAAGGGGACCAATTGTGTCCCTTACTATCCTTTTACTGTTAATGTGCTTGTAGAAACCCTTCGGGTTTACCTTCACATTATCTGCCAAAGCAAACTCATGTCTTCTTTTTGCCTTCCTGATTTCCTTCTTTAGTATTTTCTTACATTTTCTATACTCTACAAGTACCTTATTTGCTCCTTGTTGCCTGTACCTGCTGTACACCTCTCTCTCTTCTTCTTAACCAGATCGCCAATATCCCTTGAAAACCAAGGTTCCCTATGCCTGTTAACTTTGCCTTTAATCCTTACAGGAACATGCAAGCTCTGCACTCTCAAAATTTCGCCTTTGAATGCCTTCCACTTACTGAACACATCCTTGCCAGAAAACAACTTATCCCAATCCACTCGTCCTAGATCCTTTCTCATTTCCACAAAATTGGCCTTTCTCCAACTTAGAATCTCAACTCAAGGACCAGACCTATCCTTATCCATAATTAACTTAAAACTAATGACATTGTGGTCACTGGACCCAAAATATTCGCCTACACATACTTCTGTCACCTGACCTGTCTGGTTCCCTAATAGGAGATCAAGTATTGCATCCTCTCTTGTTGGTACCTCTATATATTGATGTAGTAAACTTTCCTGAACACATTTGACAAACTCCAAGCCATCCAGCCCTTTTACAGTATGGGAGTCCCAGTCAATATGTGGAAAGATAAAATCTCCTACTATCACAACTTTCTGTTTCTCACATCGGTCTGCTATCTCTCTACAGATTTGCTCCTCCAATTCTTTCTGACTATTGGGCGGTCTATAATACAACCCTATTAATGTGGTCACACCTTTCCCATTCCTCAGCTCCATCCATATGGCCTCTGTAGACGAGACCTTTGGGCTGTCCTGCTTATGCACAGCTGTGATATTTTCCCTGACTAGTAATGTCACTCCTCCCCATTTCATCCCTCCCTCTCAATCACGTCTGAAACAACAGAACCCTGGAACATTGAGCTGCCAGTCCTGCCCTCCTGCGACCAAGTCTCACTAATAGCAATAATGTCGTAATCCCACGTGCCATTCCACGCCCTAAGCTCATCTGCCTTTCCAACAATACTCCTTGCATTGAAATAGATGAGAACATTTCTATCACGTACGGACCCTTGATTTCTGTCTATACATGCATTCCTTGCTTGACCTTTATCCTCCTCCACCTCACTATCTGCTCTAACACTCTGGTTCCCCTCCCCCTGCAAATCTAGTTTCAACGCCCCGGAGCAGCACTAGCAAACCTACCCGCAAGGATGTTAGTCCCCCTCCAGTTCAGGTGCAAACCGTCCCGTTGGAACTGGTTCCACCTTCTCTGGAACAGAGCCCAATTTTCTATAAACATGAAGTCCTCCCTCCTGCACCATGTCCTTAGCCACATATTTAGCTGCATTATCCTCCTATTTCTAGCCTCACTAGCACGTGGCACGGGTAGCACTCCTGAGATCGCAACATTGGACGTCCTGTCCTTCAACTTTGCACCTAACTCCCTAAGCTCTCTTTGCAGTACCTCCTCCTCCTTCCTATCCACATCACTGGTCCCTACATGGACCACGACATCTGGCTGCTCACCCTCCCTCCTGAGAATACTGAGAACTCGATCCGAGATATCACGGACCCTGGCACCAGGGAGGCGACAGACCATCCGGGATTCTCAATCTCTCCCACAGAACCTCTTTATCTGTCCCCCTAACTATCGAATCCCCTATCACTACTGCTCTCCTCTTTTCCCTCCTTCCTTCCTGAGCTGAGGGTCCAGTCTCGGTGCCAGAGACGCAACCACTACAACTTGTCCCTGGTAGGTCGCCCCACCAACAGTATCCAAAACGGTGTACCTATTATTGATGGGAACGGCCACAGGGGTGCTCTGCTCTTTCTGTCTATTTCCCTTCCCTCTCCTGACAGTCACCCAGCTGCGTGCCTCCTGACTTTTAGGGGTGCCTGTCTCACTGAAACTCCTGTCTATTACTGCCCTTGCCTCCAGTATGATCCGAAGTTCATCCAGCTCCAGCTCCCTAACTCGGTTTGTCAGGAGCTGCAGCTGGATGCACCTCTTGCAGGTGTAGTCATCGGCGACAATTGTGCTGTCCGTGACTTCCCACATGCTGCATTCGGAGCACTCGACTGCCCTGACTGCTGCCTCCATTACCTACTCCTAATTTAATTCAAGGAACTTACCCAGCCTTACCTCACTGGGAGCAAGCTCATCCTCAGCCTCTGCTCGCCGAAGCCTCTCGAGCCAAAGCCTCAAAACTCCATTCCTTCACTGGGCCGCTCACACACTGACCGCTCACACACTGGCCGCTCCTCTTCAGCTTCCCCTCCTTTTATTTTCAATCTCCGCACTCTTTTTCAAATGACCTCCCTTCAAGATCCACGCTCTTTTTCAAATGACCTCCCCCACGCTCTTTTTCAATAAAGATAAGGCTGAAGCATTTGCAAGAATCTTCAGCTAGAAGTGCTGAGTGGATTATCCATCTTGGCCTCCTCAGGAGGTCCCCAGCATCACAGATGCCAGTCTTCAGCCAATTCAATTCACTTCACATGGTATCAAGAAACGGTTGTGGTGCAATGTGGTGAAAATGGCATTAGAAAGTGACTTTGCCATTAGCATCTAATTTACAAATGTCTTCCCAAAAGACCCAGATCTGTGGGTCTACCTCCAATTTTCTACTGCCACCAAGCAAAATTAGGTGGTAGACATGGGAAAACTTGGATTCAAGAGTGAGATCCAGTCTCATCCAGACCTAGTAAGATTACTGAATAAGATTAGTGATAAGCAAACCTTGTCTGAAAATAATTGGGTACTTCTGTATTATAAATTTGCTGCATCAAACCAATTGGGTAATTATTTATGATAGACCTAAAACATAAATAATGTGGTTACTTTGCTCCAATAGTTGCTACAGGGCCCTGTCATAAGCCACAAGGGGCTATTGTACACTTGTCTTTTAGGCATTTGAAGACTTCAATGTCATTTGTAACCGAAAATGTTAATCATTTCCACGACCACTGACTTATACTATGTTAAGTAAACTGAGTCACAGGAAGATGGTATAGTAGTTTCCTATTTGTTTTACCATTCTTGTTAAGGCCCATGGGAACTTAACTCATTTCAGATGTTCAGGAAGCAGCAGTTAAACAAGCTGCAATTCAGAGAAATGGCCTGATGATCTTCATTACTGTTATGAAGAAGGACCATAGAAGGTGAATCAAAGGCATATGGGGGTTGAAATTCTGTTATTAAAGACTGTTGGATTTAATTTATCCTGAAAACATCTTGACAGTTTACAAAAAGGGCAGCTATCAGTCTGTTCAGATGCATTTAAACAAAATAAAATTTAGTTGCTTTCTAATGCAGCATCTGGATGATCTAACAATTTGACTGCTGTTTAATTTAAACCACATCTGCTGTTTTAAGTGAGTTTAGGGGTTACAGGTTCTCTCAAATCTGAACATTTCAGGAATAAGAGTGAAATCCCACAGAACTCAAAGCATATTTTCTTCCCTTTTAATAAAAGTGAAATAAACTGAACTTTTGCCAGATAAAATGAAATGAATGATGCTGCTGTGGTCTCATGCTGTGGGCCGAGATTAAGGACATGTGCATTATCTATGTTGTGGTATAATTACCTCTCTTCCCTTGATATTAAAGGGCATTTAAATTTTGGAGAGTTGAAATAAAAGTAAAACATTGTGTAAAATTGTGCTGATTGCTGTTTGTATAAGGGAGTTACCTGTCTAAGTTAGATATGCACAAAGGAAAGTTAATCATGATAATAAAACAGAAAGTGTTGGAAAAGCTCAGCAAATCTGGCAGTATCTGTGGTGAGAGATACAGAGTTAACATTTCAAATACAATATAACTTCTTCAGAACTGGCACTTCACTGTGAGAAGTTGTTTTGGCCCACACTGAAACTATTGTGACAAACTTTTGAGAAAAATCAAATTAATCATTTAAAATTGCTATGATTACTGGGAAATAACTGCTAATACATATGCAGTCCTTATAAATGGTATATACCTTTCATCAGAAAAAGATACAGAGCAGACCAAATTAATGAATTTTGTTGCTACTAACAATATGTCCATTATTAAAGACGGTAAGTTATGCAAATCACCTTGTTGGGGGAGGTCGGGGGGAGGGTTCTCCGGTTCCTCCAACTGACTTGTGCTTTGGTCCCATGGATAAGTCCTTGTGGGGGGGCCGATATACTTTAGTTCTCCTGTTGTAGAGCCACCACTGGAACATAGGAGCTTCGTATTGGGAACTTCTGGCTTGGGGAGTCCGGTCCTCCCAAGAATCACCACCTATCTGTCACTTACCTTGTAAGGGTGTGTGGCCACGAGTGGGAACCCAACATAACCAGATCTCTCCTATTTCCTTGTGGGGGTTGGGGGTTCCATTAAACTCTTGCAGAAGGTAAAGTGGGAGCCTGATAGACCCAGTGTAAATCAGGAAGGGAAGGAGGAACTTAGGAAAATTACAATCATCAGAGAAGTGGTATTGAGCAAATTGTTGGAGCTGCGGGCTGAGAAATCTCCATGGCCTGATGGACTTCATCCTAGAGTCTTGAAAGAAGTGGCTAGTGAAATAGTTGATGCGTTGGTTTTAAGTTTCCAAAATTCCCTAGATTCAGGAAGGTTCCATTAGATTGGAAAATAGCAAATGTAATTCCTTCATTCAAAGAAGGAGGGAGACAGTAAACTACTGGCCAGCTAGTTT
This sequence comes from Isurus oxyrinchus, assembly GCA_026770705.1. Classification (NCBI taxonomy): domain Eukaryota; kingdom Metazoa; phylum Chordata; class Chondrichthyes; order Lamniformes; family Lamnidae; genus Isurus; species Isurus oxyrinchus. The sequence continues at coordinate 415,003 of JANJGN010000012.1, forward strand.
AACTTAGAATATTTTAAGGCAATCAGCCAGAGTCAACATGGTTTTGTGAAGGGGAAATCATGTTTAAACTATTTACTGGAGCTCTTTGAAGGAGTCATATGTGCAGTGGATAAAGTCGAACCAGTGGATGTACTGTCCTTAGATTTCCAGAAGACATTTGATAAAGTGCTACATCAAAGGTTAATGAGGAAAATAAGAGCTCATGCTATAGGGGGTAACATATTAACATGGATAGAAAATTGGCTAGCTAACAGCAAGCAGAGAGTTTGCATACATTGATTGGCAGGATGTAACAAGTGGTGAGCCACAGGGATCAGTGCTGGGGCCTCAACCTTTTACAATTTATATAAATGATTTGGATGAAGGGACAGAAGGAATGGTGGCTAAATTTACTTGCGACACAAAGATAGGTCGGAAAGTAAATTGTGAAGATGACATAAGGAGGCTTCAAAGGGACATAGTTAGGTTAAGTGAGTTGTCAAAGATCTGGCAAATGGATATAATGTGGGCAAATATGAAATTGTTCATTTTGGCAGAAAGAATAAAAAAGAAGCTTATTATCTAAATGGTGAGGAATTGTAGGGTTCTGAGATTCAGAAAGATCTGGGTATCTGAGTGCATGAATCACATAACTTAGTATGCAAGTACAGCAAGTCATTAGAAAAGCTAATAGAATGTTATCATTTGTTGTGAGGTAAATTGATTACAAAAGTAGGGAGACTCTGCTTCAGTTGTACAGGGTACAGGTGAGACCAAATCTGGAGTAATGAGTACAGTACTAGTCCCCTTATTTAAGGAAAGATCTAAATGCATTAGAAGCAGTTCAGAGAAGGTTTCCTGTACTAATACCAGGAATGGGCTGGTTGTCTTATGAGGAAAGATTGGACAGCTTAGGCTTGTATCCACTGGAGTTTGGAAGAGTAAGAGGTGATGTAATTGAAACCTTTAAGAGCCTGAGGAGTCTTGACAGGGTGGATGCAGAGAGGATGTTTCCTCTTGTAGGAGAATTAGAAGTAGGGGGATCACTGTTTAAAAATAGGGGGTTCCCTCATTTACGACAGAGATGAGGAGAAATTTTTTCTCTCGGGGTCATGAGTCTTTGGAACTCTCTTCCTCAAAAGGCAGTGGAAGCAGAGTCTTTGAATATTTTTAAGGCAGAGTTAGATAGATCCTTGATTAACAAGAGGGTGAAAGGTTATCAGGGGTAGGCAGGAATATGGGGTTGAGGTTACAATCAGATCAGCCATGATCTTATCGAATAGCGAAGCAGGCTTGGGGCCGAGTGGCCTATTCCTGTTTCTGAATCATATGCTCATATGGTAGAGGCGTTGCCATGGTGGATACACCAGTTAACTAATAGCTAACAGTTAACTGCCAAGCTTTGTTTAAATTCAAACCAAGCAGGTTGACTCTGATTGGTCATGGCATTGCCCTGTGGAATGACCCAGTGAATGGCTGTCACCTATTTTGTCTCGTTGAAAAAGGCTCAATGTGTGTACATGTTCTTTCTGCCTGCAAAGGGCAGGGCCATGTTTATTAACATATGTAGCTTCTAGCACATGTAAGTGAGCCACACTGCTTAATTATGTGTTGTAATATTTTATTTTAAGGTTTGAGTACCAAGTGCTGTGATTTATTAATCCATCAGATATGAGGCATGTGGTGTAACAGGGAAGGTCCTTTGTTTATAACAAGGATATGTTTCTTCTAATCTCCACTATGCATGTTGTTATTTCTTGAAACTGAGTATAATTACTATTAATTGAGACAACAAAGTTGTGTAACAGTGGACAAATGACTATGACAAAGTGCAAACTCAAATATGTACAAAACATACCAAGCATTGCCAGGGCTGCCCACCAGTATAACATTACACAGATTATAACAGTAGTTGACTTAACATGAAAATTGACTGTACTGCTAATGTTATTTTCTAGGCTTCAGTAGGCAAAAGTGCCCCATTGAGGAAAGAACAATGATATGCATTACACTGTGTTATCCAACTTTTACAGGTGTGCAACTGCTATCCTGACATATGTCTTAAAATGTTCATCTTTCTATCCTAACCATTACTGTATTAGTTTGTTGGGGCTGTATTTTCAGTACAACAACTATCTTAAACAATGACAGATGATGACCAGGGAAGCACTCTCATCAAAATCCATGGAGTAGCAGTCGTGGTCAGTTCTGATCCACTGTAAGGATTGTATTACAGTTCTCATCTCTGCTTCACCTTGTAACTATATACTAGGTGGAAGCATTTTAGCTCACGCTCGGATTGATGTGGGAACAGGGTCATCAATAGAAAATAATAAATATTAACAAAAAAGTAAAGAGGGAGAAATTAGAGTATGAGAGAAGACTCACAAGAAATATAAAATCGAGAAGTAAAGGCTTCTATTGTACATGAAAAGGATAAGTGAAGCTGAAATGAGCATTGGTCCCTTCGAGGGTGAGACTGGGGAATTAATGATGGAAAACAAGGAATTGGCAGAGGCTTTGAACAAGTATCTTGAAGATGAACTGTGAAGATGAAGACAACAAAAGCATCCCAAAAATAACAGAAAATCAAAAGGCAAAAGCGAGAAGAAACTTAAAACAATGGCTATCACTAAAGAAAAGTTAATGACAATACTAATGGGACTCAAGGTTGAAAAGTCCCCTGGACCTGGTGGCCTGTGTCCTAGAGCCTTAAAAGAAGTGGCTGCAGAGATAGTAAATGCAATGGTAATCTTCAAAAATTCCCTAGATTCTGGGAAGGTTCCAGCAGATTGGAAAATCACAAATGTAATACATCTGTTCAAGGAAGGAGGGAGACAGAAAGCAGGAAATTGTAGGCCAGTTAGCCTAACATCTGTCATTGGGACAATGTTGGGATTCATTGTTAAAGAGGTAGCAGCAGGACATTCATAAACTCATAATGCTACCAGGAAGAGTTAATATGTTTTGTGAAAGACATATATATATATATTATTATTCATTCATGGGATGTGGGCTTCGCTGGCTGGGCCAGCATTTATTGCCCATCCCTAGTTGCCCTTGAGAAGGTGGTGGTGAGCTGCCTTCTTGAACCGCTGCAGTCCATGTGGTGTAGGTACACCCACAGTGCTGTTAGGGAGGGAGTTCCAGGATTTTGACCCAGCAACAGTGAAGGAACGGAGATATATTTCCAAGCCGGGATGGTGAGTGGTTTGGAGGGAAGCGTCCAGGTGGTGCTGTTCCCATGTGTCTGCTGCCCTGGTCCTCCCAGGTGTAGTGGTCGTGGGTTTGGAAGGTGCTGTCGAAGAAGCCTTGGTAAATTCCTACAGTACATCTTGTAGATGGTACACACTGCTGCTACTGTGCTTCAGTGGTGGAGGGAGTGAATGTTTGTGGATGTGGTGCCACTCAAGCAGGCTGCTTTGTCCTGGACGGTGTCAAGCTTCTTCACTGCTGTAGGAACTGTGCTCATCCAGGCAAGTGGGGCATATTCCATCACACTCCTGACTTGTGCCTTGTAGATGGTGGACAGGCTTTGGGGAGTCAGGAGGTGAGTTACTCATCACACGATTCCTAGCCTCTAACGGCTCTTTGTAACCACAGAATTTATATGGCTAACCCAGTTCAGTTTCTGGTCAATGGTAACCCCCAGGATGTAGATAGTGGGGGAATTTAGTGATGGTAATGCCATTGAACATCAAGGGGCGATGGTTAGATTCTCTCTTGTTAGAGATGGTCATTACCTGACACTTGTGTGGTGCAAATGTGACTTGCCACTTGTCAACCCAAGCCTGGATATTGTCCAGGTCTTGTTGTATTTGGACATGGACTGCTTCAGTATCTGAGGAGTCACGAATGGTGCTGAACATTGTGCAATCAGCAAAGATCCCCACTTTTGACCTTATGATGGAAGGAGGGTCATTGATGAAGCAGCTGAAGATGGTTGGGCCTAGGACACTACACTGAGGAACTCCAGTAGTGATGTCCTACAGCTGAGATGACTGACCTCCATCAGTCACAACCATCTTCCTTGGTGCTAGGTATGGCTCCAACCAGTGGCGAGTTTCCACCTGATTCCCATTGACTCCAGTTTTGCTAGGGCTCCTTGATGTTACACTCGATCAAATGCTGTCTTGTTGTCAAGAGCAGTCACTCTCACCTCACCTCAGGAGTTCAGCTCTTTTATCCATGTTGAACCAAGGCTGTAATGAGGTCAGGAGCTGAGCGGCGCTGGTGGAACCCAAACTGAGCATCAGTGAGCAGGCCATTGCTAAGCAAGTGCCAATTGATAGCACCATTACTTTTCTGATGATGGATGTCATAACATACAAGGCTATGGGCCAAGTGCTGGTAAATGGTAAAAGGTGTTTAAGACATAAGACACCATAAGACATAGGTGCAGAAATTAGGCCATTCGGCCCATCGAGTCTGCTCCGCCATTCAATCATGGCTGATAAGTTTCTCAACCCCATTCTCCTGCCTTGTCCCCATAACCTTTGATCCCCTTACCAATCAAGAACCTATCTTTCTCAGTCTTAAATACACTCAATGACCTGGCCTCCACAGCCTTCTGTGGCAATGAATTCCATAGATTCACCACTCTCTGGCTAAAGAAGTTTCTCCTCATCTCTGTTCTAAAAGGTCTTCCCTTTACTCTGAGGGTGTGCCCTAGTCTCTCCTACTAATGGAAACATCTTCCCCACGTCCACTCTATCCCGGCGTTCAGTATTCTGTAAGTTTCAATCAGATCCCCCCTCATCCTTCTAAACTCCATCGAGTATAGACCCAGAGTCCTCAAACATTCCTCATATGTTAAGCCCTTCATTCCTGGGATCGTTCTCGTAAACCTCCTCTGGACCCTCTCCAGGGCCAGAACATCCTTCCTGAGATACGGGGCTCAAAATTGCTCACAATATTCTAAATGTGGTTTGACCAGAGCCTTATAAAGCCTCAGCAGCACATCCCTGCTTTTATATTCTAGTCCTCTCAAAATAAATGCCAACATTGCATTTGCCTTCCTAACTACCGACTCAACCTGCAAGTTAACCTTAAGAGAATCCTGGACTAGGAATCCCAAGACCCTTTGCACTCCAGATTTCTGAATTCTCTCCCCATTTAGAAAATAGTCTATGCCTCTTTTCTTCTTACCAAAGTGCATGACCTCACACTTCCCCACGTTGTATTCCATCTGCCACTTCTTTGCCCATTCTCCTGACCTGTCCAAATCCTTCTGCAGCCACCCTGCCTCCTCAATACTACCTGCCCCTCCACCTACCTTTGTATCATCTGCAAACTTAGCCAGGATGCCCTCAGTTCCTTCATCTAGATCATTAATGTATAAATTGAAAAGTTGTGGTCCCAACACTGACCCCTGCGGAACTCCACTAGTCACCGGCTGCCATCCTGAGAAGGACCCCCTTATCCCCACTCTCTGCCTCCTGCCAGACAGCCAATCTTCTATCCATGCTAGTACCTTGCCTCTAACACTATGAGCTCTTATCTTTCTGAGCAGCCTCCTGTGCAGCACCTTGTCAAAGGCTTCTGGAAGTCCAAATAGATAACATCCATTGGCTCTCCTTTGTCTGACATACTCGTTACCTCCTCAAAGAATTCCAGCAGATTTGTCAGGCATGACCTCCCCTTGATGAAACCATGCTGACTTTGCCCTGTTTTACCATGCACTTCCAAGTATTCTGAAATCTCATCCTTAATAATGGACTCTAAAATCTTACCAACGACAGAGGTCAGGCTAATCGGCCTGTAATTTCCTTTCTTTTGCCTCACTCCCTTCTTAAACAGGGAGGTTACGTTAGCGATTTTCCAGTTCTCTAGGACCCTCCCTGACTTGAATGATTACTGAAAGATCACCACTAACGCCTCCACTATCTCTTCAGCTATCTCCTTCAGAATCTGGGGTGTAATCCATCTGGTCCAGGTGATTTATCTGCCTTCAGACCTTTCAGTTTTCCGAACATCTTCTCCTTGGTAATGGCCACCATACTCACCTCTGCCCCCCGACTCTATTGAACTTTGGGGATGTTACTCGTGTCTTCCACCTTGAAGACTTGACGCAAAGTACCTATTCTGTTCCTACGCCATTTCTTTGTTCCCCACTACTACTTCTCCAGCGTCATTTTCCAGCGGCCCAATGTCCATTTTTGTCTCTCTCTTACCCTTTATATATCTAAAAATACTCTTGCAATCTTCTTTTATATTACTGGCTAGTTTACCCTCATATTTAATCTTCTCCCTCCTTATTTCTTTTTTAGTTGTCCTTTGTTGGTCTTTGTAGGCTTCCCAATCCCCTGGTTTCCTACTGCTCTTCACCACATTGTATGCTTTCTCTTTAGCTTTTATGCTGTCCCTGACTTCCCTTGTCAGCCATGGTTGCCTCGTCCTCCCTTTAGTATGCTTCTTCTTCCTAGGGATGAATTTTTGCTGTGTCTCCCAAATTACTCCCAGAAACTCCTGCCATTGCTGTTCCACTGTCTTTCCTGCTAGGCTTATCTCCCAGTCAATTCTGACCAGCTCCTCCCTCATGCCTCTGTAGTTGCCTTTATTCAACTGTAATACCGTTACATCTGATTCCAGCTTTTTCTTCTCAAATTGCAGGGTAAATTCTATCATATTATGGTCACTTCCTCCTAAGGGTTCCTTCACCTTAAGCTCCCTTATCAAATCTGCCTCATTACACATCACTAAATCTAGAATTGTCTGTTCCCTAGTGGGCTCCACCACAAGCTGCTCCAAAAAGCCATCTCGTAGACATTCCACAAATTCCTTTTCTTGGGATCCACTACCAACCTGATTTTCCCAGTCTACCTGCATATTGAAATCCCCCATGATCACTGTAACCTTGCCTTTCTTACACACCTTTTCTATCTCCTGGTGTATCTTGTGCCCCACATCCTGACTACTGTTCGGAGGCCTGTACATAATTCCTATTATGGTTTTTTTAACCTTTGCGGTTCCTCAACTCTACCCACACAGATTCTACATCATCTGACCGTACATCGTTTCTTGCTATCGATTTAATTTCATTTCTTACTAACAGAGCAACCCCTCTGCCCCTCTGCCAACCTGCCTATCTTTTCGATAGGATGTATATCCTTGGATATTTAGCTCCCAGTCCTGATCCCCTTGCAGCCATGTCTCCGTGATGCCCACCACATCATACCTGCCAATTTCAATCTGCCCCCCAACCTTATTTCATATACTGTGGGCATTCAGATACAACACCTTCAGTCCTGTATTTCCCATCCCCTTTCTCATTGTTGTCTCTTTATCTGATGTGCTTGAAGTTAGATTCCTAGTCCTTTCCAAACACTCTGTCCTATTTTGTGTTCTGGAGAATTTAATAGCCTCTCCTGGGCTCTCCTTTCTTTTCAGTTTTTTCATAATTTTCCATGAAGTTGAATCTACCTCCAACACACTAACCTGCTGCTTTGTTTCCCATTAGTCATACTTTTTGAAGTTTTACCCTTCCCTCCCCACCCCCCCACTTTCTAGTTTAAAGTCCTGTTGTCCACCCTATTTACCCTTTTCATTCGTCCCAGATCAGTTCAGGTGGAGACCCTCCCAACGGTACAGATCCCTCCTGTTCCAATACTGATGCCAGTGCCCCACGAAATGGAACCCATCTTTCCCACACCACTCCTTTAGCCACGTGTTTACTTCCCTTATTCTCGCGTCACTATGCCAATTTGCACGTGGCTCGGGTAGTAATCCAGAGATTATAACCCTTGAGGACCTGTTCTTTAATTTAGTTCCTAGATTCTGATAATCCCCAAACAGGTCTTCTTTCCTAGTCTTATCTATGTTATTTGTCCCGTCGTGGACCACAACAACTGGATCTTCCTCCTCCCTCTCCAATATCCTTTCAAGCCGGTCAGAGATGTCCCTCCCCCTGGCACTGGGCAGGCAACATACCATGCGGGACTCTCGATCCTGCTTACAAAGGATGCTATCAATTCCCCTAATTATAGAATCCCCCACAACTACCCCTTGTCTTTTTGCTCCCCCCTCTTGAATGGCCTCCTGTGCCACGGTGCCATGGTCAGCTGGCTCATCCTCCCTACAGCCTTGTTCCTCATCCACACAGGGAGCAAGTACCTCGTACCTGTTAGACAAGGTCAAGAGCTGAGGCTCTTCTGTTCCTGAACACATGATCCCTCTACCTGTCTCACTTTCAGTCACACCCTGCTGACCCTGACCACTGACCGGACTTGAGGTACTTGATCTACCGGGTGTGACCACCTCCTGATACAAAGCGTCCAGGTAACTCTCCCCCTCCTGGATGTTCAGCAGCGTGCGGAGCTCGGACTCCAGCTCATCAATTCTGAGCCGGAGTTCCTCCAGCGACCAACACTTGTTACAGATGTGGTCACTGCGGTTCGCAATGGGATCTGCCAGCTCCCACATCATATAGCTACAGCACATCACCTGCCCAACCATCTTGACTTGGTTATTTAATTTATTAATTAGCTTTGTAGTGTTTCTTTTTTCAAATTTGGTGCAGATTTCCTACCAACCAATCAGGTCACAGCTTTCCTGTGATGTTACTTTTTCAGTTTTGGCTTCAGTTACTCTGTGCCCTGAGGTCACCGCTCCGGTGCTCCTCCCTCCAAGTCTGCTCCCTGGAGACAAGGCTGTGAATCCATGAGGTAAGCTAGGTTTATACTCACCGCTCCGGTGCTCCTCCCTCTGAGTCTGCTCTTAGGAATTACTCACCAATCAGTTGCTTTTTCTTTAAAATCCACTTTCAGAAGAGTGTCCCTCGCAGGTCTGGTACATTCCTGAAGGAACTGCCTCTTCCTCTCTCTCTTTTTTTTAGGTTTGAGGAGGAGGGAGGGATGGAAACACTACAACAATGTAATGTTTGGGGCTATTCCGTTCTTTGACAGTGGGTCCTCCTCGGTTCCCTCCTGAGTTGCAGTGGCTGCGGTGACTTCTCCCAGAATGCTTCAGTCTCTTCTCACCAGCAGCCTCTGTTAGATGCGCTTCCTCCTGTTGTGTGCAAGAGTCCTTCTCCTCAATTCCCTCCTGAGTCGCGGTGGCTGTGGTGACTTCTCCCAGGATGCTTCAGTCACTTCTCACCAGCGCCCTCTGTTAGATGCACTTCCTCCTGTTGAGTGCAAGAGTCCTTCTCCTCGATTCCCTCCTGAGTCGTGGTGGCTGCGGTGACTTCTCCCAGAATGCTTCAGTCACTTCTCACCAGCATCCTCTGTTGGATCAAACATTTCTCACGTGTCGGTGCAGACTTGATGGGCTGAAGGGCCACTTCTGCACTATGATTCTGTGACTTTGTGATTCTGTGATGGAGAGTAGACTGATGGGGCAGTATTTGGCTGGGTTGGATTTGTGTACAAGACGTTCCTGGGCAATTTTCCACATAGCCGTGTAAGTGCCAGTGTTGTAGCTGTAATGGAACAGCTTGGCTAGGGGCATGGCAAGTTCTGGAGCACATATCTTCGGTACTATTGCTGGAATATTGTTAGGGCCCATAGCCTTTGCAGTATCCAGTGCCTTCAGCCGTTTCTTGATATCATGCAGAGTGAATCAAATTGGCTGGAAGCTGGCATCTGTGATGCTGGGGATCTCCGGAGGAGGCTGAGATGGATCAGCCACTTGGCACTTCTGGCTGAAGATTGTTGTGAATGCTTCAGCCTTATCTTTTGCACTGCTGTGCTGGGTTCCTCCAACATTGGGATATTTGTGGAGCCACCTCCTCCATGAGTTGTTTGTTGTCCACCACCATTCACGACTGAATGTGGCAGAACTGCAGAGCTTAGATCTGATCTGTTGGTTATAGAATTGACTAGCTCTGTCTATCACTTGCTGCTTATGCTGTTTGGCATGCAAGTAGTCCTGTGTTGTAGCTTCAACAGGTTGACACCTCATTTTTAGGTATGTCTGGTGCTGCTCCTGGCATGCCCTCCTGCACTCTTCATTGAACCAGGGTTGATCCCCTGGCTTGATGGTAATGGTAGAGTGGGGGATGTGCTGGGCCATGAGGTTACAGATTGTGGTCAAGTACAATTCTGCTGCTGCTGATGGCCCACAGTGCCTCATGGATGCCCAGTCTTGAGTTACTAGATCTGTTCAAAATCTATCCCATTTAGCACAGTGTTAGTGCCACACAACACGTTGGAGGGTATCCTCAATGTGAAGGTGGGACTTCTTCTCCACAATGTGCAGTGATCACTCCTACCGATACTGTCATGGACAGATACATCTGTGGCAGGCAGTTTGGTGACGATGAGGCCAAGTATGTTTTTCCCTCTTGTCGGTTCCCTCAGATCCAGTCGAGCAGCTATGTCATTTAGGACTCAGTCAGCTCAGTCAATAGTGATGCTATCAAGCCACTCTTGGTGATGGGCATTGAAGCCCCCCACCCCCCCCCCCACCACCCCACCATCCAAAGAACAAAGAACATGTTGCCATTGCCACCCTCATTGCTTTTTCTTAGTGATGTTCAACATGGAAGAGCACTGATTCATCAGTTGAAGGAGGGCAGTACATGATAATCAGCAGGAGGTTTCCTTGCCCATGTTTGACCTGATGCCATAAGACTTCGTGGAGGCCAGAGTTGATGTTGAGGACTCCCAGGGCAACTCCCTCCTGACTGTATACCACTGTGCCCCCACCTCTGCTGGGCCTGTCCTGCCGGTGGGACAGGACATACCCAGGGATGGTGACGGTGGAATCTGGGACATTATCTGTAAGGTATGATTCTGTGAGGATGACTATGTTAGGCTGTTGTTTGACTAGTCTGTGAGACAGCTCACCCAATTCTGGCACTAGCCCCCAGATGGTAGTAAGGGGCATTTTGCAGGGTTGACAGGGTTGAGTTTGTCGTTGTCGTTGTCATTTCCGGAGCCTAGGTCGATGCCGGGTGGTCCGCCCAGATTCATTCCTTTTTTGAGGCTTTGTAGTGGTTTGTTACAACTGAGCGGCTTGCTAGACCATTTCAGAGGGCACTGAAGGGTCAACCACATTGCTGTGGACCAGACCACATAAGGACAGCAGATTTCCTTCCGCAAAGGACATTAGTGAACTGGATGGGATTATATGACAATTGTCAATGGTTTCATGGCCATCATTGCACTTTTAATTCCAGATAAAGCTTAATGAAAGTTGTAAACACCAAAACTGAACAGGATAAGCTACAGGACAACTTGAATATACTTGGGCATCCAACTGACAGGCAATGAATTAAACTCAATGTGAAAAAATGAAAAGTGCTTCAAGTCGGGATATAAAAAAATATCCAGGAAGGGATGATTTTAAATGAAAATAAAATAATCTTCATGAAATGAAACAAATCTGGGGTCTTGACTGACAACAACTTGAAACTATTGTAATAATGCTGCTGGCAGAAGTAAAGCAAATCAGATATTAGGATGTTTTAGAAGGTCAACATTGAATCAAAGTTGTGAGATAATCCTGTCGCTTCAGAAAGCATTAGTGCAACAACATTTCCAATACCGTGTAGAGTTCTAGCTACCCCTGTATAGAAGGGTTGTTGCAGTTTTTGAAATGATAAAGAAAGCAGCCAGAATAATAGAGGATGGAGGGATTGAATTATGAGGAATGATGATGTAAATAATGCAAGTTCAGCACGTTGTGAATGAAGCCCTGGGGCATTCAAAAGTTGAAAACGGGACCTACAAGACATGTAGGCCAGAAATCAAAATAAATCAGACTCCATTTAAAAGGTTTCTGTTGCAATATGGGTTCTTTATGTGCCTCAGTGATGAGATCTTGAGATTTGTATATTTAAACATGAACTGTTTATTGTTAACCTTTAACTATTACAGATCCAAGGTATGGTCATGCATGGTACTGTTACCTCCATGCAGGCTGGTTCCAGAGTGTTCTCGCTAGACTGTTCTCAAGTCTATTCCCATATGCCTCTATGTATCATACTGTGGGTGGTGCTATTCTCCAGGGCCACATTAACCCTTGCTCTGCTGTGCATCTTTACATTACAATGGCATGTAGGCACATACTACAACATCCCCCTTCTCCAAAGAAAGCTTTCCTTTCCAATGAAATATAACTATTTGTAATACAATCCTTTCTTGCTATCCCTGCTCCCCCATCTCAAGTCTCTAACTTTATAAATTCAGATGGTCTTGAGGCTTGATAGTTCTTCCACATCTCAATCTGTCATGTTTGGAGGAATGGTTTCTGGTACTTGGCTATCTGATTTTGATCCACTTTTTGCACTCCTTTGAGTTGCGTTTCTGTTTATTAACAGCCAGTCTGCTATTTTTGCACATTATGGGTTTGTCCCATTCCTTCCACAGGGAATGCATTTCATTAATTCCTAGAGTGCACTTGAATTTTCTATTTCCATGATATCCGCCATGCTCTTGCTAGGCAAATATGTTTCGTGAATGGAAGCTTCATTTCCACTTGTTTCACAATTTCAGCCTATCAATTGTTTGCTGTTTTTTTTTCAAATCGTTCTGCAAGCTTAGGAATCTTTTCACTCAGCTCAACTTCTTCAACTTCTAGCTCCTTGTGCTTCAGTGTCAGATTTACATTTTCTGATTTTATTTCTGTCTTGGTTTCTCTGTTTGCAACAGAACTTTGTCATTGTCCTTCATTTTGGTTTTACTGCTGGCAGGTCAGTCTCCAGCAAAGTCCTGACTATTTCCGCTCTGTAATTGTGCTACTCATGGTTTCATTATCCACTCACAGTTTGGAAAGTTCTACGGTTTTTCCTTTCAATGCCTTCTCTTTTTCATTCAGTTGCTTCTTCTGCTTTTTAGTCTATTTCTTGTAGCTTTCAGCTTCCTTCTGGAGTATTGAATATTGGTGAGTCTTCTCTGCCAACTTGTTCTTCAGTTTGTTCAGAGTGCCATTAATTTCATTTCCTTCTCTTCATAATTTTCCAGAAGAATAACCTTTGACCTAAGGGACTCTTGTAACATGTGAAGGTCTTTCAACAGGTTTTCCTTTTCTTTGCGGAGCTTACTTGCTTCATCTTGAATTTTCCTAGCAGAGTCTCTTCGAGTTTCTTCTGCAGTACTTCCATTCTACTGTTTAAGACAGTCTTCGTTTAGTCAGGCTGCTGAATGGTTATGCATTCCTTTTGCATTTGACCTTGAAGGACAATCAACTGTTCTTTCAGCTGTTTATTTTCTTGTTGATCTCTTGCCAACTCATCGTGGGATTCAGTGCATTATTTTGTTGCTACTGATAGTTCCAACACAGCTTTTTCTGAAGTAATATTCAGCATCCTTTTTAGCTCCTTAGCTTTCTCCATGGCTATGCATTGATTCTTCAAGGAGTCTTTCAGGGTCACAACTTCATTGTGTACCTTTTGTGTTTGATGTTTTGCCTGGCTGTATATCTGGTTGAGTTTTCTCAACTCCTGGTTTGATTTTCCAACTGTGGAGCTGAGGGTCATTAGCTCCTCTTGGTACCTTTGTGGTGTCTCCAAAATGTGTTTGTTCAGATCACAAACAGCTTATTTCATTGAAGACTTCAGTTTATCATGCATTTTCAAAGGTATATCCTCAGCTTGAACCCTGTGCTTCAAATCTTCCAGTTCAGGTCTGAGACAAACATTTTCCTGTCAAACAGCTTATTTTACTTTTTGCACATTTTGCTTCTTTTGAGCTACCTCAAGTAGCTTTCTTTCATTCAAAGCCATCTGCTCACTCTGCACTGCCATCTGTGTCCCTCGCTCTGGGGTCTTTTGGTTCCCTCTATCTGGGGTTTTCTGTCAACCTTGCATTGGAGTCTGTTAGGAAATAGAGATAGTTTAAGTAAGTTATATTGGTATTTGTGGGTGTTAGGAATTATTTTGAGCTTTAACATTTAAGTTTGATTTGCATTTCTGTATCTGTGTGTTCAAAAAGGTCAGATTGAGTTTTAGTTTCACTTTAAAAGGTGCCTGTGTTTCTAATGAGTGTTTTATGACTGTTGCAGCTAAGTTAAACAAACAAGAGTAGAGAAACTGGGCTGTTGACTAGGAACAGGGGTCCAGAGAGGCAGATCCCTCTCATAGACACAAACATTAGAAACTAGAACCAGCAGTTTGATTTGGAAGCTGTTTGAGTTCAGTTGATTTTGAAAGTAGCTACCAGGAGAGACTGGAGCAAAGGGGACAGATAACCAGTCCCTAGCTAAAGAAAATACTCCAAAATCCAGGGGAGTGGAACAGGAGAAAGTCCCAAGCAGACCTTCTAATCAAAGGAAGGATAGGAACCTGGAAAAGGTCCTGTTAAGTGAATTTAGGAGTGAGGGGGAGAACAAGGCTCAAATCTTCAAGCTTAAAGTGATAAAGGCTTGAGAAGCCAGAAGGCCCAAACAGATGGCTGAAGATCTGTAACTCTTTGCTATGGGTATGTGAAGCAGTGGTGCACTGTTGATGGCTGAAATAGAAAGAGAGTATGTGTATGTGGAAGACAGTTTGAATGCATGTGGTGACCCAGTGAAGAGGAACATTGGAAGGAGAATTCAAAACCCTGGAGCTGAACCCTTGCGGAAGGCATCTGAGAGAAAGCATCAGTTTGGGGGAGGTTTGCAAGGTGAGGTCCTGGAGAATGGAGATTGGAAATCCTCATGTGAAAGATGGAGTGCAGTGAGATTGATTGGCTCATGGTATGACAAGCATCTGGGGAGAGTTGAGGAGAGATCCATAGCATCTCTGTGGGGTGGCATCTGTCACCTGGTTTCAGAGTGTGGTTTGTCTGACCACAGATCGCAATTGGTTTACATGGGTTGTGTACTTACTGTGAAATTTAGAGTATAAGATACTTTTGTAACCTGTGTTATCCTTACAAATCTGTATATATCTGTAAAGGTATAGCTGTGAGTGAGGAGTATTGTAATATTGTTCGGATTTTCTTGTTTAATAAGTGTTCTCTTCTTTTGTTAAAAGTTCATTGGCTGGCTCCAGTGACTCTGTTCAGTAACCACTCTCCATGTATCTAAACAAGCAAATAAAAGTTAGGATCTATCAAGCTGGGTTCCTCAGTGGAAACCTCAGCTGGGGTTCATAACAAGTCTTTTGTTGCCCTCACACTAGGGTCTTTTGTTGCCCTCTCTCTGGCTTATTTTGTTGCTGTTGGCACTTCATTGGGAGTTTCCATATCTCTGGATCTCTTGTTACCCTCAGCAGAGTTGCGCTCTCTCTGGGGTCTCTTCCAATTTTCAGCCATGTCTCTTTTCTTTTCCTATAGTTACAGCTTTAAATTTTGTTGCCTTTTTAAGAGTGTGAGTGCAGTAACCATTTGTTTTACATTAAGGCTGTCAGCAGCTGTCAGCTTTCTTTGTTGTGAGGTTCTCACACTTCTGTGCTTTTGGTGGTCTCCCCAGCAATTGTGGCTGCTTTGCTTTTCTGTTTAAAGCTTGAAACTGCTTCAATTCCTTATCTTTTGTATTAACTCTGCAGGTTTCTATTCCTTTTTTTAATGCCTCACACTTTGGGAGACTTAGTGGGCTTGCTTTCGAGTTCGGACCTCTTTTTTGTTAAGTTAAAGTGACAGCACTTTTCTCCTCTGTCCTGACTATCCTTGTGTTTTTTTAAAAAATAGTTTTCTTTCATTTTCAGCAGCTTCTTCTCTACTCTGCAGTTTTTCTTCTTAAACTTTTGTATCGGACAGCTGATTTTTACAGGTTTGTTTTTTTAAAACTTTTGTTTTTTTACTGGCAGCTCTCTTTTAGCTATCCTCTGGATGCTAAGGCCTTGGGGTGCCACCTATTCTGAAATGTAAGTACTTTTTTGTATTTTTGTTCACCATCTCGTGAACTGTGTCATTCAGGTTCTTGCAATTTTTTTGTAATGGACTTCCACTCACTCTGGTGGATTCCTCACTTAAATCTGTAATGAAGCTTCTTCAACTTTTTCTTAAAGTTTTCTTCTTAGGTGCACATCTCTCTAGTTACCAATGTCACCAACTATGGGCGTGGAACAATTCCTGCCAGAATTGTTAATACACTTTTGGCCCATGCACATAGACTCTCTATCAGCTGAAAAGTGGGCACTGAGCATCTGAATTTCTGGCCCTTTTGTATAAAATTAAACTGTTTGAAAGAAGGCGGGGAGGGTAATTTAATTGAGAAGCTTCTGGGGAATACCCATACTGATAAATATATTTTTTTAAAATCTACCTATTCTTTCCTATATTGTGAGCTGTGAAAAGTAACAATCAGCTCAGTTCCATGTATGTCCCTTCTTGAGACCCACCCATGCCCCCAAAGAACCTATGGATATTTCAAACACTAAATTTAATAAATCCCACTTTTTAAATGTGGCGTGACATGTAAACTCTGTCATTTGGAACACAACATGCCTTCCAAAAGTCTGTCTTCATGAAGAGATATGATTACCATAAATAATTATAGATTATAACTATTTGTCCGCTGTTGACACTTTATTTGTGGTGCCATTTACCCAACAATAACTTGGGATAGTATGGCTATTAGAAGCTATTTTTGCAGATAGTACCAGTTTCTTCATGTAATAATGTGTGAAAAGTTAATGCGTCCTTCATACAGCTGTCATTTGAGTAACTTAATTACTGAAATGCTAATTTTTATTTTTAGATCGCTCAGATCTGATTCTCCATGATGCTATGACTCTTTGAAATATCTGTTACAAGTTTTGGAGCAAATCAAAATATATGCTTATGATAGGAAACTTTAAATTAACGGAATTCAGTAGTGACTGAAAAAATCTTAAGGATAAATATTTAAATGGATTTTCTGTCTTTAAATAACGGGTTGTAGATTAATTATAGAGGTCTGAAATGTAACATTTTCCTCTTACTTTGAGATATTATAGAATGTTACTGGCTGGCAGGGTGGGTTCTCGCGCCTGATTGTGGGATTGGAACCTTATTAATTATGCATTGGCAAACCACTCACTGAATAACATGGAGGGGCGGATACTGATTCGTCTGCTCCGCCATCATATTATGAGGTCAAAGGTCCTGGCACCATATTTAAATGCCACCTGAACACACAAGTTCACTTTCTGCTGCCCAGCTGTGCGGTCTGCATGTTCTAAGATGGCCCCCAGGAGTACGAAGCCATGCACTCCCAAATTCAGCTACAACTCCCTGGTGACTCTCCTCAATGCCGTCTGCAAACTCTGTGATGTCCTCTTCCCAAGGGGTGGAACTAGGAGGTCCACCAAACTTATCTTGCTGGCGTCAGAGGAGATCACAGTGGATGTGAGTGCTGCTCAAACCCAAAAGATGAATGCCCTGCCGTGCAGTAAGAGGATGAATGATCTAATCTGCTCTGCCAGGGTAAGTCAAACTTCTGCTCCCTCCAAACTCACACTCTCATAATGGCATCAGGCACTCATAGGTTACACTCCTTAGGGATCTCACACACTATTAGAAGAGGAGAAATTGGCACTGAATGGCTCAGCCACACCTTAACCTCACTATCATCTCACCTATCATCCTGCACAAACAGCATCTTCAGCACCTACTGGAGAGGGCTCAGCACACACAGCAGGCATTCATGCTCCCCAACCTCTCCTCCCTCTCCTCTCATCACATTCCAACTATTTGTCTTCATGTAGGCCAAGCTGGCCCCAGCAGAAATAAGAGACCCCAGATGAGAGGAGAGATGGCATAGGAGCTCACTCTCATCGAAGATGGGGCAGTCGAGTTGGCACTGAAGGATAGGGATCGCACCTGTGTTGAAGGCGAGATCGCCCTCCCCGACAACCCAGTACAGGTAAGCCCTCCATTAGTTTATCACATCCTGACATTCACAATGTTGCATTCTGCCTGCTCATGAACAAAATTTCTCTTCTGTCTCGTACAGGCACCAGCAGGCCCAGCCCACAGTCCACCTCAGATGAGGATCCATTTTATGAAGACCTGTCACTGTGTTCACCTGCACCCTCCACTAGCGCAGAGACTCAGTGGCTGCTGGGTGTATATTAGGCTCAGGGTCACTTTATAGAGAACACCTTACCGACACATCTCCACAGCAGTCTGAGGCAGTGACAGCTCGAGTCTCTAGCACTCAGAGGATTGCTGGACAACAGGAGCCGCTGAGTTAGAGTCAGATGATGAGCCTCTGGAAAAGACCATCTCGCATATGCTGGAGATGAAAAGATAGGTGGCGGAATATCAGGCAAAGTTGCCAGGAACAGTCAGCAGACTAGAGCAAAGGATGGAGGAGTTCACCCACATTCTGTCTGATGTTGTGGCTCCAAAATGCAAGTGCTTCAAGGTTGTAGTGATATCCTTGTGTTTATGGATATATACATGTAACACAAATTACAGCTAAACTAGTACAGGCAGTAGAGCAATCTTTAAACACATCCTGTTGCCTAGGGTACTACAGTGCAGAGAGAGACCATGGTTCCTGGTCACATGATGACATCCCGGTACCTGGCTCATCTGTATGTTGAGTTTCTTAAAGGGACATCGCTCTGAAAGTGATATTATAACATCCCCTTTTATTCCAAAGATAAATCTTATATATTACAAGTGAGACACATAGACACTTAGTGCTAGAAAACTTGGCTGTACAGAGATAGGGATCATAAGGTTTACGAGTACAGAAATAATGACTGTAAAATTTGAGTTTGGAAGTCTATGAGTCCATGTATCATTTTGGTGGTTTGACAATTCTTCCAGATCTTGCTACAGTAAAACTTCAGTTTCGCCTCTGGCTGTTCTTGATTCACAGATGTGTTGTCAGTGTGTTGGTTGTTGACCTGGTGTTCCACCCCACTGTTATAATCTGGGCATGTTCTTTTGTGTTGGGTATGCACAATTGGCATGTTTGCATTTCTCTTAGCTAGCTTCTGTTCTTCTTTAATGTTGCTCCATTGGATGTTGTGACTTCAAAAGATCTGGGCTCACTGCACACTGAATAGCTCTGTGGGTAACCATGAGCCCATTGTGGGGTGTGTGATCCTGACCTTTTGTCCTCCATGTAGCTGAGTTAGTTCCACACTTGCATGCCTGTCATGCATCATTTTCATCCTCTCTTGTTTTTCGAGAATAGCATCCGGCATCTCAGAGAATTTAGATAGGTGATGACTTGGCAAGACCATTCTCATTTGCCTTCCAAACATGATCTCTGCCGGCAATGGTAAAACCATATCCAGAGGCGTAGATCAGAGTGTAGCATGGTGACATTAAAATCTTGTATTGATGTCCTACACTTCAGGATAAGTTGACGGTGTGGACCATCCGCTCGGTAAGGCCGTTAGATCAGGGGTAGTGTGGTGAGGCCATCTCATGGTTCTTGCCTCATTTGACACAAATGGCCCTGAAAGGTCTGCCTGTATATTGTGGCCCATTGTCCACAAAGATTTCACCAGGTGCATTGAACAGACTGAAGATTACATCCAATGTGTCTGCCACAGATACTCTTGACATGTCTCTTGCCTGCCTGATAATTAGAAATTTGGAGAAGTTATCGGTGACTAAGATAAAGCCATCTCCATTTATGGTAAATAGATCTGTGGCGATTTTGGACCAAGGAACCGAAAGAACTTGGTGAAGGTGTAAAGACTCTTTAAGTTGCTGTGGTTGTTGACTCTGGCATGCCTTGCACGTCCTCACTAACTTCTCAATGTCACTATTAATCCCTGGCCAATGGACCATATCACATGCCAGTCATCCCGTCCACTCTATACGCATATGCCCTTGGTGAAGTTGTGATGATATGTCCTGTCAGAGAGCTTCAAACACAAGGATTTGTTTCCCTTTCAAAATTATGCTCTTCGAGATACTGAGTTTATCTCTGTGTATCCAGAAACATCTGAGCTTGGCTGGCACTTCTTTTATCATGTTGGACAATCCTTCTACGATAGCTTTCCACATTGCTTTCAGCTGCAGGTCATTGGCTGTATCTAATTGAAGTTGGTGGCACTTGTCCTCACTAAAATGCAGTAGATCGATTTTGAGCACATCTTCTCCCTCAGTGATCGTGCTGTCGACTTGTAGATCCAGTAGAATGTCTGCATTCTTGTTCAGGTTTAGCAATCTGCTCAGCGTGTCTGGGGTGACTAGTTTGGTACCAGGATTGTAGCAGGTATCAAAGCTATAGCCCAGTACTTTTATGAGGAGTCATTGTAGTCAAGGCGGTGCACACTTTCTGTGATTCTGCTCATCTGCTTCTGGAACAGATCTTGACTGACACATAAGCTGAAGGGTAGTCTCTGGAAGCAATATCTTCCAAATGGTATTCTGAAGATGGTGACATCCAGAGATTCCTTAGCTAAGAGGATCAACCAATACCCATGTTTGACATCCAGTTTAGAGAAGAATTTAGCTCCTGTGAACCTGGGATTCAGTTCCTCCAGTGTTGGAATCTTGTGTGGACATCTCTTTAGGGAGACCTTTAGATGGCTCTAGAGGTCTAGACATACCCTGATAGCGCATCCTTCTTAAGAACGCATGTAATTGAACTACACCAGTCTGTATGATGATGAACATAACGGATGATGCCATTGGGTTCCATGTCATCCAGCTCACACTTAAGCTTTTCTTGTATGTGAAGGCTGCACTTTCTGGGAGGGTCGATTGATGGAATTGTGTCTTCTCTGAGGTGCAGTACAGCATCACCTTTGAAACCTCCTACGGTGTCAAACATCTCCAACTGTTGTAGCTCCTGGACCAACTCAATGCAAGTGTTCTTGGTCTCTTCTATTGTCATAGTTACATTGATGATCTCATGAACAGTCACAATGTTGAGATCCATACATGCCACTGCTGGTCCACTCGTGTCTGCCAGGTAAAATATTTGGGTTTTCCGCCCTGAATTGCCTTGGCTGCATTGCATTGTTAGTATACCAATGCGAGGGATTGGTGACCCATTGTATGCAGTCAATTTAGCAATTGTCAGTTGTATCACTGATTTCCAATGGTCCAGGTACATATTCTTCAGGATTCGGACTGGGAGGATATTTGTGCTAGCTCATCTGTCATTCCTGGTCTTGAGTTCATGTTTGCCAACTATGTTTGAGTATATGATGTTGATAGTGGCAAAAGCTTCCAGTGCCCTGACTTCATCCACACAATGTGTTACATTGTGGAAAATCTGTTCATCCTCTGGCCAAAAGCTGTTCCACTCTGCCTCTCAACTCACGTGTGCCTTGCTGTGAACTGTGCACAGGTCTCTGACTCCCTGTGTGCTGCTGTTGCCATCTCTTCCGTTTCTTTGTGTCCTATTGTGCCCTCTAGCTGTGCCTCTAGAGCCAGATTTCTTGCATAGACAGGCCCAGTGCCCTTTGCACGCTGGCCTTGCACAGATCTTGGAATGCAGGACAGCTTTGTGGTGGGTGTGACAAATCACACTTACCTCAGAGCTTGCTTGTTTCTTGTGGCCTGGCTATTGTGCCGATATGGTTAGCTGCAAACGCTGTTGTCTGGCTACAATGGCTTCATACTTCCTGCCATCTTCTAGCTCTCCATTAGTACTATAACCTTTCTTTTTAGAATGCTTCAATAGGTGTTGAAGCAATCACCAACTCCATTATTCGCTCCGACAATGCGATCTCATTCGTTGCCCTTGCTACTCTTACCCAAAACTGATCTTCTAGTGCTTTCCATATCTTTGTGGGATCTTTCTGGTCCTCTTCAGATAACCCAGTGGCCCACTCTATGTAACCCCTCATTACCAATTGCTATCAGTATTTTCACGGCTTGCTTATCCAGCTCTGCAACTGCTCAGCCTATGAAGTATAGTTGCAATCTTTGTTTCAAAAGTTTGAATTGGGAAAGGTCATCGGTGGCCTTCCAGTTCATGGTGGAGAGTTTGGTATCCCAACATTCTGCTGTTCCTTAGCCGTTTTCAGACATTATTGATTTGCAGGAATATTCTATGCGCCTCCAGCAGTGTTCCTGCTGTGCTGTCTGCTTTTTGCTTTCAAAGTAACACCATCCTGAGTCAGTTGGCTAGTTGCCTGGACTAGCCAAGCCCAAAGGTACTTATAGTTTGTGAAGTAAATTATTTTTGATTCTTATGTTTTCAGACATTGTTTTCATCTGTATTTTGTAGGGTGGGAATTTCTGGAGTGCCTTTTAACCTTGTCCACTGTTTCTCCACTTGATCTTCAAGCTTGTTTCCTTTGTTCTGCTTTTTCACTTCAAAAAAACAATCACCACTGGACAGCATGTAGTCATATCCTTGTGCTAACTTATACGTAACACAAATGAGATACCTGGGTTCCATTTGCTTGAGGATGTCTTGGTTTATTTACAGCTAAATCAGTACAAGCAGTAGTGCAATCTCTAGACACATCCTTTTATCTAGGGTTCTTAAGTGCAGAGAGAGACTGGGGCTCCTGGTCACATGATGACATCCAGGTACCTGGCTCATCTGTATGTTGAGCTTCTTAAAGGGACATCACTCTTTAAGCGATATTACAGCAGAGGTCACCATGGGAGGGCAGCAGCTGCCGGGAAAATCTTGGTCCAGCAGGTTCTGCCAGATTTGTGTTTGGACCTGCACTCGATCGCTCTAGGAATAGGTGGGATCCATCAATGGCTAGGCAAGAGGGTGGTGAGGCAGCTTGACCTTCCTCCAGGTGCCCCTTCCCCTCAAGGAGTCAGGCAGGGGCTCTTGGATACCCAAAGGGAGGAGGACCATTAGCTCCATACCCCAGGGCCATCTACCCAGGAGACTCCTAGTGTCCAGCTGCTTCCAATCCTCTCTGCCTGTGACCCCATCAGCTCCAGCTCCACAGGCTGAGGAGGATGCTCCTGTCCCACAGCAGGAGATGCAGAGCAGGCCAGGGCCCTCCAGGTGTGGTCCCCCAGTGGATGCCCACCAAGGTCATCACAGACAACAGGACATTGCAGGCAGCAGGCTTCCTCTGCTGCAGATGTTGGAGATGCACCTAGATGCAGCGGTAGGGGAAGAAAAATTAAGAATGGTGGCATGGGTGTTCACTTCCTGTATATATCAAGCATCTTTGTAAACACATTTTGAGTTCATGATAATGATCTCATCATGTGAATGCCTCTTGCATATGAATCTCTGTGCCCTCTTATTGTGAGGGTGACCCAAGCCCCCGCTCTGTGATTGCCTCCCATTCTGTGTCTCAGGTTCATGTGATGTTTAGCAGACTCATGTTAGTCTCTTGCCCCTTGTGTCAAGTAGGGGAGATGTATTAAGTCATATCCTGAAAGTGACTACACATTGAGATTTGATCCTTTAAACCTTGCAACACATCATAGAATTTAGTGAGCTCGTGTGTCTTGGAGGATTAAATGTAATATTGTTTCATCAGCACTGAGCTGCCTTCATTGTGAGTGTGAAAACACATGACCTGGAGCCATTATGGTCTGTACAACTATGTGCAAATCTCTGTGGCTACTGAAAAGGTCACCTTCAGATAGCAATGACTGCACAATGTTCAGTTGACGCAGTGTGTGTGCTCGTGTGCTGCCTTTCACCTCACACACCGGTTACATGCAGCTTTGGATGCTGACCTTTCCAAGAATGAGGACTTAAGGGTCACAGGTCCAAGGTCGTAGGCTGACCTTTCTTGCGATGTCACTGTTTGTAGAAACCTTTCCAATCACTGGCATGGCACTAAAGGACAGGAGAAATGGGCTCGGGTCCCCTTGCCTGGGTCTTACTCCTGCTGGAATGTTCTAGCTATCAGTGTTTCACGGGCTGTCTTCCATGTTACGCCACTGCAATGGCAACCCTCATCTTCGCCCTCCTCAGGTTCCTGCCCTTCCAAGTCGTCCTCCGCAGAAATCTCTGCCTCCTCCATGTCCCCCTGTGGCAAGTGATCTCTCCTTTGAAGTGCCAGGTTGTGCAAGGCACAACAGACTAAATGATGCAGGACAGCCTCGGTAGAGCCCCATCTGAATGGTCCAAACAACAGATGCTAATGGTTTGCTCAATGATGGACCTTGTCACAGAATGTGCCATCTTGTATCTCTCTTCCAAGGCACTTTGATGATGATGCACAGGTGTCATGAAGCACCCCTTCAGCAGGTACCCTTTATCACCCAGCAGACAACCCTGTAAGGACTGCGTCCTTTCGAACATCAATGGCACCTGAGAGTGACTCAGAATGTAGGAGTCATGAGAACTCGCAGGGCCCCTGACACAAACATGCATGATCTGCTTCTGATGGTCACACACCAGCTGAATGTTGATGGAGTGGAACCCTTTCCTGTTAACCAGTTGTCTGCCTGGCTGCTGCCAAGGAGATTTTAAAGCGACATGTGTGCAATCGATCACTCCCGGCAATCTTGGGAAGCCAAAGATCACCACAAATCCCTGAAATCTAACAGTCTGGCCAGTTTCATCCATTGTAAACTTTATACAATGATGAGCATAACATTAGAGGGCATCCATCACCCTCTTCATACACTTGTGTGTCAAGGCCTGAGAGATGCCGCATAGATCCCTTGTGGATCTCTGGAATGAGCTGCTTGCAAAGGAATTGACTGTGGTGGTGACCTTCAGGTACACTGGCAGAGGATGACCTCCATGCAGCATCAGATCCTCCCACAGAATGGTGCAGATATGAGCCACCAAATCTTTTGACAAAGGTAGACATGCACGGCATTGTCTCTCGCTCATCTCCAGATAGTAGAAGCATCTTTGCTTTACTTTTGATTGTGCAAATCACCTCCATGGGATGATCTGGCCACCTCATCTTCTCGGTCTTCTTGAGGTCCCCCTTGACCATGCACCGCAAGCTGTGCTAGATGGCACCAGGCCCTTCTTTTCCTCCTCAACCTGAGCACTGCCATCAAGAAGGCAGCATTGACCACAGCCTCCATTCTGCAATCTGCCTTCTCCCCATGATAAATAGATCCAAGAGATGATTGTATCTCACCCAACAATTACAGACCTCACATTCCAAGCCAGAAAGCCACCATCATGTCCTTGGGCTGCGCTTGCACTACCAGCCTTTCCCTGTTCTACCCTTGTAGCTGAAGTGCTCCCTCACGGATCATAGGTGTCTAAGAAGCTGCCCCAACAACTTGACATCTCAATCCCACATAGGATGGAAGGGCTTGAGCATAGCCATGTAACTTTGAGGCTCACAAAAGGCACTCATACACTACCTAATTTGAATTGAGATTACCCTTGTCTTGCACTTTTGGAAAAATTAGATGGCTTGGGTTGCAGGCTTGGGTTGCATGCTAGGGTTGCAGGGTTGGGTTGCAGGCTTGGGCTGCAGGGTTGGGTTGCAGGGTTGGGTTGCAGGCTTGGGTTGTAGGCTAGGGTTGCAGGGTTGGGTTGCAGGCTTGGGTTGCAGGCTTGGGTTGCAGGCTTGGGTTGCAGGTTTGGGTTGCGGGCTTGGGTTGCAGGTTTGGGTTGCAGGCTAGGGTTGCAGGGTTGGGTTGCAGGCTTGGGTTGCAGGGTTGGTTTGCAGGCTTGCGTTGCAGGGTTGGGTTGCAGGCTTGGGTTGCAGGGTTGAGTTGCAGACTTGGGTTGCATGGTTGGGTTGCAGGGTTGGGTTGCAGGCTTGGGTTGCAGGCTTGGGTTGCAGGGTTGGGTTGCAGGGTTAGGTTGCAGGGTTGGGTTGCAGGCTTGGGTTGCAGGGTTGGGTTGCAGGCTTGGGTTGCAGGGTTAGGTTGCAGGGTTGGGTTGCAGGCTTGCGTTGCAGGGTTGGGTTGCAGGCTTGGGTTGCAGGCTAGGGTTGCAGGCTTGGGTTGCAGGCTTGGATTGCAGAGTTGGGTTGCAGGCTTGGGTTGCAGGGTTGGGTTGCAGGGTTAGGTTGCAGCATTGGGTTGCAGTCTTGGGTTGCAGGCTTGGGTTGCAGGGTTAGGTTGCAGGGTTGGGTTGCAGGGTTGGGTTGCAGGGTTGGGTTGCAGGCTTGGGTTGCAAGGTTGGGTTGCAGGCTTGGGTTGCAGGCTTGGGTTGCAGGGTTGGCTCCAAGTGCTGAATGGCTACTCCAGCTCTTATTTCTTATGTTCACATGTCTTAACTCCTTGACAAAAACGTGACAAATTCAGCAACCCTGCAGCCTCTAGTTGGTATCTTCGTTCTTCATTAAATGATACCCAATTCTGACTGAGAAACACTAAAAAACATGCAATCTGCCCAATTGTTCGGCTCCTTCCTGATTCTTCTCAGCTGAAGCTTCTGGGCACAATTCACCAGAATCTTTTTGGTTTTCTTGTCTATTGCAGGATGCTGAACCCAATAGTGTCAGTGTAGGGCTAATATCAAGCATAGCTAAGATCCTGGATCAGCTGAAAAAGAAATATGCAAATTTCATTCTTACGAATGTAACAATTGCAATTGGGCCTCTCTCTGAAAATTAACATGACAAAGTGAGAGTTATGACATTTACTATAATCGTAAAACTAATCAGAGTGGAAAATATGCAACTAAACCATGTAATTAGGGAGCACATCTATACAATCTAGGTCATCTTGCTGCTGAATCTCAATGAGGTAATGGAAGGTCTGTAAATCAGTGCTGAATTTGTGATATGTTTTCAAAGCTTTCATTGAAGGAGAGCATATTAGATTATGGAAAATATTTCAATAATACCTCCAAGCTCTTCAGCAAAGACTTGCCCAGCTAGCTGCATTGCTTTCTTCACCATATATGAGAGAAAAAGTGCTAACATTTCTAAGTTTTCTCAAATGCAGTGTATCACCAGATTATTTCAGGTTGTTTTTCAGATCTCTGAAGTGATTATTGCTTTGCTATATGATCACATGCAAAGTATCAGAATTAAAAGAATCTTGGCAATACAGTACATCTACATATATTAAAAATCATCAGGTCAAAATTATTTTGAGATTGACATGCATTGCATTTAGAACTCCTGCCTCAGTTAGAGGAAGCAAACTTCACTTTGGAAACAGCAAATGATCCTACAGACAACATGAACAGCCCAAATGAGAATCTAATTGCTCCCTAGTCACTGCTTGAGGCTGAACCATTCGAAAATTCTTCATCTTATTGAGGCTGAGCTGAACCATATGCTCTCCATCACCAAGACCACCTACTTTCACCTCACTAATACCATCCATCACCACCCATGTCTCAGCCTCTGATGCTGAAAGTCTCATCCACCCTTTTATTACCTTCATATTCGACTATTTCAATGGGTCTCCTAATTTTCCCATCGTCCATCCTTCCCTACAGCTCATCTAAACCATTGCTGCCTGTAATTTGTGCCTTCTTGTTCATATTTTGTCCTGTGAAGCATCTTGAGACGTTTTACTGTATTAAAGACGCTATATAAATGCAAATTTCTGTCTCTCACTTTCTCTGTAAAATATATCTATGCCCTAATCATCATCAGCAATAAGCAGCAGTATCACTTTCTAGGAAATTAATTTTAAATAAGCAGTCTACTTAAAGGGCAGCAATTTCCAGCCAGTGCGCGGGGGCAGGGATTGCATCCCGACATCACCCTGCATCATTTAGATTTTCAGTTCAACAGGCGCCAACCTGCCAACAGCCTATTAAGGCCATTAAAAAAGTAATTAAAATGATTAATGATCTTGCTCGTCCAACCTTAAGGTTGGTAGACAGTCCAAGAGCCCAGGCAGTCTTCTGAAAAAAACATGAAACCTCATCTAAGGGCAGGAATTGTTTGGAAAATTTTTAAATATAAATAATGGACATGTCCCAGCTCATGTGACAGTGCTAGAGGGAGGGACATGTTAAGAAAATTTTTTCTTACCTTTAATAAATTTTTAAAAGTTCAACCAATCTCCCTGAGGCAGCACTTGTGCAAAAGAGCACACAGACCTGCTCAGGGAATCCCACCCGCCCCCCCCCCCGCCCCCCGCCACACAGGGAGCACACGCGCTTCAGGGCGGACATCACGCTGGGTGGGTCTTAATTGGCCCGCCCACGTAAAATAGCGGCACGCCCCCGATCAGGGGCGCCGACCGGGAACCCGCTTGCTCGCACCTGCTTCCGCACAACCTGCTGCCCAAAGTTTACTAGCTACATTTCTTTTTTGTGTTTCAATTTTTGTTTTGTTTTTCTCAGTAAGCTCATGTATAAAATCTAAACTCCTCCCTGACAGGAAAGATGGGAATGGCCATCTCTGGTAGTGTCAATCCAGAGTGACCAAGCACCTCAACTTTCAATTTGACTTCCTCGTAGGGATATTGTTGCAAAAGCATAATAATTTTCATCATATTATTCTGGTTTATTGTCAAGTAGGTTTTTGGATGTAAGTGCAGCTGATTCTGTCTGTGTGATTTAACTACATTTGGAGATAAGGATGAAATTATCAAAAGAAGTTTGGTGTAGAAGTGTTCTTGAAATGTTAATAAGTAAACATGGATGCTGTCTTAGCATATAAGGCGTCAAGGAAATTTGCATTTTTAGAAAAGTGAAGGAATTGTTTGGATTTCAAAGGGTTATTAGAATGTTTATAACTAGCCAGATAAGCAAGAACAAGCAGTGCATGTATTATTCCCAAAGGAGACTGACAATATTGGCAACATGAAAGCTTTTATATCATGGGAAAAGTAAATTTTCCAAAGACATATGGAACAATGGAATTTACAGATTAAAGAGAGAGAAGAACATATATAAAGAGAAATTAAAGGCTATGTTGGGGGCCATGTAAAATCTAACAAGAGTGTGTGAAACAACTTTCAAGAAGCCTCCAGCCATTTTTGCTAAGATCTGCAGTGTCCGGTAACTAAGCTGGAGAAAAGCCTTTGGAATTCCACTGTCGAGTGGGTGCTGTGGTAAATTTAAAATCTACTTTGGACTGTTGCCTTAAAGGGGGTGTATAATTGGGAGTCCGTTTAATAAAGAATTTTTGGATTTGTTATAATATTAAGTAACTGTAATATTATGTAGGTGCTTGAAATCGTTTCTGTTATTAATAAATGTTTGAATGTAGTTTTTAAAATCTCTAAAGGCATTAGTAGACTCATTACTTCTGAATTCAGTGCCCAAATCTTCTCGTAATAAATGAAATTGCAAAACCATTGTGATAACATGGCCAAGTTTCCCTTGGTCCACCTGGCACACATCATCTGCCATGTCATAACCAGATGTGTAACTTCTGGTTGACCCTTCCTCCTCTACCCAGTGGAGATTAAAGATTTGCTCAAAATGTTAACTGTTTCTCTCCACAGATGCTGCCAGACCTGCTGCGTTTTTCCAGAATTTTCTGTTTTTATCATTGAAGATTATCTGTATGAGAGTTCTGGGCCCACACATCCTACCATTTCCTAGTGCAGTTTCTTCACCTACAAACTTACTATGCCACCAGAATGCTTAATTCTTCAGTATGGTCATCAGCCCCACTACATTAATGATGTCAGTTGGTATCAGCTGTGACAGGTATTGGAGGGAGAAAAGTAACTGAAACCTAAATAGAACCTCCCTTCAAATCCTTTTCAGTCTGAAAATATGACAGTTCACTCCCATCCTCTGTCTCACTTGATACTCTTTTGAGCACAAACCCATTTCCATCTGTTTCAGATGAAGTTACATTGTTTCATAGTTTGCCATTGTGAGATTTGAACTCTCGATCTTGGGGTTACAAACCCAGTACCATAACCACTTGGCTATTTAGGCCAAGCCCTCTGTCTTACTTGATACTCTTTCGAGCACAAACCCATTTCCATCTGTTTCAGATGAAGTTACATGTTTCATTATTTGCCATTGTGAGATTTGAACTCTTGATCTTGGGGTTACAAACCCAGTACCATAACCACTTGGCTATTTAGGCCAAGCCCTCTGTCTTACTTGATACTCTTTTGAGCACAAACCCGTTTCCATCTGTTTCAGATGAAGTTACATTGTTTCACAGTTTTGCCATCGTGAGATTTGAACTCTTGATCTCAGGGTTACAAACCCAGTACCATAACCACTTGGCCATTTAGGCCAAAGGTTTTTCAAATAATTGAACTCTTGATACTCTTTCGAGCACAAACCCGTTTCCATCTGTTTCAGATGAAGTTACATTGTTTCACAGTTTTGCCATTGTGAGATTTGAACTCTCAATCTTGGGGTTACAAACCCAGTACCATAACCACTTGGCTATTTAGGCCAAGCCCTCTGTCTTACTTGATAGTGCACAGATTTGAGAATAGAATGATTGTGCTTAATTAGTTATTGGCTGTTATGCTCAGTGGCACAAGACACTACCCATTTTTTCCACTGCCATTGGTCCAGAACAAGATATTTGACTCCAGTCAGAGTATCATCTTGCTATACATCCACCTGAAGAGAGTTTTCCACAATGGATGTTTATATTTGCTAGTTTTTTTTTAATTTATTATTTCGTGGGATGTGGGTAGCACTGGCAAAGCCAAAATTTATTGCCCATTCCCAATTGCCCTTGAGCTGAGTGGTTTTCTAGGCCATTTCAGAGAACAATTAAGAGTCAACTACATTGCTGTGGATCTGGAGTCACATGTAGGCCAGACTGGATGACAGATTTTCTTCCCCAAATGACATTAGAGTGAACCAGATGGGCTTCAAACAACATTCAATAATAGTTTAAAGGGCACCATTAGTGAGACTAGGTTTCAATTTGAGGCTTTATTATTTAAATTTACCAATTGCTTTGGTGGAATTTGAACCCTTGTCCCAAGAGCATTAGTCTGGGCCTCCAGATTACTAGTGATATTACCACTATGCCATCATCTCAGGATCTTGAATGCCTCTATCAAGTCTCCTCTCAGCCTTCATTTCTCCAAGGAAAAGAGTCCCAACCTCTCCAATCTATCCTCATAGCTACAGTTCTTTATCCCGGGAATCATTCTTGTGAATCTCCACTGTACTCACACTAATGCCTACACATCCTTCCTCAGGTATGGTGCCCAGAACTGGACGTAGTGCTCCAGATGAGGCCTAACTTGTGCCTAATACAAGTTCAACATGACCTTCTTACTCTTGTACTCTATTAATAAAGCCTAAGATACGATATGCTTTATTAACTGCTCTCCCAACATGCCCTGCCATATTCAATGACCTATGCATGTATATACCTAAGTCCCTCTGTTCCTGTACCTCTTTTAGAGATGGCTCCCAGGGTACCTAGCAGAAACATGCATTAAGTGCTTCCAATGATCACCCACCAGTTGTATACTTTGCTTTCACTTTCGATTTATAACTGCACCATTACTCCAGTAAAGCAAGACGGTGCACTACTATTTTGAAACAAGATTCGACAGTCCCCCCCTCACTGTCCATGTCCCAGAAATCTACCTGGAATCTCATGATGTGAAGGAAGAGCTTCCTCCTGTTATTCTTCAACCTCCCCCAGTAATACAGTTGTTGTGGTGGATATACCCTCCCCCCGAGCCCACTACTACTGAAGCGCCCATGCCCCATGTGGACCTCCCCATCTGGAGACTGCATTGCATGGTCACTTATCAAGGTGCATCCGCCACCCCCTCAGGAAAGCTTCACATACCAGCCTCCCCTTATTACATGTTTCCCAAATACAGGCAGCAGATGCCACCTGTATTACCATATCATCTGCAGCACAGTACAGGAACAGACAAGCCCATGGGCAGCGACTGTGAGCCAGCCCTGCCCACCCAGCTGTGCGTTATTCCTACAGGGCGTACAGACACTGCCCGTCCCTGGAGCTCCCAATGATTACTCCTACAGCATGTCCACTGCACCCCATGACTGTCTCCACTCCCTGACTGATGACTGTGATGCCCCCAAGATCCCAGGAGTGTATATACTCTGACTCCTGACTGCAAGCCCCAGACCAATGATTGTCTTTCACTGAGTTCCCCATTGCCCTCAGGACTGAACACTACACTATCTCCCCCATGTATTCACCCTTCCCCCCCCACCACCCAGCCACTTGCAAAGCCTCCATTCCCAATTGCCCCCCATGTGTTAACCCTTTCCCACCCCCTCAAAATCCCATAACCCCTTTCTCGGTCAAAATGCTGGTTTCTGAGTATTGCTGCATTGTGGTGGCCTCATGACTATGGAGGTAATCACCAGGAGCAGGCCAACTCTACAGCCCCTGCAGCGTGGTGTTCCACTGGCACAGTGCTATTGAAGGTAGGCTATTGTATTGTATCCACCTCAAAGTCCCAAGTGAAGTGAGGGCTGATCTGTGCATGCCATCCTTTTTCAAGTGAGATTCAGATCCATGTGGTTTCCTGCTGGTGTAACACAGGATTGGAAGACGCCAGATGATTCTGGTGAGAAGTGAATTTAATGAGCATTCATGAGATGGTAATGAATGCAAATGGGATTCATGCCACTGCTCAGCAGGATACATGACCTGCCATTAACCTGGCATCAGGAGAATCACAAACTGTTTTTACATCAGCGGGTTTCCGAGTTTTTTTGGCTCCTGCCCGCCCCAAATCCCGCCATGGGCAGGATGGGAAAATTCCGCCCTATGTGGCTGGTCCAGTTAAGTTTTTGGCCAATGGTGACCCCCAAGATATTGATACCACCCATTGAATGGCAAGGGAAGGGCGTTAGGCTCTCACTTGTTGGAGATGATCATTGCCTGGCACTTGTATGGCCCGAATATGACCTGCCACTTCGCAGACTGAGCCTGGATACAGTCCAGGTTTTGCTGCACACAGGTACAGGCAGCTTCATTATCTGAGAGTTGGGAATGGAACTGAACACTGTGCAATCACCTGTGAGCATCTGATTTCTGTATTAGAACAAAGAACAAAGAGCAAAGTACAGCACAGGAACAGGCCCTTCGGCCCTCCAAGCCTGCGCTGATCATATTGCCCGTCAAGTAAAACATTTTGCACTTCCGGGGTCCGTATCCCTCTATTCCCATCCTATTCATGTATTTGTCAAGCTGCCTCTTAAACACCACTATCGTACCTGCTTCCACCACCTCCTCTGGCAGCGAATTCCAGACACTCACTACCCTCTGTGTAAAAAACTTGCCTCGCACATCTCCTCTATAGTTTTCTCCTCTCACCTTAAATCTATGTCCCCTAGTAATTGACTCTTCCACCCTGGGAAAAAGCTTCTGACTATCTACTCTGTCCATGCTACTCATCATTTTGTAAACTTCTATCAAGTCGCCCCTCAATCTCTGTCGCTCTAGTGAGAACAATCTGAGTTTCTCCAACCTCTCCTCATAGCTAATAACCTCCAGACCAGGCAGCATCCTGGTAAACCTCCTCTGCACCCTCTCCAATGCCTCCAGATCCTTCTGGTAATGTGGTGACCAGAATTGCACGCAATATTCCAAGTGTGGCCTAACCAAGGTTCTATACAGCTGCAGCATGACTTCCCAGCTTTTATACTCAATACCCCTGCCAACGAAGGCAAGCATGCCATATGTCTTCCTGACTACCTTATCCACCTGCTTTGCCACTTTCAGTGACCTGTGGACCTGTACACCCAGATCCCTCTGCTCGTCAATGCACTTAAGGGTCCTGCCATTTACTGTATAATTCCTGCCTGTATTAGACCTTCCAAAATGCATTACCTCACATTTGTCCGGATTAAGCTCTATCTGCCATTTCTCTGCCTAAGTCTCCAACCGATCTATATCCCGTTGTATCCTTTGACAATCCTCTTCACTACCTGCAACTCCTCCAAACTTAGTGTCATCTGCAAACTTACTAATTAGCCCAGTTACATTTTCCTCCAAATCATTTATTTATACTACAAACAGCAAAGGTCCCAGCACTGATCCCTGCAGAACTCCACTAGTCACAGCTCTTCATTCAGAAAAGCACCCTTCCACTGCTACCCTCTGTCTTTTATGACCAAACCAATTCTGTATCCTCCTGCCAGCTCACCTCTGATCCCGTGCCACTTTACCTTCTGTACCAGTTTGCCATGAGGGACCTTGTCAAAGGCCTTACTGAACTCATGTATATAACATGTATTGAACTGCAGTGTCCAGACTCTAGATAATGGGCAGAGTTTTCTGGCTGACGTGTGGGTGGTGGAGTCTGCACATCAGCGCTTAAAATGTCACGTGAGCGTCCTGATGTCAGTGTGTGGCATCGCGATATTTGGTCAGCAGGTGCGCTATGCAGCGGGACATGCACCCACCATTAATGAAAGGCCTCGTTAAGGCCCTTAACTTGCCAATTTTCCAGGATTTTGAGGAGCCCGTGCAAACTTTGGCTCAGGCCCAACGGGCAGGCGGGTAAGAGAGTTTTTAATAAAAGTCATGTACTGGCGGCATATGTGGACTCAGAGGGGGTTGTTCATGTTTTTCATGAAGTATTTAATTGCAGAAAGTGTTTTAAACTTGCCTGTGTGATTGTTAGCAGTTCGCATCGATTTCCAGCAGCTTTCTCTGTACTTTTAACCTTCAGCTCAGCTCTCTGCAGTCAGGAATCTTTCTCGGGCCTGCAGCTTTCCGGAGGCCTCCCTGTAGCCTGCGTATGGGTTCTGACATCTCCACTGGAGGCAGCTCCTCTGACCAGGAAGGGAGGGATAGAATAAGGAGGAGGCCAGGAGTGGACAGTCAGCCTCCAGGGGAGACACCTTTGGGAGGCCAGGCACAGGCACAAGGGGCACAGGGCCAAGAGGTTATCCAAGGTGGAAGGGGCCGCAGAAGATGCCACTATCCTGCTGCCAGGGTTTACAGGTGGTGAAGCAGCTACCTCAATATGTCTGAGGTGCAGTGCCGAAGGAGGTTCCATCTCTCAAGGGAGACAGTCAACTATATCTGTCAGATGATTGGCCCTGAGATCTCCCCTAACTGTGTGGGTGGACACCCCATGCCAGCGGCTCTGAAGCTCACACCTGCCCTCAATTTCTATGCCTCTGGCTCCTTCCAGGTCTCGGTGGGTGATCTTTGCGGTGTCTCCCAATCAGCTGTCCACACTTGTGTCAAGCAGGTCACAGACGCTCTGTTCAGACGGGAATTGACCTTCATCCACTTCCGCTGGGACCAGACCAGTCAGACACAGTGAGCCAGAGGCTTCACGGCCATTGCTGGCTTCCCCCGTGTCCAGGGTGCTATAGACTGTACACATGTGGCCATCAAGGCGCAAGCAGGTGAGCCCGGTGCCTTCATCAACAGGAAAGGCTTCCACTCCATGAACGTGCAGATAGTGTGTGACCACAGGATGCTGATTCTACAAGTCTGTGCAAGGTACCCAGGCAGCTCCCACGACACCTACATCCTCAGACACTCCCAGGTGCCGAGGCTCTTCAGTGCTCCAGCCCGGCTGGATGGATGGCTGCTGGGTGACAAGGGCTATCCCCTCAGAAGGTGGCTCATGACGCCTCTCCACCATCCAAGAACAGAAACTGAGCAGCGGTACAATAGGAGCCAGGGCTCCACAAGGGCTGTGGTGGAGAGAACCATCGGTCTTCTCAAGATGCGCTTCTGATGCCTGGACCGTTCAGGGGGCGCACTCCAGTACCCCCCAGATCATGTCTCTGTGATAGTGGTAACATGCTGCACTCTCCACAATCTTGTGCTGGAAAGGGGGGATGCAGTTGACGATGAAGACCTTGACGCACTGGATGAGGCTGCACATGATGAACCCAGCAGTGCCTCAGAGGGTGAGGGAGCACAGGGCGATGATGAGGGGCAGCACGCCAACCCGCTACTACACCAAGGAGGCAGGGACACCCGGGACACTTTAATCCAATGAACCTTCAGCTCGCTCCACACACATGGATCAGCAGGAGCAGCATTGCCTGGAACTCCCACACGTGACACTTGGTGCTACATCTTCCACCTCATCAGCTGCAACTAAGGGCTTAGTACAGAAACATCAATGTCCACTCAAACACTCAGGACATGTCTGTGAAACATACAAATGCAGCACAAAGGAAACACCCTCAGCCATGGTCAGAAAAGTGGACTTTATTATGTCCAAAAAAATTACACAGACTTCTCCATTCCAATCAGAAGAATTTTATTCCCTATTCCAAGGCCAACGCAAAATCACCAGTGACATACCCGGGGAGTGCCTAACGTACCTTATGCCGATGTTTGCGGGTGCTACATCTTGGTGCTGCCCCATCGCTGGGAGTGGTATCTGAGACAGCTGCTGACTCTGCTGTCCTGTTGACCTCGATGACCATGGTGGGTGACCTCTGGCCCATGGAGCCTGTGCTGGCCCCACCTGGGAGGGAGTGGCCAGTTCCAGAACTGGCACCTCCCCAGTTGTCACAGCCTCAATGGATGCAACAGTCACTGGCAGAGGGGGTGGGGAGGGGGGGAGGGGGTGGGGGGGGGGGGGGGGGGGGGGTGGTGGGGGCTGTGGAGGAGCTGCTGCCCTCATCCGGAGCGCCCTGAGAGGAGCTCACAGCGGCGACAGGCAGCTGCTGCACCGACGTGAGGCCACATTGGACCTCCCTGCTCACTGCAGATGGATGGGCACCGAGCGGAGATACTTGGTGTCCACAACATCTCCCACATTGGCAATGACCACCTGTGGCCATTAGCGCTGTGAGGGCTGCAGGTCAGAGCGTATCCCAATCAGAAGAGTCTCAATCCGCTGGAAGCCCCTCTCCATGAGAGTCGCCAATCTCTCAATGGAGGAAGCCTGAATCTCTGTCCTGAGGTTCATGCCATCACTGACACTCTGCCTGGACCCCTCCACCACAGAGACCAAGTGAAGCACACACTCATGCAACCCTGCCAGATGCTGCTGTGCATCCTGCCGCTTGCCCTGCAGCTGCTGCATTGGTGACATCTCCAGAGACACATCATCACTGCCGGACTCAGCATGTGCCTAGTCCCCTGCAGTCCCCCCACTGCTGGCACCATCGGCACTCTCTGTCCGTGCCATCTCCTCCAGTGATTGTGAAGTGCCCTCTCCACTGTGCCCCGGGACACTAGCCGATGGTAAATTCCCCACGGATGTGGTAGTCGCTGCGCTGGTGCCTGGCTGGCTGATAGGATGTGACGCAAGTTGCACATGTTGGGCCTCAGGTGTGGAGGGGGGGCTCTGGTGTGGAGGGGGGGCTCAGGTGTGGAGGGGGGCTCAGGTGTGGAGGGGGGGCTGCGTTGAGGACATGTGGGTCAATCTGGTGGTGATTCTGAAATTAACAACAAGGACAGTGCATCACTTAGCGTTCAGTAACACCTTTCATCCCTTTCACCCCCCAGTATCACCCTTCAAGACCCTAAGGAGACGAACATTGGTGGGGTGGAAAAGAGTCAAGAGGAGGCCCAAACATTACACACACATACAGACAGGCTGGTCAGATGGTCTCAGGAATGCCACATGGAATGTTATGTAGCATTGAAGTGAGGAGAGTGCAGAGGGTCCTGACCTGGATACATGTTGGCCTGGAGAGATGGGGTTATTAGGAAACATTGCAAACACTTGCGATATGTGCCGTGCAGCACAGGAGATTTACAGGTCACATTATTGACCTTCATACCATTATGAGAGGCATAGAATGGGTGGACAGAAGGCAACATTTCCCCTTGGCACAGGGATGAGTAACATGGTGGCATTTATTTAAGTTGAGTGCCATGAGGTTAACAGGTGAGGTGCTGAGGACCTTTTGGACAGAGTAATGTGGGGCGCACTGGCTGACAGGGTGGTGGAGGTACCAACCCTCCTAACATGCAATAAGTCTTTGCCTGTGCAGAAGCGATGCCAGTGACATGTTAGGCCATGGGGACAGTGGTCACAAATGGGATAAGGTGACTTTGGAAGATGCTGGAGATGCGACTCCTCAAGGGGCCGAGGGACCTTTGTGTATGACCCACACGTCTGACTGTTTCAGTCTGTGAATGAGCAGTGTTGCTGCATTAACAATTGCAGCAACCATCAGTGCTTTGGATGGTGGGGAGACAGAGTAGATGGGACTGTGGGCCTCAAATACCTGCCCGCTGTACCCCAGCCTCACTGACACCTGTTGCCTTGGCCGCCTGCCTCCTCCCCAGCTCCATGGCCTGTTGCTCATCCATGGTGAGGCGCTGCAGCAGGGTGTGTCCACCACCAGTCCGCTGGCGATCCTGGCTGTTGTTCTCAGTTTTTGCCTGCAGAACAGAGAAGAGGATTTCTTGGGGTTGATCGTTCATGTACTCTGCACGCGCACCCCAACCACAGTGGCCCATCTGAGGCCTCCAGGGACTCCTGTCCACACTACTGGTGATCAGTCCCCAGAAGATAGTACGACTGCTCCCAAACCCCTCCCCCAACAGACACCTTGGACACATTCGCCGTCCATCACTTTGAATAACACACGGGTCTTAGCGCCCATGGCAAAGAGGCACAACTAGGTGCGGCACCGAGGCCAGCAGACGGCTCTTGGCCACGACACCTTGAGGCTCCCCTTCTACCATCTCATCACCATCAATATGACGTGTTGCTACTGAGATGCAACAAACACCAACATATGCTGCAGGGAGAACCCATCTTCTCCTCACCCACTCAGGCTGATGTGAGCATGGTCACTATCTGTTTGCCCACCTGTGCTAAATGCCCAATGCAGTAATGACAGTAAGACGGGGCGGGGCTACCTGCTGGGTCAAAGGGCCAAGGCTGACACGGTCCCCACCCTTCCAGAGCGCAGCAAATCATTAAATCTCTTGCAGCCCTGGGTGCCGGTGCACCACACAGCATCTTGGGCGCTTACTGCCACCTCCTGCCACGCCTGACTGGTGATATGGGGGGTCCTCCTCCTCCTATCCTCCAGAAACAACACCTCCCGATAGTTGGACGCCTCTTGGAGGAGGACAGCAAGGCAGGCACCTGAGAGCCGAGGGGCACAGTGGCCCCCTCGCTGGCCTCTCCTGCATCCTGCCCCCCCTCGTCCTCCTCCTGTGGTCTGAGAGCAGCCTGTCGCTCTCTATGAGTGGCCATGGTGAACTGCCTCAAGCAGGCTGCCTGGTCGCTCTTTATACAGACTGCCGGCTCCCCACTGGAACCAGCCGTCTGAACACGCCCGCCTGCGCGATGATTTTCCCGTTCTACACGGGAGTCGCTAACCCACTGGATGGGCCTTAATTGGCCCACCCGTGCAAAATGGCGGCGCGGCCCGTTTTGGCGGCAATCGGCTGCCCAACCACCGCCAAGTTGGTCAGGCCTGCCCACCTGTCAAGGGCAAAATTCTGCCCAATGTTGCCAATTTCAGAGGAGCGATGACAGTGAACGCTGACAGTTTCACCATCATTACTACTGCTAAATTCAAGCCAACATATTTGGTTAAATATATGAAAGCAGATTGGTTAAATTAGATATTTCACCAGACCAGAGCAACTAAATTGATTAATATTCTACCAGTCACTCCATGGCAATAAATTTGTGTGGAATTGAATGCTAACTCTTTGAGGCTATGTCCATCTTCCAGCATATCATATAGAATTTAACTGCATGCCTTTTAAAGCCAAAGGATTTTGCTTTGTGTGGCAGCACTAATAACCAAAGTTATAACTGGCTTCTTTTCTGAAAAAGACTAATGGCAGCAGGAATACCCACAGGACTCTACATCAAACTGCAGTAAAACTCTTTACACATCTATGAGTGCCAAAGTCATATTTAGAAAATAAGCCATGTTGTATTAATTATGTTTATGAATAAGGTTTTCTTTGGGAAGCTACATGTGGTTTATGTACAATTTTGTCCTACTTGAAAACCTCGAACATTAAAAACACAACTTGTGCTGCACTCAGTTATGCAATATCACACCATATAATCATAATAATACTCCAGAGAGCCAGACTCCTTGGCATTTCAGCCTGGCTCTCAGCCTTTTTCAAAGGAAGCATTTAAAAAGGCTTTGAAGACCCAGTGCTATAAAAAGCCTATAAAATCAAGGTGGTCTTCAGAATGAATAAGCAGAGAAATTGTAAGAAAGAAAGACTTGTATTTTTATAGCGCCTTTCACAAACTCAAGACACCCTAAAACACTTAACAACCAATGAAATACTTCGAAAGTGTAGTCACTATTGTAATATAATACGTTCAGTAACAACAGGAAGCAACTAACAAATTCAGAATTACCTGGAAAAACTCAGCAGGTCTGGCAGCATCGGCGGAGAAGAAAAGAGTTGACGTTTCGAGTCCTCATGACCCTTCGACAGAGACTAACAAATTAGTTTGATTGCTGAGTTTCATATTTTAAGGGTTAAATTAGGTTTTTACGATATGAGAATAAATGCCTTTAGATATATGAGGGAAAGTAATGATAACCAGCACCTTCCCCATGCCATTGCTCATGGGTAATCAATGCAATGACAACACAGTCAGATTTGAAAGGGGTAGTGGAGAAGTAAAGTGGAAGTAGAGTATGGGGAACCAGGAAGACAACAAGCCATTCCACTTTGATTGAAAGAAGAGATATGAAAGTTAGAAGAATGAGTGGGTGAGGGAGAAACCAAATGAAGTGAAGAGGCAGCAATGCAGTTCAAGGCTTATGAGCAGGAACTGGGAGAGTGCATGGGGACCAAAGCCAGGCAAGTGATATTAGGCAGAGCTCAATAAATAACAAAGTTATTAGTTTAAAATTGTTACTTAACTCCCAAATCTATTTACCCATGAAAGAAAATAAGATGTGCAAATTAAAGGACATTCTTTTAGCACATCTGGGAGAGAGAGTGTGGAGGGGGGTTGGCTGCTGGGGTACAAACCATTTTCACAACAATCACCCACAGGGCTCTGGGTTAGGAAAACATAGACTGAAATACAAAGCTAGACCATCGGTTATCTGCCAGCTAGAGAGGCTGGCTCCTGTAGCATATGCCATTAAGGGTCAGATGACCAGAAAGAAGCTAAGTAAATTATTGTTGGAACAAGAAGAGGGAACAAGGTTGGATCAGGCAGGGTAGAAAACCTGGATTAAACTGGAACAAGAACTGTGAGATAGGGGGAATCGGGGGGGTTGTGTTTGGAATGTAAATTTGAGTCGAGGTCAGGATTAGATTGGGCCGAAAAGCTGGATTGAGAGTTGACACTCTGGTCTGTTTTATCATACAACTGGCCGCCTCCAGTTGTTGCATTCAATTGACCAGCTGTTTGCTCCATCTCCAATATTTTTATGAAGAATGAAAATGTTCAAAGGAAAATGTATTTTAGTTGAGTACACCTTATTTTTCTCCAGGATTGCACATATTGGTGTCCAGGAGATTCATTCCTGGAGACCCAAGACGATCCTGAAGGATTGGCAATCCTCATTTACTCAGATAGACAGGGTGAGCAGTTGAGGTTTATGCAAAGGGATGTTTAGGTCAGACTGAGCAGAGATGCTGAGGAGCCTAAAGTTGTCAGAACCAAAGGCAAAAATAAATCAAAAATAAAAGTGGGTAGCGCGGTGCTGAGTGGCGAGTGCTGCTGCCTCACAGCTCCAGGGAACTGGGTTCAATCCTGACCTCAGATGTCTGTCTGTCTGGAGTTTGCACATTCTCCCTGTGTCTGCGTGAGTTTCCTCTCACTGTCCAAAGACGTACTGGTTGGGTAGATTGGCTATGGTAAATTGCCCCTCAGTGTGTGTGCCCTGTAATGGACTGATGCCCTGTCCTGGGTGTACCCCACCTAGTGCTCTTTGCCTGTCAGGGGAGGCTCTGACTCCTGTGATCCTGAATTGGATGAAGAGGTTCTGTAAAAGTAGAGAATAATGTCACTGTTAATTATTCTTGTGGGAACCTGTTGGCATCTGAGTCCTCATGTAGTTAGTTTGAACCACTCACCAACACTGCAAACTTGCTACATTAATATAGATATTGCAGTGTTTCAGCCTGACTCGGTGTCTGCTTGGCTGAATGACAATACTCTCACCTCTGCATAAGAAGCCTGTGGGAACACATACTCTGGACTGACGGCTCAGTCCAGGGAATTTAATTTTGGTAAATGGGACCTTAGTTATACTTTCAATGAAGAACAAGATGGCTGATGAGGAAGAGCAAAAAGATTTGGGCATTCGGGTTCACAAAATATTAAAAGCAATATCTCAAGCAGAAAAGGCCAGGATAGAAATTGGACAGCACATGATGCATCTTGCTGGGTATCATTCCAGGAATTGAGGAACCACCAGAATGGACCGACCCAACAATTGCCCAAACTTGACCCTCACTTCATCTTCCTAATTCTCGTGAGCCGAGGTGTCGATCAGGCACCCAAATGCAGATTGCCATTGAGGGCCTATTCAATTTTTACTGATTCCAGAACCTACTGGTAAATCCCGAAGAGGGGAGACAATCGAGAGGAGGATGATGCAGACTGGTGGCAGCTTTGTGGATCTATTCCTGCTCCTTGTGCCTTCACAAAAGTGAAATTTCACAACGCTTTGTGTTTTTTTTTTCCTAACAGACTTCCCGAGATCCCTTTAAAGACTCTGGTGGTTCAGCCACACAAGGCTTCAAAATACTAGTTACTAGTGGGGAGAGTTTTTAGCTTCTTGGACAGGCCCATGCATGACCTGACAGAACGTAAAATGACGTCCGGTGAGTGTCTCGAGGTTATCGTGCACCCGCGCAACATTCGAGTCGGCGAGCATGCACGGGAATCGGCAGCACGCCCGCCGACAATTAAAAGGCCGATTGAGACCATTAAAAAGGTAATTGAAAGAAATGTGTTTGCTGCCCACCCAACCCTACGGCTGGCAGGAAGATGAAAAGGCCAAGCAACTTTGGCATATTTTAGGAAACCATCCATGGGTGGGATGAGGTTTCCAACAGCAAATAAAAATTAAATAAAAATTTAAAATTTAATTAATAACATGTCTCTGCTCATGTGACAGAATCACATGAGAGTCACATGAGGGGAAACATTTTATGACATTTTAGAAACCTTTATTTTTTATTTTGAAAAATGTCCATCTTCCTGAGGCAGCTTTTCCAGCGTCCACCCACACACATGTGCAAAATATGGGCTTGCCCTCCTCTACCCCCAAAAGGCAGTGCTGAGCACCGCCGCTCGGGTTTTAATTTGCCTGCCAGTGTGAAACCACAGTCCGCCCGCCCCTGCCAAGACCACCTGACCAGAGAAAAATCCTCCCCAATCGAACTCAACTTAGGAATCTGGTCATAAGTGGTCGCAGAAGCCTCATTTCAAAATTGAAGACCTGTGTTCGTTTCAGGAGGTCACCAGGACCACCTAAAGAAAGGCTTAGGTTAGCAGCTGTCAAACTGCCCACACAGATCAGGCACAGTCTTCTTCCCTACCAAACTGATTATTGTGCACATTGAAGGCTCATAAAACAGGAGCAATGGGAACATAGCGTGATAGAAACCTGAAAAGGCTATTTAGTATATTGTGCCTGTGTCAGCTCCTTGATACAGCTATCCAATCAATCCCTCTCCTCTGCCCTTGACACTCTTGCTCTGGAATTTTTTTTCCCTTCAAGGATTTAGCAATTTTATTTTGAAAGTTACTATTGAATCTTCTTTCACCACCTCTTCAGACAATTTATTCCAAATAATAACAACTTTGGGTTGTATATATAAAAAAATTCTGGCATGTCACCTCTGCCTCTTTTGCTGGTCACCTTAAATCTGCATCCTCTGGTTACTGACCCTTCTGCCAATGGAAACAGTTAATCCTCAGTTAGGCAGGTGAGGAGGAACAAAGGGGGGCAGGTGTGACATCTTGGGGGGGGGGTTTGCCCCCGATATGCAAAGGGCAGCCCCTGAAGGACATTTACACCTTTCCTTCCCACCTTTTTACAATGTGTTTAAAAAACGATCTGCCCATTCTCATCCACCTTCCCTTACCAATCATATTTTGGCATGCGTAGCACAATATTTGGGTCAATTGGCTTATTGGAAGCTCAATTGACCATTAATTATTTTAAATGGTGGGCTGACAGCCAATTGTGGTACCCACCTACCTAATGTATTATGGGGGACAGCTTAGGAGTAGGCAGGAAGGTGGTGGGCTTGCCACCCCTAGTATTTTATGTGCCCCTATGCCAAAAACACACATGGCAACGGTAAGATCCAGACCAAGGATCACTTTATTTTTTAATAGCCCCTTTAATTTGTACTACCACCCTCAAAATTTAGTGTACATACACCTCTAGGTCACTCTGTTCCAGCATTACCCTTCAGAGGGCGTGGAATTTATGCCCAAATGTCCAATGCTTTGGACAGGATGTATAGAATAGAGAAGTCAATATGTTATGGTGAGTCAATACAAAACTTTGGGATAACCACAGGTGGAGTGCACTTTTGGGCTCCAGATTAGAAGGGCTAGAGAGGGGAGTATATGGTTTAGTG
Organism: Isurus oxyrinchus; assembly: GCA_026770705.1. Classification (NCBI taxonomy): domain Eukaryota; kingdom Metazoa; phylum Chordata; class Chondrichthyes; order Lamniformes; family Lamnidae; genus Isurus; species Isurus oxyrinchus. The sequence continues at coordinate 459,005 of JANJGN010000012.1, forward strand.
TGAAGATATGCAAATGTGGAGGAAGGCTTGAAAAAAACGGAATTATTTCCATTAGAACAGAGGAGACTATGGGATGATTTAATAAAAGGATATTTTCAGTGATTATGGGGTCCAGAACAAAGAAACCACTTTTTCCACAGAGAGCATTGTGAGGCTGTGGACTGCGCTACCAAAGTTAATGATTGAAGTGGAGATCATGTCAGAATTTAAGAGTAGGTTAGATAGGCAATGGAAGGAAATGGAAATAAAAAGACATGAGAGCAGACCACGCACATTGAATTAGTGCAATGCTCATCTGGAGGTTAAACACCAACACAGACTAATTAGGCTAAACAGCCCGCTTCTGTTTTGTAATTTCAATATAATTCATGGCACATTGTTCTTCAGTTTGAACTTCACTTTATCAACTGGTAACCGTATGTATTTGAAGAAGACTACAATTAAAAAGAGTTGAAAGGAGAGAGCTAGTTTTGATTTTCAACACTATTTCAGCATGCTTTTAAAGAACATGAAAATTTTTAGTGATAACTCTTCAATTTGTTATGCAAAAGAATGGTCCTGGTCTGACTGTATGCACAAGAATGGTCTTGGTCTGAATGTATGCACAAGGATGGTCCTGGTCTGACTGTATGCACAAGAATGGTCCTGGTCTGACTGTATGCACAAGAATGGTCCTGGGCTGACTGTGTGCACAAGAATGGTCCTGGTCTGATGTATGCACAAGAATGGTCCTGGGCTGAATGTATGCACAAGAATGGTCCTGGGCTGACTGTGTGCACAAGAATGGTTCTGGTCTGACTGTATGCACAAGAATGGTCCTGGTCTGAATGTATGCACAAGAATGGTCCTGGTCTGAATGTATGTACAAGAATGGTCCTGGTCTGACTGTGTGCACAAGAATGGTCCTGGTATGACTGAATGCACAAGAATGGTCCTGGTCTGACTGTATGCACAAGAATGATCCTGGTCTGACTGTGTGCACAAGAATGGTCCTCGTCTGACTGTATGCACAAGAATGGTCCTGGTCTGACTGTATGCACAAGAATGGTCCTGGTCTGACTGTGTGCACAAGAATGGTCCTGGTCTGACTGTATGGACAAGAATGGTCCTGGTGTGACTGTATGGAAATGAATGGTCCTGGTCTGACTGTAGGAACAAGAATGGTCCTGATCTGACTTTGTGCACAAGAATGGTCCTGGTCTGACTGTGTGCACAAGAACAGTCCTGGTCTGACTGTGCGCACAAGAATGGTCCTGGTCTGACTGTGTGCACAAGAATGGTCCTGGTCTGACTGTATGGACAAGAATAGTCCTGATCTGACTGGTTGCACAAGAATGGTGCTGGTCTGACTGTGTGCACAAGAATGGTCCTCGTCTGACTGTATGGACAAGAATGGTCCTGGTCTGACTGTGTGCACAAGAATGGTCCTGGTCTGACTGTGTGCAGAAGAATGGTCCTGGTCTGACTGTCTGCACAAGAATGGTCCTGATCTGACTTTGTGCACAAGAATGGTCCTGCTCTGACTGTGTGCACAAGAATGGTCCTGGTCTGACTGTGTGCACAAGAATGGTCCTGGACTGACTGTATGGACAAGAATGGTCCTGGTCTGACTGTATGCACAAGAATGGTGCTGGTCTGACTGTGTGCACAAGAATGGTCCTGGTCTGACTGTGTGCACAAGAATGGTCCTGGTCTGACTGTGTGCACAAGAATGGTCCTGGTTTGACTGTATGCACAAGAATGGTCCTCGTCTGACTGTGGGCACAAGAATGGTCCTTGTCTTACTGTGTGCACAAGAATGGTCCAGGTCTGACTGTATGCACAAGAATTGTCCTGGTCTGACTGGGCCCACAGGAATGGTCCTGGTCTGACTGTGTGCACAAGAATGGTGCTGGTCTGACTGTATGGACAAGAATGGTCCTGGTCTGACTATATGCACAAGAATGGTTCTGGTCTGACTGTATGCACAATAATGGTCTTGGTCTGACTGATTGCACAAATATGGTACTGGTCTGACAGAATGCACAAGAATGGTCCTGGTCTGACTGTGTGCACAAGAATTGTCCTGGTCTGACAGTATGCACAAGAATGGTCCTGGTCTGACTGTGTGCACAGGAATGGTCTTGGTCTGACTGTGTGCAGAAGAATGGTCCTGGTCTGACTGTGTGCAAAAGAAAGGTGCTGGTCTGACTCTATGGATAAGAATGGTCCTGGTCTGACTGTATGCACAAGAATGGTCCTGGTCTGACTGTGTGCACAAGAATGGTCCTTGTCTTACTGTGTGCACAAGAATGGTCCTGGTCTGCCTGTATGCAAAAGAATGGTCCTGGTCTGACTGGGTGCACAAGAATGGTCCTGGTCTGACTGTGTGCACAAGAATGGTCCTGGTCTGACTGTGTGCACAAGAATGGTCCTTGTTTTACTATGTGCACAAGAATGGTCCTGGTCTGCCTGTATGCACAAGAATGCTCCTGGTCTGACTGTATAGTCAAGAATAGTCCTGATCTGACTGTGTGCACAAGAATGGTGCTGGTCTGACTGTGTGCACAAGAATGGTCCTCATCTGACTGTAAGGACAAGAATGGTCCTGGTTTGACTGTGTGCACAAGAATGGTCCTGGTCTGACTGTGTTCAGAAGAATGGTCCTGGTCTGACTGTCTGCACAAGAATGGTCCTGATCTGAATTTGTGCACAAGAATGGTCCTGCTCTGACTGTGTGCACAAGAATGTTCCTGGTCTGACTGTGTGCACAAGAATGCTCCTGGTCTGACTGTATGGACAAGAATGGTCCTGGTCTGACTGTGTGCACAAGAATGGTGCTGGTCTGACTGTTTGCACAAGAATGGTCCTGGTCTGACTGTATGAACAAGAATGGTGCTGGTCTGACTGTGTGCACAAGAATGGTCCTGGTCTGACTGTATGGACAAGAATGGTCCTGGTGTGACTGTATGGAACTGAATGGTCCTGGTCTGACTGTAGGAACAAGAATGGTCCTGATCTGACTTTGTGCACAAGAATGGTCCTGGTCTGACTGTGTGCACAAGAACAGTCCTGGTCTGACTGTGCGCACAAGAATGGTCCTGGTCTGAGTGTGTGCACAAGAATGGTCCTGGTCTGACTGTATGGACAAGAATAGTCCTGATCTGACTATGTGCACAAGAATGGTGCTGGTCTGACTGTGTGCACAAGAATGGTCCTCGTCTGACTGTATGGACAAGAATGGTCCTGGTCTGACTGTGTGCACAAGAATGGTCCTGGTCTGACTGTGTGCAGAAGAATGGTCCTGGCCTGACTGTCTGCACAAGAATGGTCCTGATCTGACTTTGTGCACAAGAATGGTCCTGCTCTGACTGTGTGCACAAGAATGGTCCTGGTCTGACTGTGTGCACAAGAATTGTCCTGGACTGACTGTATGGACAAGAATGGTCCTGGTCTGACTGTATGCACAAGAATGGTGCTGGTCTGACTGTGTGCACAAGAATGGTCCTGGTCTGACTGTGTGCACAAGAATGGTCCTGGATTGACTGTATGCACAAGAATGGTCCTCGTCTGACTGTGGGCACAAGAATGGTCCTTGTCTTACTGTATGCACAAGAATTGTCCTGGTCTGACTGGGTCCACAGGAATGGTCCTGGTCTGACTGTGTGCACAAGAATGGTGCTGGTCTGACTGTATGGACAAGAATGGTCCTGGTCTGACTATATGCACAAGAATGGTTCTGGTCTGACTGTATGCACAATAATGGTCTTGGTCTGACTGATTGCACAAATATGGTACTGGTCTGACAGAATGCACAAGAATGGTCCTGGTCTGACTGTGTGCACAAGAATTGTCCTGGTCTGACAGTATGCACAAGTATGGTCCTGGTCTGACTGTGTGCACAGGAATGGTCTTGGTCTGACTGTGTGCAGAAGAATGGTCCTGGTCTGACTGTGTGCAAAAGAAAGGTGCTGGTCTGACTCTATGGATAAGAATGGTCCTTGTCTGACTGTATGCACAAGAATGGTCCTGGTCTGACTGTGTGCACAAGAATGGTCCTTGTCTTACTGTGTGCACAAGAATGGTCCTGGTCTGCCTGTATGCAAAAGAATGGTCCTGGTCTGACTGGGTGCACAAGAATGGTCCTGGTCTGACTGTGTGCACAAGAATGGTCCTGGTCTGACTGTGTGCACAAGAATGGTCTTGGTCTGACTGTATAGACAAGAATGGTCCTGGTCTGACTGTATGCACAAGAATGGTCCTGGTCTGACTGTGTGCACAAGAATGGTCCTTGTTTTACTATGTGCACAAGAATGGTCCTGGTCTGCCTGTATGCACAAGAATGCTCCTGGTCTGACTGTATAGTCAAGAATAGTCCTGATCTGACTGTGTGCACAAGAATGGTGCTGGTCTGACTGTGTGCACAAGAATGGTCCTCATCTGACTGTAAGGACAAGAATGGTCCTGGTTTGACTGTGTGCACAAGAATGGTCCTGGTCTGACTGTGTTCAGAAGAATGGTCCTGGTCTGACTGTCTGCACAAGAATGGTCCTGATCTGAATTTGTGCACAAGAATGGTCCTGCTCTGACTGTGTGCACAAGAATGTTCCTGGTCTGACTGTGTGCACAAGAATGCTCCTGGTCTGACTGTATGGACAAGAATGGTCCTGGTCTGACTGTATGCACAAGAATGGTGCTGGTCTGACTGTTTGCACAAGAATGATCCTGGTCTGACTGTATGAACAAGAATGGTGCTGGTCTGACTGTGTGCACAAGAATGGTCCTGGTCTGACTTTGTGCACAAGAATGGTCCTGGTCTGACTTATGCACAAGAATGGTCCTGTTCTGACTGTGGGCACAAGAATGGTCCTTGTCTTTCTGTGTGCACAAGAATGGTACAGGTCTGCCTGTATGCACAAGAACTGTCCTGGTCTGACTGGTTCCACAGGAATGGTGCTGGTCTGACTGTATGGACAAGAATGGTCCTGGTCTGACTGTGTGCAGAAGGATGGTCCTGGTCTGACTGTCTGCACAAGAATGGTCCTGATCTGACTTTGTGCACAAGAATGGTCCTGCTCTGACTGTGTGCACAAGAATGGTCCTGGTCTGACTGTGTGCACAAGAATGGTCCAGGTCTGACTGTATGGACAAGAATGGTCCTGGTCTGCCTGTATGCACAAGAATGGTGCTGGTCTGACTGTGTGCACAAGAATGGTCCTGTTCTGACTGTGTGCACAAGAATGGTCCTGCACTGACTGTGTGCACAAGAATGGCCCTCGTCTGACTGTATGCACAGGAATGGTCCAGGTCTGCTTGTATGCACAAGAATTGTCCTGGTCTGACTGGTTCCACAGGAATTGTCCTGGTCTGACTGTGTGCACAAGAATGGTGCTGGTCTGACTGTATGGACAAGAATGGTCCTGGTCTGACTATATGCACAAGAATGGTTCTGGTCTGACTGTATGCACAAGAATGGTCTTGGTCTGACTGTTTGCACAAATATGGTCCTGGTCTGACAGAATGCACAAGAATGGTCCTGGTCTGACTGTGTGCACAAGAATTGTCCTGGTCTGACAGTGTGCACACGAATTGTCCTGGTCTGACTGTATGCACAAGAATGGTCCTGGTCTGACTGTGTGCACAGGAATGGTCTTGGTCTGACTGTGTGCAGAAGAATGGTCCTGGTCTGACTGTGTGCAAAAGAATGGTGCTGGTCTGACTGTATGGAGAAGAATACTCCTGTTCTGACGGTATGCACAAGAATAGTCCTGGTCTGACTGTGTGCACAAGAATGGTCGTTGTCCAACTGTGTCCACAAGAATGGTCCTGGTCTGACTGTATGCACAATAATGGTCCTGGTTTGACTGTGTGCACAAGAATGGTCCTGGTCTGACTGTATGCACAAAAATGGTCCTGGTCTGGCTGTATACACAAAAATGGTCCTTGTCTGACTGTATGTGCAAGAATGGTCCTGTTCTGACTGTGTGCACAAGAATGGTCCTGGTCTGACTGTATGGACAAGAATGGTCCTGGTCTGACTGTGTACACAAGAATGGTCCTGGTCTGACTGTATGCACAAGAATGGTCCTCATCTGACTTTGTGCACAAGAATGGTCCTGGTCTGACTGTGTGCACAAAAATGGTCCTGGTCTGACTGTGTGCACAAGAATGGTCCTGGTCTGACTGTATGGTCAAGAATAGTCCTGATCTGACAGTGTGCACAAGAATGGTGCTGGTCTGACTGTGTGCACAAGAAAGGTGCTCGTCTGACTGTATGGATAAGAATGGTCCTGGTTTGACTGTGTACACAGGAATGGTCCTGGTCTGACTGTCTGCACAAGAATGGTCCTGGTCTGACTGTCTGCATAAGAATGGTCCTGATCTGACTGTGTGCACAAGAATGGTCCTGGTCTGACTGTGTGCACAAGAATGGTCCTGGTCTGACTGTGTGCACAAGAATGGTCCTGGTCGGACTGTATGCACAAGAATGGTGCTCGTCTGACTGTGGGCACAAGAATGGTCCATGTCTATCTTTGTGCACACGAATGGTCCAGGTCTGCCTGTATGCACAAGAATTGTCCTGGTCTGGCTGGTTCCACAGGAATGGTCCTGGTCTGACTGTGTGCACAAGAATGGTCCTGGTCTGACTGTATGGACAAGAATGGTCCTGGTCTGACTGGGTGCAGAAGAATGGTCCTGGTCTGACTGTCTGCACAAGAATGGTCCTGATCTGCCTTTGTGCACAAGAATGGTCCTGCTCTGACTGTGTGCACAAGAATGGTCCTGGTCTGACTGAGTGCACATAATGGTCCTGGTCTGACTGTATGGACAAGAATGGTCCTGGTCTGACTGTATGCACAAGAATGGTGCTGGTCTGACGGTGTGCACAGGAAAGGTCCTGTTCTGACTGTGTGCACAAGAATGGTCCTGGTCTGACTGTATGCACAAGAATGGTCCTCGTCTGACTGTGGGCACAAGAATGGTCCTTGTCTTACTGTGTGCACAAGAATGGTCCAGGTCTGCCTCTATGCACAAGAATTCTCCTGGTCTGACTGGTTCTACAGGAATGGTCCTGGTCTGACTGTGTGCACAAGAATGGTCCTGGACTGACCGTATGTACAAGAATGGTCTTGGTCAAACTGTATGCACAAGAATGGTCCTGGTCTGACTGTATGCGCAAGAATGGTCCTGTTCTGACTGTGTGCACAAGAATGGTCCTGGCCTGACTGTGTGCACAAGAATGGTCCTGGTCACAATGTATGGAGAAGAATGCTCCTGTCTTACTGTATTCACAAGAATGGTCCTGGTCTGCCTGTGTGCACAAGAATGGTCCTGGTCTGACAGTATGGAAAAGAATGGTCCTGGTCTGACTGTATGGACAAGAATGGTCCTGGTCTGACTGTATGCACAACAATGGTCCTGGTCTAACTGTATGCACAAGAATGGTCCTGGTCTGACTGTGTGCACAAGAATGGTCCTGGTCTGACTGTATGCACAAAAATGGTCCTGGTCTGACTGTGTGTACAAGAGGGGTCCTTGTCTTACTTTGTGCCCAAGAATGGTCCTGGTATGACTGTGTGCACAAGAATTGTCCTGGTCTGACTGTATGCACAAGAATGGTCCTGCTGAGACTGTGTGCACAAGAATGGTCCTGGTCTGGCTGTGTAGACAAGAATGGTCCTGGTCTGACTGTATGGAGAAGAATGCTCCTGTCTGACTGTATGCACAAGAATGGTCTTGGTCTGCCTGTGTCCACAAGAATGGTCCTGGTCTGACGGTGTGCACAAGAATGGTCCTGGACTGACTGTGTGCAAAGAATGGTCCTGGTCTTACTGTGTCCACCAGAATGGTCCTGGTCTGACTGTATGCACAAGAATGGTCCTGGTCTGACTGTGTGCACAAGAATGGTCCTTGTCTTACTGTGTGCACAAGAATGGTCCTGGTCTGCCTGTATGCAAAAGAATGGTCCTGGTCTGACTGGGTGCACAAGAATGGTCCTGGTCTGACTGTGTGCACAAGAATGGTCCTGGTCTGACTGTGTGCACAAGAATGGTCTTGGTCTGACTGTATAGACAAGAATGGTCCTGGTCTGACTGTATGCACAAGAATGGTCCTGGTCTGACTGTGTGCACAAGAATGGTCCTTGTTTTACTATGTGCACAAGAATGGTCCTGGTCTGCCTGTATGCACAAGAATGCTCCTGGTCTGACTGTATAGTCAAGAATAGTCCTGATCTGACTGTGTGCACAAGAATGGTGCTGGTCTGACTGTGTGCACAAGAATGGTCCTCATCTGACTGTAAGGACAAGAATGGTCCTGGTTTGACTGTGTGCACAAGAATGGTCCTGGTCTGACTGTGTTCAGAAGAATGGTCCTGGTCTGACTGTCTGCACAAGAATGGTCCTGATCTGAATTTGTGCACAAGAATGGTCCTGCTCTGACTGTGTGCACAAGAATGTTCCTGGTCTGACTGTGTGCACAAGAATGCTCCTGGTCTGACTGTATGGACAAGAATGGTCCTGGTCTGACTGTATGCACAAGAATGGTGCTGGTCTGACTGTTTGCACAAGAATGATCCTGGTCTGACTGTATGAACAAGAATGGTGCTGGTCTGACTGTGTGCACAAGAATGGTCCTGGTCTGACTTTGTGCACAAGAATGGTCCTGGTCTGACTTATGCACAAGAATGGTCCTGTTCTGACTGTGGGCACAAGAATGGTCCTTGTCTTTCTGTGTGCACAAGAATGGTACAGGTCTGCCTGTATGCACAAGAACTGTCCTGGTCTGACTGGTTCCACAGGAATGGTGCTGGTCTGACTGTATGGACAAGAATGGTCCTGGTCTGACTGTGTGCAGAAGGATGGTCCTGGTCTGACTGTCTGCACAAGAATGGTCCTGATCTGACTTTGTGCACAAGAATGGTCCTGCTCTGACTGTGTGCACAAGAATGGTCCTGGTCTGACTGTGTGCACAAGAATGGTCCAGGTCTGACTGTATGGACAAGAATGGTCCTGGTCTGACTGTATGCACAAGAATGGTGCTGGTCTGACTGTGTGCACAAGAATGGTCCTGTTCTGACTGTGTGCACAAGAATGGTCCTGCACTGACTGTGTGCACAAGAATGGCCCTCGTCTGACTGTATGCACAGGAATGGTCCAGGTCTGCTTGTATGCACAAGAATTGTCCTGGTCTGACTGGTTCCACAGGAATTGTCCTGGTCTGACTGTGTGCACAAGAATGGTGCTGGTCTGACTGTATGGACAAGAATGGTCCTGGTCTGACTATATGCACAAGAATGGTTCTGGTCTGACTGTATGCACAAGAATGGTCTTGGTCTGACTGTTTGCACAAATATGGTCCTGGTCTGACAGAATGCACAAGAATGGTCCTGGTCTGACTGTGTGCACAAGAATTGTCCTGGTCTGACAGTGTGCACACGAATTGTCCTGGTCTGACTGTATGCACAAGAATGGTCCTGGTCTGACTGTGTGCACAGGAATGGTCTTGGTCTGACTGTGTGCAGAAGAATGGTCCTGGTCTGACTGTGTGCAAAAGAATGGTGCTGGTCTGACTGTATGGAGAAGAATACTCCTGTTCTGACGGTATGCACAAGAATAGTCCTGGTCTGACTGTGTGCACAAGAATGGTCGTTGTCCAACTGTGTCCACAAGAATGGTCCTGGTCTGACTGTATGCACAATAATGGTCCTGGTTTGACTGTGTGCACAAGAATGGTCCTGGTCTGACTGTATGCACAAAAATGGTCCTGGTCTGGCTGTATACACAAAAATGGTCCTTGTCTGACTGTATGTGCAAGAATGGTCCTGTTCTGACTGTGTGCACAAGAATGGTCCTGGTCTGACTGTATGGACAAGAATGGTCCTGGTCTGACTGTGTACACAAGAATGGTCCTGGTCTGACTGTATGCACAAGAATGGTCCTCATCTGACTTTGTGCACAAGAATGGTCCTGGTCTGACTGTGTGCACAAAAATGGTCCTGGTCTGACTGTGTGCACAAGAATGGTCCTGGTCTGACTGTATGGTCAAGAATAGTCCTGATCTGACAGTGTGCACAAGAATGGTGCTGGTCTGACTGTGTGCACAAGAAAGGTGCTCGTCTGACTGTATGGATAAGAATGGTCCTGGTTTGACTGTGTACACAGGAATGGTCCTGGTCTGACTGTCTGCACAAGAATGGTCCTGGTCTGACTGTCTGCATAAGAATGGTCCTGATCTGACTGTGTGCACAAGAATGGTCCTGGTCTGACTGTGTGCACAAGAATGGTCCTGGTCTGACTGTGTGCACAAGAATGGTCCTGGTCGGACTGTATGCACAAGAATGGTGCTCGTCTGACTGTGGGCACAAGAATGGTCCATGTCTATCTTTGTGCACACGAATGGTCCAGGTCTGCCTGTATGCACAAGAATTGTCCTGGTCTGGCTGGTTCCACAGGAATGGTCCTGGTCTGACTGTGTGCACAAGAATGGTCCTGGTCTGACTGTATGGACAAGAATGGTCCTGGTCTGACTGGGTGCAGAAGAATGGTCCTGGTCTGACTGTCTGCACAAGAATGGTCCTGATCTGCCTTTGTGCACAAGAATGGTCCTGCTCTGACTGTGTGCACAAGAATGGTCCTGGTCTGACTGAGTGCACATAATGGTCCTGGTCTGACTGTATGGACAAGAATGGTCCTGGTCTGACTGTATGCACAAGAATGGTGCTGGTCTGACGGTGTGCACAGGAAAGGTCCTGTTCTGACTGTGTGCACAAGAATGGTCCTGGTCTGACTGTATGCACAAGAATGGTCCTCGTCTGACTGTGGGCACAAGAATGGTCCTTGTCTTACTGTGTGCACAAGAATGGTCCAGGTCTGCCTCTATGCACAAGAATTCTCCTGGTCTGACTGGTTCTACAGGAATGGTCCTGGTCTGACTGTGTGCACAAGAATGGTGCTGGTCTGACTGTATGGACAAAAATGGTCCTGGTCTGACTATATGCACAAGAATGGTTCTGGTCGGACTGTATGCACAAGAATGGTCCTGGTCTTCCTGTTTGCACAAATATGGTCCTGGTCTGACAGAATGCACAAGAATGGTCCTGGTCTGACTGTAGCACAAGAATTGTCCTGGTCTGACTGTGTGCACGCGAATTGTCCTGGTCTGACTGTATGCACAAGAATGGTCCTGGTCTGACTGTGGGCACAAGAATGGTCCTTGTCTTACTGTGTGCACAAGAATGGTCCAGGTCTGCCTGTATGCACAAGAATTCTCCTGGTCTGACTGGTTCTACAGGAATGGTCCTGGTCTGACTGTGTGCACAAGAATGGTGCTGGTCTGACTGTATGGACAAAAATGGTCCTGGTCTGACTATATGCACAAGAATGGTTCTGGTCGGACTGTATGCACAAGAATGGTCCTGGTCTTCCTGTTTGCACAAATATGGTCCTGGTCTGACAGAATGCACAAGAATGGTTCTGGTCTGACTGTAGCACAAGAATTGTCCTGGTCTGACTGTGTGCACACGAATTGTCCTGGTCTGACTGTATGCACAAGAATGGTCCTGGTCTGACTCTGTGCACAGGAATGGTCTTGGTCTGCCTGTGTGCAGAAGAATAGTCCTGGTCTGACTGTTTGCAAAAGAAAGGTCCTGGTCAGACTCTATGGATAAGAATGGCACTGGTCTGACTGTATGCACAAGAATGGTCCTAGTCTGCCTGTATGCACAAGAATGGTCCTGGCCTGACTGGGTGCATAGCAATGGTTCTGGTCTGCCTGTGTGCACAAGAATGGTTCTGGGCTGACTGTATGGACAAGAATGGTACTGGTCTGACTGTGTGCACAAGATTGGTCTTGGTCTGACTGTGTGCACAAGAATGGTCCTGGTCTGACTATGCACATGAATTGTCCTGGTCTGACTGTGAGCACAGGAATTGCCCTGGTCTGACTGTATGCCCAAGAATGATCCTGCTCTGACTGTGTGCACAAGAATGGTCTTGGTGTGACTGTGTGCACAAGAATGGTCCTGGTCTGACTGTGTGCACAAGAATGGTACTGGTCTGACTGTATGGAGAAGAATACTCCTGTTCTGACTGTATGCACAAGAATAGTCCTGGTCTGACTGTGTGCACAAGAAAGATCGTGGTCTAACTGTGTCCACAAGAATGGTCCTGGTCTGACTGTATGCACAAGAATGGTACTGGTTTGACTGTGTGCACAAGAATAGTCCTGGTCTGACTGTATGCACAAGAATGGTCTTGGTCTGGCTGTATACACAAGAATGGTCCTGGTCTGAATGTATGCGCAAGAATGGTCCTGTTCTGACTGTGTGCACAAGAATGGTCCTGGTCTGACTGTATGCACAAGAATGGTCCTGGTCTGACTGTGTGCACAAGAATGGTCCTGGTCTGACGGTATGCACAAGAATGGTCCTGGTCTGACTGTATGCACAAGAATGTTCTTGGTCTGACTGTTTGCACAAATATGGTCCCGGTCTGACAGTATGCACAAGAATGGTCCTAGTCTGACTGTGTGCACAAGAATTGTCCTGGTCTGACTGTGTTCACAAGAATGGTCCTGGTTTGACTGTACGGAGAAGAATGCTCCTGTCTGAATGTATGCACAAGAATGGTCTTGGTCTGACTGTGTGCACAAGAATGGTCCTGGTCTTACTGTGTCCACAAGAATGGTCCTGGTCTGACTGTGTGCACAAGAATGGTCCTGGACTGAATGTGTGCACAAGAATGGTGCTTGTCTGACTGCGTGCACAAGAATGGTCCTGGTCGGACTGTGTGCAAAGAATGGTCGTGGTCTTACTGTGTCCACAAGAATGGTCCTGGTCTGACTGTGTGCACAGGAATGGTCCTGGTCTGACTGTGTGCACAAGAATGGTCCTGGACTGACCGTATGTACAAGAATGGTCTTGGTCAAACTGTATGCACAAGAATGGTCCTGGTCTGACTGTATGCGCAAGAATGGTCCTGTTCTGACTGTGTGCACAAGAATGGTCCTGGTCTGACTGTGTGCACAAGAATGGTCCTGGTCACACTGTATGGAGAAGAATGCTCCTGTCTTACTGTATGCACAAGAATGGTCCTGGTCTGCCTGTGTGCACAAGAATGGTCCTGGTCTGACAGTATGGAAAAGAATGGTCCTGGTCTGACTGTATGGACAAGAATGGTCCTGGTCTGACTGTGTGCACAAGATTGGTCTTGGTCTGACTGTGTGCACAAGAATGGTCCTGGTCTGACTATGCACATGAATTGTCCTGGTCTGACTGTGAGCACAGGAATTGCCCTGGTCTGACTGTATGCCCAAGAATGATCCTGCTCTGACTGTGTGCACAAGAATGGTCTTGGTGTGACTGTGTGCACAAGAATGGTCCTGGTCTGACTGTGTGCACAAGAATGGTACTGGTCTGACTGTATGGAGAAGAATACTCCTGTTCTGACTGTATGCACAAGAATAGTCCTGGTCTGACTGTGTGCACAAGAAAGATCGTGGTCTAACTGTGTCCACAAGAATGGTCCTGGTCTGACTGTATGCACAAGAATGGTACTGGTTTGACTGTGTGCACAAGAATAGTCCTGGTCTGACTGTATGCACAAGAATGGTCTTGGTCTGGCTGTATACACAAGAATGGTCCTGGTCTGAATGTATGTGCAAGAATGGTCCTGTTCTGACTGTGTGCACAAGAATGGTCCTGGTCTGACTGTATGCACAAGAATGGTCCTGGTCTGACTGTGTGCACAAGAATGGTCCTGGTCTGACGGTATGCACAAGAATGGTCCTGGTCTGACTGTATGCACAAGAATGTTCTTGGTCTGACTGTTTGCACAAATATGGTCCCGGTCTGACAGTATGCACAAGAATGGTCCTAGTCTGACTGTGTGCACAAGAATTGTCCTGGTCTGACTGTGTTCACAAGAATGGTCCTGGTTTGACTGTACGGAGAAGAATGCTCCTGTCTGAATGTATGCACAAGAATGGTCTTGGTCTGACTGTGTGCACAAGAATGGTCCTGGTCTTACTGTGTCCACAAGAATGGTCCTGGTCTGACTGTGTGCACAAGAATGGTCCTGGACTGAATGTGTGCACAAGAATGGTGCTTGTCTGACTGCGTGCACAAGAATGGTCCTGGTCGGACTGTGTGCAAAGAATGGTCGTGGTCTTACTGTGTCCACAAGAATGGTCCTGGTCTGACTGTGTGCACAGGAATGGTCCTGGTCTGACTGTGTGCACAAGAATGGTCCTGGACTGACCGTATGTACAAGAATGGTCTTGGTCAAACTGTATGCACAAGAATGGTCCTGGTCTGACTGTATGCGCAAGAATGGTCCTGTTCTGACTGTGTGCACAAGAATGGTCCTGGCCTGACTGTGTGCACAAGAATGGTCCTGGTCACAATGTATGGAGAAGAATGCTCCTGTCTTACTGTATGCACAAGAATGGTCCTGGTCTGCCTGTGTGCACAAGAATGGTCCTGGTCTGACAGTATGGAAAAGAATGGTCCTGGTCTGACTGTATGGACAAGAATGGTCCTGGTCTGACTGTATGCACAACAATGGTCCTGGTCTAACTGTATGCACAAGAATGGTCCTGGTCTGACTGTGTGCACAAGAATGGTCCTGGTCTGACTGTATGCACAAAAATGGTCCTGGTCTGACTGTGTGTACAAGAGGGGTCCTTGTCTTACTTTGTGCCCAAGAATGGTCCTGGTATGACTGTGTGCACAAGAATTGTCCTGGTCTGACTGTATGCACAAGAATGGTCCTGCTGAGACTGTGTGCACAAGAATGGTCCTGGTCTGGCTGTGTAGACAAGAATGGTCCTGGTCTGACTGTATGGAGAAGAATGCTCCTGTCTGACTGTATGCACAAGAATGGTCTTGGTCTGCCTGTGTCCACAAGAATGGTCCTGGTCTGACGGTGTGCACAAGAATGGTCCTGGACTGACTGTGTGCAAAGAATGGTCCTGGTCTTACTGTGTCCACCAGAATGGTCCTGGTCTGACTGTATGCACAAGAATGGTCCTGGTCTGACTGTGTGCACAAGAATGGTCCTTGTCTTACTGTGTGCACAAGAATGGTCCTGGTCTGCCTGTATGCAAAAGAATGGTCCTGGTCTGACTGGGTGCACAAGAATGGTCCTGGTCTGACTGTGTGCACAAGAATGGTCCTGGTCTGACTGTGTGCACAAGAATGGTCTTGGTCTGACTGTATAGACAAGAATGGTCCTGGTCTGACTGTATGCACAAGAATGGTCCTGGTCTGACTGTGTGCACAAGAATGGTCCTTGTTTTACTATGTGCACAAGAATGGTCCTGGTCTGCCTGTATGCACAAGAATGCTCCTGGTCTGACTGTATAGTCAAGAATAGTCCTGATCTGACTGTGTGCACAAGAATGGTGCTGGTCTGACTGTGTGCACAAGAATGGTCCTCATCTGACTGTAAGGACAAGAATGGTCCTGGTTTGACTGTGTGCACAAGAATGGTCCTGGTCTGACTGTGTTCAGAAGAATGGTCCTGGTCTGACTGTCTGCACAAGAATGGTCCTGATCTGAATTTGTGCACAAGAATGGTCCTGCTCTGACTGTGTGCACAAGAATGTTCCTGGTCTGACTGTGTGCACAAGAATGCTCCTGGTCTGACTGTATGGACAAGAATGGTCCTGGTCTGACTGTATGCACAAGAATGGTGCTGGTCTGACTGTTTGCACAAGAATGATCCTGGTCTGACTGTATGAACAAGAATGGTGCTGGTCTGACTGTGTGCACAAGAATGGTCCTGGTCTGACTTTGTGCACAAGAATGGTCCTGGTCTGACTTATGCACAAGAATGGTCCTGTTCTGACTGTGGGCACAAGAATGGTCCTTGTCTTTCTGTGTGCACAAGAATGGTACAGGTCTGCCTGTATGCACAAGAACTGTCCTGGTCTGACTGGTTCCACAGGAATGGTGCTGGTCTGACTGTATGGACAAGAATGGTCCTGGTCTGACTGTGTGCAGAAGGATGGTCCTGGTCTGACTGTCTGCACAAGAATGGTCCTGATCTGACTTTGTGCACAAGAATGGTCCTGCTCTGACTGTGTGCACAAGAATGGTCCTGGTCTGACTGTGTGCACAAGAATGGTCCAGGTCTGACTGTATGGACAAGAATGGTCCTGGTCTGACTGTATGCACAAGAATGGTGCTGGTCTGACTGTGTGCACAAGAATGGTCCTGTTCTGACTGTGTGCACAAGAATGGTCCTGCACTGACTGTGTGCACAAGAATGGCCCTCGTCTGACTGTATGCACAGGAATGGTCCAGGTCTGCTTGTATGCACAAGAATTGTCCTGGTCTGACTGGT
Organism: Isurus oxyrinchus; assembly: GCA_026770705.1. Lineage (NCBI taxonomy): Eukaryota > Metazoa > Chordata > Chondrichthyes > Lamniformes > Lamnidae > Isurus > Isurus oxyrinchus. The sequence goes on from JANJGN010000012.1 coordinate 475,330, forward strand.
TCCACAGGAATTGTCCTGGTCTGACTGTGTGCACAAGAATGGTGCTGGTCTGACTGTATGGACAAGAATGGTCCTGGTCTGACTATATGCACAAGAATGGTCTTGGTCTGACTGTTTGCACAAATATGGTCCTGGTCTGACAGAATGCACAAGAATGGTCCTGGTCTGACTGTGTGCACAAGAATTGTCCTGGTCTGACAGTGTGCACACGAATTGTCCTGGTCTGACTGTATGCACAAGAATGGTCCTGGTCTGACTGTGTGCACAGGAATGGTCTTGGTCTGACTGTGTGCAGAAGAATGGTCCTGGTCTGACTGTGTGCACAAGAATGGTGCTGGTCTGACTGTATGGAGAAGAATACTCCTGTTCTGACGGTATGCACAAGAATAGTCCTGGTCTGACTGTGTGCACAAGAATGGTCGTTGTCCAACTGTGTCCACAAGAATGGTCCTGGTCTGACTGTATGCACAATAATGGTCCTGGTTTGACTGTGTGCAAAAGAATGGTCCTGGTCTGACTGTATGCACAAAAATGGTCCTGGTCTGGCTGTATACACAAAAATGGTCCTTGTCTGACTGTATGTGCAAGAATGGTCCTGTTCTGACTGTGTGCACAAGAATGGTCCTGGTCTGACTGTATGGACAAGAATGGTCCTGGTCTGACTGTGTACACAAGAATGGTCCTGGTCTGACTGTATGCACAAGAATGGTCCTCATCTGACTTTGTGCACAAGAATGGTCCTGGTCTGACTGTGTGCACAAAAATGGTCCTGGTCTGACTGTGTGCACAAGAATGGTCCTGGTCTGACTGTATGGTCAAGAATAGTCCTGATCTGACAGTGTGCACAAGAATGGTGCTGGTCTGACTGTGTGCACAAGAAAGGTGCTCGTCTGACTGTATGGATAAGAATGGTCCTGGTTTGACTGTGTACACAGGAATGGTCCTGGTCTGACTGTCTGCACAAGAATGGTCCTGGTCTGACTGTCTGCATAAGAATGGTCCTGATCTGACTGTGTGCACAAGAATGGTCCTGGTCTGACTGTGTGCACAAGAATGGTCCTGGTCTGACTGTGTGCACAAGAATGGTCCTGGTCGGACTGTATGCACAAGAATGGTGCTCGTCTGACTGTGGGCACAAGAATGGTCCATGTCTATCTTTGTGCACACGAATGGTCCAGGTCTGCCTGTATGCACAAGAATTGTCCTGGTCTGGCTGGTTCCACAGGAATGGTCCTGGTCTGACTGTGTGCACAAGAATGGTCCTGGTCTGACTGTATGGACAAGAATGGTCCTGGTCTGACTGGGTGCAGAAGAATGGTCCTGGTCTGACTGTCTGCACAAGAATGGTCCTGATCTGCCTTTGTGCACAAGAATGGTCCTGCTCTGACTGTGTGCACAAGAATGGTCCTGGTCTGACTGAGTGCACATAATGGTCCTGGTCTGACTGTATGGACAAGAATGGTCCTGGTCTGACTGTATGCACAAGAATGGTGCTGGTCTGACGGTGTGCACAGGAAAGGTCCTGTTCTGACTGTGTGCACAAGAATGGTCCTGGTCTGACTGTATGCACAAGAATGGTCCTCGTCTGACTGTGGGCACAAGAATGGTCCTTGTCTTACTGTGTGCACAAGAATGGTCCAGGTCTGCCTCTATGCACAAGAATTCTCCTGGTCTGACTGGTTCTACAGGAATGGTCCTGGTCTGACTGTGTGCACAAGAATGGTGCTGGTCTGACTGTATGGACAAAAATGGTCCTGGTCTGACTATATGCACAAGAATGGTTCTGGTCGGACTGTATGCACAAGAATGGTCCTGGTCTTCCTGTTTGCACAAATATGGTCCTGGTCTGACAGAATGCACAAGAATGGTCCTGGTCTGACTGTAGCACAAGAATTGTCCTGGTCTGACTGTGTGCACGCGAATTGTCCTGGTCTGACTGTATGCACAAGAATGGTCCTCGTCTGACTGTGGGCACAAGAATGGTCCTTGTCTTACTGTGTGCACAAGAATGGTCCAGGTCTGCCTGTATGCACAAGAATTCTCCTGGTCTGACTGGTTCTACAGGAATGGTCCTGGTCTGACTGTGTGCACAAGAATGGTGCTGGTCTGACTGTATGGACAAAAATGGTCCTGGTCTGACTATATGCACAAGAATGGTTCTGGTCGGACTGTATGCACAAGAATGGTCCTGGTCTTCCTGTTTGCACAAATATGGTCCTGGTCTGACAGAATGCACAAGAATGGTTCTGGTCTGACTGTAGCACAAGAATTGTCCTGGTCTGACTGTGTGCACACGAATTGTCCTGGTCTGACTGTATGCACAAGAATGGTCCTGGTCTGACTCTGTGCACAGGAATGGTCTTGGTCTGCCTGTGTGCAGAAGAATAGTCCTGGTCTGACTGTTTGCAAAAGAAAGGTCCTGGTCAGACTCTATGGATAAGAATGGCACTGGTCTGACTGTATGCACAAGAATGGTCCTAGTCAGCCTGTATGCACAAGAATGGTCCTGGCCTGACTGGGTGCATAGCAATGGTTCTGGTCTGCCTGTGTGCACAAGAATGGTTCTGGGCTGACTGTATGGACAAGAATGGTACTGGTCTGACTGTGTGCACAAGATTGGTCTTGGTCTGACTGTGTGCACAAGAATGGTCCTGGTCTGACTATGCACATGAATTGTCCTGGTCTGACTGTGAGCACAGGAATTGCCCTGGTCTGACTGTATGCCCAAGAATGATCCTGCTCTGACTGTGTGCACAAGAATGGTCTTGGTGTGACTGTGTGCACAAGAATGGTCCTGGTCTGACTGTGTGCACAAGAATGGTACTGGTCTGACTGTATGGAGAAGAATACTCCTGTTCTGACTGTATGCACAAGAATAGTCCTGGTCTGACTGTGTGCACAAGAAAGATCGTGGTCTAACTGTGTCCACAAGAATGGTCCTGGTCTGACTGTATGCACAAGAATGGTACTGGTTTGACTGTGTGCACAAGAATAGTCCTGGTCTGACTGTATGCACAAGAATGGTCTTGGTCTGGCTGTATACACAAGAATGGTCCTGGTCTGAATGTATGCGCAAGAATGGTCCTGTTCTGACTGTGTGCACAAGAATGGTCCTGGTCTGACTGTATGCACAAGAATGGTCCTGGTCTGACTGTGTGCACAAGAATGGTCCTGGTCTGACGGTATGCACAAGAATGGTCCTGGTCTGACTGTATGCACAAGAATGTTCTTGGTCTGACTGTTTGCACAAATATGGTCCCGGTCTGACAGTATGCACAAGAATGGTCCTAGTCTGACTGTGTGCACAAGAATTGTCCTGGTCTGACTGTGTTCACAAGAATGGTCCTGGTTTGACTGTACGGAGAAGAATGCTCCTGTCTGAATGTATGCACAAGAATGGTCTTGGTCTGACTGTGTGCACAAGAATGGTCCTGGTCTTACTGTGTCCACAAGAATGGTCCTGGTCTGACTGTGTGCACAAGAATGGTCCTGGACTGAATGTGTGCACAAGAATGGTGCTTGTCTGACTGCGTGCACAAGAATGGTCCTGGTCGGACTGTGTGCAAAGAATGGTCGTGGTCTTACTGTGTCCACAAGAATGGTCCTGGTCTGACTGTGTGCACAGGAATGGTCCTGGTCTGACTGTGTGCACAAGAATGGTCCTGGACTGACCGTATGTACAAGAATGGTCTTGGTCAAACTGTATGCACAAGAATGGTCCTGGTCTGACTGTATGCGCAAGAATGGTCCTGTTCTGACTGTGTGCACAAGAATGGTCCTGGTCTGACTGTGTGCACAAGAATGGTCCTGGTCACACTGTATGGAGAAGAATGCTCCTGTCTTACTGTATGCACAAGAATGGTCCTGGTCTGCCTGTGTGCACAAGAATGGTCCTGGTCTGACAGTATGGAAAAGAATGGTCCTGGTCTGACTGTATGGACAAGAATGGTCCTGGTCTGACTGTGTGCACAAGATTGGTCTTGGTCTGACTGTGTGCACAAGAATGGTCCTGGTCTGACTATGCACATGAATTGTCCTGGTCTGACTGTGAGCACAGGAATTGCCCTGGTCTGACTGTATGCCCAAGAATGATCCTGCTCTGACTGTGTGCACAAGAATGGTCTTGGTGTGACTGTGTGCACAAGAATGGTCCTGGTCTGACTGTGTGCACAAGAATGGTACTGGTCTGACTGTATGGAGAAGAATACTCCTGTTCTGACTGTATGCACAAGAATAGTCCTGGTCTGACTGTGTGCACAAGAAAGATCGTGGTCTAACTGTGTCCACAAGAATGGTCCTGGTCTGACTGTATGCACAAGAATGGTACTGGTTTGACTGTGTGCACAAGAATAGTCCTGGTCTGACTGTATGCACAAGAATGGTCTTGGTCTGGCTGTATACACAAGAATGGTCCTGGTCTGAATGTATGTGCAAGAATGGTCCTGTTCTGACTGTGTGCACAAGAATGGTCCTGGTCTGACTGTATGCACAAGAATGGTCTTGGTCTGGCTGTATACACAAGAATGGTCCTGGTCTGACGGTATGCACAAGAATGGTCCTGGTCTGACTGTATGCACAAGAATGTTCTTGGTCTGACTGTTTGCACAAATATGGTCCCGGTCTGACAGTATGCACAAGAATGGTCCTAGTCTGACTGTGTGCACAAGAATTGTCCTGGTCTGACTGTGTTCACAAGAATGGTCCTGGTTTGACTGTACGGAGAAGAATGCTCCTGTCTGAATGTATGCACAAGAATGGTCTTGGTCTGACTGTGTGCACAAGAATGGTCCTGGTCTTACTGTGTCCACAAGAATGGTCCTGGTCTGACTGTGTGCACAAGAATGGTCCTGGACTGAATGTGTGCACAAGAATGGTGCTTGTCTGAATGCGTGCACAAGAATGGTCCTGGTCGGACTGTGTGCAAAGAATGGTCGTGGTCTTACTGTGTCCACAAGAATGGTCCTGGTCTGACTGTGTGCACAGGAATGGTCCTGGTCTGACTGTGTGCACAAGAATGGTCCTGGACTGACCGTATGTACAAGAATGGTCTTGGTCAAACTGTATGCACAAGAATGGTCCTGGTCTGACTGTATGCGCAAGAATGGTCCTGTTCTGACTGTGTGCACAAGAATGGTCCTGGTCTGACTGTGTGCACAAGAATGGTCCTGGTCACAATGTATGGAGAAGAATGCTCCTGTCTTACTGTATGCACAAGAATGGTCCTGGTCTGCCTGTGTGCACAAGAATGGTCCTGGTCTGACAGTATGGAAAAGAATGGTCCTGGTCTGACTGTATGGACAAGAATGGTCCTGGTCTGACTGTATGCACAACAATGGTCCTGGTCTAACTGTATGCACAAGAATGGTCCTGGTCTGACTGTGTGCACAAGAATGGTCCTGGTCTGACTGTATGCACAAAAATGATCCTGGTCTGACTGTGTGTACAAGAGGGGTCCTTGTCTTACTTTGTGCCCAAGAATGGTCCTGGTATGACTGTGTGCACAAGAATTGTCCTGGTCTGACTGTATGCACAAGAATGGTCCTGCTGAGACTGTGTGCACAAGAATGGTCCTGGTCTGGCTGTGTAGACAAGAATGGTCCTGGTCTGACTGTATGGAGAAGAATGCTCCTGTCTGACTGTATGCACAAGAATGGTCTTGGTCTGCCTGTGTCCACAAGAATGGTCCTGGTCTGACGGTGTGCACAAGAATGGTCCTGGACTGACTGTGTGCAAAGAATGGTCCTGGTCTTACTGTGTCCACCAGAATGGTCCTGGTCTGACTGTATGCACAAGAATTGTCCTGGTCTGCCTGTGTGCACAAGAATGGTCCTGGTCTGACTGCATGTACAAGAATGGTCTTGGTCAGACTGTATGCAGAAGAATGGTCCTGGTCTGACTGTATGCGCAAGAATGGTCCTGTTCTGACTGTGTGCACAGGAATGGTCCTGGTCTGACTGTGTGTCAAGAATGGTGCTGGTCTCACTGTATGGAGAATAATGCTCCTGCCTTACTGCATGCACAAGAATGGTCTTGGTCTGACTGAGTGCATAAGAATGGTGCTAGTCTGACTGTGCACAAGAATGGTCCTGGTCTGATTGTATGCACAAGAATGGTCCTGGTGTGACTATATGCACAAGAATGGTCCTGCTCTGACTGTGTGCACAAGTATGGTCCTGGTCTGACTGTGTGCACAAGAATGGTCCTGGTCTGCCTGTGTGCACAAGAATGGTCCTGGTCTGACTGTATGGAAAAGAATTGTCCTGGTCTGACTGTATGGACAAGAATGGTCCTGGTCTGACTGTATGCACAAGAATGGTCCTGGTCTAACTGTATGCACAAGAGTGGTCCTGGTCTGACTGTGTGCACAAGAATGGTCCTGGTCTGACTGTGTGCACAAAAATGGTCCTGGTCTGACCGTGTGTACAAGAGGGGTCCTTGTCTTACTGTGTGCCCAAGAATGGTCCTGGTATGACTGTGTGCACAAGAATTGTCCTGGTCTGACTGTATGCACAAGAATGGTCCTTATGAGACTGTGTGCACAAGAATGGTCCTATTCTGACTGTATAGACAAGAATGGTCCTGGTCTGACTGTCTGCACAAGAATGGGTTTGGTCTGACTGTGTGCACAAGAATGGTCCTGGTCTGGCTGTATGCACAAGAATGGTCCTGGTCTGACTGTATGCACAAGAATGGTTATGGTCTGACTGTGTGCACACGAATGGTCCTGGTCTGACTGTGTGCACAAGAATGGTCGTGGTCTGACTGTGTGCACAAGAATGGTCGTGGTCTGACTGTGTGCACAAGAATGGTCCTGGTCTGACTGTGTACACAAGAATGGTCCTGGTCTGACTGTATGCACAAGAATGGTCCTGGTCTGACTGTATGCACAAGAATGGTCCTGGTCTAACTGTGTGCACAAGAACGGTCCTGGTCTGACTGTATGTGCAAGAATGGTCCTGGTCTGACTGTGTGCAAAGGAATGGTCCTGGTCAGACTGTGTGCACAAGAATGGTCCTGGTTTGCCTGTGTGCACAGGAATGGTCCTATTCTGACTGTATGGACAAGAATGGTCCTGGTCTCACTGTGTGCAGAAGAATGGTCCTGGTCTGCCTGTGTGCACAAGAATTGTCCTGGTCTGACTGTATGCTCAAGCATGGTCCTGGTCTGACACTATGCACGGAGTGGTCCTCGTCTGACTGTAGGCTCAGGAATTGTCATGGTCTGACTGTTTGCACACGAATTGTCCTGGTCTGACTGTATACACAAGAATGGTCCTGGTCTGACTGTTTGCACAAGAATGGTCTAGGTCTGACTGTGTGCAGAAGAATGGTCATGGTCTGACTGTGTGCAAAAGAAAGGTCCTGGTATGACTGTATGGACAAGAATGGTCCTGCTCTGACTGTACGCACAAGAATGGTCCTGGTCTGACTGTGTGCACAAGAATGGCCCTTGTCTTACTGTGTGTACAAGAACGGTCCTGGTCTGCCTGTATGCAAAAGAATGGTCCTCGTCTGACTGTGTGCACAAGAATGGTCCTGGTCTGACTGTGTGCACAAGAATGTTCCTGATCTGACTGTGTGCACAAGAATGGTCCTGGTCTGACAGTATAGACCAGAATGGTCCTGGTCTGACTGTATGCACACGAATGGTCCTGGTCTGACTGTGTGCAAAAGAATGGTCCTTGTTTTACTATGTGCACAAGAATGGCCCTGGTCTGCCAGTATGAACAAGAATGGTCCTGGTCTGACTGGGTGCACAAGAACGGTGCTGGTCTGACTGTGCGCAGAAGAATGGTCCTCGTCTGACTGTATGCACAAGAATGGTCCTGGTCTGACTGTGTGCACAAGAATGGTCCTGGTCTGACTGTATGTACAAGAATGGTCTTGGTCTGACTGTTTGCACAAATATGGTCCCGGTCTGACAGTATGCACAAGAATGGTCCTAGTCTGACTGTGTGCACAAGAATTGTCCTGGTCTGACTGTGTTCACAAGAATGGTCCTGGTTTGACTGTACGGAGAAGAATGCTCCTGTCTGAATGTATGCACAAGAATGGTCTTGGTCTGACTGTGTGCACAAGAATGGTCCTGGTCTTACTGTGTCCACAAGAATGGTCCTGGTCTGACTGTGTGCACAAGAATGGTCCTGGACTGAATGTGTGCACAAGAATGGTGCTTGTCTGACTGCGTGCACAAGAATGGTCCTGGTCGGACTGTGTGCAAAGAATGGTCGTGGTCTTACTGTGTCCACAAGAATGGTCCTGGTCTGACTGTGTGCACAGGAATGGTCCTGGTCTGACTGTGTGCACAAGAATGGTCCTGGACTGACCGTATGTACAAGAATGGTCTTGGTCAAACTGTATGCACAAGAATGGTCCTGGTCTGACTGTATGCGCAAGAATGGTCCTGTTCTGACTGTGTGCACAAGAATGGTCCTGGTCTGACTGTGTGCACAAGAATGGTCCTGGTCACAATGTATGGAGAAGAATGCTCCTGTCTTACTGTATGCACAAGAATGGTCCTGGTCTGCCTGTGTGCACAAGAATGGTCCTGGTCTGACAGTATGGAAAAGAATGGTCCTGGTCTGACTGTATGGACAAGAATGGTCCTGGTCTGACTGTATGCACAACAATGGTCCTGGTCTAACTGTATGCACAAGAATGGTCCTGGTCTGACTGTGTGCACAAGAATGGTCCTGGTCTGACTGTATGCACAAAAATGGTCCTGGTCTGACTGTGTGTACAAGAGGGGTCCTTGTCTTACTTTGTGCCCAAGAATGGTCCTGGTATGACTGTGTGCACAAGAATTGTCCTGGTCTGACTGTATGCACAAGAATGGTCCTGCTGAGACTGTGTGCACAAGAATGGTCCTGGTCTGGCTGTGTAGACAAGAATGGTCCTGGTCTGACTGTATGGAGAAGAATGCTCCTGTCTGACTGTATGCACAAGAATGGTCTTGGTCTGCCTGTGTCCACAAGAATGGTCCTGGTCTGACGGTGTGCACAAGAATGGTCCTGGACTGACTGTGTGCAAAGAATGGTCCTGGTCTTACTGTGTCCACCAGAATGGTCCTGGTCTGACTGTATGCACAAGAATTGTCCTGGTCTGCCTGTGTGCACAAGAATGGCCCTGGTCTGCCAGTATGAACAAGAATGGTCCTGGTCTGACTGGGTGCACAAGAACGGTGCTGGTCTGACTGTGCGCAGAAGAATGGTCCTCGTCTGACTGTATGCACAAGAATGGTCCTGGTCTGACTGTGTGCACAAGAATGGTCCTGGTCTGACTGTATGTACAAGAATGGTCTTGGTCTGACTGTTTGCACAAATATGGTCCCGGTCTGACAGTATGCACAAGAATGGTCCTAGTCTGACTGTGTGCACAAGAATTGTTCTGGTCTGACTGTGTTCACAAGAATGGTCCTGGTTTGACTGTACGGAGAAGAATGCTCCTGTCTGAATGTATGCACAAGAATGGTCTTGGTCTGACTGTGTGCACAAGAATGGTCCTGGTCTTACTGTGTCCACAAGAATGGTCCTGGTCTGACTGTGTGCACAAGAATGGTCCTGGACTGAATGTGTGCACAAGAATGGTGCTTGTCTGACTGCGTGCACAAGAATGGTCCTGGTCGGACTGTGTGCAAAGAATGGTCGTGGTCTTACTGTGTCCACAAGAATGGTCCTGGTCTGACTGTGTGCACAGGAATGGTCCTGGTCTGACTGTGTGCACAAGAATGGTCCTGGACTGACCGTATGTACAAGAATGGTCTTGGTCAAACTGTATGCACAAGAATGGTCCTGGTCTGACTGTATGCGCAAGAATGGGCCTGTTCTGACTGTGTGCACAAGAATGGTCCTGGTCTGACTGTGTGCACAAGAATGGTCCTGGTCACAATGTATGGAGAAGAATGCTCCTGTCTTACTGTATGCACAAGAATGGTCCTGGTCTGCCTGTGTGCACAAGAATGGTCCTGGTCTGACAGTATGGAAAAGAATGGTCCTGGTCTGACTGTATGGACAAGAATGGTCCTGGTCTGACTGTATGCACAACAAAGGTCCTGGTCTAACTGTATGCACAAGAATGGTCCTGGTCTGACTGTGTGCACAAGAATGGTCCTGGTCTGACTGTATGCACAAAAATGGTCCTGGTCTGACTGTGTGTACAAGAGGGGTCCTTGTCTTACTTTGTGCCCAAGAATGGTCCTGGTATGACTGTGTGCACAAGAATTGTCCTGGTCTGACTGTATGCACAAGAATGGTCCTGCTGAGACTGTGTGCACAAGAATGGTCCTGGTCTGGCTGTGTAGACAAGAATGGTCCTGGTCTGACTGTATGGAGAAGAATGCTCCTGTCTGACTGTATGCACAAGAATGGTCTTGGTCTGCCTGTGTCCACAAGAATGGTCCTGGTCTGACGGTGTGCACAAGAATGGTCCTGGACTGACTGTGTGCAAAGAATGGTCCTGGTCTTACTGTGTCCACCAGAATGGTCCTGGTCTGACTGTATGCACAAGAATTGTCCTGGTCTGCCTGTGTGCACAAGAATGGTCCTGGTCTGACTGCATGTACAAGAATGGTCTTGGTCAGACTGTATGCAGAAGAATGGTCCTGGTCTGACTGTATGCACAAGAATGGTCCTGTTCTGACTGTGTGCACAGGAATGGTCCTGGTCTGACTGTGTGCACAAGAATGGTGCTGGTCTCACTGTATGGAGAATAATGCTCCTGCCTTACTGCATGCACAAGAATGGTCTTGGTCTGACTGAGTGCATAAGAATGGTGCTAGTCTGACTGTGCACAAGAATGGTCCTGGTCTGATTGTATGCACAAGAATGGTCCTGGTGTGACTATATGCACAAGAATGGTCCTGCTCTGACTGTGTGCACAAGTATGGTCCTGGTCTGACTGTGTGCACAAGAATGGTCCTGGTCTGCCTGTGTGCACAAGAATGGTCCTGGTCTGACTGTATGGAAAAGAATTGCCCTGGTCTGACTGTATGGACAAGAATGGTCCTGGTCTGACTGTATGCACAAGAATGGTCCTGGTCTAACTGTATGCACAAGAGTGGTCCTGGTCTGACTGTGTGCACAAGAATGGTCCTGGTCTGACTGTGTGCACAAAAATGGTCCTGGTCTGACCGTGTGTACAAGAGGGGTCCTTGTCTTACTGTGTGCCCAAGAATGGTCCTGGTATGACTGTGTGCACAAGAATTGTCCTGGTCTGACTGTATGCACAAGAATGGTCCTTATGAGACTGTGTGCACAAGAATGGTCCTATTCTGACTGTATAGACAAGAATGGTCCTGGTCTGACTGTCTGCACAAGAATGGGTTTGGTCTGAATGTGTGCACAAGAATGGTCCTGGTCTGGCTGTATGCACAAGAATGGTCCTGGTCTGACTGTATGCACAAGAATGGTTATGGTCTGACTGTGTGCACACGAATGGTCCTGGTCTGACTGTGTGCACAAGAATGGTCGTGGTCTGACTGTGTGCACAAGAATGGTCGTGGTCTGACTGTGTGCACAAGAATGGTCCTGGTCTGACTGTGTACACAAGAATGGTCCTGGTCTGACTGTATGCACAAGAATGGTCCTGGTCTGACTGTATGCACAAGAATGGTCCTGGTCTAACTGTGTGCACAAGAACGGTCCTAGTCTGACTGTATGTGCAAGAATGGTCCTGGTCTGACTGTGTGCAAAGGAATGGTCCTGGTCAGACTGTGTGCACAAGAATGGTCCTGGTTTGCCTGTGTGCACAGGAATGGTCCTATTCTGACTGTATGGACAAGAATGGTCCTGGTCTCACTGTGTGCAGAAGAATGGTCCTGGTCTGCCTGTGTGCACAAGAATTGTCCTGGTCTGACTGTATGCTCAAGCATGGTCCTGGTCTGACATTATGCACAGAGTGGTCCTCGTCTGACTGTAGGCTCAGGAATTGTCATGGTCTGACTGTTTGCACACGAATTGTCCTGGTCTGACTGTATACACAAGAATGGTCCTGGTCTGACTGTTTGCACAAGAATGGTCAAGGTCTGACTGTGTGCAGAAGAATGGTCATGGTCTGACTGTGTGCAAAAGAAAGGTCCTGGTATGACTGTATGGACAAGAATGGTCCTGGTCTGACTGTACGCACAAGAATGGTCCTGGTCTGACTGTGTGCACAAGAATGGCCCTTGTCTTACTGTGTGTACAAGAACGGTCCTGGTCTGCCTGTATGCAAAAGAATGGTCCTCGTCTGACTGTGTGCACAAGAATGGTCCTGGTCTGACTGTGTGCACAAGAATGTTCCTGATCTGACTGTGTGCACAAGAATGGTCCTGGTCTGACAGTATAGACAAGAATGGTCCTGGTCTGACTGTATGCACACGAATGGTCCTGGTCTGACTGTGTGCAAAAGAATGGTCCTTGTTTTACTATGTGCACAAGAATGGCCCTGGTCTGCCAGTATGAACAAGAATGGTCCTGGTCTGACTGGGTGCACAAGAACGGTGCTGGTCTGACTGTGCGCAGAAGAATGGTCCTCGTCTGACTGTATGCACAAGAATGGTCCTGGTCTGACTGTGTGCACAAGAATGGTCCTGGTCTGACTGTATGTACAAGAATGGTCTTGGTCAGACTGTATGCACAAGAATGGTCCTGGTCTGACTGTATGCGCAAGAATGGTCCTGTTCTGACTGTGTGCACAGGAATGGTCCTGGTCTGACTGTATGCACAAGAATGGTCCTGGTCTGACTGTGTGCACAAGAATGGTCCTGGTCTGACTGTATGTACAAGAATGGTCTTGGTCAGACTGTATGCACAAGAATGGTCCTGGTCTGACTGTGTGCACAAGAATGGTCCTGGTCTGACTGTATGCACAAAAATGGTCCTGGTCTGACTGTGTGTACAAGAGGGGTCCTTGTCTTACTTTGTGCCCAAGAATGGTCCTGGTATGACTGTGTGCACAAGAATTGTCCTGGTCTGACTGTATGCACAAGAATGGTCCTGCTGAGACTGTGTGCACAAGAATGGTCCTGGTCTGGCTGTGTAGACAAGAATGGTCCTGGTCTGACTGTATGGAGAAGAATGCTCCTGTCTGACTGTATGCACAAGAATGGTCTTGGTCTGCCTGTGTCCACAAGAATGGTCCTGGTCTGACGGTGTGCACAAGAATGGTCCTGGACTGACTGTGTGCAAAGAATGGTCCTGGTCTTACTGTGTCCACCAGAATGGTCCTGGTCTGACTGTATGCACAAGAATTGTCCTGGTCTGCCTGTGTGCACAAGAATGGTCCTGGTCTGACTGCATGTACAAGAATGGTCTTGGTCAGACTGTATGCAGAAGAATGGTCCTGGTCTGACTGTATGCACAAGAATGGTCCTGTTCTGACTGTGTGCACAGGAATGGTCCTGGTCTGACTATGTGCACAAGAATGGTGCTGGTCTCACTGTATGGAGAATAATGCTCCTGCCTTACTGCATGCACAAGAATGGTCTTGGTCTGACTGAGTGCATAAGAATGGTGCTAGTCTGACTGTGCACAAGAATGGTCCTGGTCTGATTGTATGCACAAGAATGGTCCTGGTGTGACTATATGCACAAGAATGGTCCTGCTCTGACTGTGTGCACAAGTATGGTCCTGGTCTGACTGTGTGCACAAGAATGGTCCTGGTCTGCCTGTGTGCACAAGAATGGTCCTGGTCTGACTGTATGGAAAAGAATTGCCCTGGTCTGACTGTATTGACAAGAATGGTCCTGGTCTGACTGTATGCACAAGAATGGTCCTGGTCTAACTGTATGCACAAGAGTGGTCCTGGTCTGACTGTGTGCACAAGAATGGTCCTGGTCTGACTGTGTGCACAAAAATGGTCCTGGTCTGACCGTGTGTACAAGAGGGGTCCTTGTCTTACTGTGTGCCCAAGAATGGTCCTGGTATGACTGTGTGCACAAGAATTGTCCTGGTCTGACTGTATGCACAAGAATGGTCCTTATGAGACTGTGTGCACAAGAATGGTCCCATTCTGACTGTATAGACAAGAATGGTCCTGGTCTGACTGTCTGCACAAGAATGGGTTTGGTCTGACTGTGTGCACAAGAATGGTCCTGGTCTGGCTGTATGCACAAGAATGGTCCTGGTCTGACTGTATGCACAAGAATGGTTATGGTCTGACTGTGTGCACACGAATGGTCCTGGTCTGACTGTGTGCACAAGAATGGTCGTGGTCTGACTGTGTGCACAAGAATGGTCGTGGTCTGACTGTGTGCACAAGAATGGTCCTGGTCTGACTGTGTACACAAGAATGGTGCTGGTCTGACTGTATGGAGAAGAATGCTCCTGTCTCACTGTATGCACAAGAATGGTCTTGGTCTGACTGTGTGCATAAGAATGGTCCTGGTCTGCCTGTGTGCACAAGAATGGTCCTGGTCTGATTGTATGCACAAGAATGGTCCTGGTGTGACTATATGCACAAGAATGGTCCTGCTCTGACTGTGTGCACAAGAATGGTCCTGGTCTGACTGTGTGCACAAGAATGGTCCTGGTCTGCCTGTGTGCACAAGAATGGTCCTGGTCTGACTGTATGGAAAAGGATGGTCCTGGTCTGACTGTATGGACAAGAATGGTCCTGGTCTGACTGTATGCACAAAAATGGTCCTGGTCTGACTGTGTGCGCACGAATGGTCCTGGTCTGACTGTATGCACAAGAATGGTCCTGGTTTGACTGTGTGCACAAGAATAGTCCTGGTCTGACTGTATGCACAAGAATGGTTCTTATGAGACTGTGTGCACAAGAATGGTCCTGTTCTGACTGTATAGACAAGAATGGTACTGGTCTGACTGTCTGCACAAGAATGGGCTTGGTCTGACTGTATGTACAAGAATGGTCTTGGTCAGACTGTATGCACAAGAATGGTCCTGGTCTGACTGTATGCGCAAGAATGGTCCTGTTCTGACTGTGTGCACAGGAATGGTCCTGGTCTGACTGTATGCACAAGAATGGTCCTGGTCTGACTGTGTGCACAAGAATGGTCCTGGTCTGACTGTATGTACAAGAATGGTCTTGGTCAGACTGTATGCACAAGAATGGTCCTGGTCTGACTGTATGCGCAAGAATGGTCCTGTTCTGACTGTGTGCACAGGAATGGTCCTGGTCTGACTGTGTGCACAAGAATGGTGCTGGTCTGACTGTATGGAGAAGAATGCTCCTGTCTTACTGTATGCACAAGAATGGTCTTGGTCTGACTGTGTGCATAAGAATGGTCCTGGTCTGCCTGTGTGCACAAGAATGGTCCTGGTCTGATTGTATGCACAAGAATGGTCCTGGTGTGACTATATGCACAAGAATGGTCCTGCTCTGACTGTGTGCACAAGAATGGTCCTGGTCTGACTGTGTGCACAAGAATGGTCCTGGTCTGCCTGTGTGCACAAGAATGGTCCTGGTCTGACTGTATGGAAAAGGATGGTCCTGGTCTGACTGTATGGACAAGAATGGTCCTGGTCTGACTGTATGCACAAAAATGGTCCTGGTCTGACTGTGTGCGCACGAATGGTCCTGGTCTGACTGTATGCACAAGAATGGTCCTGGTTTGACTGTGTGCACAAGAATAGTCCTGGTCTGACTGTATGCACAAGAATGGTCCTTATGAGACTGTGTGCACAAGAATGGTCCTGTTCTGACTGTATAGACAAGAATGGTACTGGTCTGACTGTATGTACAAGAATGGTCCTGGTCTGCCTGTGTGCACAAGAATGGTCCTGGTCTGACTGTATGGAAAAGGATGGTCCTGGTCTGACTGTATGGACAAGAATGGTCCTGGTCTGACTGTATGCACAAAAATGGTCCTGGTCTGACTGTGTGCGCACGAATGGTCCTGGTCTGACTGTATGCACAAGAATGGTCCTGGTTTGACTGTGTGCACAAGAATAGTCCTGGTCTGACTGTATGCACAAGAATGGTCCTTATGAGACTGTGTGCACAAGAATGGTCCTGTTCTGACTGTATAGACAAGAATGGTACTGGTCTGACTGTCTGCACAAGAATGGGCTTGGTCTGACTGTATGTACAAGAATGGTCTTGGTCAGACTGTATGCACAAGAATGGTCCTGGTCTGACTGTATGCGCAAGAATGGTCCTGTTCTGACTGTGTGCACAGGAATGGTCCTGGTCTGACTGTATGCACAAGAATGGTCCTGGTCTGACTGTGTGCACAAGAATGGTCCTGGTCTGACTGTATGTACAAGAATGGTCTTGGTCAGACTGTATGCACAAGAATGGTCCTGGTCTGACTGTATGCGCAAGAATGGTCCTGTTCTGACTGTGTGCACAGGAATGGTCCTGGTCTGACTGTGTGCACAAGAATGGTGCTGGTCTGACTGTATGGAGAAGAATGCTCCTGTCTTACTGTATGCACAAGAATGGTCTTGGTCTGACTGTGTGCATAAGAATGGTCCTGGTCTGCCTGTGTGCACAAGAATGGTCCTGGTCTGATTGTATGCACAAGAATGGTCCTGGTGTGACTATATGCACAAGAATGGTCCTGCTCTGACTGTGTGCACAAGAATGGTCCTGGTCTGACTGTGTGCACAAGAATGGTCCTGGTCTGCCTGTGTGCACAAGAATGGTCCTGGTCTGACTGTATGGAAAAGGATGGTCCTGGTCTGACTGTATGGACAAGAATGGTCCTGGTCTGACTGTATGCACAAAAATGGTCCTGGTCTGACTGTGTGCGCACGAATGGTCCTGGTCTGACTGTATGCACAAGAATGGTCCTGGTTTGACTGTGTGCACAAGAATAGTCCTGGTCTGACTGTATGCACAAGAATGGTCCTTATGAGACTGTGTGCACAAGAATGGTCCTGTTCTGACTGTATAGACAAGAATGGTACTGGTCTGACTGTATGTACAAGAATGGTCTTGGTCAGACTGTATGCACAAGAATGGTCCTGTTCTGACTGTATGCGCAAGAATGGTCCTGTTCTGACTGTGTGCACAGGAATGGTCCTGGTCTGACTGTGTGCACAAGAATGGTGCTGGTCTGACTGTATGGAGAAGAATGCTCCTGTCTTACTGTATGCACAAGAATGGTCTTGGTCTGACTGTGTGCATAAGAATGGTCCTGGTCTGCCTGTGTGCACAAGAATGGTCCTGGTCTGCCTGTGTGCACAAGAATGGTCCTGGTCTGACTGTATGGAAAAGGATGGTCCTGGTCTGACTGTATGGACAAGAATGGTCCTGGTCGGACTGTATGCACAAAAATGGTCCTGGTCTGACTGTGTGCGCACGAATGGTCCTGGTCTGACTGTATGCACAAGAATGGTCGTGGTTTGACTGTGTGCACAAGAATAGTCCTGGTCTGACTGTATGCACAAGAATGGTCCTTATGAGACTGTGTGCACAAGAATGGTCCTGTTCTGACTGTATAGACAAGAATGGTCCTGGTCTGACTGTCTGCACAAGAATGGGCTTGGTCTGACTGTGTGCACAAGAATGGTCCTGGTCTGGCTGTATGCACAAGAATGGTCCTGGTCTGACTGTATGCACAAGATTGGTTCTGGTCTGACTGTGTGCGCACGAATGGTCCTGGTCTGACTGTATGCACAAGAATGGTCCTGGTTTGACTGTGTGCACAAGAATAGTCCTGGTCTGCCTGTATGCACAAGAATGGTCTTGGTCTGGCTGTATACACAAGAATGGTCCTGGTCTGACTGTATGCACAAGAATGGTCCTGCTCTGACTGTGTGCACAAGAATGGTCCTGGTCTGACTGTATGCGCAAGAATGGTCCTGTTCTGACTGTGTGCACAAGAATGGTCCTGGTCTGACTGAGTGCTTAAGAATGGTCCTGGTCTGACGGTATGCACAAGAATGGTCCTGGTCTGACTGCATGCACAAGAATGTTCTTGGTCTGACTGTTTGCACAAATATGGTCCCGGTCTGACAGTATGCACAAGAATGGTCCTAGTCTGACTGTGTGCACAAGAATTGTCCTGGTCTGACTGAGTTCACAAGAATGGTCCTGGTTTGACTGTATGGAGAAGAATGCTCCTGTCTGAATGTATGCACAAGAATGGTCTTGGTCTGACTGTGTGCACAAGAATGGTCCTGGTCTTACTGTGTCCACAGGAATGGTCCTGGTCTGACTGTGTGCACAAGAATGGTCCTGGACTGAATGTGTGCACAAGAATGGTGCTTGTCTGACTGCATGCACAAGAATGGTCCTGGTCTGACTGTGTGCAAAGAATGGTCGTGGTCTTACTGTGTCCACAAGAATGGTCCTGGTCTGACTGTGTGCACAAGAATGGTCCTGGTCTGACTGTGTGCACAAGAATGGTCCTGGTCTGACCGTATGTACAAGAATGGTCTTGGTCAAACTGTATGCATAAGAATGGTCCTGATCTGACTGTATGCGCAAGAATGGTCCAGTTCTGACTGTGTGCACAAGAATGGTCCTGGTCTGACTGTGTGCACAAGAATGGTCCTGGTCTCACTGTATGGAGAAGAATGCTCCTGTCTTACTGTATGACAAGAATGGTCTTCGTCTGACTGTGTGCACAAGAATGGTCCTGGTCTGACTGTGAGCACAAGAATGGTCCTGGTCTGATTGTATGCACAAGAATGGTCCTGGTGTGAGTGTATGCACAAGAATGGTCCTGGTCTGACTGTGTGCACAAGAATGGTCCTTGTCTTACTGTGTGTACAAGAATAGTCCTGGTCTGCCTGTATGCAAAAGAATGGTCCTGGTCTGACTGTGTGCACAAGAATGGTCCTGGTCTGACTGTGTGCACAGAAATGTTCCTGATCTGACTGTGTGCACAAGAATGGTCCTGGTCTGACAGTATAGACAAGAATGGTCCTGGTCTGACTGTATGCACAAGAATGGTCCTGGTCTGACTGTATGCAAAAGAATCGTCCTCGTCTGACTGTGTGCACAAGAATGGTCCTGGTCTGACTGTGTGCACAAGAATGTTCCTGATCTGACTGTGTGCACAAGAATGGTCCTGGTCTGACAGTATAGACAAGAATGGTCCTGGTCTGACTGTATGCACACGAATGGTCCTGGTCTGACTGTGCGCACAAGAATGGTCCTTCTTTTACTATGCGCACAAGAATGGCCCTGGTCTGCCAGTATGCACAAGAATGGTCCTGGTCTGACTGGGTGCACAAGAATGGTGCTGGTCTGACTGTGTGCAGAAGAATGGTCCTCGTCTGACTGTATGCACAAGAATGGTCCTGGTCTGACTGTGTGCACAAGAATGGTCCTGGTCTGACTGTATGTACAAGAATGGTCTTGGTCGGACTGTATGCACAAGAATGGTCCTGGTCTGACTGTATGCGCAAGAATGGTCCTGTTCTGACTGTGTGCACAGGAATGGTCCTGGTCTGACTGTGTGCACAAGAATGGTGCTGGTCTGACTGTATGGAGAAGAATGCTCCTGTCTTACTGTATGCACAAGAATGGTCTTGGTCTGACTGTGTGCATAAGAATGGTCCTGGTCTGCCTGTGTGCACAAGAATGGTCCTGGTCTGATTGTATGCACAAGAATGGTCCTGGTGTGACTATATGCACAAGAATGGTCCTGCTCTGACTGTGTGCACAAGAATGGTCCTGGTCTGACTGTGTGCACAAGAATGGTCCTGGTCTGCCTGTGTGCACAAGAATGGTCCTGGTCTGACTGTATGCACAGGAATGGTCCTGGTTTGACTGTGTGCACAAGAATAGTCCTGGTCTGACTGTATGCACAAGAATGGTCCTTATGAGACTGTGTGCACAAGAATGGTCCTGTTCTGACTGTATAGACAAGAATGGTCCTGGTCTGACTGTCTGCACAAGAATGGGCTTGGTCTGACTGTGTGCACAAGAATGGTCCTGGTCTGGCTGTATGCACAAGATTGGTTCTGGTCTGACTGTGTGCGCACGAATGGTCCTGGTCTGACTGTATGCACAAGAATGGTCCTGGTTTGACTGTGTGCACAAGAATAGTCCTGGTCTGACTGTATGCACAAGAATGGTCTTGGTCTGGCTGTATACACAAGAATGGTCCTGGTCTGACTGTATGCGCAAGAATGGTCCTGTTCTGACTGTGTGCACAAGAATGGTCCTGGTCTGACTGTATGCGCAAGAATGGTCCTGTTCTGACTGTGTGCACAAGAGTGGTCCTCGTCTGACTGTGGGCACAAGAATGGTCCTGGTCTTACTGTATGGACAAGAATGGTCCTGGTCTGCCTGTGTGCACAAGAATGGTCCTGGTCTGACTGTATGGAAAAGGATGGTCCTGGTCTGACTGTATGGACAAGAATGGTCCTGGTCTGACTGTATGCACAAAAATGGTCCTGGTCTGACTGTGTGCGCACGAATGGTCCTGGTCTGACTGTATGCACAAGAATGGTCCTGGTTTGACTGTGTGCACAAGAATAGTCCTGGTCTGACTGTATGCACAAGAATGGTCCTTATGAGACTGTGTGCACAAGAATGGTCCTGTTCTGACTGTATAGACAAGAATGGTCCTGGTCTGACTGTCTGCACAAGAATGGGCTTGGTCTGACTGTGTGCACAAGAATGGTCCTGGTCTGGCTGTATGCACAAGATTGGTTCTGGTCTGACTGTGTGCGCACGAATGGTCCTGGTCTGACTGTATGCACAAGAATGGTCCTGGTTTGACTGTGTGCACAAGAATAGTCCTGGTCTGACTGTATGCACAAGAATGGTCTTGGTCTGGCTGTATACACAAGAATGGTCCTGGTCTGACTGTATGCGCAAGAATGGTCCTGTTCTGACTGTGTGCACAAGAATGGTCCTGGTCTGACTGTATGCGCAAGAATGGTCCTGTTCTGACTGTTTGCACAAGAGTGGTCCTCGTCTGA
Organism: Isurus oxyrinchus; assembly: GCA_026770705.1. NCBI lineage: Eukaryota > Metazoa > Chordata > Chondrichthyes > Lamniformes > Lamnidae > Isurus > Isurus oxyrinchus. The sequence goes on from JANJGN010000012.1 coordinate 496,157, forward strand.
CTGTGGGCACAAGAATGGTCCTGGTCTTACTGTATGGACAAGAATGGTCCTGGTCTGACTGTATGCACAAGAATGGTCCTGGTCTGACTGTGTGCACAAGAATGGTCCTGGTCTGACTGAGTGCTTAAGAATGGTCCTGGTCTGACGGTATGCACAAGAATGGTCCTGGTGTGACTATATGCACAAGAATGGTCCTGCTCTGACTGTGTGCACAAGAATTTTCCTGGTCTGACTGTGCGCACAAGAATGGTCCTGGTCTGCCTGTGTGCACAAGAATGGTCCTGGTCTGACTGTATGGAAAAGGATGGTCCTGGTCTGACTGTATGGACAAGAATGGTCCTGGTCTGACTGTATGCACAAAAATGGTCCTGGTCTGACTGTGTGCGCACGAATGGTCCTGGTCTGACTGTATGCACAAGAATGGTCCTGGTTTGACTGTGTGCACAAGAATAGTCCTGGTCTGACTGTATGCACAAGAATGGTCCTTATGAGACTGTGTGCACAAGAATGGTCCTGTTCTGACTGTATAGACAAGAATGGTCCTGGTCTGACTGTCTGCACAAGAATGGGCTTGGTCTGACTGTGTGCACAAGAATGGTCCTGGTCTGGCTGTATGCACAAGAATGGTCCTGGTCTGACTGTATGCACAAGATTGGTTCTGGTCTGACTGTGTGCGCACGAATGGTCCTGGTCTGACTGTATGCACAAGAATGGTCCTTGTTTGACTGTGTGCACAAGAATAGTCCTGGTCTGACTGTATGCACAAGAATGGTCTTGGTCTGGCTGTATACACAAGAATGGTCCTGGTCTGACTGTGTGCACAAGAATGGTCCTGGTCTGACTGTATGCACAAGAATGGTCCTGGTCTGACTGTGTGCACAAGAATGGTCCTGGTCTGACTGAGTGCTTAAGAATGGTCCTGGTCTGACGGTATGCACAAGAATGGTCCTGGTCTGACTGCATGCACAAGAATGATCTTGGTCTGTCTGTTTGCACAAATATGGTCCCGGTCTGACAGTATGCACAAGAATGGTCCTAGTCTGACTGTGTGCACAAGAATTGTCCTGGTCTGACTGAGTTCACAAGAATGGTCCTGGTTTGACTGTATGGAGAAGAATGCTCCTGTCTGAATGTATGCACAAGAATGGTCTTGGTCTGACTGTGTGCACAAGAATGGTCCTGGTCTTACTGTGTCCACAAGAATGGTCCTGGTCTGACTGTGTGCACAAGAATGGTCCTGGACTGAATGTGTGCACAAGAATGGTGCTTGTCTGACTGCATGCACAAGAATGGTCCTGGTCTGACTGTGTGCAAAGAATGGTCGTGGTCTTACTGTGTCCACAAGAATGGTCCTGGTCTGACTGTGTGCACAAGAATGGTCCTGGTCTGACTGTGTGCACAAGAATGGTCCTGGTCTGACCGTATGTACAAGAATGGTCTTGGTCAAACTGTATGCATAAGAATGGTCCTGGTCTGACTGTATGCGCAAGAATGGTCCTGTTCTGACTGTGTGCACAAGAATGGTCCTGGTCTGACTGTGTGCCCAAGAATGGTCCTGGTCTCACTGTATGGAGAAGAATGCTCCTGTCTTACTGTATGCACAAGAATGGTCTTCGTCTGACTGTGTGCACAAGAATGGTCCTGGTCTGACTGTGAGCACAAGAATTGTCCTGGTCTGATTGTATGCACAAGAATGGTCCTGGTGTGAGTGTATGCACAAGAATGGTGCTGGTCTGACTGTGTGCACAAGAATGGTCCTTGTCTTACTGTGTGTACAAGAATGGTCCTGGTCTGCCTGTATGCAAAAGAATGGGCCTGGTCTGACTGTGTGCACAAGAATGGTCCTGGTCTGACTGTGTGCACAGAAATGTTCCTGATCTGACTGTGTGCACAAGAATGGTCCTGGTCTGACAGTATAGACAAGAATGGTCCTGGTCTGACTGTATGCACAAGAATGGTCCTGGTCTGACTGTATGCAAAAGAATGGTCCTTGTCTGACTGTGTGCACAAGAATGGTCCTGGTCTGACTGTGTGCACAAGAATGTTCCTGATCTGACTGTGTGCACAAGAATGGTCCTGGTCTGACAGTATAGACAAGAATGGTCCTGTTCTGACTGTATGCACACGAATGGTCCTGGTCTGACTGTGTGCACAAGAATGGTCCTTGTTTTACTATGTGCACAAGAATGGCCCTGGTCTGCCAGTATGCACAAGAATGGTCCTGGTCTGACTGGGTGCACAAGAATGGTGCTGGTCTGACTGTGTGCAGAAGAATGGTCCTCATCTGACTGTATGCACAAGAATGGTCCTGGTCTGACTTTGTGCACAAGAATGGTCCTGGTCTGACTGTATGTACAAGAATGGTCTTGGTCAGACTGTATGCACAAGAATGGTCCTGGTCTGACTGTATGTGCAAGAATGGTCCTGTTCTGACTGTGTGCACAGGAATGGTCCTGTTCTGACTGTGTGCACAAGAATGGTCTTGGTCTGACTGTGTGCATAAGAATGGTCCTGCTCTGACTGTGTGCACAAGAATGGTCCTGGTCTGACTGTGTGCACAAGAATGGTCCTGGTCTGACTGTGTGCACAAGAATGGTCCTGGTCTGATTGTATGCACAAGAATGGTTCTGGTGTGACTATATGCACAAGAATGGTCCTGCTCTGACTGTGTGCACAAGAATGGTCCTGGTCTGACTGTGTGCACAAGAATGGTCCTGGTCTGCCTGTGTGCACAAGAATGGTCCTGGTCTGACTGTATGGAAAAGGATGGTCCTGGTCTGACTGTATGGACAAGAATGGTCCTGGTCTGACTGTATGCACAAAAATGGTCCTGGTCTGACTGTGTGTGCACGAATGGTCCTGGTCTGACTGTATGCACAAGAATGGTCCTGGTTTGACTGTGTGCACAAGAATAGTCCTGGTCTGACTGTATGCACAAGAATGGTCCTTATGAGACTGTGTGCACAAGAATGGTCCTGTTCTGACTGTATAGACAAGTATGGTCCTGGTCTGACTGTCTGCACAAGAATGGGCTTGGTCTGACTGTGTGCACAAGAATGGTCCTGGTCTGGCTGTATGCACAAGAATGGTCCTGGTCTGACTGTATGCACAAGATTGGTTCTGGTCTGACTGTGTGCGCACGAAATGTCCTGGTCTGACTGTATGCACAAGAATGGTCCTGGTTTGACTGTGTGCACAAGAATAGTCCTGGTCTGACTGTATGCACAAGAATGGTCTTGGTCTGGCTGTATACACAAGAATGGTCCTGGTCTGACTGTATGCGCAAGAATGGTCCTGCTCTGACTGTGTGCACAAGAATGGTCCTGGTCTGACTGTATGCGCAAGAATGGTCCTGTTATGACTGTGTGCACAAGAATGGTCCTGGTCTGACTGAGTGCTTAAGAATGGTCCTGGTCTGACGGTATGCACAAGAATGGTCCTGGTCTGACTGCATGCACAAGAATGTTCTTGGTCTGACTGTTTGCACAAATATGGTCCCGGTCTGACAGTATGCACAAGAATGGTCCTAGTCTGACTGTGTGCACAAGAATTGTCCTGGTCTGACTGAGTTCACAAGAATGGTCCTGGTTTGACTGTATGGAGAAGAATGCTCCTGTCTGAATGTATGCACAAGAATGGTCTTGGTCTGACTGTGTGCACAAGAATGGTCCTGGTCTTACTGTGTCCACAAGAATGGTCCTGGTCTGAATGTGTGCACAAGAATGGTCCTGGACTGAATGTGTGCACAAGAATGGTGCTTGTCTGACTGCATGCACAAGAATGGTCCTGGTCTGACTGTGTGCAAAGAATGGTCGTGGTCTTACTGTGTCCACAAGAATGGTCCTGGTCTGACTGTGTGCACAAGAATGGTCCTGGTCTGACTGTGTGCACAAGAATGGTCCTGGTCTGACCGTATGTACAAGAATGGTCTTGGTCAAACTGTATGCATAAGAATGGTCCTGGTCTGACTGTATGCGCAAGAACGGTCCTGTTCTGACTGTGTGCACAAGAATGGTCCTGGTCTGACTGTGTGCACAAGAATGATCCTGGTCTCACTGTATGGAGAAGAATGCTCCTGTCTTACTGTATGCACAAGAATGGTCTTCGTCTGACTGTGTGCACAAGAATGGTCCTGGTCTGACTGTGAGCACAAGAATTGTCCTGGTCTGATTATATGCACAAGAATGGTCCTGGTGTGAGTGTATGCACAAGAATGGTCCTGGTCTGACTGTGTGCACAAGAATGGTCCTTGTCTTACTGTGTGTACAAGAATGGTCCTGGTCTGCCTGTATGCAAAAGAATGGTCCTGGTCTGACTGTGTGCACAAGAATGGTCCTGGTCTGACTGTGTGCACAGAAATGTTCCTGATCTGACTGTGTGCACAAGAATGGTCCTGGTCTGACAGTATAGACAAGAATGGTCCTGGTCTGACTGTATGCACAAGAATGGTCCTGGTCTGACTGTATGCAAAAGAATGGTCCTCGTCTGACTGTGTGCACAAGAATGGTCCTGGTCTGACTGTGTGCACAAGAATGTTCCTGATCTGACTGTGTGCACAAGAATGGTCCTGGTCTGACAGTATAGACAAGAATGGTCCTGGTCTGACTGTATGCACACGAATGGTCCTGGTCTGACTGTGTGCACAAGAATGGTCCTTGTTTTACTATGTGCACAAGAATGGCCCTGGTCTGCCAGTATGCACAAGAATGGTCCTGGTCTGACTGGGTGCACAAGAATGGTGCTGGTCTGACTGTGTGCAGAAGAATGGTCCTCGTCTGACCGAATGCACAAGAATGGTCCTGGTCTGACGGTGTGCACAAGAATGGTCCTGGTCTGACTGTATGTACAAGAATGGTCTTGGTCAGACTGTATGCACAAGAATGGTCCTGGTCTGACTGTATGCGCAAGAATGGTCCTGTTCTGACTGTGTGCACAGGAATGGTCCTGGTCTGACTGTGTGCACAAGAATGGTGCTGGTCTGACTGTATGGAGAAGAATGCTCCTGTCTTACTGTATGCACAAGAATGGTCTTGGTCTGACTGTGTGCATAAGAATGGTCCTGGTCTGCCTGTGTGCACAAGAATGGTCCTGGTCTGATTGTATGCACAAGAATGGTCCTGGTGTGACTATATGCACAAGAATGGTCCTGCTCTGACTGTGTGCACAAGAATGGTCCTGGTCTGACTGTGTGCACAAGAATGGTCCTGGTCTGCCTGTGTGCACAAGAATGGTCCTGGTCTGACTGTGTGCACAAGAATGGTCCTGGTCTGACTGTGTGCACAAGAATGGTCCTGGACTGAATGTGTGCACAAGAATGGTGCTTGTCTGACTGCATGCACAAGAATGGTCCTGGTCTGACTGTGTGCAAAGAATGGTCGTGGTCTTACTGTGTCCACAAGAATGGTCCTGCTCTGACTGTGTGCACAAGAATGGTCCTGGTCTGACTGTGTGCACAAGAATGGTCCTGGTCTGACCGTATGTACAAGAATGGTCTTGGTCAAACTGTATGCATAAGAATGGTCCTGGTCTGACTGTATGCGCAAGAATGGTCCTGTTCTGACTGTGTGCACAAGAATGGTTCTGGTCTGACTGTGTGCACAAGAATGATCCTGGTCTCACTGTATGGAGAAGAATGCTCCTGTCTTACTGTATGCACAAGAATGGTCTTCGTCTGACTGTGTGCACAAGAATGGTCCTGGTCTGACTGTGAGCACAAGAATGGTCCTGGTCTGATTGTATGCACAAGAATGGTCCTGGTGTGAGTGTATGCACAAGAATGGTCCTGGTCTGACTGTGTGCACAAGAATGGTCCTTGTCTTACTGTGTGTACAAGAATAGTCCTGGTCTGCCTGTATGCAAAAGAATGGTCCTGGTCTGACTGTGTGCACAGAAATGTTCCTGATCTGACTGTGTGCACAAGAATGGTCCTGGTCTGACAGTATAGACAAGAATGGTCCTTGTCTGACTGTATGCACAAGAATGGTCCTGGTCTGACTGTATGCAAAAGAATCGTCCTCGTCTGACTGTGTGCACAAGAATGGTCCTGGTCTGACTGTGTGCACAAGAATGTTCCTGATCTGACTGTGTGCACAAGAATGGTCCTGGTCTGACAGTATAGACAAGAATGGTCCTGGTCTGACTGTATGCACACGAATGGTCCTGGTCTGACTGTGTGCACAAGAATGGTCCTTGTTTTACTATGTGCACAAGAATGGCCCTGGTCTGCCAGTATGCACAAGAATGGTGCTGGTCTGACTGTGTGCAGAAGAATGGTCCTCGTCTGACTGTATGCACAAGAATGGTCCTGGTCTGACTGTATGCAAAAGAATCGTCCTCGTCTGACTGTGTGCACAAGAATGGTCCTGGTCTGACTGTATGCACACGAATGGTCCTGGTCTGACTGTGTGCACAAGAATGGACCTTGTTTTACTATGTGCACAAGAATGGCCCTGGTCTGCCAGTATGCACAAGAATGGTCCTGGTCTGACTGGGTGCACAAGAATGGTGCTGGTCTGACTGTGTGCAGAAGAATGGTCCTCGTCTGACTGTATGCACAAGAATGGTCCTGGTCTGACGGTGTGCACAAGAATGGTCCTGGTCTGACTGTATGTACAAGAATGGTCTTGGCCAGACTGTATGCACAAGAATGGTCCTGGTCTGACTGTATGCGCAAGAATGGTCCTGTTCTGACTGTGTGCACAGGAATGGTCCTGGTCTGACTGTGTGCACAAGAATGGTGCTGGTCTGACTGTATGGAGAAGAATGCTCCTGTCTTACTGTATGCACAAGAATGGTCTTGGTCTGACTGTGTGCATAAGAATGGTCCTGGTCTGCCTGTGTGCACAAGAATGGTCCTCGTCTGACTGTATGCACAAGAATGGTCCCGGTCTGACGGTGTGCACAAGAATGGTCCTGGTCTGACTGTATGTACAAGAATGGTCTTGGCCAGACTGTATGCACAAGAATGGTCCTGGTCTGACTGTATGCGCAAGAATGGTCCTGTTCTGACTGTGTGCACAGGAATGGTCCTGGTCTGAATGTGTGCACAAGAATGGTGCTGGTCTGACTGTATGGAGAAGAATGCTCCTGTCTTACTGTATGCACAAGAATGGTCTTGGTCTGACTGTGTGCATAAGAATGGTCCTGGTCTGCCTGTGTGCACAAGAATGGTCCAGCTCTGATTGTATGCACAAGAATGGTCCTGGTGTGACTATATGCACAAGAATGGTCCTGCTCTGACTGTGTGCACAAGAATGGTCCTGGTCTGACTGTGTGCACAAGAATGGTCCTGGTCTGCCTGTGTGCACAAGAATGGTCCTGGTCTGACTGTGTGCACAAGAATGGTCCTGGTCTGACTGTGTGCACAAGAATGGTCCTGGACTGAATGTGTGCACAAGAATGGTGCTTGTCTGACTGCATGCACAAGAATGGTCCTGGTCTGACTGTGTGCAAAGAATGGTCGTGGTCTTACTGTGTCCACAAGAATGGTCCTGGTCTGACTGTGTGCACAAGAATGGTCCTGGTCTGACTGTGTGCACAAGAATGGTCCTGGTCTGACCGTATGTACAAGAATGGTCTTGGTCAAACTGTATGCATAAGAATGGTCCTGGTCTGACTGTATGCGCAAGAATGGTCCTGTTCTGACTGTGTGCACAAGAATGGTTCTGGTCTGACTGTGTGCACAAGAATGATCCTGGTCTCACTGTATGGAGAAGAATGCTCCTGTCTTACTGTATGCACAAGAATGGTCTTCGTCTGACTGTGTGCACAAGAATGGTCCTGGTCTGACTGTGAGCACAAGAATGGTCCTGGTCTGATTGTATGCACAAGAATGGTCCTGGTGTGAGTGTATGCACAAGAATGGTCCTGGTCTGACTGTGTGCACAAGAATGGTCCTTGTCTTACTGTGTGTACAAGAATGGTCCTGGTCTGCCTGTATGCAAAAGAATGGTCCTGGTCTGACTGTGTGCACAGAAATGTTCCTGATCTGACTGTGTGCACAAGAATGGTCCTGGTCTGACAGTATAGACAAGAATGGTCCTTGTCTGACTGTATGCACAAGAATGGTCCTGGTCTGACTGTATGCAAAAGAATCGTCCTCGTCTGACTGTGTGCACAAGAATGGTCCTGGTCTGACTGTGTGCACAAGAATGTTCCTGATCTGACTGTGTGCACAAGAATGGTCCTGGTCTGACAGTATAGACAAGAATGGTCCTGGTTTGACTGTATGCACACGAATGGCCCTGGTCTGACTGTGTGCACAAGAATGGTCCTTGTTTTACTATGTGCACAAGAATGGCCCTGGTCTGCCAGTATGCACAAGAATGGTCCTGGTCTGACTGGGTGCACAAGAATGGTGCTGGTCTGACTGTGTGCAGAAGAATGGTCCTCGTCTGACTGTATGCACAAGAATGGTCCTGGTCTGACTGTGTGCACAAGAATGGTCCTGGTCTGACTGTATGAAAAGAATGGTCCTGGCCAGACTGTATGCACAAGAATGGTCCTGGTCTGACTGTATGCGCAAGAATGGTCCTGTTCTGACTGTGTGCACAGGAATGGTCCTGGTCTGACTGTGTGCACAAGAATGGTGCTGGTCTGACTGTATGGAGAAGAATGCTCCTGTCTTACTGTATGCACAAGAATGGTCTTGGTCTGACTGTGTGCATAAGAATGGTCCTGGTCTGCCTGTGTGCACAAGAATGGTCCTGGTCTGATTGTATGCACAAGAATGGTCCTGGTGTGACTATATGCACAAGAATGGTCCTGCTCTGACTGTGTGCACAAGAATGGTCCTGGTCTGACTGTGTGCACAAGAATGGTCCTGGTCTGCCTGTGTGCACAAGAATGGTCCTGGTCTGACTGTATGGAAAAGGATGGTCCTGGTCTGACTGTATGGACAAGAATGGTCCTGGTCTGACTGTATGCACAAGAATGGTCCTGGTCTGCCTGTGTGCACAAGAATGGTCCTGGTCTGACTGTGTGCACAAGAATGGTCCTGGTCTGACTGTGTGCACAAGAATGGTCCTGGACTGAATGTGTGCACAAGAATGGTGCTTGTCTGACTGCATGCACAAGAATGGTCCTGGTCTGACTGTGTGCAAAGAATGGTCGTGGTCTTACTGTGTCCACAAGAATGGTCCTGCTCTGACTGTGTGCACAAGAATGGTCCTGGTCTGACTGTGTGCACAAGAATGGTCCTGGTCTGACCGTATGTACAAGAATGGTCTTGGTCAAACTGTATGCATAAGAATGGTCCTGGTCTGACTGTATGCGCAAGAATGGTCCTGTTCTGACTGTGTGCACAAGAATGGTTCTGGTCTGACTGTGTGCACAAGAATGATCCTGGTCTCACTGTATGGAGAAGAATGCTCCTGTCTTACTGTATGCACAAGAATGGTCTTCGTCTGACTGTGTGCACAAGAATGGTCCTGGTCTGACTGTGAGCACAAGAATGGTCCTGGTCTGATTGTATGCACAAGAATGGTCCTGGTGTGAGTGTATGCACAAGAATGGTCCTGGTCTGACTGTGTGCACAAGAATGGTCCTTGTCTTACTGTGTGTACAAGAATGGTCCTGGTCTGCCTGTATGCAAAAGAATGGTCCTGGTCTGACTGTGTGCACAGAAATGTTCCTGATCTGACTGTGTGCACAAGAATGGTCCTGGTCTGACAGTATAGACAAGAATGGTCCTTGTCTGACTGTATGCACAAGAATGGTCCTGGTCTGACTGTATGCAAAAGAATCGTCCTCGTCTGACTGTGTGCACAAGAATGGTCCTGGTCTGACTGTGTGCACAAGAATGTTCCTGATCTGACTGTGTGCACAAGAATGGTCCTGGTCTGACAGTATAGACAAGAATGGTCCTGGTCTGACTGTATGCACACGAATGGTCCTGGTCTGACAGTGTGCACAAGAATGGTCCTTGTTTTACTATGTGCACAAGAATGGCCCTGGTCTGCCAGTATGCACAAGAATGGTGCTGGTCTGACTGTGTGCAGAAGAATGGTCCTCGTCTGACTGTATGCACAAGAATGGTCCTGGTCTGACTGTATGCAAAAGAATCGTCCTCGTCTGACTGTGTGCACAAGAATGGTCCTGGTCTGACTGTATGCACACGAATGGTCCTGGTCTGACTGTGTGCACAAGAATGGTCCTTGTTTTACTATGTGCACAAGAATGGCCCTGGTCTGCCAGTATGCACAAGAATGGTCCTGGTCTGACTGGGTGCACAAGAATGGTGCTGGTCTGACTGTGTGCAGAAGAATGGTCCTCGTCTGACTGTATGCACAAGAATGGTCCTGGTCTGACGGTGTGCACAAGAATGGTCCTGGTCTGACTGTATGTACAAGAATGGTCTTGGCCAGACTGTATGCACAAGAATGGTCCTGGTCTGACTGTATGCGCAAGAATGGTCCTGTTCTGACTGTGTGCACAGGAATGGTCCTGGTCTGACTGTGTGCACAAGAATGGTGCTGGTCTGACTGTATGGAGAAGAATGCTCCTGTCTTACTGTATGCACAAGAATGGTCTTGGTCTGACTGTGTGCATAAGAATGGTCCTGGTCTGCCTGTGTGCACAAGAATGGTCCTCGTCTGACTGTATGCACAAGAATGGTCCCGGTCTGACGGTGTGCACAAGAATGGTCCTGGTCTGACTGTATGTACAAGAATGGTCTTGGCCAGACTGTATGCACAAGAATGGTCCTGGTCTGACTGTATGCGCAAGAATGGTCCTGTTCTGACTGTGTGCACAGGAATGGTCCTGGTCTGAATGTGTGCACAAGAATGGTGCTGGTCTGACTGTATGGAGAAGAATGCTCCTGTCTTACTGTATGCACAAGAATGGTCTTGGTCTGACTGTGTGCATAAGAATGGTCCTGGTCTGCCTGTGTGCACAAGAATGGTCCAGCTCTAATTGTATGCACAAGAATGGTCCTGGTGTGACTATATGCACAAGAATGGTCCTGCTCTGACTGTGTGCACAAGAATGGTCCTGGTCTGACTGTGTGCACAAGAATGGTCCTGGTCTGCCTGTGTGCACAAGAATGGTCCTGGTCTGACTGTGTGCACAAGAATGGTCCTGGTCTGACTGTGTGCACAAGAATGGTCCTGGACTGAATGTGTGCACAAGAATGGTGCTTGTCTGACTGCATGCACAAGAATGGTCCTGGTCTGACTGTGTGCAAAGAATGGTCGTGGTCTTACTGTGTCCACAAGAATGGTCCTGGTCTGACTGTGTGCACAAGAATGGTCCTGGTCTGACTGTGTGCACAAGAATGGTCCTGGTCTGACCGTATGTACAAGAATGGTCTTGGTCAAACTGTATGCATAAGAATGGTCCTGGTCTGACTGTATGCGCAAGAATGGTCCTGTTCTGACTGTGTGCACAAGAATGGTTCTGGTCTGACTGTGTGCACAAGAATGATCCTGGTCTCACTGTATGGAGAAGAATGCTCCTGTCTTACTGTATGCACAAGAATGGTCTTCGTCTGACTGTGTGCACAAGAATGGTCCTGGTCTGACTGTGAGCACAAGAATGGTCCTGGTCTGATTGTATGCACAAGAATGGTCCTGGTGTGAGTGTATGCACAAGAATGGTCCTGGTCTGACTGTGTGCACAAGAATGGTCCTTGTCTTACTGTGTGTACAAGAATGGTCCTGGTCTGCCTGTATGCAAAAGAATGGTCCTGGTCTGACTGTGTGCACAGAAATGTTCCTGATCTGACTGTGTGCACAAGAATGGTCCTGGTCTGACAGTATAGACAAGAATGGTCCTTGTCTGACTGTATGCACAAGAATGGTCCTGGTCTGACTGTATGCAAAAGAATCGTCCTCGTCTGACTGTGTGCACAAGAATGGTCCTGGTCTGACTGTGTGCACAAGAATGTTCCTGATCTGACTGTGTGCACAAGAATGGTCCTGGTCTGACAGTATAGACAAGAATGGTCCTGGTTTGACTGTATGCACACGAATGGTCCTGGTCTGACTGTGTGCACAAGAATGGTCCTTGTTTTACTATGTGCACAAGAATGGCCCTGGTCTGCCAGTATGCACAAGAATGGTCCTGGTCTGACTGGGTGCACAAGAATGGTGCTGGTCTGACTGTGTGCAGAAGAATGGTCCTCGTCTGACTGTATGCACAAGAATGGTCCTGGTCTGACTGTGTGCACAAGAATGGTCCTGGTCTGACTGTATGGACAAGAATGGTCCTGGTCTGACTGTATGCACAAGAATGGTCCTGGTCTGCCTGTGTGCACAAGAATGGTCCTGGTCTGACTGTGTGCACAAGAATGGTCCTGGTCTGACTGTGTGCACAAGAATGGTCCTGGACTGAATGTGTGCACAAGAATGGTGCTTGTCTGACTGCATGCACAAGAATGGTCCTGGTCTGACTGTGTGCAAAGAATGGTCGTGGTCTTACTGTGTCCACAAGAATGGTCCTGCTCTGACTGTGTGCACAAGAATGGTCCTGGTCTGACTGTGTGCACAAGAATGGTCCTGGTCTGACCGTATGTACAAGAATGGTCTTGGTCAAACTGTATGCATAAGAATGGTCCTGGTCTGACTGTATGCGCAAGAATGGTCCTGTTCTGACTGTGTGCACAAGAATGGTTCTGGTCTGACTGTGTGCACAAGAATGATCCTGGTCTCACTGTATGGAGAAGAATGCTCCTGTCTTACTGTATGCACAAGAATGGTCTTCGTCTGACTGTGTGCACAAGAATGGTCCTGGTCTGACTGTGAGCACAAGAATGGTCCTGGTCTGATTGTATGCACAAGAATGGTCCTGGTGTGAGTGTATGCACAAGAATGGTCCTGGTCTGACTGTGTGCACAAGAATGGTCCTTGTCTTACTGTGTGTACAAGAATGGTCCTGGTCTGCCTGTATGCAAAAGAATGGTCCTGGTCTGACTGTGTGCACAGAAATGTTCCTGATCTGACTGTGTGCACAAGAATGGTCCTGGTCTGACAGTATAGACAAGAATGGTCCTTGTCTGACTGTATGCACAAGAATGGTCCTGGTCTGACTGTATGCAAAAGAATCGTCCTCGTCTGACTGTGTGCACAAGAATGGTCCTGGTCTGACTGTGTGCACAAGAATGTTCCTGATCTGACTGTGTGCACAAGAATGGTCCTGGTCTGACAGTATAGACAAGAATGGTCCTGGTCTGACTGTATGCACACGAATGGTCCTGGTCTGACTGTGTGCACAAGAATGGTCCTTGTTTTACTATGTGCACAAGAATGGCCCTGGTCTGCCAGTATGCACAAGAATGGTGCTGGTCTGACTGTGTGCAGAAGAATGGTCCTCGTCTGACTGTATGCACAAGAATGGTCCTGGTCTGACTGTATGCAAAAGAATCGTCCTCGTCTGACTGTGTGCACAAGAATGGTCCTGGTCTGACTGTATGCACACGAATGGTCCTGGTCTGACTGTGTGCACAAGAATGGTCCTTGTTTTACTATGTGCACAAGAATGGCCCTGGTCTGCCAGTATGCACAAGAATGGTCCTGGTCTGACTGGGTGCACAAGAATGGTGCTGGTCTGACTGTGTGCAGAAGAATGGTCCTCGTCTGACTGTATGCACAAGAATGGTCCTGGTCTGACGGTGTGCACAAGAATGGTCCTGGTCTGACTGTATGTACAAGAATGGTCTTGGCCAGACTGTATGCACAAGAATGGTCCTGGTCTGACTGTATGCGCAAGAATGGTCCTGTTCTGACTGTGTGCACAGGAATGGTCCTGGTCTGACTGTGTGCACAAGAATGGTGCTGGTCTGACTGTATGGAGAAGAATGCTCCTGTCTTACTGTATGCACAAGAATGGTCTTGGTCTGACTGTGTGCATAAGAATGGTCCTGGTCTGCCTGTGTGCACAAGAATGGTCCTCGTCTGACTGTATGCACAAGAATGGTCCCGGTCTGACGGTGTGCACAAGAATGGTCCTGGTCTGACTGTATGTACAAGAATGGTCTTGGCCAGACTGTATGCACAAGAATGGTCCTGGTCTGACTGTATGCGCAAGAATGGTCCTGTTCTGCCTGTATGCAAAAGAATGGTCCTGGTCTGACTGTGTGCACAGAAATGTTCCTGATCTGACTGTGTGCACAAGAATGGTCCTGGTCTGACAGTATAGACAAGAATGGTCCTTGTCTGACTGTATGCACAAGAATGGTCCTGGTCTGACTGTATGCAAAAGAATCGTCCTCGTCTGACTGTGTGCACAAGAATGGTCCTGGTCTGACTGTGTGCACAAGAATGTTCCTGATCTGACTGTGTGCACAAGAATGGTCCTGGTCTGACAGTATAGACAAGAATGGTCCTGGTTTGACTGTATGCACACGAATGGTCCTGGTCTGACTGTGTGCACAAGAATGGTCCTTGTTTTACTATGTGCACAAGAATGGCCCTGGTCTGCCAGTATGCACAAGAATGGTCCTGGTCTGACTGGGTGCACAAGAATGGTGCTGGTCTGACTGTGTGCAGAAGAATGGTCCTCGTCTGACTGTATGCACAAGAATGGTCCTGGTCTGACTGTGTGCACAAGAATGGTCCTGGTCTGACTGTATGGACAAGAATGGTCCTGGTCTGACTGTATGCACAAGAATGGTCCTGGTCTGCCTGTGTGCACAAGAATGGTCCTGGTCTGACTGTGTGCACAAGAATGGTCCTGGTCTGACTGTGTGCACAAGAATGGTCCTGGACTGAATGTGTGCACAAGAATGGTGCTTGTCTGACTGCATGCACAAGAATGGTCCTGGTCTGACTGTGTGCAAAGAATGGTCGTGGTCTTACTGTGTCCACAAGAATGGTCCTGCTCTGACTGTGTGCACAAGAATGGTCCTGGTCTGACTGTGTGCACAAGAATGGTCCTGGTCTGACCGTATGTACAAGAATGGTCTTGGTCAAACTGTATGCATAAGAATGGTCCTGGTCTGACTGTATGCGCAAGAATGGTCCTGTTCTGACTGTGTGCACAAGAATGGTTCTGGTCTGACTGTGTGCACAAGAATGATCCTGGTCTCACTGTATGGAGAAGAATGCTCCTGTCTTACTGTATGCACAAGAATGGTCTTCGTCTGACTGTGTGCACAAGAATGGTCCTGGTCTGACTGTGAGCACAAGAATGGTCCTGGTCTGATTGTATGCACAAGAATGGTCCTGGTGTGAGTGTATGCACAAGAATGGTCCTGGTCTGACTGTGTGCACAAGAATGGTCCTTGTCTTACTGTGTGTACAAGAATGGTCCTGGTCTGCCTGTATGCAAAAGAATGGTCCTGGTCTGACTGTGTGCACAGAAATGTTCCTGATCTGACTGTGTGCACAAGAATGGTCCTGGTCTGACAGTATAGACAAGAATGGTCCTTGTCTGACTGTATGCACAAGAATGGTCCTGGTCTGACTGTATGCAAAAGAATCGTCCTCGTCTGACTGTGTGCACAAGAATGGTCCTGGTCTGACTGTGTGCACAAGAATGTTCCTGATCTGACTGTGTGCACAAGAATGGTCCTGGTCTGACAGTATAGACAAGAATGGTCCTGGTCTGACTGTATGCACACGAATGGTCCTGGTCTGACTGTGTGCACAAGAATGGTCCTTGTTTTACTATGTGCACAAGAATGGCCCTGGTCTGCCAGTATGCACAAGAATGGTGCTGGTCTGACTGTGTGCAGAAGAATGGTCCTCGTCTGACTGTATGCACAAGAATGGTCCTGGTCTGACTGTATGCAAAAGAATCGTCCTCGTCTGACTGTGTGCACAAGAATGGTCCTGGTCTGACTGTATGCACACGAATGGTCCTGGTCTGACTGTGTGCACAAGAATGGTCCTTGTTTTACTATGTGCACAAGAATGGCCCTGGTCTGCCAGTATGCACAAGAATGGTCCTGGTCTGACTGGGTGCACAAGAATGGTGCTGGTCTGACTGTGTGCAGAAGAATGGTCCTCGTCTGACTGTATGCACAAGAATGGTCCTGGTCTGACGGTGTGCACAAGAATGGTCCTGGTCTGACTGTATGTACAAGAATGGTCTTGGCCAGACTGTATGCACAAGAATGGTCCTGGTCTGACTGTATGCGCAAGAATGGTCCTGTTCTGACTGTGTGCACAGGAATGGTCCTGGTCTGACTGTGTGCACAAGAATGGTGCTGGTCTGACTGTATGGAGAAGAATGCTCCTGTCTTACTGTATGCACAAGAATGGTCTTGGTCTGACTGTGTGCATAAGAATGGTCCTGGTCTGCCTGTGTGCACAAGAATGGTCCTCGTCTGACTGTATGCACAAGAATGGTCCCGGTCTGACGGTGTGCACAAGAATGGTCCTGGTCTGACTGTATGTACAAGAATGGTCTTGGCCAGACTGTATGCACAAGAATGGTCCTGGTCTGACTGTATGCGCAAGAATGGTCCTGTTCTGACTGTGTGCACAGGAATGGTCCTGGTCTGAATGTGTGCACAAGAATGGTGCTGGTCTGACTGTATGGAGAAGAATGCTCCTGTCTTACTGTATGCACAAGAATGGTCTTGGTCTGACTGTGTGCATAAGAATGGTCCTGGTCTGCCTGTGTGCACAAGAATGGTCCAGCTCTAATTGTATCCACAAGAATGGTCCTGGTGTGACTATATGCACAAGAATGGTCCTGCTCTGACTGTGTGCACAAGAATGGTCCTGGTCTGACTGTGTGCACAAGAATGGTCCTGGTCTGCCTGTGTGCACAAGAATGGTCCTGGTCTGACTGTGTGCACAAGAATGGTCCTGGTCTGACTGTGTGCACAAGAATGGTCCTGGACTGAATGTGTGCACAAGAATGGTGCTTGTCTGACTGCATGCACAAGAATGGTCCTGGTCTGACTGTGTGCAAAGAATGGTCGTGGTCTTACTGTGTCCACAAGAATGGTCCTGGTCTGACTGTGTGCACAAGAATGGTCCTGGTCTGACTGTGTGCACAAGAATGGTCCTGGTCTGACCGTATGTACAAGAATGGTCTTGGTCAAACTGTATGCATAAGAATGGTCCTGGTCTGACTGTATGCGCAAGAATGGTCCTGTTCTGACTGTGTGCACAAGAATGGTTCTGGTCTGACTGTGTGCACAAGAATGATCCTGGTCTCACTGTATGGAGAAGAATGCTCCTGTCTTACTGTATGCACAAGAATGGTCTTCGTCTGACTGTGTGCACAAGAATGGTCCTGGTCTGATTGTATGCACAAGAATGGTCCTGGTGTGAGTGTATGCACAAGAATGGTCCTGGTCTGACTGTGTGCACAAGAATGGTCCTTGTCTTACTGTGTGTACAAGAATGGTCCTGGTCTGCCTGTATGCAAAAGAATGGTCCTGGTCTGACTGTGTGCACAGAAATGTTCCTGATCTGACTGTGTGCACAAGAATGGTCCTGGTCTGACAGTATAGACAAGAATGGTCCTTGTCTGACTGTATGCACAAGAATGGTCCTGGTCTGACTGTATGCAAAAGAATCGTCCTCGTCTGACTGTGTGCACAAGAATGGTCCTGGTCTGACTGTGTGCACAAGAATGTTCCTGATCTGACTGTGTGCACAAGAATGGTCCTGGTCTGACAGTATAGACAAGAATGGTCCTGGTTTGACTGTATGCACACGAATGGTCCTGGTCTGACTGTGTGCACAAGAATGGTCCTTGTTTTACTATGTGCACAAGAATGGCCCTGGTCTGCCAGTATGCACAAGAATGGTCCTGGTCTGACTGGGTGCACAAGAATGGTGCTGGTCTGACTGTGTGCAGAAGAATGGTCCTCGTCTGACTGTATGCACAAGAATGGTCCTGGTCTGACTGTGTGCACAAGAATGGTCCTGGTCTGACTGTATGTACAAGAATGGTCCTGGCCAGACTGTATGCACAAGAATGGTCCTGGTCTGACTGTATGCGCAAGAATGGTCCTGTTCTGACTGTGTGCACAGGAATGGTCCTGGTCTGACTGTGTGCACAAGAATGGTGCTGGTCTGACTGTATGGAGAAGAATGCTCCTGTCTTACTGTATGCACAAGAATGGTCTTGGTCTGACTGTGTGCATAAGAATGGTCCTGGTCTGCCTGTGTGCACAAGAATGGTCCTGGTCTGATTGTATGCACAAGAATGGTCCTGGTGTGACTATATGCACAAGAATGGTCCTGCTCTGACTGTGTGCACAAGAATGGTCCTGGTCTGACTGTGTGCACAAGAATGGTCCTGGTCTGCCTGTGTGCACAAGAATGGTCCTGGTCTGACTGTATGGAAAAGGATGGTCCTGGTCTGACTGTATGGACAAGAATGGTCCTGGTCTGACTGTATGCACAAGAATGGTCCTGGTCTGACTGTGTGCACAAGAATGGTCCTGGTCTGACTGTATGCACAAAAATGGTCCTGGTCTGACTGTGTGCGCACGAATGGTCCTGGTCTGACTGTATGCACAAGAATGGTCCTGGTTTGACTGTGTGCACAAGAATAGTCCTGGTCTGACTGTATGCACAAGAATGGTCCTTATGAGACTGTGTGCACAAGAATGGTCCTGTTCTGACTGTATAGACAAGAATGGTCCTGGTCTGACTGTCTGCACAAGAATGGGCTTGGTCTGACTTTGTGCACAAGAATGGTCCTGGTCTGGCTGTATGCACAAGATTGGTTCTGGTCTGACTGTGTGCGCACGAATGGTCCTGGTCTGACTGTATGCACAAGAATGGTCCTGGTTTGACTTTGTGCACAAGAATAGTCCTGGTCTGACTGTATGCACAAGAATGGTCTTGGTCTGGCTGTATACACAAGAATGGTCCTGGTCTGACTGTATGCGCAAGAATGGTCCTGTTCTGACTGTGTGCACAAGAATGGTCCTGGTCTGACTGTATGCGCAAGAATGGTCCTGTTCTGACTGTGTGCACAAGAGTGGTCCTCGTCTGACTGTGGGCACAAGAATGGTCCTGGTCTTACTGTATGGACAAGAATGGTCCTGGTCTGACTGTATGCACAAGAATGGTCCTGGTCTGACTGTGTGCACAAGAATGGTCCTGGTCTGACTGAGTGCTTAAGAATGGTCCTGGTCTGACTGTATGCACAAGAATGGTCCTGGTGTGACTATATGCACAAGAATGGTCCTGCTCTGACTGTGTGCACAAGAATTTTCCTGGTCTGACTGTGTGCACAAGAATGGTCCTGGTCTGCCTGTGTGCACAAGAATGGTCCTGGTCTGACTGTATGGAAAAGGATGGTCCTGGTCTGACTGTATGGACAAGAATGGTCCTGGTCTGACTGTATGCACAAAAATGGTCCTGGTCTGACTGTGTGCGCACGAATGGTCCTGGTCTGACTGTATGCACAAGAATGGTCCTGGTTTGACTGTGTGCACAAGAATAGTCCTGGTCTGACTGTATGCACAAGAATGGTCTTTATGAGACTGTGTGCACAAGAATGGTCCTGTTCTGACTGTATAGACAAGAATGGTCCTGGTCTGACTGTCTGCACAAGAATGGGCTTGGTCTGACTGTGTGCACAAGAATGGTCCTGGTCTGGCTGTATGCACAAGAATGGTCCTGGTCTGACTGTATGCACAAGATTGGTTCTGGTCTGACTGTGTGCGCACGAATGTCCTGGTCTGACTGTATGCACAAGAATGGTCCTGGTTTGACTGTGTGCACAAGAATAGTCCTGGTCTGACTGTATGCACAAGAATGGTCTTGGTCTGGCTGTATACACAAGAATGGTCCTGGTCTGACTGTGTGCACAAGAATGGTCCTGGTCTGACTGTATGCACAAGAATGGTCCTGGTCTGACTGTGTGCACAAGAATGGTCCTGGTCTGACTGAGTGCTTAAGAATGGTCCTGGTCTGACGGTATGCACAAGAATGGTCCTGGTCTGACTGCATGCACAAGAATGATCTTGGTCTGTCTGTTTGCACAAATATGGTCCCGGTCTGACAGTATGCACAAGAATGGTCCTAGTCTGACTGTGTGCACAAGAATTGTCCTGGTCTGACTGAGTTCACAAGAATGGTCCTGGTTTGACTGTATGGAGAAGAATGCTCCTGTCTGAATGTATGCACAAGAATGGTCTTGGTCTGACTGTGTGCACAAGAATGGTCCTGGTCTTACTGTGTCCACAAGAATGGTCCTGGTCTGACTGTGTGCACAAGAATGGTCCTGGACTGAATGTGTGCACAAGAATGGTGCTTGTCTGACTGCATGCACAAGAATGGTCCTGGTCTGACTGTGTGCAAAGAATGGTCGTGGTCTTACTGTGTCCACAAGAATGGTCCTGGTCTGACTGTGTGCACAAGAATGGTCCTGGTCTGACTGTGTGCACAAGAATGGTCCTGGTCTGACCGTATGTACAAGAATGGTCTTGGTCAAACTGTATGCATAAGAATGGTCCTGGTCTGACTGTATGCGCAAGAATGGTCCTGTTCTGACTGTGTGCACAAGAATGGTCCTGGTCTGACTGTGTGCACAAGAATGGTCCTGGTCTCACTGTATGGAGAAGAATGCTCCTGTCTTACTGTATGCACAAGAATGGTCTTCGTCTGACTGTGTGCACAAGAATGGTCCTGGTCTGACTGTGAGCACAAGAATTGTCCTGGTCTGATTGTATGCACAAGAATGGTCCTGGTGTGAGTGTATGCACAAGAATGGTCCTGGTCTGACTGTGTGCACAAGAATGGTCCTTGTCTTACTGTGTGTACAAGAATGGTCCTGGTCTGCCTGTATGCAAAAGAATGGGCCTGGTCTGACTGTGTGCACAAGAATGGTCCTGGTCTGACTGTGTGCACAGAAATGTTCCTGATCTGACTGTGTGCACAAGAATGGTCCTGGTCTGACAGTATAGACAAGAATGGTCCTGGTCTGACTGTATGCACAAGAATGGTCCTGGTCTGACTGTATGCAAAAGAATGGTCCTCGTCTGACTGTGTGCACAATAATGGTCCTGGTCTGACTGTGTGCACAAGAATGTTCCTGATCTGACTGTGTGCACAAGAATGGTTTTGGTCTGACAGTATAGACAAAAATGGTCCTGGTCTGACTGTATGCACAAGAATGGTCCTGGTCTGACTGTGTGCACAAGAATGGTCCTTGTTTTACTATGTGCAGAAGAATGGTCCTCATCTGACTGTATGCACAAGAATGGTCCTGGTCTGACTGTGTGCACAAGAATGGTCCTGGTCTGACTGTATGTACAAGAATGGTCTTGGTCAGACTGTATGCACAAGAATGGTCCTGGTCTGACTGTATGCGCAAGAATGGTCCTGTTCTGACTGTGTGCACAGGAATGGTCCTGTTCTGACTGTGTGCACAAGAATGGTCTTGGTCTGACTGTGTGCATAAGAATGGTCCTGCTCTGACTGTGTGCACAAGAATGGTCCTGGTCTGACTGTGTGCACAAGAATGGTCCTGGTCTGCCTGTGTGCACAAGAATGGTCCTGGTCTGACTGTATGGAAAAGGATGGTCCTGGTCTGACTGTATGGACAAGAATGGTCCTGGTCTAACTGTATGCACAAGAATGGTCCTGGTCTGACTGTGTGCACAAGAATGGTCCTGGTCTGACTGTATGCACAAAAATGGTCCTGGTCTGACAGTGTGCGCACGAATGGTCCTGGTCTGACTGTGTGCACAAGAATGGTCCTGGTCTGACTGAGTGCTTAAGAATGGTCCTGGTCTGACGGTATGCACAAGAATGGTCCTGGTCTGACTGCATGCACAAGAATGTTCTTGGTCTGACTGTTTGCACAAATATGGTCCCGATCTGACAGTATGCACAAGAATGGTCCTAGTCTGACTGTGTGCACAAGAATTGTCCTGGTCTGACTGAGTTCACAAGAATGGTCCTGGTTTGACTGTATGGAAAAGGATGGTCCTGGTCTGACTGTATGGACAAGAATGGTCCTGGTCTGACTATATGCACAAGAATGGTCCTGGTCTGACTGTGTGCACAAGAATGGTCCTGGTCTGACTGTATGCACAAAAATGGTCCTGGTCTGACTGTGTGCGCACGAATGGTCCTGGTCTGACTGTATGCACAAGAATGGTCCTGGTTTGACTGTGTGCACAACAATAGTCCTGGTCTGACTGTATGCACAAGAATGGTCCTTATGAGACTGTGTGCACAAGAATGGTCCTGTTCTGACTGTATAGACAAGAATGGTCCTGGTCTGACTGTCTGCACAAGAATGGGCTTGGTCTGACTGTGTGCACAAGAATGGTCCTGGTCTGGCTGTATGCACAAGATTGGTTCTGGTCTGACTGTGTGCGCACGAATGGTCCTGGTCTGACTGTATGCACAAGAATGGTCCTGGTTTGACTGTGTGCACAAGAATAGTCCTGGTCTGACTGTATGCACAAGAATGGTCTTGGTCTGGCTGTATACACAAGAATGGTCCTGGTCTGACTGTATGCGCAAGAATGGTCCTGTTCTGACTGTGTGCACAAGAATGGTCCTGGTCTGACTGTATGTGCAAGAATGGTCCTGTTCTGACTGTGTGCACAAGAGTGGTCCTCGTCTGACTGTGGGCACAAGAATGGTTCTGGTCTTACTGTATGGACAAGAATGGTCCTGGTCTGACTGTGTGCACAAGAATGGTCCTGGTCTGACTGTATGTACAAGAATGGTCTTGGTCAGACTGTATGCACAAGAATGGTCCTGGTCTGACTGTATGCGCAAGAATGGTCCTGTTCTGACTGTGTGCACAGGAATGGTCCTGTTCTGACTGTGTGCACAAGAATGGTCTTGGTCTGACTGTGTGCATAAGAATGGTCCTGCTCTGACTGTGTGCACAAGAATGGTCCTGGTCTGACTGTGTGCACAAGAATGGTCCTGGTCTGCCTGTGTGCACAAGAATGGTCCTGGTCTGACTGTATGGAAAAGGATGGTCCTGGTCTGACTGTATGGACAAGAATGGTCCTGGTCTAACTGTATGCACAAGAATGGTCCTGGTCTGACTGTGTGCACAAGAATGGTCCTGGTCTGACTGTATGCACAAAAATGGTCCTGGTCTGACAGTGTGCGCACGAATGGTCCTGGTCTGACTGTGTGCACAAGAATGGTCCTGGTCTGACTGAGTGCTTAAGAATGGTCCTGGTCTGACGGTATGCACAAGAATGGTCCTGGTCTGACTGCATGCACAAGAATCTTCTTGGTCTGACTGTTTGCACAAATATGGTCCCGATCTGACAGTATGCACAAGAATGGTCCTAGTCTGACTGTGTGCACAAGAATTGTCCTGGTCTGACTGAGTTCACAAGAATGGTCCTGGTTTGACTGTATGGAAAAGGATGGTCCTGGTCTGACTGTATGGACAAGAATGGTCCTGGTCTGACTATATGCACAAGAATGGTCCTGGTCTGACTGTGTGCACAAGAATGGTCCTGGTCTGACTGTATGCACAAAAATGGTCCTGGTCTGACTGTGTGCGCACGAATGGTCCTGGTCTGACTGTATGCACAAGAATGGTCCTGGTTTGACTGTGTGCACAACAATAGTCCTGGTCTGACTGTATGCACAAGAATGGTCCTTATGAGACTGTGTGCACAAGAATGGTCCTGTTCTGACTGTATAGACAAGAATGGTCCTGGTCTGACTGTCTGCACAAGAATGGGCTTGGTCTGACTGTGTGCACAAGAATGGTCCTGGTCTGGCTGTATGCACAAGATTGGTTCTGGTCTGACTGTGTGCGCACGAATGGTCCTGGTCTGACTGTATGCACAAGAATGGTCCTGGTTTGACTGTGTGCACAAGAATAGTCCTGGTCTGACTGTATGCACAAGAATGGTCTTGGTCTGGCTGTATACACAAGAATGGTCCTGGTCTGACTGTATGCGCAAGAATGGTCCTGTTCTGACTGTGTGCACAAGAATGGTCCTGGTCTGACTGTATGTGCAAGAATGGTCCTGTTCTGACTGTGTGCACAAGAGTGGTCCTCGTCTGACTGTGGGCACAAGAATGGTTCTGGTCTTACTGTATGGACAAGAATGGTCCTGGTCTGACTGTATGCACAAGAATGGTCCTGGTCTGACTGTGTGCACAAGAATGGTCCTGGTCTGACTGAGTGCTTAAGAATGGTCCTGGTCTGACGGTATGCACAAGAATGGTCCTGGTGTGACTATATGCACAAGAATGGTCCTGCTCTGACTGTGTGCACAAGAATTTTCCTGGTCTGACTGTGTGCACAAGAATGGTCCTGGTCTGCCTGTGTGCACAAGAATGGTCCTGGTCTGACTGCATGGAAAAGGATGGTCCTGGTCTGACTGTATGGACAAGAATGGTCCTGGTCTGACTGTATGCACAAAAATGGTCCTGGTCTGACTGTGTGCGCACGAATGGTCCTGGTCTGACTGTATGCACAAGAATGGTCCTGGTTTGACTGTGTGCACAAGAATGGTCCTGGTGTGACTATATGCACAAGAATGGTCCTGCTCTGACTGTGTGCACAAGAATTTTCCTGGTCTGACTGTGTGCACAAGAATGGTCCTGGTCTGCCTGTGTGCACAAGAATGGTCCTGGTCTGACTGTATGGAAAAGGATGGTCCTGGTCTGACTGTATGGACAAGAATGGTCCTGGTCTGACTGTATGCACAAAAATGGTCCTGGTCTGACTGTGTGCGCACGAATGGTCCTGGTCTGACTGTATGCACAAGAATGGTCCTGGTTTGACTGTGTGCACAAGAATAGTCCTGGTCTGACTGTATGCACAAGAATGGTCTTTATGAGACTGTGTGCACAAGAATGGTCCTGTTCTGACTGTATAGACAAGAATGGTCCTGGTCTGACTGTCTGCACAAGAATGGGCTTGGTCTGACTGTGTGCACAAGAATGGTCCTGGTCTGGCTGTATGCACAAGAATGGTCCTGGTCTGACTGTATGCACAAGATTGGTTCTGGTCTGACTGTGTGCGCACGAATGTCCTGGTCTGACTGTATGCACAAGAATGGTCCTGGTTTGACTGTGTGCACAAGAATAGTCCTGGTCTGACTGTATGCACAAGAATGGTCTTGGTCTGGCTGTATACACAAGAATGGTCCTGGTCTGACTGTGTGCACAAGAATGGTCCTGGTCTGACTGTATGCACAAAAATGGTCCTGGTCTGACAGTGTGCGCACGAATGGTCCTGGTCTGACTGTGTGCACAAGAATGGTCCTGGTCTGACTGAGTGCTTAAGAATGGTCCTGGTCTGACGGTATGCACAAGAATGGTCCTGGTCTGACTGCATGCACAAGAATGTTCTTGGTCTGACTGTTTGCACAAATATGGTCCCGATCTGACAGTATGCACAAGAATGGTCCTAGTCTGACTGTGTGCACAAGAATTGTCCTGGTCTGACTGAGTTCACAAGAATGGTCCTGGTTTGACTGTATGGAAAAGGATGGTCCTGGTCTGACTGTATGGACAAGAATGGTCCTGGTCTGACTATATGCACAAGAATGGTCCTGGTCTGACTGTGTGCACAAGAATGGTCCTGGTCTGACTGTATGCACAAAAATGGTCCTGGTCTGACTGTGTGCGCACGAATGGTCCTGGTCTGACTGTATGCACAAGAATGGTCCTGGTTTGACTGTGTGCACAACAATAGTCCTGGTCTGACTGTATGCACAAGAATGGTCCTTATGAGACTGTGTGCACAAGAATGGTCCTGTTCTGACTGTATAGACAAGAATGGTCCTGGTCTGACTGTCTGCACAAGAATGGGCTTGGTCTGACTGTGTGCACAAGAATGGTCCTGGTCTGGCTGTATGCACAAGATTGGTTCTGGTCTGACTGTGTGCGCACGAATGGTCCTGGTCTGACTGTATGCACAAGAATGGTCCTGGTTTGACTGTGTGCACAAGAATAGTCCTGGTCTGACTGTATGCACAAGAATGGTCTTGGTCTGGCTGTATACACAAGAATGGTCCTGGTCTGACTGTATGCGCAAGAATGGTCCTGTTCTGACTGTGTGCACAAGAATGGTCCTGGTCTGACTGTATGTGCAAGAATGGTCCTGTTCTGACTGTGTGCACAAGAGTGGTCCTCGTCTGACTGTGGGCACAAGAATGGTTCTGGTCTTACTGTATGGACAAGAATGGTCCTGGTCTGACTGTGTGCACAAGAATGGTCCTGGTCTGACTGTATGTACAAGAATGGTCTTGGTCAGACTGTATGCACAAGAATGGTCCTGGTCTGACTGTATGCGCAAGAATGGTCCTGTTCTGACTGTGTGCACAGGAATGGTCCTGTTCTGACTGTGTGCACAAGAATGGTCTTGGTCTGACTGTGTGCATAAGAATGGTCCTGCTCTGACTGTGTGCACAAGAATGGTCCTGGTCTGACTGTGTGCACAAGAATGGTCCTGGTCTGCCTGTGTGCACAAGAATGGTCCTGGTCTGACTGTATGGAAAAGGATGGTCCTGGTCTGACTGTATGGACAAGAATGGTCCTGGTCTAACTGTATGCACAAGAATGGTCCTGGTCTGACTGTGTGCACAAGAATGGTCCTGGTCTGACTGTATGCACAAAAATGGTCCTGGTCTGACAGTGTGCGCACGAATGGTCCTGGTCTGACTGTGTGCACAAGAATGGTCCTGGTCTGACTGAGTGCTTAAGAATGGTCCTGGTCTGACGGTATGCACAAGAATGGTCCTGGTCTGACTGCATGCACAAGAATGTTCTTGGTCTGACTGTTTGCACAAATATGGTCCCGATCTGACAGTATGCACAAGAATGGTCCTAGTCTGACTGTGTGCACAAGAATTGTCCTGGTCTGACTGAGTTCACAAGAATGGTCCTGGTTTGACTGTATGGAAAAGGATGGTCCTGGTCTGACTGTATGGACAAGAATGGTCCTGGTCTGACTATATGCACAAGAATGGTCCTGGTCTGACTGTGTGCACAAGAATGGTCCTGGTCTGACTGTATGCACAAAAATGGTCCTGGTCTGACTGTGTGCGCACGAATGGTCCTGGTCTGACTGTATGCACAAGAATGGTCCTGGTTTGACTGTGTGCACAACAATAGTCCTGGTCTGACTGTATGCACAAGAATGGTCCTTATGAGACTGTGTGCACAAGAATGGTCCTGTTCTGACTGTATAGACAAGAATGGTCCTGGTCTGACTGTCTGCACAAGAATGGGCTTGGTCTGACTGTGTGCACAAGAATGGTCCTGGTCTGGCTGTATGCACAAGATTGGTTCTGGTCTGACTGTGTGCGCACGAATGGTCCTGGTCTGACTGTATGCACAAGAATGGTCCTGGTTTGACTGTGTGCACAAGAATAGTCCTGGTCTGACTGTATGCACAAGAATGGTCTTGGTCTGGCTGTATACACAAGAATGGTCCTGGTCTGACTGTATGCGCAAGAATGGTCCTGTTCTGACTGTGTGCACAAGAATGGTCCTGGTCTGACTGTATGTGCAAGAATGGTCCTGTTCTGACTGTGTGCACAAGAGTGGTCCTCGTCTGACTGTGGGCACAAGAATGGTTCTGGTCTTACTGTATGGACAAGAATGGTCCTGGTCTGACTGTATGCACAAGAATGGTCCTGGTCTGACTGTGTGCACAAGAATGGTCCTGGTCTGACTGAGTGCTTAAGAATGGTCCTGGTCTGACGGTATGCACAAGAATGGTCCTGGTGTGACTATATGCACAAGAATGGTCCTGCTCTGACTGTGTGCACAAGAATTTTCCTGGTCTGACTGTGTGCACAAGAATGGTCCTGGTCTGCCTGTGTGCACAAGAATGGTCCTGGTCTGACTGCATGGAAAAGGATGGTCCTGGTCTGACTGTATGGACAAGAATGGTCCTGGTCTGACTGTATGCACAAAAATGGTCCTGGTCTGACTGTGTGCGCACGAATGGTCCTGGTCTGACTGTATGCACAAGAATGGTCCTGGTTTGACTGTGTGCACAAGAATAGTCCTGGTCTGACTGTATGCACAAGAATGGTCCTTATGAGACTGTGTGCACAAGAATGGTCCTGTTCTGACTGTATAGACAAGAATGGTCCTGGTCTGACTGTCTGCACAAGAATGGGCTTGGTCTGACTGTGTGCACAAGAATGGTCCTGGTCTGGCTGTATGCACAAGAACGGTCCTGGTCTGACTGTATGCACAAGATTGGTTCTGGTCTGACTGTGTGCGCACGAATGGTCCTGGTCTGACTGTATGCACAAGAATGGTCCTGGTTTGACTGTGTGCACAAGAATAGTCCTGGTCTGACTGTATGCACAAGAATGGTCTTGGTCTGGCTGTATACACAAGAATGGTCCTGGTCTGACTGTGTGCACAAGAATGGTCCTGGTCTGACTGTATGCACAAGAATGGTCCTGGTCTGACTGTGTGCACAAGAATGGTCCTGGTCTGACTGAGTGCTTAAGAATGGTCCTGGTCTGACGGTATGCACAAGAATGGTCCTGGTCTGACAGCATGCACAAGAATGATCTTGGTCTGTCTGTTTGCACAAATATGGTCCCGGTCTGACAGTATGCACAAGAATGGTCCTAGTCTGACTGTGTGCACAAGAATTGTCCTGGTCTGACTGAGTTCACAAGAATGGTCCTGGTTTGACTGTATGGAGAAGAATGCTCCTGTCTGAATGTATGCACAAGAATGGTCTTGGTCTGACTGTGTGCACAAGAATGGTCCTGGTCTTACTGTGTCCACAAGAATGGTCCTGGTCTGACTGTGTGCACAAGAATGGTCCTGGACTGAATGTGTGCACAAGAATGGTGCTTGTCTGACTGCATGCACAAGAATGGTCCTGGTCTGACTGTGTGCAAAGAATGGTCGTGGTCTTACTGTGTGCACAAGAATGGTCCTGGTCTGACTGTGTGCACAAGAATGGTCCTGGTCTGACTGTGTGCACAAGAATGGTCCTGGTCTGACCGTATGTACAAGAATGGTCTTGGTCAAACTGTATGCATAAGAATGGTCCTGGTCTGACTGTATGCGCAAGAATGGTCCTGTTCTGACTGTATAGACAAGAATGGTCCTGGTCTGACTGTGTGCACAAGAATGGTCCTGGTCTCACTGTATGGAGAAGAATGCTCCTGTCTTACTGTATGCACAAGAATGGTCTTCGTCTGACTGTGTGCACTAGAATGGTCCTGGTCTGACTGTGAGCACAAGAATTGTCCTGGTCTGATTGTATGCACAAGAATGGTCCTGGTGTGAGTGTATGCACAAGAATGGTCCTGGTCTGACTGTGTGCACAAGAATGGTCCTTGTCTTACTGTGTGTACAAGAATGGTCCTGGTCTGCCTGTATGCAAAAGAATGGGCCTGGTCTGACTGTGTGCACAAGAATGGTCCTGGTCTGACTGTGTGCACAGAAATGTTCCTGATCTGACTGTGTGCACAAGAATGGTCCTGGTCTGACAGTATAGACAAGAATGGTCCTGGTCTGACTGTATGCACAAGAATGGTCCTGGTCTGACTGTATGCAAAAGAATGGTCCTCGTCTGACTGTGTGCACAAGAATGGTCCTGGTCTGACTGTGTGCACAAGAATGTTCCTGATCTGACTGTGTGCACAAGAATGGTCCTGGTCTGACAGTATAGACAAAAATGGTCCTGGTCTGACTGTATGCACAAGAATGGTCCTGGTCTGACTGTGTGCACAAGAATGGTCCTTGTTTTACTATGTGCACAAGAATGGCCCTGGTCTGCCAGTATGCACAAGAATGGTCCTGGTCTGACTGGGTGCACAAGAATGGTGCTGGTCTGACTGTGTGCAGAAGAATGGTCCTCATCTGACTGTATGCACAAGAATGGTCCTGGTCTGACTGTGTGCACAAGAATGGTCCTGGTCTGACTGTATGTACAAGAATGGTCTTGGCCAGACTGTATGCACAAGAATGGTCCTGGTCTGACTGTATGCGCAAGAATGGTCCTGTTCTGACTGTTTGCACAGGAACGGTCCTGTTCTGACTGTGTGCACAAGAATGGTCTTGGTCTGACTGTGTGCATAAGAATGGTCCTGCTCTGACTGTGTGCACAAGAATGGTCCTGGTCTGACTGTGTGCACAAGAATGGTCCTGGTCTGCCTGTGTGCACAAGAATGGTCCTGGTCTGACTGTATGGAAAAGGATGGTCCTGGTCTGACTGTATGGACAAGAATGGTCCTGGTCTAACTGTATGCACAAGAATGGTCCTGGTCTGACTGTGTGCACAAGAATGGTCCTGGTCTGACTGTATGCACAGAAATGGTCCTGGTCTGACAGTGTGCGCACGAATGGTCCTGGTCTGACTGTGTGCACAAGAATGGTCCTGGTCTGACTGAGTGCTTAAGAATGGTCCTGGTCTGACGGTATGCACAAGAATGGTCCTGGTCTGACTGCATGCACAAGAATGTTCTTGGTCTGACTTTGTGCACAAGAATGGTCCTAGTCTGACTGTGTGCACAAGAATGGTCCTAGTCTGACTGTGTGCACAAGAATTGTCCTGGTCTGACTGAGTTCACAAGAATGGTCCTGGTTTGACTGTATGGAGAAGAATGCTCCTGTCTGAATGTATGCACAAGAATGGTCTTGGTCTGACTGTGTGCACAAGAATGGTCCTGGTCTTACTGTGTCCACAAGAATGGTCCTGGTCTGACTGTGTGCACAAGAATGGTCCTGGACTGAATGTGTGCACAAGAATGGTGCTTGTCTGACTGCATGCACTAGAATGGTCCTGGTCTGACTGTGTGCAAAGAATGGTCGTGGTCTTATTGTGTCCACAAGAATGGTCCTGGTCTGACTGTGTGCGCTAGAATGGTCCTGGTCTGACTGTGTGCACAAGAATGGTCCTGGTCTGACCGTATGTACAAGAATGGTCTTGGTCAAACTGTATGCATAAGAATGGTCCTGGTCTGACTGTATGCGCAAGAATGGTCCTGTTCTGACTGTGTGCACAAGAATGGTCCTGGTCTGACTGTGTGCACAAGAATGGTCCTGGTCTCACTGTATGGAGAAGAATGCTCCTGTCTTACTGTATGCACAAGAATGGTCTTCGTCTGACTGTGTGCACAAGAATGGTCCTGGTCTGACTGTGAGCACAAGAATTGTCCTGGTCTGATTGTATGCACAAGAATGGTCCTGGTGTGAGTGTATGCACAAGAATGGTCCTGGTCTGACTGTGCGCACAAGAATGGTCCTTGTCTTACTGTGTGTACAAGAATGGTCCTGGTCTGCCTGTATGCAAAAGAATGGGCCTGGTCTGACTGTGTGCACAAGAATGGTACTGGTCTGACTGTGTGCACAGAAATGTTCCTGATCTGACTGTGTGCACAAGAATGGTCTGGTCTGACAGTATAGACAAGAATGGTCCTGGTCTGACTGTATGCACAAGAATGGTCCTGGTCTGACTGTATGCAAAAGAATGGTCCTCGTCTGACTGTGTGCACAAGAATGGTCCTGGTCTGACTGTGTGCACAAGAATGTTCCTGATCTGACTGTGTGCACAAGAATGGTCCTGGTCTGACAGTATAGACAAGAATGGTCCTGGTCTGACTGTATGCACACGAATGGTCCTGGTCTGACTGTGTGCACAAGAATGGTCCTTGTTTTACTATGTGCACAAGAATGGTCCTCATCTGACTGTATGCACAAGAATGGTCCTGGTCTGACTGTGTGCACAAGAATGGTCCTGGTCTGACTGTATGTACAAGAATGGTCTTGGCCAGACTGTATGCACAAGAATGGTCCTGGTCTGACAGTATGCGCAAGAATGGTCCTGTTCTGACTGTGTGCACAGGAATGGTCCTGGTCTGACTGTGTGCACAAGAATGGTTTTGGTCTGACTGTGTGCATAAGAATGGTCCTGCTCTGACTGTGTGCACAAGAATGGTCCTGGTCTGACTGTGTGCACAAGAATGGTCCTGGTCTGCCTGTGTGCACAAGAATGGTCCTGGTCTGATTGTATGCACAAGAATGGTTCTGGTGTGACTATATGCACAAGAATGGTCCTGCTCTGACTGTGTGCACAAGAATGGTCCTGGTCTGACTGTGTGCACAAGAATGGTCCTGGTCAGCCTGTGTGCACAAGAATGGTCCTGGTCTGACTGTATGGAAAAGGATGGTGCTGGTCTGACTGTATGGACAAGAATGGTCCTGGTCTAACTGTATGCACAAGAATGGTCCTGGTCTGACTGTGTGCACAAGAATGGTCCTGGTCTGACTGTATGCACAAAAATGGTCCTGGTCTGACTGTGTGCGCACGAATGGTCCTGGTCTGACTGTATGCACAAGAATGGTCCTGGTTTGACTGTGTGCACAAGAATAGTCCTGGTCTGACTGTATGCACAAGAATGGTCCTTATGAGACTGTGTGCACAAGAATGGTCCTGTTCTGACTATATAGACAAGAATGGTCCTGGTCTGACTGTCTGCACAAGAATGGGCTTGGTCTGACTGTGTGCACAAGAATGGTCCTGGTCTGGCTGTATGCACAAGATTGGTTCTGGTCTGGCTGTATACACAAGAATGGTCCTGGTCTGACTGTATGCGCAAGAATGGTCCTGTTCTGACTGTGTGCACAAGAATGGTCCTGGTCTGACTGTATGCGCAAGAATGGTCCTGTTCTGACTGTGTGCACAAGAGTGGTCCTCGTCTGACTGTGGGCACGAAAATGGTCCTGGTCTTACTGTATGGACAAGAATGGTCCTGGTCTGACTGTATGCACAAGAATGGTCCTGGTCTGACTGTGTGCACAAGAATGGTCCTGGTCTGACTGAGAGCTTAATAATGGTCCTGGTCTGAATGTTTGCACAAATATGGTCCCGGTCTGACAGTATGCACAAGAATGGTCCTAGTCTGACTGTGTGCACAAGAATTGTCCTGGTCTGCCTGTGTGCACAAGAATGGTCCTGGTCTGACTGTATGGAAAAGAATGGTCCTGGTCTGACTGTATGGACAAGAATGGTCCTGGTCTGACTGTATGCACAAGAATGGTCCTGGTCTAACTGTATGCACAAGAATGGTCCTGGTCTGACTGTGTGCACAAGAATGGTCCTGGTCTGACTGTATGCACAAAAATGGTCCTGGTCTGACTGTGTGTACAAGAGGGGTCCTTGTCTTACTGTGTGCCCATGAATGGTCCTGGTATGACTGTGCGCACAAGAATTGTCCTGGTCTGACTGTATGCACAAGCATGGTCCTTATGAGACTGTGTGCACAAGAATGGTCCTGTTCTGACTGTATAGACAAGAATGGTCCTGGTCTGACTGTCTGCACGAGAATGGGCTTGGTTGACTGTATGCAAAAGAATGTTCCTGGTCTGGCTGTATGCACAAGAATGGTCCTGGTCTGACTGTATGCACAAGAATGGTTCTGGTCTGACTGTGTGCGCACGAATGGTCCTGGTCTGACTGTGTGCACAAGAATGGTCGTGGTCTGACTGTGTGCACAAGAATGGTCGTGGTCTGACTGTGTGCACAAGAATGGTCCTGGTCTGACTGTGTACACAAGAATGGTCCTGGTCTGACTGTATGCACAAGAATGGTCCTGGTCTGACTGTATGCACAAGAATGGTCCTGGTCTAACTGTGTGCACAACAACAGTCCTGGTCTGACTGTGTGCACAAGAATGGTCCTGGTCTGCCTGTGTGCACAAGAATGGTCCTGGTCTGACTGTATGGAAAAGAATGGTCCTGGTCTGACTGTATGGACAAGAATGATCCTGGTCTGACTGTATGCACAAGAATGGTCCTGGTCTAACTGTATGCACAAGAATGGTCCTGGTCTGACTGTGTGCACAAGAATGGTCCTGGTCTGACTGTATGCACAAAAATGGTCCTGGTCTGACTGTGTGTACAAGAGGGGTCCTTGTCTTACTGTGTGCCCAAGAATGGTCCTGGTATGACTGTGTGCACAAGAATTGTCCTGGTCTGACTGTATGCACAAGAATGGTCCTTATGAGACTGTGTACACAAGAATGGTCCTGTTCTGACTGTATAGACAAGAATGGTCCTGGTCTGACTGTCTGCACAAGAATGGGCTTGGTTGACTGTGTGCACAAGAATGGTCCTGGTCTGGCTTTATGCACAAGAATGGTCCTGGTCTGACTGTATGCACAAGAATGGTCCTGGTCTAACTGTATGCACAAGAATGGTCCTGGTCTGACTGTGTGCACAAGAATGGTCCTGGTCTGACTGTATGCACAAAAATGGTCCTGGTCTGACTGTGTGTACAAGAGGGGTCCTTGTCTTACTGTGTTGCCCAAGAATGGTCCTGGTATGACTGTGCGCACAAGAATTGTCCTGGTCTGACTGTATGCACAAGCATGGTCCTTATGAGACTGTGTGCACAAGAATGGTCCTGTTCTGACTGTATAGACAAGAATGGTCCTGGTCTGACTGTCTGCACGAGAATGGGCTTGGTTGACTGTATGCACAAGAATTTTCCTGGTCTGGCTGTATGCACAAGAATGGTCCTGGTCTGACTGTATGCACAAGAATGGTTCTGGTCTGACTGTGTGCGCACGAATGGTCCTGGTCTGACTGTGTGCACAAGAATGGTCGTGGTCTGACTGTGTGCACAAGAATGGTCGTGTCTGACTGTGTGCACAAGAATGGTCCTGGTCTGACTGTGTACACAAGAATGGTCCTGGTCTGACTGTATGCACAAGAATGGTCCTGGTCAGACTGTATGCACAAGAATGGTCCTGGTCTAACTGTGTGCACAACAACAGTCCTGGTCTGACTGTGTGCACAAGAATGGTCCTGGTCTGCCTGTGTGCACAAGAATGGTCCTGGTCTGACTGTATGGAAAAGAATGGTCCTGGTCTGACTGTATGGACAAGAATGATCCTGGTCTGACTGTATGCACAAGAATGGTCCTGGTCTAACTGTATGCACAAGAATGGTCCTGGTCTGACTGTATGCACAAGAATGGTTCTGGTCTGACGGTGTGCGCACGAATGGTCCTGGTCTGACTGTGTGCACAAGAATGGTCGTGGTCTGACTGTGTGCACAAGAAAGGTCGTGGTCTGACTGTGTGCACAAGAATGGTCCTGGTCTGACTGTGTACACAAGAATGGTCCTGGTCTGACTGTATGCACAAGAATGGTCCTGGTCTGACTGTATGCACAAGAATGGTCCTGGTCTAACTGTGTGCACAAGAATGGTCCTGCTCTGACTGTGTGCACAAGAATGGTCCTGGTCTGACTGTGTGCACAAGAATGGTCCTGGTCTGCCTGTGTGCACAAGAATGGTCATGGTCTGACTGTATGGAAAAGAATGGTCCTGGTCTGACTGTATGGACAAGAATGGTCCTGGTCTGACTGTATGCACAAGAATGGTCCTGGTCTGACTGTGTGCACAAGAATGGTCCTGATCTGCCTTTATGAACAAAAATGCTCCTGGTCTGACTGTGTATACAGGAGGTGTCCTTGTCTTACTGTGTGCCCAAGAATGGTCCTGGTCTGACTGTATGCACAAGAATGGTCCTTATGAGACTGTGTGCACAAGAATGGTCCTGTTCTGACTGTGTAGACAAGAATGGTCCTGGTCTGTCTGTCTACACAAGAATGGGCTTGGTTGACTGTATGCACAAGAATGGTCCTGGTCTGGCTGTATGCACAAGAATGGTCCTGGTCTGACTGTATGCACAAGAATGGATCTGGTCTGACTGTGTGCGCACGAATGGTCCTGGTCTGACTGTGTGCACAAGAATGGTCGTGGTCTGACTGTGTGCACAAGAATGGTCGTGGTCTGACTGTGTGCACAAGAATGGTCCTGGTCTGACTGTGTACACAAGAATGGTCCTGGTCTGACTGTATGTGCAAGAATGGTCCTGTTCTGACTGTGTGCACAAGAATGTTCCTGGTCTGACTGTATGCGCAAGAATGGTCCTGTTCTGACTGTGTGCACAAGAGTGGTCCTCGTCTGACTGTGGGCACAAAAATGGTCCTGGTCTTACTGTATGGACAAGAATGGTCCTGGTCTGACTGTATGCACAAGAATGGTCCTGGTCTGACTGTGTGCACAAGAATGGTCCTGGTCTGACTGAGTGCTTAAGAATGGTCCTGGTCTGACGGTATGCACAAGAATGGTCCTGGTCTGACTGCATGCACAAGAATGTTCTTGGTCTGACTGTTTGCACAAATATGGTCCCGGTCTGACAGTATGCACAAGAATGGTCCTAGTCTGACTGTGTGCACAAGAATTGTCCTGGTCTGACTGAGTTCACAAGAATGGTCCTGGTTTGACTGTATGGAGAAGAATGCTCCTGTCTGAATGTATGCACAAGAATGGTCTTGGTCTGACTGTGTGCACAAGAATGGTCCTGGTCTTACTGTGTCCACAAGAATGGTCGTGGTCTGACTGTGTGCACAAGAATGGTCCTGGACTGAATGTGTGCACAAGAATGGTGCTTGTCTGACTGCATGCACAAGAATGGTCCTGGTCTGACTGTGTGCACAAGAATGGTCCTGGTCTGACTGTGTGCACAAGAATGGTCCTAGTCTGACCGTATGTACAAGAATGGTCTTGGTCAAACTGTATGCATAAGAATGGTCCTGGTCTGACTGTATGCGCAAGAATGGTCCTGTTCTGACTGTGTGCACAAGAATGGTCCTGGTCTGGCTGTGTGCACAAGAATGGTCCTGGTCTCACTGTATGGAGAAGAATGCTCCTGTCTTACTGTATGCACAAGAATGGTCTTCGTCTGACTGTGTGCACAAGAATGGTCCTGGTCTGACTGTGAGCACAAGAATTGTCCTGGTCTGATTGTATGCACAAGAATGGTCCTGGTGCGAGTGTATGCACAAGAATGGTCCTGGTCTGACTGTGTTCACAAGAATGGTCCTTGTCTTACTGTGTGTACAAGAATGGTCCTGGTCTCACTGTATGGAGAAGAATGCTCCTGTCTTACTGTATGCACAAGAATGGTCTTCGTCTGACTGTGTGCACAAGAATGGTCCTGGTCTGACTGTGAGCACAAGAATTGTCCTGGTCTGATTGTATGCACAAGAATGGTCCTGGTGTGAGTGTATGCACAAGAATGGTCCTGGTCTGACTGTGTACACAAGAATGGTCCTGGTCTGACTGTATGCACAAGAATGGTCCTGGACTGACTGTATGCACAAGAATGGTCCTGGTCTAACTGTGTGCACAACAACAGTCCTGGTCTGACTGTGTGCACAAGAATGGTCCTGGTCTGCCTGTGTGCACAAGAATGGTCCTGGTCTGACTGTATGGAAAAGAATGGTCCTGGTCTGACTGTATGGACAAGAATGGTCCTGGTCTGACTGTATGCACAAGAATGGTCCTGGTCTAACTGTATGCACAAGAATGGTCCTGGTCTGACTGTGTGCACAAGAATGGTCCTGGTCTGACTGTATGCACAAAAATGGTCCTGGTCTGACTGTGTGTACAAGAGGGGTCCTTGTCTTACTGTGTGCCAAGAATGGTCCTGGTATGACTGTGTGCACAAGAATTGTCCTGGTCTGACTGTATGCACAAGAATGGTCCTTATGAGACTGTGTGCACAAGAATGGTCCTGTTCTGACTGTATAGACAAGAATGGTCCTGGTCTGACTGTCTGCACAAGAATGGGCTTGGTTGACTGTGTGCACAAGAATGGTCCTGGTCTGGCTTTATGCACAAGAATGGTCCTGGTCTGACTGTATGCACAAGAATGGTTCTGGTCTGACTGTGTTCGCACGAATGGTCCTGGTCTGACTCTGTGCACAAGAATGGTCGTGGTCTGACTGTGTGCACAAGAATGGTCGTGGTCTGACTGTGTACACAAGAAAGGTCCTGGTCTGACTGTGTACACAAGAATGGTCCTGGTCTGACTGTATGCACAAGAATGGTCCTGGTCTGACTGTGTGCACAAGAATGGTCCTGGTCTGCCTGTGTGCACAAGAATGGTCATAGTCTGACTGTATGGAAAAGAATGGTCCTGGTCTGACTGTATGCACAAGAATGGTTCTGGTCTGACTGTGTGCGCACGAATGGTCCTGGTCTGACTGTGTGCACAAGAATGCTCGTGCTCTGACTGTGTGCACAAGAATGGTCGTGGTCTGACTGTGTGCACAAGAATGGTCCTGGTCTGACTGTGTACACAAGAATGGTCCTGGTCTGACTGTATGCACAATAATGGTCCTGGTCTGACTGTATGCACAAGAATGGTCCTGGTCTAACTGTGTGCACAAGAATGGTCTGGTCTGACTGTGTGCACAAGAATGGTCCTGGTCTGACTGTGTGCACAAGAATGGTCCTGGTCTGCCTGTGTGCACAAGAATGGTCATGGTCTGACTGTATGGAAAAGAATGGTCCTGGTCTGACTGTATGGACAAGAATGGTCCTGGTCTGACTGTATGCACAAGAATGGTCCTGGTCTGACTGTGTGCACAAGAATGGTCCTGGTCTGCCTGTATGAACAAAAATGCTCCTGGTCTGACTGTGTATACAGGAGGGGTCCTTGTCTTACTGTGTGCCCAAGAATGGTCCTGGTATGACTGTGCGCACAAGAATTGTCCTGGTCTGACTGTATGCACAAGAATGGTCCTTATGAGACTGTGTGCACAAGAATGGTCCTGTTCTGACTGTGTAGACAAGAATGGTCCTGGTCTGTCTGTCTACACAAGAATGGGCTTGGTTGACTGTATGCACAAGAATGGTCCTGGTCTGGCTGTATGCACAAGAATGGTCCTGGTCTGACTGTATGCACAAGAATGGATCTGGTCTGACTGTGTGCGCACGAATGGTCCTGGTCTGACTGTGTGCACAAGAATGGTCGTGGTCTGACTGTGTGCACAAGAATGGTCGTGGTCTGACTGTGTGCACAAGAATGGTCCTGGTCTGACTGTGTACACAAGAATGGTCCTGGTCTGACTGTATGCGCAAGAATGGTCCTGTTCTGACTGTGTGCACAAGAATGTTCCTGGTCTGACTGTATGCGCAAGAATGGTCCTGTTCTGACTGTGTGCACAAGAATGGTCCTAGTCTGACTGTGTGCACAAGAATTGTCCTGGTCTGACTGAGTTCACAAGAATGGTCCTGGTTTGACTGTATGGAGAAGAATGGTCCTGTCTGAATGTATGCACAAGCATGGTCTTGGTCTGACTGTGTGCACAAGAATGGTCCTGGTCTTACTGTGTCCACAAGAATGGTCCTGGTCTGACTGTGTGCACAAGAATGGTCCTGGACTGAATGTGTGCACAAGAATGGTGCTTGTCTGACTGCATGCACAAGAATGGTCCTGGTCTGACTGTGTGCACAAGAATGGTCCTGGTCTGACTGTGTGCACAAGAATGGTCCTGGTCTGACCGTATGTACAAGAATGGTCTTGGTCAAACTGTATGCATAAGAATGGTCCTGGTCTGACTGTATGCGCAAGAATGGTCCTGTTCTGACTGTGTGCACAAGAATGGTCCTGGTCTGGCTGTGTGCACAAGAATGGTCCTGGTCTCACTGTATGGAGAAGAATGCTCCTGTCTTACTGTATGCACAAGAATGGTCTTCGTCTGACTGTGTGCACAAGAATGGTCCTGGTCTGACTGTGAGCACAAGAATTGTCCTGGTCTGATTGTATGCACAAGAATGGTCCTGGTGTGAGTGTATGCACAAGAATGGTCCTGGTCTGACTGTGTGCACAAGAATGGTCCTTGTCTTACTGTGTGTACAAGAATGGTCCTGGTCTGCCTGTATGCAAAAGAATGGTCCTGGTCTGACTGTGTGCACAAGAATGGTCCTGGTCTGACTTTGTGCACAGAAATGTTCCTGATCTGACTGTGTGCACAAGAATGGTCCTGGTCTGACAGTATAGACAAGAATGGTCCTGGTCTGACTGTATGCACAAGAATGGTCTTGGTCTGACTGTGTGCACAGGAATGGTTCTGATCTGACTGTGTGCACAAGAATTGTCCTGGTCTGCCTGTATGCACAAGAATTGTCCTGGTCTGACTGTGTGCAAAGAATGGTCCTGGTCTTACTGTGTCAACAAGAATGGTCCTGGTCTGACTGTATGCACAAGAATGGTCCTGGTCTGACTGTGTGCACAAGAATGGTCCTTGTCTGACTGTATGTACAAGAATGGTCTTGGTCATACTGTATGCACAAGAATGGTCCTGGTCTGACTGTATGCGCAAGAATGGTCCTGTTCTGACTGTGTGCACAGGAATGGTCCTGGTCTGACTGTGTGCACAAGAATGGTGCTGGTCTGACTGTATGGAGAAGAATGCTCCTGTCTTACTGTATGCACAAGAATGGTCTTGGTCTGACTGTGTGCATAAGAATGGTCCTGGTCTGCCTGTGTGCACAAGAATGGTCCTGGTCTGATTGTATGCACAAGAATGGTCCTGGTGTGACTATATGCACAAGAATGGTCCTGCTCTGACTGTGTGCACAAGAATGCTCCTGGTCTGACTGTGTGCACAAGAATGGTCCTGGTCTGCCTGTGCGCACAAGAATGGTCCTGGTCTGACTGTATGGAAAAGGATGGTCCTGGTCTGACTGTATGGACAAGAATGGTCCTGGTCTAACTGTATGCACAAGAATGGTCCTGGTCTGACTGTGTGCACAAGAATGGTCCTGGTCTGACTGTATGCACAAAAATGTTCCAGGTCTGACTGTGTGCGCACGAATGGTCCTGGTCTGACTGTATGCACAAGAATGGTCCTGGTTTGACTGTGTGCACAAGAATAGTCCTGGTCTGACTGTATGCACAAGAATGGACCTTATGAGACTGTGTGCACAAGAATGGTCCTGTTCTGAATGTATAGACAAGAATGTTCCTGGTCTGACTGTCTGCACAAGAATGGGCTTGGTCTGACTGTGTGCACAAGAATGGTCCTGGTCTGGCTGTATGCACAAGATTGGTCCTGGTCTGACTGTATGCACAAGATTGGTTCTGGTCTGACTGTGTGCGCACGAATGGTCCTGGTCTGACTGTATGCACAAGAATGGTCCTGGTTTGACTGTGTGCACAAGAATAGTCCTGGTCTGCCTGTATGCACAGGAATGGTCTTGGTCTGGCTGTATACACAAGAATGGTTCTGGTGTGACTATATGCACAAGAATGGTCCTGCTCTGACTGTGTGCACAAGAATGGTCCTGGTCTGACTGTGTGCACAAGAATGGTCCTGGTTTGACTGTGTGCACAAGAATAGTCCTGGTCTGCCTGTGTGCACAAGAATGGTCCTGGTCTGATTGTATGCACAAGAATGGTTCTGGTGTGACTATATGCACAAGAATGGTCCTGCTCTGACTGTGTGCACAAGAATGGTCCTGGTCTGACTGTGTGCACAAGAATGGTCCTGGTCTGCCTGTGTGCACAAGAATGGTCCTGGTCTGACTGTATGGAAAAGGATGGTCCTGGTCTGACTGTATGGACAAGAATGGTCCTGGTCTAACAGTATGCACAAGAATGGTCCTGGTCTGACTGTGTGCACAAGAATGGTCCTGGTCTGACTGTATGCACAAAAATGGTCCTGGTCTGACTGTGTTCGCACGAATGGTCCTGGTCTGACTGTGTGCACAAGAATGGTCCTGGTCTGACTGAGTGCTTAAGAATGGTCCTGGTCTAACTGTATGCACAAAAATGGTCCTGGTCTGACGGTATGCACAAGAATGGTCCTGGTCTGACTGCATGCACAAGAATGTTCTTGGTCTGACTGTTTGCACAAATATGGTCCCGGTCTGACAGTATGCACAAGAATGGTCCTAGTCTGACTGTGTGCACAAGAATTGTCCTGGTCTGACTGAGTTCACAAGAATGGTCCTGGTTTGACTGTATGGAGAAGAATGCTCCTGTCTGAAAGTATGCACAAGAATGGTCTTGGTCTGACTGTGTGCACAAGAATGGTCCTGGTCTTACTGTGTCCACAAGAATGGTCCTGGTCTGACTGTGTGCACAAGAATGGTCCTGGACTGAATGTGTGCACAAGAATGGTGCTTGTCTGACTGCATGCACAAGAATGGTCCTGGTCTGACTGTGTGCACAAGAATGGTCCTGGTCTGACTGTGTGCACAAGAATGGTCCTGGTCTGACCGTATGTACAAGAATGGTCTTGGTCAAACTGTATGCATAAGAATGGTCCTGGTCTGACTGTATGCGCAAGAATGGTCCTGTTCTGACTGTGTGCACAAGAATGGTCCTGGTCTGACTGTGTGCACAAGAATGGTCCTGGTCTCACTGTATGGAGAAGAATGCTCCTGTCTTACTGTATGCACAAGAATGGTCTTCGTCTGACTGTGTGCACAAGAATGGTCCTGGTCTGACTGTGAGCACAAGAATTGTCCTGGTCTGATTGTATGCACAAGAATGGTCCTGGTGTGAGTGTATGCACAAGAATGGTCCTGGTCTGACTGTGTGCACAAGAATGGTCCTTGTCTTACTGTGTGTACAAGAATGGTCCTGGTCTGCCTGTATGCAAAAGAATGGTCCTGGTCTGACTGTGTGCACAAGAATGGTCCTGGTCTGACTGTGTGCACAGAAATGTTCCTGATCTGACTGTGTGCACAAGAATGGTCCTGGTCTGACAGTATAGACAAGAATGGTCCTGGTCTGACTGTATGCACAAGAATGGTCCTGGTCTGACTGTATGCAAAAGAATGGTCCTCGTCTGACTGTGTGCACAAGAATGGTCCTGGTCTGACTGTGTGCACAAGAATGTTCCTGATCTGACTGTGTGCACAAGAATGGTCCTGGTCTGACAGTATAGACAAGAATGGTCCTGGTCTGACTGTATGCACACGAATGGTCCTGGTCTGACTGTGTGCACAAGAATGGTCCTTGTTTTACTATGTGCACAAGAATGGCCCTGGTCTGCCAGTATGCACAAGAATTGTCCTGGTCTGACTGGGTGCACAAGAATGGTGCTGGTCTGACTGTGTGCAGAAGAATGGTCCTCATCTGACTGTATGCACAAGAATGGTCCTGGTCTGACTGTGTGCACAAGAATGGTCCTGGTCTGACTGTATGTACAAGAATGGTCTTGGTCAGACTGTATGCACAAGAATGGTCCTGGTCTGACTGTATGCGCAAGAATGGTCCTGTTCTGACTGTGTGCACAGGAATGGTCCTGGTCTGACTGTGTGCACAAGAATGGTCTTGGTCTGACTGTGTGCATAAGAATGGTCCTGCTCTGACTGTGTGCACAAGAATGGTCCTGGTCTGACTGTGTGCACAAGAATGGTCCTGGTCTGCCTGTGTGCACAAGAATGGTCCTGGTCTGATTGTATGCACAAGAATGGTTCTGGTGTGACTATATGCACAAGAATGGTCCTGCTCTGACTGTGTGCACAAGAATGGTCCTGGTCTGACTGTGTGCACAAGAATGGTCCTGTTCTGCCTGTGTGCACAAGAATGGTCCTGGTCTGACTGTATGGAAAAGGATGGTCCTGGTCTGACTGTATGGACAAGAATGGGCCTGGTCTAACTGTATGCACAAGAATGGTCCTGGTCTGACTGTGTGCACAAAAATGGTCCTGGTCTGACTGTATGCACAAAAATGGTCCTGGTCTGACTGTGTGCGCACGAATGGTCCTGGTCTGACTGTATGCACAAGAATGGTCCTGGTTTGACTGTGTGCACAAGAATAGTCCTGGTCTGACTGTATGCACAAGAATGGTCTTTATGAGAATGTGTGCACAAGAATGGTCCTGTTCTGACTGTATAGACAAGAATGGTCCTGGTCTGACTGTCTGCACAAGAATGGGCTTGGTCTGACTGTGTGCACAAGAATGGTCCTGGTCTGGCTGTATGCACAAGATTGGTTCTGGTCTGACTGTGTGCGCACGAATGGTCCTGGTCTGACTGTATGCACAAGAATGGTCCTGGTTTGACTGTGTGCACAAGAATAGTCCTGATCTGACTGTATGCACAAGAATGGTCTTGGTCTGGCTGTATACGCAAGAATGGTCCTGGTCTGACTGTATGCGCAAGAATGGTCCTGTTCTGACTGTGTGCACAAGAATGGTCCTGGTCTGACTGTATGCACAAGAATGGTCCTGGTCTGACTGAGTGCTTAAGAATGGTCCTGGTCTGACGGTATGCACAAGAATGGTCCTGGTCTGACTGCATGCACAAGAATGTTCTTGGTCTGACTGTTTGCACAAATATGGTCCCGGTCTGACAGTATGCACAAGAATGGTCCTAGT
The DNA here is from genome assembly GCA_026770705.1 of Isurus oxyrinchus. Classification (NCBI taxonomy): domain Eukaryota; kingdom Metazoa; phylum Chordata; class Chondrichthyes; order Lamniformes; family Lamnidae; genus Isurus; species Isurus oxyrinchus. The sequence goes on from JANJGN010000012.1 coordinate 540,202, forward strand.
CTGACTGTGTGCACAAGAATTGTCCTGGTCTGACTGAGTTCACAAGAATGGTCCTGGTTTGACTGTATGGAGAAGAATGCTCCTGTCTGAATGTATGCACAAGAATGGTCTTGGTCTGACTGTGTGCACAACAATGGAACTAGACTTACTGTGTCCACAAGAATGGTCCTGGTCTGACTGTGTGCACAAGAATGGTGCTGGACTGAATGTGTGCACAAGAATGGTGCTTGTCTGACTGCATGCACAAGAATGGTCCTGGTCTGACTGTGTGCAAAGAATGGTCGTGGTCTTACTGTGTCCACAAGAATTGTCCTGGTCTGACTGTGTGCACAAGAATGGTCCTGGTCTGACTGTGTGCACAAGAATGGTTCTGGTCTGACCGTATGTAAAAGAATGATCTTGGTCAAACTGTATGCATAAGAATGGTCCTGGTCTGACTGTATGCGCAAGAATGGTCCTGTTCTGACTGTGTGCACAAGAATGGTCCTGGTCTGACTGTGTGCACAAGAATGGTCCTGGTCTCACTGTATGGAGAAGAATGCTCCTTTCTTACTGTATGCACAAGAATGGTCTTCGTCTGACTGTGTGCACAAGAATGGTCCTGGGCTGACTGTGAGCACAAGAATTGTCCTGGTCTGATTGTATGCACAAGAATGGTCCTGGTGTGAGTGTATGCACAAGAATGGTCCTGGTCTGACTGGTTGCACAAGAATGGTGCTGGTCTGACTGTGTGCACAAGAATGGTCCTCGTCTGACTGTATGGACAAGAATGGTCCTGGTCTGACTGTGTGCAAAGAATGGTCCTGGTCTTACTGTGTCCACAAGAATGGTCCTGGTCTGAATGTATGCACAAGAATGGTCCTGGTCTGACTGTGTGCACAAGAATGGTCCTGGTCTGACTGTATGTACAAGAATGGTCTTGGTCAGACTGTATGCACAAGAATGGTCCTGGTCTGACTGTATGCGCAAGAATGGTCCTGTTCCGACTGTGTGCACAGGAATGGTCCAGGTCTTACTGTGTGCACAAGAATGGTGCTGGTCTCACTGTATGGAGAAGAATGCTCCTGTCTTACTGTATGCACAAGAATGGTCTTGGTCTGACTGTGTGCATAGGAATGGTCCTGGTCTGACTGTGTGCACAAGAATGGTCCTGGTCTGATTGTATGCACAAGAATGGTCCTGGTGTGACTATATGCACAAGAATGGTCCTGCTCTGAATGTGTGCACAAGAATGGTCCTGGTCTGACTGTGTGCACAAGAATGGTCCTGGTCTGCCTGTGTGCACAAGAATGGTCCTGGTCTGACTGTATGGAAAAGAATGGTCCTGGTCTGACTGTATGGACAAGAATGGTCCTGGTCTGACTGTATGCACAAGAATGGTCCTGGTCTGACTGTGTGCACAAGAATGGTCCTGGTCTGACTGTATGCACAAAAATGGTCCTGGTCTGACTGTGTGTACAAGAGGGGTCCTTGTCTTACTGTGTGCCCAAGAATGGTCCTGGTATGACTGTGCGCACAAGAATTGTCCTGGTCTGACTGTATGCACAAGCATGGTCCTTATGAGACTGTGTGCACAAGAATGGTCCTGTTCTGACTGTATAGACAAGAATGGTCCTGGTCTGACTGTCTGCACGAGAATGGGCTTGGTTGACTGTATGCACAAGAATGGTCCTGGTCTGGCTGTATGCACAAGAATGGTCCTGGTCTGACTGTATGCACAAGAATGGTTCTGGTCTGACTGTGTGCGCACGAATGGTCCTGGTCTGACTGTGTGCACAAGAATGGTCGTGGTCTGACTGTGTGCACAAGAATGGTCGTGGTCTGACTGTGTGCACAAGAATGGTCCTGGTCTGACTGTGTACACAAGAATGGTCCTGGTCTGACTGTATGCACAAGAATGGTCCTGGTCTGACTGTATGCACAAGAATGGTCCTGGTCTAACTGTGTGCACAACAACAGACCTGGTCTGACTGTGTGCACAAGAATGGTCCTGGTCTGCCTGTGTGCACAAGAATGGTCCTGGTCTGACTGTATGGAAAAGAATGGTCCTGGTCTGACTGTATGGACAAGAAAGGTCCTGGTCTGACTGTATGCACAAGAATGGTCCTGGTCTAACTGTATGCACAAGAATGGTCCTGGTTTGACTGTGTGCACAAGAATGGTCCTGGACTGACTGTATGCACAAAAATGGTCCTGGTCTGACTGTGTGTACAAGAGGGGTCCTTGTCTTACTGTGTGCCCAAGAATGGTCCTGGTATGACTGTGTGCACAAGAATTGTCCTGGTCTGACTGTATGCACAAGAATGGTCCTTATGAGACTGTGTGCACAAGAATGGTCCTGTTCTGACTGTATAGACAAGAATGGTCCTGGTCTGACTGTCTGCACAAGAATGGGCTTGGTTGACTGTGTGCACAAGAATGGTCCTGGTCTGGCTTTATGCACAAGAATGGTCCTGGTCTGACTGTATGCACAAGAATGGTTCTGGTCTGACTGTGTGCGCACGAATGGTCCTGGTCTGACTCTGTGCACAAGAATGGTCGTGGTCTGACTGTGTGCACAAGAATGGTCGTGGTCTGACTGTGTGCACAAGAATGGTCCTGGTCTGACTGTGTACACAAGAATGGTCCTGGCCTGACTGTATGCACAAGAATGGTCCTGGTCTGACTGTGTGCACAAGAATGGTCCTGGTCTGCCTGTGTGCACAAGAATGGTCATGGTCTGACTGTATGGAAAAGAATGGTCCTGGTCTGACTGTATGCACAAGAATGGATCTGGTCTGACTGTGTGCGCACGAATGGTCCTGGTCTGACTGTGTGCACAAGAATGGTCGTGGTCTGACTGTGTGCACAAGAATGGTCGTGGTCTGACTGTGTGCACAAGAATGGTCCTGGTCTGACTGTGTACACAAGAATGGTCCTGGTCTGACTGTATGCACAAGAATGGTCCTGGTCTGACTGTATGCACAAGAATGGTCCTGGTCTAACTGTGTGCACAAGAATGGTCCTGCTCTGACTGTGTGCACAAGAATGGTCCTGGTCTGACTGTGTGCACAAGAATGGTCCTGGTCTGCCTGTGTGCACAAGAATGGTCATGGTCTGACTGTATGGAAAAGAATGGTCCTGGTCTGACTGTATGGACAAGAATGGTCCTGGTCTGACTGTATGCACAAGAATGGTCCTGGTCTGACTGTGTGCACAGGAATGGTCCTGGTCTGCCTGTATGAACAAAAATGCTCCTGGTCTGACTGTGTAAACAGGAGGTGTCCTTGTCTTACTGTGTGCCCAAGAATGGTCCTGGTATGACTGTGCGCACAAGAATTGTCCTGGTCTGACTGTATGCACAAGAATGGTCCTTATGAGACTGTGTGCAAAAGAATGGTCCTGTTCTGACTGTGTAGACAAGAATGGTCCTGGTCTGTCTGTCTACACAAGAATGGGCTTGGTTGACTGTATGCACAAGAATGGTCCTGGTCTGGCTGTATGCACAAGAATGGTCCTGGTCTGACTGTATGCACAAGAATGGATCTGGTCTGACTGTGTGCGCACGAATGGTCCTGGTCTGACTGTGTGCACAAGAATGGTCGTGGTCTGACTGTGTGCACAAGAATGGTCGTGGTCTGACTGTGTGCACAAGAATGGTCCTGGTCTGACTGTGTACACAAGAATGGTCCTGGTCGGACTGTATGCGCAAGAATGGTCCTGTTCTGACTGTGTGCACAAGAATGTTCCTGGTCTGACTGTATGCGCAAGAATGGTCCTGTTCTGACTGTGTGCACAAGAGTGGTCCTCGTCTGACTGTGGGCACAAAAATGGTCCTGGTCTTACTGTATGGACAAGAATGTTCCTGGTCTGACTGTATGCACAAGAATGGTCCTGGTCTGACTGTGTGCACAAGAATGGTCCTGGTCTGACTGAGTGCTTAACAATGGTCCTGGTCTGACGGTATGCACAAGAATGGTCCTGGTCTGACTGCATGCACAAGAATGTTCTTGGTCTGACTGTTTGCACAAATATGGTCCCGGTCTGACAGTATGCACAAGAATGGTCCTAGTCTGACTGTGTGCACAAGAATTGTCCTGGTCTGACTGAGTTCACAAGAATGGTCCTGGTTTGACTGTATGGAGAAGAATGCTCCTGTCTGAATGTATGCACAAGAATGGTCTTGGTCTGACTGTGTGCACAAGAATGGTCCTGGTCTTACTGTGTCCACAAGAATGGTCCTGGTCTGACTGTGTGCACAAGAATGGTCCTGGACTGAATGTGTGCACAAGAATGGTGCTTGTCTGACTGCATGCACAAGAATGGTCCTGGTCTGACTGTGTGCACAAGAATGGTCCTGGTCTGACTGTGTGCACAAGAATGGTCCTGGTCTGACCGTATGTACAAGAATGGTCTTGGTCAAACTGTATGCATAAGAATGGTCCTGGTCTGACTGTATGCGCAAGAATGGTCCTGTTCTGACTGTGTGCACAAGAATGGTCCTGGTCTGGCTGTGTGCACAAGAATGGTCCTGGTCTCACTGTATGGAGAAGAATGCTCCTGTCTTACTGTATGCACAAGAATGGTCTTCGTCTGACTGTGTGCACAAGAATGGTCCTGGTCTGACTGTGAGCACAAGAATTGTCCTGGTCTGATTGTATGCACAAGAATGGTCCTGGTGTGAGTGTATGCACAAGAATGGTCCTGGTCTGACTGTGTGCACAAGAATGGTCCTTGTCTTACTGTGTGTACAAGAATGGTCCTGGTCTGCCTGTATGCAAAAGAATGGTCCTGGTCTGACTGTGTGCACAAGAATGGTCCTGGTCTGACTTTGTGCACAGAAATGTTCCTGATCTGACTGTGTGCACAAGAATGGTCCTGGTCTGACTGTATAGACAAGAATGGTCCTGGTCTGACTGTATGCACAAGAATGGTCTTGGTCTGACTGTGTGCACAGGAATGGTTCTGATCTGACTGTGTGCACAAGAATTGTCCTGGTCTGCCTGTGTGCACAAGAATTGTCCTGGTCTGAGAGCTTGCACAAGAATGGTGCTGGTCTGACTGTGTGCACAAGAATGGTCCTCGTCTGACTGTATGGACAAGAATGGTCCTGGTCTGACTGTGTGCAAAGAATGGTCCTGGTCTTACTGTGTCCACAAGAATGGTCCTGGTCTGACTGTATGCACAATAATGGTCCTGGTCTGACTGTGTGCACAAGAATGGTCCTGGTCTGACTGTATGTACAAGAATGGTCTTGGTCAGACTGTATGCACAAGAATGGTCCTGGTCTGACTGTGTGCACAAGAATGGTCCTGGTCTGCCTGTGTGCACAAGAATGGTCATGGTCTGACTGTATGGAAAAGAATGGTCCTGGTCTGCCTGTATGCACAAGAATGGATCTGGTCTGACTGTGTGCGCACGAATGGTCCTGGTCTGACTGTGTGCACAAGAATGGTCGTGGTCTGACTGTGTGCACAAGAATGGTCGTGGTCTGACTGTGTGCACAAGAATGGTCCTGGTCTGACTGTGTACACAAGAATGGTCCTGGTCTGACTGTATGCACAAGAATGGTCCTGGTCTGACTGTATGCACAAGAATGGTCCTGGTCTAACTGTGTGCACAAGAATGGTCCTGCTCTGACTGTGTGCACAAGAATGGTCCTGGTCTGACTGTGTGCACAAGAATGGTCCTGGTCTGCCTGTGTGCACAAGAATGGTCATGGTCTGACTGTATGGAAAAGAATGGTCCTGGTCTGACTGTATGGACAAGAATGGTCCTGGTCTGACTGTATGCACAAGAATGGTCCTGGTCTGACTGTGTGCACAAGAATGGTCCTGGTCTGCCTGTATGAACAAAAATGCTCCCGGTCTGAGTGTGTATACAGGAGGGGTCCTTGTCTTACTGTGTGCCCAAGAATGGTCCTGGTATGACTGTGCGCACAAGAATTGTCCTGGTCTGACTGTATGCACAAGAATGGTCCTTATGAGACTGTGTGCACAAGAATGGTCCTGTTCTGACTGTGTAGACAAGAATGGTCCTGGTCTGTCTGTCTACACAAGAATGGGCTTGGTTGACTGTATGCACAAGAATGGTCCTGGTCTGGCTGTATGCACAAGAATGGTCCTGGTCTGACTGTATGCACAAGAATGGATCTGGTCTGACTGTGTGCGCACGAATGGTCCTGGTCTGACTGTGTGCACAAGAATGGTCGTGGTCTGACTGTGTGCACAAGAATGGTCGTGGTCTGACTGTGTGCACAAGAATGGTCCTGGTCTGACTGTGTACACAAGAATGGTCCTGGTCTGACTGTATGCGCAAGAATGGTCCTGTTCTGACTGTGTGCACAAGAATGTTCCTGGTCTGACTGTATGCGCAAGAATGGTCCTGTTCTGACTGTGTGCACAAGAGTGGTCCTCGTCTGACTGTGGGCACAAAAATGGTCCTGGTCTTACTGTATGGACAAGAATGGTCCTGGTCTGACTGTATGCACAAGAATGGTCCTGGTCTGACTGTGTGCACAAGAATGGTCCTGGTCTGACTGAGTGCTTAAGAATGGTCCTGGTCTGACGGTATGCACAAGAATGGTCCTGGTCTGACTGCAAGCACAAGAATGTTCTTGGTCTGACTGTTTGCACAAATATGGTCCCGGTCTGACAGTATGCACAAGAATGGTCCTAGTCTGACTGTGTGCACAAGAATTGTCCTGGTCTGACTGAGTTCACAAGAATGGTCCTGGTTTGACTGTATGGAGAAGAATGCTCCTGTCTGAATGTATGCACAAGAATGGTCTTGGTCTGACTGTGTGCACAAGAATGGTCCTGGTCTTACTGTGTCCACAAGAATGGTCGTGGTCTGACTGTGTGCACAAGAATGGTCCTGGACTGAATGTGTGCACAAGAATGGTGCTTGTCTGACTGCATGCACAAGAATGGTCCTGGTCTGACTGTGTGCACAAGAATGGTCCTGGTCTGACTGTGTGCACAAGAATGGTCCTGGTCTGACCGTATGTACAAGAATGGTCTTGGTCAAACTGTATGCATAAGAATGGTCCTGGTCTGACTGTATGCGCAAGAATGGTCCTGTTCTGACTGTGTGCACAAGAATGGTCCTGGTCTGGCTGTGTGCACAAGAATGGTCCTGGTCTCACTGTATGGAGAAGAATGCTCCTGTCTTACTGTATGCACAAGAATGGTCTTCGTCTGACTGTGTGCACAAGAATGGTCCTGGTCTGACTGTGAGCACAAGAATTGTCCTGGTCTGATTGTATGCACAAGAATGGTCCTGGTGTGAGTGTATGCACAAGAATGGTCCTGGTCTGACTGTGTGCACAAGAATGGTCCTTGTCTTACTGTGTGTACAAGAATGGTCCTGGTCTGCCTGTATGCAAAAGAATGGTCCTGGTCTGACTGTGTGTACAAGAATGGTCCTGGTCTGACTTTGTGCACAGAAATGATCCTGATCTGACTGTGTGCACAAGAAGGGTCCTGGTCTGACAGTATAGACAAGAATGGTCCTGGTCTGACTGTATGCACAAGAATGGTCTTGGTCTGACTGTGTGCACAGGAATGGTTCTGATCTGACTGTGTGCACAAGAATTGTCCTGGTCTGCCTGTATGCACAAGAATTGTCCTGGTCTGAGAGCTTGCACAAGAATGGTGCTGGTCTGACTGTGTGCACAAGAATGGTCCTCGTCTGACTGTATGGACAAGAATGGTCCTGGTCTGACTGTGTGCAAAGAATGGTCCTGGTCTTACTGTGTCCACAAGAATGGTCCTGGTCTGACTGTATGCACAAGAATGGTCCTGGTCTGACTGGGTGCACAAGAATGGTCCTGGTCTGACTGTATGTACAAGAATGGTCTTGGTCAGACTGTATGCACAAGAATGGTCCTGGTCTGACTGTATGCGCAAGAATGGTCCTGTTCTGACTGTGTGCACAAGAATGGTCCTGGTCTGACTGTGTGCACAAGAATGGTGCTGGTCTGACTGTATGGAGAAGAATGCTCCTGTCTTACTGTATGCACAAGAATGGTCTTGGTCTGACTGTGTGCATAAGAATGGTCCTGGTCTGCCTGTGTGCACAAGAATGGTCCTGGTCTGATTGTATGCACAAGAATGGTCCTGGTGTGACTATATGCACAAGAATGGTCCTGCTCTGACTGTGTGCACAAGAATGCTCCTGGTCTGACTGTGTGCACAAGAATGGGCTTGGTCTGACTGTGTGCACAAGAATGGTCCTGGTCTGGCTGTATGCACAAGAATGGTCCTGGTCTGACTGTATGCACAAGATTGGTTCTGGTCTGACTGTGTGCGCACGAATGGTCCTGGTCTGACTGTATGCACAAGAATGGTCCTGGTTTGACTGTGTGCACAAGAATAGTCCTGGTCTGCCTGTATGCACAAGAATGGTCTTGGTCTGGCTGTATACACAAGAATGGTCCTGGTCTGACTGTATGCGCAAGAATGGTCCTGTTCTGACTGTGTGCACAAGAATGGTCCTGGTCTGACTGTATGCGCAAGAATGGTCCTGTTCTGACTGTGTGCACAAGAGTGGTCCTCGTCTGACTGTGGGCACAAGAATGGTCCTGGTCTTACTGTATGGACAAGAATGGTCCTGGTCTGACTGTATGCACAAGAATGGTCCTGGTCTGACTGTGTGCACAAGAATGGTCCTGGTCTGACTGAGTGCTTAAGAATGGTCCTGGTCTGACGGTATGCACAAGAGTGGTCCTGGTCTGACTGCATGCACAAGAATGTTCTTGGTCTGACTGTTTGCACAAATATGGTCCCGGTCTGACAGTATGCACAAGAATGGTCCTAGTCTGACTGTGTGCACAAGAATTGTCCTGGTCTGACTGAGATCACAAGAATGGTCCTGGTTTGACTGTATGGAGAAGAATGCACCTGTCTGAATGTATGCACAAGAATGGTCTTGGTCTGACTGTGTGCACAAGAATGGTCCTGGACTTACTGTGTCCACAAGAATGGTCCTGGTCTGACTGTGTGCACAAGAATGGTCCTGGACTGAATGTGTGCACAAGAATGGTGCTTGTCTGACTGCATGCACAAGAATGGTCCTGGTCTGACTGTGTGCAAAGAATGGTCGTGGTCTTACTGTGTCCACAAGAATTGTCCTGGTCTGACTGTGTGCACAAGAATGGTCCTGGTCTGACTGTGTGCACAAGAATGGTCCTGGTCTGACCGTATGTACAAGAATGGTCTTGGTCAAACTGTATGCATAAGAATGGTCCTGGTCTGACTGTATGCACAAGAATGGTCCTGTTCTGACTGTGTGCACAAGAATGGTCCTGGTCTGACAGTGTGCACAAGAATGGTCCTGGTCTCACTGTATGGAGAAGAATGCTCCTGTCTTACTGTATGCACAAGAATGGTCTTCGTCTGACTGTGTGCACAAGAATGGTCCTGGTCTGATTGTATGCACAAGAATGGTCCTGGTGTGAGTGTATGCACAAGAATGGTCCTGGACTGACTGGTTGCACAAGAATGGTGCTGGTCTGACTGTGTGCACAAGAATGGTCCTCGTCTGACTGTATGGACAAGAATGGTCCTGGTCTGACTGTGTGCAAAGAATGGTCCTGGTCTTACTGTGTCCACAAGAATGGTCCTGGTCTGACTGTATGCACAAGAATGGTCCTGGTCTGACTGTGTGCACAAGAATGGTCCGGGTCTGACTGTATGTACAAGAATGGTCTTGGTCAGACTGTATGCACAAGAATGGTCCTGGTCTGACTGTATGCACAAGAATGGTCCTGTTCTGACTGTGTGCACAAGAATGTTCCTGGTCTGACTGTATGCGCAAGAATGGTCCTGTTCTGACTGTGTGCACAAGAGTGGTCCTCGTCTGACTGTGGGCACAAAAATGGTCCTGGTCTTACTGTGTGTACAAGAATGGTCCTGGTCTGCCTGTATGCAAAAGAATGGTCCTGGTCTGACTGTGTGCACAAGAATGGTCCTGGTCTGACTTTGTGCACAGAAATGATCCTGATCTGACTGTGTGCACAAGAATGGTCCTGGTCTGACACTATATACAAGAATGGTCCTGGTCTGACTGTATGCACAAGAATGGTCTTGGTCTGACTGTGTGCACAGGAATGGTTCTGATCTGACTGTGTGCACAAGAATTGTCCTGGTCTGCCTGTATGCACAAGAATTGTCCTGGTCTGAGAGCTTGCACAAGAATGGTGCTGGTCTGACTGTGTGCACAAGAATGGTCCTCGTCTGACTGTATGGACAAGAATGGTCCTGGTCTGACTGTGTGCAAAGAATGGTCCTGGTCTGACTGTGTCCACAAGAATGGTCCTGGTCTGACTGTATGCACAAGAATGGTCCTGGTCTGACTGTGTGCACAAGAATGGTCCTGGTCTGACTGTATGTACAAGAATGGTCTTGGTCAGACTGTATGCACAAGAATGGTCCTGGTCTGACTGTATGCGCAAGAATGGTCCTGTTCTGACTGTGTGCACAGGAATGGTCCTGGTCTGACTGTGTGCATAAGAATGGTGCTGGTCTGACTGTATGGAGAAGAATGCTCCTGTCTTACTGTATGCACAAGAATGGTCTTGGTCTGACTGTGTGCATAAGAATGGTCCTGGTCTGCCTGTGTGCACAAGAATGGTCCTGGTCTGATTGTATGCACAAGAATGGTCCTGGTGTGACTATATGCACAAGAATGGTCCTGCTCTGACTGTGTGCACAAGAATGGTCCTGGTCTGACTGTGTGCACAAGAATGGTCCTGGTCTGCCTGTGTGCACAAGAATGGTCCTGGTCTGACTGTATGGAAAAGGATGGTCCTGTTCTGACTGTATGGACAAGAATGGTCCTGGTCTAACTGTATGCACAAGAATGGTCCTGGTCTGACTGTGTGCACAAGAATGGTCCTGGTCTGACTGTATGCACAAAAATGGTCCTGGTCTGACTGTGTGCGCACGAATGGTCCTGGTCTGACTGTATGCACAAGAATGGTCCTGGTTTGACTGTGTGCACAAGAATAGTCCTGGTCTGACTGTATGCACAAGAATGGTCCTTATGAGACTGTGTGCACAAGAATGGTCCTGTTCTGACTGTATAGACAAGAATGGTCCTGGTCTGACTGTCTGCACAAGAATGGGCTTGGTCTGACTGTGTGCACAAGAATGGTCCTGGTCTGGCTGTATGCACAAGAATGGTCCTGGTCTGACTGTATGCACAAGATTGGTTCTGGTCTGACTGTGTGCGCACGAATGGTCCTGGTCTGACTGTATGCACAAGAATGGTCCTGGTTTGACTGTGTGCACAAGAATAGTCCTGGTCTGCCTGTATGCACAAGAATGGTCTTGGTCTGGCTGTATACACAAGAATGGTCCTGGTCTGACTGTATGCGCAAGAATGGTCCTGTTCTGACTGTGTGCACAAGAATGGTCCTGGTCTGACTGTATGCGCAAGAATGGTCCTGGTCTGACTGTGTGCACTAGAGTGGTCCTCGTCTGACTGTGGGCACAAGAATGGTCCTGGTCTTACTGTATGGACAAGAATGGTCCTGGTCTGACTGTATGCACAAGAATGGTCCTGGTCTGACTGTGTGCACAAGAATGGTCCTGGTCTGACTGAGTGCTTAAGAATGGTCCTGGTCTGACGGTATGCACAAGAATGGTCCTGGTCTGACTGCATGCACAAGAATGTTCTTGGTCTGACTGTTTGCACAAATATGGTCCCGGTCTGACAGTATGCACAAGAATGGTCCTAGTCTGACTGTGTGCACAAGAATTGTCCTGGTCTGACTGAGATCACAAGAATGGTCCTGGTTTGACTGTATGGAGAAGAATGCTCCTGTCTGAATGTATGCACAAGAATGGTCTTGGTCTGACTGTGTGCACAAGAATGGTCCTGGACTTACTGTGTCCACAAGAATGGTCCTGGTCTGACTGTGTGCACAAGAATGGTCCTGGACTGAATGTGTGCACAAGAATGGTCCTGGTCTGACTGTGTGCAAAGAATGGTCGTGGTCTTACTGTGTCCACAAGAATTGTCCTGGTCTGACTGTGTGCACAAGAATGGTCCTGGTCTGACTGTGTGCACAAGAATGGTCCTGGTCTGACCGTATGTACAAGAATGGTCTTGGTCAAACTGTATGCATAAGAATGGTCCTGGTCTGACTGTATGCGCAAGAATGGTCCTGTTCTGACTGTGTGCACAAGAATGGTCCTGGTCTGACTGTGTGCACAAGAATGGTCCTGGTCTCACTGTATGGAGAAGAATGCTCCTGTCTTACTGTATGCACAAGAATGGTCTTCGTCTGACTGTGTGCACAAGAATGGTCCTGGTCTGACTGTGAGCACAAGAATTGTCCTGGTCTGATTGTATGCACAAGAATGGTCCTGGTGTGAGTGTATGCACAAGAATGGTCCTGGTCTGACTGGTTGCACAAGAATGGTGCTGGTCTGACTGTGTGCACAAGAATGGTCCTCGTCTGACTGTATGGACAAGAATGGTCCTGGTCTGACTGTGTGCAAAGAATGGTCCTGGTCTTACTGTGTCCACAAGAATGGTCCTGGTCTGACTGTATGCACAAGAATGGTCCTGGTCTGACTGTGTGCACAAGAATGGTCCTGGTCTGACTGTATGTACAAGAATGGTCTTGGTCAGACTGTATGCACAAGAATGGTCCTGGTCTGACTGTATGCACAAGAATGGTCCTGTTCTGACTGTGTGCACAAGAATGTTCCTGGTCTGACTGTATGCGCAAGAATGGTCCTGTTCTGACTGTGTGCACAAGAGTGGTCCTCGTCTGACTGTGGGCACAAAAATGGTCCTGGTCTTACTGTGTGTACAAGAATGGTCCTGGTCTGCCTGTATGCAAAAGAATGGTCCTGGTCTGACTGTGTGCACAAGAATGGTCCTGGTCTGACTTTGTGCACAGAAATGATCCTGATCTGACTGTGTGCACAAGAATGGTACTGGTCTGACAGTATAGACAAGAATGGTCCTGGTCTGACTGTATGCACAAGAATGGTCTTGGTCTGACTGTGTGCACAGGAATGGTTCTGATCTGACTGTGTGCACAAGAATTGTCCTGGTCTGCCTGTATGCACAAGAATTGTCCTGGTCTGAGAGCTTGCACAAGAATGGTGCTGGTCTGACTGTGTGCACAAGAATGGTCCTCGTCTGACTGTATGGACAAGAATGGTCCTGGTCTGACTGTGTGCAAAGAATGGTCCTGGTCTTACTGTGTCCACAAGAATGGTCCTGGTCTGACTGTATGCACAAGAATGGTCCTGGTCTGACTGGGTGCACAAGAATGGTCCTGGTCTGACTGTATGTACAAGAATGGTCTTGGTCAGACTGTATGCACAAGAATGGTCCTGGTCTGACTGTATGCGCAAGAATGGTCCTGTTCTGACTGTGTGCACAGGAATGGTCCTGGTCTGACTGTGTGCACAAGAATGGTGCTGGTCTGACTGTATGGAGAAGAATGCTCCTGTCTTACTGTATGCACAAGAATGGTCTTGGTCTGACTGTGTGCAAAAGAATGGTCCTGGTCTGCCTGTGTGCACAAGAATGGTCCTGGTCTGATTGTATGCACAAGAATGGTCCTGGTGTGACTATATGCACAAGAATGGTCCTGCTCTGACTGTGTGCACAAGAATGGTCCTGGTCTGACTGTGTGCACAAGAATGGTCCTGGTCTGCCTGTGTGCACAAGAATGGTCCTGGTCTGACTGTATGGAAAAGGATGGTCCTGGTCTGACTGTATGGACAAGAATGGTCCTGGTCTAACTGTATGCACAAGAATTGTCCTGGTCTGACTGTGTGCACAAGAATGGTCCTGGTCTGACTGTACGCACAAAAATGGTCCTGGTCTGACTGTGTGCGCACGAATGGTCCTGGTCTGACTGTATGCACAACAATGGTCCTGGTTTGACTGTGTGCACAAGAATAGTCCTGGTCTGACTGTATGCACAAGAATGGTCCTTATGAGACTGTGTGCACAAGAATGGTCCTGTTCTGACTGTATAGACAAGAATGGTCCTGGTCTGACTGTGTGCACAAGAATGGGCTTGGTCTGACTGTGTGCACAAGAATGGTCCTGGTCTGGCTGTATGCACAAGAATGGTCCTGGTCTGACTGTATGCACAAGATTGGTTCTGGTCTGACTGTGTGCGCACGAATGGTCCTGGTTTGACTGTGTGCACAAGAATAGTCCTAGTCTGCCTGTATGCACAAGAATGGTCTTGGTCTGGCTGTATACACAAGAAAGGTCCTGGTCTGACTGTATGCGCAAGAATGGTCCTGTTCTGACTGTGTGCACAAGAATGGTCCTGGTCTGACTGTATGCGCAAGAATGGTCCTGTTCTGACTGTGTGCACAAGAGTGGTCCTCGTCTGACTGTGGGCACAAGAATGGTCCTGGTCTTACTGTATGGACAAGAATGGTCCTGGTCTGACTGTATGCACAAGAATGGTCCTGGTCTGACTGTGTGCACAAGAATGGTGCTGGTCTGACTGAGTGCTTAAGAATGGTCCTGGTCTGACGGTATGCACAAGAATGGTCCTGGTCTGACTGCATGCACAAGAATGTTCGTGGTCTGACTGTTTGCACAAATATGGTCCCGGTCTGACAGTATGCACAAGAATGGTCTTGGTCTGACTGTGCGCACAAGAATGGTCCTGGACTTACTGTGTCCACAAGAATGGTCCTGGTCTGACTGTGTGCACAAGAATGGTCCTGGACTGAATGTGTGCACAAGAATGGTGCTTGTCTGACTGCATGCACAAGAATGGTCCTGGTCTGACTGTGTGCAAAGAATGGTCGTGGTCTTACTGTGTCCACAAGAATTGTCCTGGTCTGACTGTGTGCACAACAATGGTCCTGGTCTGACTGTGTGCACAAGAATGGTCCTGGTCTGACCGTATGTACAAGAATGGTCTTGGTCAAACTGTATGCATAAGAATGGTCCTGGTCTGACTGTATGCGCAAGAATGGTCCTGTTCTGACTGTGTGCACAAGAATGGTCCTGGTCTGACTGTGTGCACAAGAATGGTCCTGGTCTCACTGTATGGAGAAGAATGCTCCTGTCTTACTGTATGCACAAGAATGGTCTTCGTCTGACTGTGTGCACAAGAATGGTCCTGGTCTGACTGTGAGCACAAGAATTGTCCTGGTCTGATTGTATGCACAAGAATGGTCCTGGTGTGAGTGTATGCACAAGAATGGTCCTGGTCTGACTGTGTGCACAAGAATGGTGCTGGTCTGACTGTGTGCACAAGAATGGTCCTCGTCTGACTGTATGGACAAGAATGGTCCTGGTCTGACTGTGTGCAAAGAATGGTCCTGGTCTTACTGTGTCCACAAGAATGGTCCTGGTCTGACTGTATGCACAAGAATGGTCCTGGTCTGACTGTGTGCACAAGAATGGTCCTGGTCTGACTGTATGTACAAGAATGGTCCTGGTGTGACTATATGCACAAGAATGGTCCTGCTCTGACTGTGTGCACAAGAATGGTCCTGGTCTGACTGTGTGCACAAGAATGGTCCTGGTCTGCCTGTGTGCACAAGAATGGTCCTGGTCTGACTGTATGGAAAAGAATGGTCCTGGTCTGACTGTATGGACAAGAATGGTCCTGGTCTGACTGTATGCACAAGAATGGTCCTGGTCTAACTGTATGCACAAGAATGGTCCTGGTCTGACTGTGTGCACAAGAATTGTCCTGGTCTGACTGTATGCACAAAAATGGTCCTGGTCTGACTGTGTGTACAAGAGGGGTCCTTGTCTTACTGTGTGCCCAAGAATGGTCCTGGTATGACTGTGCGCACAAGAATTGTCCTGGTCTGACTGTATGCACAAGCATGGTCCTTATGAGACTGTGTGCACAAGAATGGTCCTGTTCTGACTGTATAGACAAGAATGGTCCTGGTCTGACTGTCTGCACGAGAATGGGCTTGGTTGACTGTATGCACAAGAATGTTCCTGGTCTGGCTGTATGCACAAGAATGGTCCTGGTCTGACTGTATGCACAAGTATGGTTCTGGTCTGACTGTGTGCGCACGAATGGTCCTGGTCTGACTGTGTGCACAAGAATGGTCGTGGTCTGACTGTGTGCACAAGAATGGTCGTGGTCTGACTGTGTGCACAAGAATGGTCCTGGTCTGACTGTGTACACAAGAATGGTCCTGGTCTGACTGTATGCACAAGAATGGTCCTGGTCTGACTGTATGCACAAGAATGGTCCTGGTCTAACTGTGTGCACAACAACAGTCCTGGTCTGACTGTGTGCACAAGAATGGTCCTGGTCTGCCTGTGTGCACAAGAATGGTCCTGGTCTGACTGTATGGAAAAGAATGGTCCTGGTCTGACTGTATGGACAAGAATGGTCCTGGTCTGACTGTGTGCACAACAATGGTCCTGGTCTGCCTGTGTGCACAAGAATGGTCCTGGTCTGACTGTATGGAAAAGAATGGTCCTGGTCTGACTGTATGGACAAGAATGGTCCTGGTCTGACTGTATGCACAAGAATGGTCCTGGTCTAACTGTATGCACAAGAATGGTCCTGGTCTGACTGTGTGCACAAGAATGGTCCTGGTCTGACTGTATGCACAAAAATGGTCCTGGTCTGACTGTGTGTACAAGAGGGGTCCTTGTCTTACTGTGTGCCCAAGAATGGTCCTGGTATGACTGTGCGCACAAGAATTGTCCTGGTCTGACTGTATGCACAAGCATGGTCCGTATGAGACTGTGTGCACAAGAATTGTCCTGTTCTGACTGTATAGACAAGAATCGTCCTGGTCTGACTGTCTGCACGAGAATGGGCTTGGTTGACTGTATGCACAAGAATGTTCCTGGTCTGGCTGTATGCACAAGAATGGTCCTGGTCTGACTGTATGCACAAGTATGGTTCTGGTCTGACTGTGTGCGCACGAATGGTCCTGGTCTGACTGTGTGCACAAGAATGGTCGTGGTCTGACTGTGTGCACAAGAATGGTCGTGGTCTGACTGTGTGCACATGAATGGTCCTGGTCTGACTGTGTACACAAGAATGGTCCTGGTCTGACTGTATGCACAAGAATGGTCCTGGTCTGACTGTATGCACAAGAATGGTCCTGGTCTAACTGTGTGCACAACAACAGTCCTGGTCTGACTGTGTGCACAAGAATGGTCCTGGTCTGCCTGTGTGCACAAGAATGGTCCTGGTCTGACTGTATGGAAAAGAATGGTCCTGGTCTGACTGTATGGACAAGAATGGTCCTGGTCTGACTGGATGCACAAGAATGGTCCTGGTCTAACTGTATGCACAAGAATGGTCCTGGTCTGACTGTGTGCACAAGAATGGTCCTGGTCTGACTGTATGCACAAAAATGGTCCTGGTCTGACTGTGTGTACAAGAGGTGTCCTTGTCTTACTGTGTGCCCAAGAATGGTCCTGGTATGACTGTGTGCACAAGAATTGTCCTGGTCTGACTGTATGCACAAGAATGGTCCTTATGAGACTGTGTGCACAAGAATGGTCCTGTTCTGACTGTATAGACAAGAATGGTCCTGGTCTGACTGTCTGCACAAGAATGGGCTTGGTTGACTGTGTGCACAAGAATGGTCCTGGTCTGGCTTTATGCACAAGAATGGTCCTGGTCTGACTGTATGCACAAGAATGGTTCTGGTCTGACTGTGTGCGCACGAATGGTCCTGGTCTGACTCTGTGCACAAGAATGGTCGTGGTCTGACTGTGTGCACAAGAATGGTCGTGGTCTGACTGTGTGCACAAGAATGGTCCTGGTCTGACTGTGTACACAAGAATGGTCCTGGTCTGACTGTATGCACAAGAATGGTCCTGGTCTGACTGTGTGCACAAGAATGGTCCTGGTCTGCCTGTGTGCACAAGAATGGTCATGGTCTGACTGTATGGAAAAGAATGGTCCTGGTCTGACTGTATGCACAAGAATGGATCTGGTCTGACTGTGTGCGCACGAATGGTCCTGGTCTGACTGTGTGCACAAGAATGGTCGTGGTCTGACTGTGTGTACAAGAATGGTCGTGGTCTGACTGTGTGCACAAGAATGGTCCTGGTCTGACTGTGTACACAAGAATGGTCCTGGTCTGACTGTATGCACAAGAATGGTCCTGGTCTGACTGTATGCACAAGAATGGTACTGGTCTAACTGTGTGCACAAGAATGGTCCTGCTCTGACTGTGTGCACAAGAATGGTCCTGGTCTGACTGTGTGCACAAGAATGGTCCTGGTCTGCCTGTGTGCACAAGAATGGTCATGGTCTGACTGTATGGAAAAGAATGGTCCTGGTCTGACTGTATGGACAAGAATGGTCCTGGTCTGACTGTATGCACAAGAATGGTCCTGGTGTGACTGTGTGCACAAGAATGGTCCTGGTCTGCCTGTATGAACAAAAATGCTCCTGGTCTGACTGTGTATACAGGAGGGGTCCTTGTCTTACTGTGTGCCCAAGAATGGTCATGGTATGACTGTGCGCACAAGAATTGTCCTGGTCTGACTGTATGCACAAGAATGGTCCTTATGAGACTGTGTGCACAAGAATGGTCCTGTTCTGACTGTGTAGACAAGAATGGTCCTGGTCTGTCTGTCTACACAAGAATGGGCTTGGTTGACTGTATGCACAAGAATGGTCCTGGTCTGGCTGTATGCACAAGAATGGTCCTGGTCTGACTGTATGCACAAGAATGGATCTGGTCTGACTGTGTGCGCACGAATGGTCCTGGTCTGACTGTGTGCACAAGAATGGTCGTGGTCTGACTGTGTGCACAAGAATGGTCGTGGTCTGACTGTGTGCACAAGAATGGTCCTGGTCTGACTGTGTACACAAGAATGGTCCTGGTCTGACTGTATGCGCAAGAATGGTCCTGTTCTGACTGTGTGCACAAGAATGTTCCTGGTCTGACTGTATGCGCAAGAATGGTCCTGTTCTGACTGTGTGCACAAGAGTGGTCCTCGTCTGACTGTGGGCACAAAAATGGTCCTGGTCTTACTGTATGGACAAGAATGGTCCTGGTCTGACTGTATGCACAAGAATGGTCCTGGTCTGACTGTGTGCACAAGAATGGTCCTGGTCTGACTGAGTGCTTAAGAATGGTCCTGGTCTGACGGTATGCACAAGAATGGTCCTGGTCTGACTGCATGCACAAGAATGTTCTTGGTCTGACTGTTTGCACAAATATGGTCCCGGTCTGACAGTATGCACAAGAATGGTCCTAGTCTGACTGTGTGCACAAGAATTGTCCTGGTCTGACTGAGTTCACAAGAATGGTCCTGGTTTGACTGTATGGAGAAGAATGCTCCTGTCTGAATGTATGCACAAGAATGGTCTTGGTCTGACTGTGTGCACAAGAATGGTCCTGGTCTTACTGTGTCCACAAGAATGGTCCTGGTCTGACTGTGTGCACAAGAATGGTCCTGGTCTGACTGTGTGCACAAGAATGGTCCTGGTCTGACTGTATGTACAAGAATGGTCCTGGTGTGACTATATGCACAAGAATGGTCCTGCTCTGACTGTGTGCACAAGAATGGTCCTGGTCTGACTGTGTGCACAAGAATGGTTCTGTTCTGCCTGTGTGCACAAGAATGGTCCTGGTCTGACTGTATGGAAAAGAATGGTCCTGGTCTGACTGTATGGACAAGAATGGTCCTGGTCTGACTGTATGCACAAGAATGGTCCTGGTCTAACTGTATGCACAAGAATGGTCCTGGTCTGACTGTGTGCACAAGAATGGTCCTGGTCTGACTGTATGCACAAAAATGGTCCTGGTCTGACTGTGTGTACAAGAGGGGTCCTTGTCTTACTGTGTGCCCAAGAATGGTCCTGGTATGACTGTGCGCACAAGAATTGTCCTGGTCTGACTGTATGCACAAGCATGGTCCTTATGAGACTGTGTGCACAAGAATGGTCCTGTTCTGACTGTATAGACAAGAATGGTTCTGGTCTGACTGTCTGCACGAGAATGGGCTTGGTTGACTGTATGCACAAGAATGTTCCTGGTCTGGCTGTATGCACAAGAATGGTCCTGGTCTGACTGTATGCACAAGTATGGTTCTGGTCTGACTGTGTGCGCACAAATGGTCCTGGTCTGACTGTGTGCACAAGAATGGTCGTGGTCTGACTGTGTGCACAAGAATGGTCGTGGTCTGACTGTGTGCACAAGAATGGTCCTGGTCTGACTGTGTACACAAGAATGGTCCTGGTCTGACTGTATGCACAAGAATGGTCCTGGTCTGACTGTATGCACAAGAATGGTCCTGGTCTAACTGTGTGCACAACAACAGTCCTGGTCTGACTGTGTGCACAAGAATGGTCCTGGTCTGCCTGTATGCACAAGAATGGTCCTGGTCTGACTGTATGGAAAAGAATGGTCCTGGTCTGACTGTATGGACAAGAATGGTCCTGGTCTGACTGTGTGCACAAGAATGGTCCTGGTCTGCCTGTGTGCACAAGAATGGTCCTGGTCTGACTGTATGGAAAAGAATGGTCCTGGTCTGACTGTATGGACAAGAATGGTCCTGGTCTGACTGTATGCACAAGAATGGTCCTGGTCTAACTGTATGCACAAGAATGGTCCTGGTCTGACTGTGTGCACAAGAATGGTCCTGGTCTGACTGTATGCACAAAAATGGTGCTGGTCTGATTGTGTGTACAAGAGGGGTCCTTGTCTTACTGTGTGCCCAAGAATGGTCCTGGTATGACTGTGCGCACAAGAATTGTCCTGGTCTGACTGTATGCACAAGCATGGTCCTTATGAGACTGTGTGCACAAGAATGGTCCTGTTCTGACTGTATAGACAAGAATGGTCCTGGTCTGACTGTCTGCACGAGAATGGGCTTGGTTGACTGTATGCACAAGAATGTTCCTGGTCTGGCTGTATGCACAAGAATGGTCCTGGTCTGACTGTATGCACAATTATGGTTCTGGTCTGACTGTGTGCGCACGAATGGTCCTGGTCTGACTGTGTGCACAAGAATGGTCGTGGTCTGACTGTGTGCACAAGAATGGTCGTGGTCTGACTGTGTGCACAAGAATGGTCCTGGTCTGACTGTGTACACAAGAATGGTCCTGGTCTGACTGTATGCACAAGAATGGTCCTGGTCTGACTGTATGCACAAGAATGGTCCTGGTCTAACTGTGTGCACAACAACAGTCCTGGTCTGCCTGTGTGCACAAGAATGGTCCTGGTCTGACTGTATGGAAAAGAATGGTCCTGGTCTGACTGTATGGACAAGAATGGTCCTGGTCTGACTGGATGCACAAGAATGGTCCTGGTCTAACTGTATGCACAAGAATGGTCCTGGTCTGACTGTGTGCACAAGAATGGTCCTGGTCTGACTGTATGCACAAAAATGGTCCTGGTCTGACTGTGTGTACAAGAGGTGTGCTTGTCTTACTGTGTGCCCAAGAATGGTCCTGGTATGACTGTGTGCACAAGAATTGTCCTGGTCTGACTGTATGCACAAGAATGGTCCTTATGAGACTGTGTGCACAAGAATGGTCCTGTTCTGACTGTATAGACAAGAATGGTCCTGGTCTGACTGTCTGCACAAGAATGGGCTTGGTTGACTGTGTGCACAAGAATGGTCCTGGTCTGGCTTTATGCACAAGAATGGTCCTGGTCTGACTGTATGCACAAGAATGGTTCTGGTCTGACTGTGTGCGCACGAACGGTCCTGGTCTGACTCTGTGCACAAGAATGGTCGTGGTCTCACTGTGTGCACAAGAATGGTCGTGGTCTGACTGTGGGCACAAGAATGGTCCTGGTCTGACTGTGTACACAAGAATGGTCCTGGTCTGACTGTATGCACAAGAATGGTCCTGGTCTGACTGTGTGCACAAGAATGGTCCTGGTCTGCCTGTGTGCACAAGAATGGTCATGGTCTGACTGTATGGAAAAGAATGGTCCTGGTCTGACTGTATGCACAAGAATGGATCTGGTCTGACTGTGTGCGCATGAATGGTCCTGGTCTGACTGTGTGCACAAGAATGGTCGTGGTCTGACTGTGTGCACAAGAATGGTCGTGGTCTGACTGTGTGCACAAGAATGGTCCTGGTCTGACTGTGTACACAAGAATGGTCCTGGTCTGACTGTATGCACAAGAATGGTCCTGGTCTGAATGTATGCACAAGAATGGTCCTGGTCTAACTGTGTGCACAAGAATGGTCCTGCTCTGACTGTGTGCACAAGAATGGTCCTGGTCTGACTGTGTGCACAAGAATGGTCCTGGTCTGCCTGTGTGCACAAGAATGGTCATGGTCTGACTGTATGGAAAAGAATGGTCCTGGTCTGACTGTATGGACAAGAATGGTCCTGGTCTGACTGTATGCACAAGAATGGTCCTGGTCTGACTGTGTGCACAAGAATGGTCCTGGTCTGCCTGTATGAACAAAAATGCTCCTGGTCTGACTGTGTATACAGGAGGGGTCCTTGTCTTACTGTGTGCCCAAGAATGGTCATGGTATGACTGTGCGCACAAGAATTGTCCTGGTCTGACTGTATGCACAAGAATGGTCCTTATGAGACTGTGTGCACAAGAATGGTCCTGTTCTGACTGTGTAGACAAGAATGGTCCTGGTCTGTCTGTCTACACAAGAATGGGCTTGGTTGACTGTATGCACAAGAATGGTCCTGGTCTGGCTGTATGCACAAGAATGGTCCTGGTCTGACTGTATGCACAAGAATGGATCTGGTCTGACTGTGTGTGCACGAATGGTCCTGGTCTGACTGTGTGCACAAGAATGGTCGTGGTCTGACTGTGTGCACAAGAATGGTCGTGGTCTGACTGTGTGCACAAGAATGGTCCTGGTCTGACTGTGTACACAAGAATGGTCCTGGTCTGACTGTATGCGCAAGAATGGTCCTGTTCTGACTGTGTGCACAAGAATGTTCCTGGTCTGACTGTATGCGCAAGAATGGTCCTGTTCTGACTGTGTGCACAAGAGTGGTCCTCGTCTGACTGTGGGCACAAAAATGGTCCTGGTCTTACTGTATGGACAAGAATGGTCCTGGTCTGACTGTATGCACAAGAATGGTCCTGGTCTGACTGTGTGCACAAGAATGGTCCTGGTCTGACTGAGTGCTTAAGAATGGTCCTGGTCTGACGGTATGCACAAGAATGGTCCTGTTCTGACTGCATGCACAAGAATGTTCTTGGTCTGACTGTTTGCACAAATATGGTCCCGGTCTGACAGTATGCACAAGAATGGTCCTAGTCTGACTGTGTGCACAAGAATTGTCCTGGTCTGACTGAGTTCACAAGAATGGTCCTGGTTTGACTGTATGGAGAAGAATGCTCCTGTCTGAATGTATGCACAAGAATGGTCTTGGTCTGACTGTGTGCACAAGAATGGTCCTGGTCTTACTGTGTCCACAAGAATGGTCCTGGTCTGACTGTGTGCACAAGAATGGTCCTGGACTGAATGTGTGCACAAGAATGGTGCTTGTCTGACTGGATGCACAAGAATGGTCCTGGACTGACTGTGTGCACAAGAATGGTCCTGGTCTGACTGTGTGCACAAGAATGGTCCTGGTCTGACCGTATGTACAAGAATGGTCTTGGTCAAACTGTATGCATAAGAATGGTCCTGGTCTGACTGTATGCGCAAGAATGGTCCTGTTCTGACTGTGTGCACAAGAATGGTCCTGGTCTGGCTGTGTGCACAAGAATGGTCCTGGTCTCACTGTATGGAGAAGAATGCTCCTGTCTTACTGTATGCACAAGAATGGTCTTCGTCTGACTGTGTGCACAAGAATGGTCCTGGTCTGACTGTGAGCACAAGAATTGTCCTGGTCTGATTGTATGCACAAGAATGGTCCTGGTGTGAGTGTATGCACAAGAATGGTCCTGGTCTGACTGTGTTCACAGGAATGGTCCTTGTCTTACTGTGTGTACAAGAATGGTCCTGGTCTGCCTGTATGCAAAAGAATGGTCCTGGTCTGACTGTGTGCACAAGAATGGTCCTGGTCTGACTTTGTGCACAGAAATGTTCCTGATCTGACTGTGTGCACAAGAATGGTCCTGTTCTGACTGTATAGACAAGAATGGTCCTGGTCTGACTGTCTGCACAAGAATGGGCTTGGTTGACTGTGTGCACAAGAATGGTCCTGGTCTGGCTTTATGCACAAGAATGGTCCTGGTCTGACTGTATGCACAAGAATGGTTCTGGTCTGACTGTGTGCGCACGAACGGTCCTGGTCTGACTCTGTGCACAAGAATGGTCGTGGTCTCACTGTGTGCACAAGAATGGTCCTGGTCTGACTGTGGGCACAAGAATGGTCCTGGTCTGACTGTGTACACAAGAATGGTCCTGGTCTGACTGTATGCACAAGAATGGTCCTGGTCTGACTGTGTGCACAAGAATGGTCCTGGTCTGCCTGTGTGCACAAGAATGGTCATGGTCTGACTGTATGGAAAAGAATGGTCCTGGTCTGACTGTATGCACAAGAATGGATCTGGTCTGACTGTGTGCGCACGAATGGTCCTGGTCTGACTGTGTGCACAAGAATGGTCGTGGTCTGACTGTGTGTACAAGAATGGTCGTGGTCTGACTGTGTGCACAAGAATGGTCCTGGTCTGACTGTGTACACAAGAATGGTCCTGGTCTGACTGTATGCACAAGAATGGTCCTGGTCTGACTGTATGCACAAGAATGGTACTGGTCTAACTGTGTGCACAAGAATGGTCCTGCTCTGACTGTGTGCACAAGAATGGTCCTGGTCTGACTGTGTGCACAAGAATGGTCCTGGTCTGCCTGTGTGCACAAGAATGGTCATGGTCTGACTGTATGGAAAAGAATGGTCCTGGTCTGACTGTATGGACAAGAATGGTCCTGGTCTGACTGTATGCACAAGAATGGTCCTGGTGTGACTGTGTGCACAAGAATGGTCCTGGTCTGCCTGTATGAACAAAAATGCTCCTGGTCTGACTGTGTATACAGGAGGGGTCCTTGTCTTACTGTGTGCCCAAGAATGGTCATGGTATGACTGTGCGCACAAGAATTGTCCTGGTCTGACTGTATGCACAAGAATGGTCCTTATGAGACTGTGTGCACAAGAATGGTCCTGTTCTGACTGTGTAGACAAGAATGGTCCTGGTCTGTCTGTCTACACAAGAATGGGCTTGGTTGACTGTATGCACAAGAATGGTCCTGGTCTGGCTGTATGCACAAGAATGGTCCTGGTCTGACTGTATGCACAAGAATGGATCTGGTCTGACTGTGTGCGCACGAATGGTCCTGGTCTGACTGTGTGCACAAGAATGGTCGTGGTCTGACTGTGTGCACAAGAATGGTCGTGGTCTGACTGTGTGCACAAGAATGGTCCTGGTCTGACTGTGTACACAAGAATGGTCCTGGTCTGACTGTATGCGCAAGAATGGTCCTGTTCTGACTGTGTGCACAAGAATGTTCCTGGTCTGACTGTATGCGCAAGAATGGTCCTGTTCTGACTGTGTGCACAAAAGTGGTCCTCGTCTGACTGTGGGCACAAAAATGGTCCTGGTCTTACTGTATGGACAAGAATGGTCCTGGTCTGACTGTATGCACAAGAATGGTCCTGGTCTGACTGTGTGCACAAGAATGGTCCTGGTCTGACTGAGTGCTTAAGAATGGTCCTGGTCTGACGGTATGCACAAGAATGGTCCTGGTCTGACTGCATGCACAAGAATGTTCTTGGTCTGACTGTTTGCACAAATATGGTCCCGGTCTGACAGTATGCACAAGAATGGTCCTAGTCTGACTGTGTGCACAAGAATTGTCCTGGTCTGACTGAGTTCACAAGAATGGTCCTGGTTTGACTGTATGGAGAAGAATGCTCCTGTCTGAATGTATGCACAAGAATGGTCTTGGTCTGACTGTGTGCACAAGAATGGTCCTGGTCTTACTGTGTCCACAAGAATGGTCCTGGTCTGACTGTGTGCACAAGAATGGTCCTGGTCTGACTGTGTGCACAAGAATGGTCCTGGTCTGACTGTATGTACAAGAATGGTCCTGGTGTGACTATATGCACAAGAATGGTCCTGCTCTGACTGTGTGCACAAGAATGGTCCTGGTCTGACTGTGTGCACAAGAATGGTCCTGTTCTGCCTGTGTGCACAAGAATGGTCCTGGTCTGACTGTATGGAAAAGAATGGTCCTGGTCTGACTGTATGGACAAGAATGGTCCTGGTCTGACTGTATGCACAAGAATGGTCCTGGTCTAACTGTATGCACAAGAATGGTCCTGGTCTGACTGTGTGCACAAGAATGGTCCTGGTCTGACTGTATGCACAAAAATGGTCCTGGTCTGACTGTGTGTACAAGAGGGGTCCTTGTCTTACTGTGTGCCCAAGAATGGTCCTGGTATGACTGTGCGCACAAGAATTGTCCTGGTCTGACTGTATGCACAAGCATGGTCCTTATGAGACTGTGTGCACAAGAATGGTCCTGTTCTGACTGTATAGACAAGAATGGTTCTGGTCTGACTGTCTGCACGAGAATGGGCTTGGTTGACTGTATGCACAAGAATGTTCCTGGTCTGGCTGTATGCACAAGAATGGTCCTGGTCTGACTGTATGCACAAGTATGGTTCTGGTCTGACTGTGTGCGCACAAATGGTCCTGGTCTGACTGTGTGCACAAGAATGGTCGTGGTCTGACTGTGTGCACAAGAATGGTCGTGGTCTGACTGTGTGCACAAGAATGGTCCTGGTCTGACTGTGTACACAAGAATGGTCCTGGTCTGACTGTATGCACAAGAATGGTCCTGGTCTGACTGTATGCACAAGAATGGTCCTGGTCTAACTGTGTGCACAACAACAGTCCTGGTCTGACTGTGTGCACAAGAATGGTCCTGGTCTGCCTGTATGCACAAGAATGGTCCTGGTCTGACTGTATGGAAAAGAATGGTCCTGGTCTGACTGTATGGACAAGAATGGTCCTGGTCTGACTGTGTGCACAAGAATGGTCCTGGTCTGCCTGTGTGCACAAGAATGGTCCTGGTCTGACTGTATGGAAAAGAATGGTCCTGGTCTGACTGTATGGACAAGAATGGTCCTGGTCTGACTGTATGCACAAGAATGGTCCTGGTCTAACTGTATGCACAAGAATGGTCCTGGTCTGACTGTGTGCACAAGAATGGTCCTGGTCTGACTGTATGCACAAAAATGGTGCTGGTCTGATTGTGTGTACAAGAGGGGTCCTTGTCTTACTGTGTGCCCAAGAATGGTCCTGGTATGACTGTGCGCACAAGAATTGTCCTGGTCTGACTGTATGCACAAGCATGGTCCTTATGAGACTGTGTGCACAAGAATGGTCCTGTTCTGACTGTATAGACAAGAATGGTCCTGGTCTGACTGTCTGCACGAGAATGGGCTTGGTTGACTGTATGCACAAGAATGTTCCTGGTCTGGCTGTATGCACAAGAATGGTCCTGGTCTGACTGTATGCACAATTATGGTTCTGGTCTGACTGTGTGCGCACGAATGGTCCTGGTCTGACTGTGTGCACAAGAATGGTCGTGGTCTGACTGTGTGCACAAGAATGGTCGTGGTCTGACTGTGTGCACAAGAATGGTCCTGGTCTGACTGTGTACACAAGAATGGTCCTGGTCTGACTGTATGCACAAGAATGGTCCTGGTCTGACTGTATGCACAAGAATGGTCCTGGTCTAACTGTGTGCACAACAACAGTCCTGGTCTGCCTGTGTGCACAAGAATGGTCCTGGTCTGACTGTATGGAAAAGAATGGTCCTGGTCTGACTGTATGGACAAGAATGGTCCTGGTCTGACTGGATGCACAAGAATGGTCCTGGTCTAACTGTATGCACAAGAATGGTCCTGGTCTGACTGTGTGCACAAGAATGGTCCTGGTCTGACTGTATGCACAAAAATGGTCCTGGTCTGACTGTGTGTACAAGAGGTGTGCTTGTCTTACTGTGTGCCCAAGAATGGTCCTGGTATGACTGTGTGCACAAGAATTGTCCTGGTCTGACTGTATGCACAAGAATGGTCCTTATGAGACTGTGTGCACAAGAATGGTCCTGTTCTGACTGTATAGACAAGAATGGTCCTGGTCTGACTGTCTGCACAAGAATGGGCTTGGTTGACTGTGTGCACAAGAATGGTCCTGGTCTGGCTTTATGCACAAGAATGGTCCTGGTCTGACTGTATGCACAAGAATGGTTCTGGTCTGACTGTGTGCGCACGAACGGTCCTGGTCTGACTCTGTGCACAAGAATGGTCGTGGTCTCACTGTGTGCACAAGAATGGTCGTGGTCTGACTGTGGGCACAAGAATGGTCCTGGTCTGACTGTGTACACAAGAATGGTCCTGGTCTGACTGTATGCACAAGAATGGTCCTGGTCTGACTGTGTGCACAAGAATGGTCCTGGTCTGCCTGTGTGCACAAGAATGGTCATGGTCTGACTGTATGGAAAAGAATGGTCCTGGTCTGACTGTATGCACAAGAATGGATCTGGTCTGACTGTGTGCGCACGAATGGTCCTGGTCTGACTGTGTGCACAAGAATGGTCGTGGTCTGACTGTGTGCACAAGAATGGTCGTGGTCTGACTGTGTGCACAAGAATGGTCCTGGTCTGACTGTGTACACAAGAATGGTCCTGGTCTGACTGTATGCACAAGAATGGTCCTGGTCTGACTGTATGCACAAGAATGGTCCTGGTCTAACTGTGTGCACAAGAATGGTCCTGCTCTGACTGTGTGCACAAGAATGGTCCTGGTCTGACTGTGTGCACAAGAATGGTCCTGGTCTGCCTGTGTGCACAAGAATGGTCATGGTCTGACTGTATGGAAAAGAATGGTCCTGGTCTGACTGTATGGACAAGAATGGTCCTGGTCTGACTGTATGCACAAGAATGGTCCTGGTCTGACTGTGTGCACAAGAATGGTCCTGGTCTGCCTGTATGAACAAAAATGCTCCTGGTCTGACTGTGTATACAGGAGGGGTCCTTGTCTTACTGTGTGCCCAAGAATGGTCATGGTATGACTGTGCGCACAAGAATTGTCCTGGTCTGACTGTATGCACAAGAATGGTCCTTATGAGACTGTGTGCACAAGAATGGTCCTGTTCTGACTGTGTAGACAAGAATGGTCCTGGTCTGTCTGTCTACACAAGAATGGGCTTGGTTGACTGTATGCACAAGAATGGTCCTGGTCTGGCTGTATGCACAAGAATGGTCCTGGTCTGACTGTATGCACAAGAATGGATCTGGTCTGACTGTGTGTGCACGAATGGTCCTGGTCTGACTGTGTGCACAAGAATGGTCGTGGTCTGACTGTGTGCACAAGAATGGTCGTGGTCTGACTGTGTGCACAAGAATGGTCCTGGTCTGACTGTGTACACAAGAATGGTCCTGGTCTGACTGTATGCGCAAGAATGGTCCTGTTCTGACTGTGTGCACAAGAATGTTCCTGGTCTGACTGTATGCGCAAGAATGGTCCTGTTCTGACTGTGTGCACAAGAGTGGTCCTCGTCTGACTGTGGGCACAAAAATGGTCCTGGTCTTACTGTATGGGCAAGAATGGTCCTGGTCTGACTGTATGCACAAGAATGGTCCTGGTCTGACTGTGTGCACAAGAATGGTCCTGGTCTGACTGAGTGCTTAAGAATGGTCCTGGTCTGACGGTATGCACAAGAATGGTCCTGGTCTGACTGCATGCACAAGAATGTTCTTGGTCTGACTGTTTGCACAAATATGGTCCCGGTCTGACAGTATGCACAAGAATGGTCCTAGTCTGACTGTGTGCACAAGAATTGTCCTGGTCTGACTGAGTTCACAAGAATGGTCCTGGTTTGACTGTATGGAGAAGAATGCTCCTGTCTGAATGTATGCACAAGAATGGTCTTGGTCTGACTGTGTGCACAAGAATGGTCCTGGTCTTACTGTGTCCACAAGAATGGTCCTGGTCTGACTGTGTGCACAAGAATGGTCCTGGACTGAATGTGTGCACAAGAATGGTGCTTGTCTGACTGGATGCACAAGAATGGTCCTGGACTGACTGTGTGCACAAGAATGGTCCTGGTCTGACTGTGTGCACAAGAATGGTCCTGGTCTGACCGTATGTACAAGAATGGTCCTGGTCTGGCTGTGTGCACAAGAATGGTCCTGGTCTCACTGTATGGATAAGAATGCTCCTGTCTTACTGTATGCACAAGAATGGTCTTCGTCTGACTGTGTGCACAAGAATGGTCCTGGTCTGACTGTGAGCACAAGAATTGTCCTGGTCTGATTGTATGCACAAGAATGGTCCTGGTGTGAGTGTATGCACAAGAATGGTCCTGGTCTGACTGTGTTCACAGGAATGGTCCTTGTCTTACTGTGTGTACAAGAATGGTCCTGGTCTGCCTGTATGCAAAAGAATGGTCCTGGTCTGACTGTGTGCACAAGAATGGTCCTGGTCTGACTTTGTGCACAGAAATGTTCCTGATCTGACTGTGTGCACAAGAATGGTCCTGGTCTGACAGTATAGACAAGAATGGTCCTGGTCTGACTGTATGCACAAGAATGGTCTTGGTCTGACTGTGTGCACAGGAATGGTTCTGATCTGACTGTGTGCACAAGAATTGTCCTGGTCTGCCTGTATGCACAAGAATTGTCCTGGTCTGAGCGCTTGCACAAGAATGGTGCTGGTCTGACTGTGTGCACAAGAATGGTCCTCGTCTGACTGTATGGACAAGAATGGTCCTGGTCTGACTGTGTGCAAAGAATGGTCCTGGTCTTACTGTGTCCACAAGAATGGTCCTGGTCTGACTGTATGCACAAGAATGGTCCTGGTCTGACTGTGTGCACAAGAATGGTCCTGGTCTGACTGTATGTACAAGAATGGTCTTGGTCAGACTGTATGCACAAGAATGTTCTTGGTCTGACTGTTTGCACAAATATGGTGCCGGTCTGACAGTATGCACAAGAATGGTCCTAGTCTGACTGTGTGCACAAGAATTGTCCTGGTCTGACTGAGTTCACAAGAATGGTCCTGGTTTGACTGTATGGAGAAGAATGCTCCTGTCTGAATGTATGCACAAGAATGGTCTTGGTCTGACTGTGTGCACAAGAATGGTCCTGGTCTTACTGTGTCCACAAGAATGGTCTTGGTCTGACTGTGTGCACAAGAATGGTCCTGGTCTGACTTTGTGCACAAGAATGGTGCTTGTCTGACTGCATGCACAAGAATGGTCCTGGTCTGACTCTGTGCACAAGAATTGTCCTGGTCTGACTGAGTTCACAAGAATGGTCCTGGTTTGACTGTATGGAGAAGAATGCTCCTGTCTGAATGTATGCACAAGAATGGACTTGGTCTGACTGTGCGCACAAGAATGGTCCTGGTCTTACTGTGTCCACAAGAATGGTCCTGGTCTGACTGTGTGCACAAGAATGGTCCTGGACTGAATGTGTGCACAAGAATGGTGCTTGTCTGACTGCATGCACAAGAATGGTCCTGGTCTGACTGTGTGCAAAGAATGGTCGTGGTCTTACTGTGTCCACAAGAATGGTCCTGGTCTGACTGTGTGCACAAGAATGGTCCTGGTCTGACTGTGTGCACAAGAATGGTCCTGGTCTGACCGTATGTACAAGAATGGTCTTGGTCAAACTGTATGCATAAGAATGGTCCTGGTCTGACTGTATGCGCAAGAATGGTCCTGTTCTGAATGTGTGCACAAGAATGGTCCTGGTCTGACTGTGTGCACAAGAATGGTCCTGGTCTCACTGTATGGAGAAGAATGCTCCTGTCTTACTGTATGCACAAGAATGGTCTTCGTCTGACTGTGTGCACAAGAATGGTCCTGGTCTGACTGTGAGCACAAGAATTGTCCTGGTCTGATTGTATGCACAAGAATGGTCCTGTTGTGAGTGTATGCACAAGAATGGTCCTGGTCTGACTGGTTGCACAAGAATGGTGCTGGTCTGACTGTGTGCACAAGAATGGTCCTCGTCTGACTGTATGGACAAGAATGGTCCTGGTCTGACTGTGTGCAAAGAATGGTCCTGGTCTTACTGTATCCACAAGAATGGTCCTCGTCTGACTGTATGCACAAGAATGGTCCTGGTCTGACTGTGTGCACAAGAATGGTCCTGGTCTGACTGTATGTACAAGAATGGTCTTGGTCAGACTGTATGCACAAGAATGGTCCTGGTCTGACTGTATGCACAAGAATGGTCCTGTTCTGACTGTGTGCACAGGAATGGTCCTGGTCTTACTGTGTGCACAAGAATGGTGCTGGTCTCACTGTATGGAGAAGAATGCTCCTGTCTTACTGTATGCACAAGAATGGTCTTGGTCTGACTGTGTGCATAGGAATGGTCCTGGTCTGACTGTGTGCACAAGAATGGTCCTGGTCTGATTGTATGCACAAGAATGGTCCTGGTGTGACTATATGCACAAGAATGGTCCTGCTCTGACTGTGTGCACAAGAATGGTCCTGGTCTGACTGTGTGCACAAGAATGGTCCTGGTCTGCCTGTGTGCACAAGAATGGTCCTGGTCTGACTGTATGGAAAAGAATGGTCCAGGTCTGACTGTATGGACAAGAATGGTCCTGGTCTGACTGTATGCACAAGAATGGTCCTGGTCTAACTGTATGCACAAGAATGGTCCTGGTCTGACTGTATGCACAAAAATGGTCCTGGTCTGACTGTGTGTACAAGAGGGGTCCTTGTCTTACTGTGTGCCCAAGAATGGTCCTGGTATGACTGTGCGCACAAGAATTGTCCTGGTCTGACTGTATGCACAAGCATGGTCCTTATGAGACTGTGTGCACAAGAATGGTCCTGTTCTGACTGTATAGACAAGAATGGTCCTGGTCTGACTGTCTGCACGAGAATGGGCTTGGTTGACTGTATGCACAAGAATGGTCCTGGTCTGGCTGTATGCACAAGAATGGTCCTGGTCTGACTGTATGCACAAGAATGGTTCTGGTCTGACTGTGTGCGCACGAATGCTCCTGGTCTGACTGTGTGTACAAGAATGGTCGTGGTCTGACTGTGTGCACAAGAATGGTCGTGGTCTGACTGTGTGCACAAGAATGGTCCTGGTCTGACTGTGTACACAAGAATGGTCCTGGTCTGACTGTATGCACAAGAATGGTCCTGGTCTGACTGTATGCACAAGAATGGTCCTGGTCTAACTGTGTGCACAACAACAGTCCTGGTCTGACTGTGTGCACAAGAATGGTCCTGGTCTGCCTGTGTGCACAAGAATGGTCCTGGTCTGACTGTATGGAAAAGAATGGTCCTGGTCTGACCGTATGGACAAGAATGGTCCTGGTCTGACTGTATGCACAAGAATGGTCCTGGTCTAACTGTATGCACAAGAATGGTCCTGGTCTGACTGTGTGCACAAGAATGGTCCTGGTCTGACTGTATGCACAAAAATGGTCCTGGTCTGACTTTGTGTACAAGAGGGGTCCTTGTCTTACTGTGTGCCCAAGAATGGTCCTGGTATGACTGTGTGCACAAGAATTGTCCTGGTCTGACTGTATGCACAAGAATGGTCCTTATGAGACTGTGTGCACAAGAATGGTCCTGTTCTGACTGTATAGACAAGAATGGTCCTGGTCTGACTGTCTGCACAAGAATGGGCCTGCTTGACTGTGTGCACAAGAATGGTCCTGGTCTGGCTTTATGCACAAGAATGGTCCTGGTCTGACTGTATGCACAAGAATGGTTCTGGTCTGACTGTGTGCGCACGAATGGTCCTGGTCTGACTGTGTGCACAAGAATGGTCGTGGTCTGACTGTGTGCACAAGAATGGTCGTGGTCTGACTGTGTGCACAAGAATGGTCCTGGTCTGACTGTGTACACAAGAATGGTCCTGGTCTGACTGTATGCACAAGAATGGTCCTGGTCTGACTGTGTGCACAAGAATGGTCCTGGTCTGCCTGTGTGCACAAGAATGGTCATGGTCTGACTGTATGGAAAAGAATGGTCCTTGTCTGACTGTATGGACAAGAATGGTCCTGGTCTGACTGTATGCACAAGAATGGTCCTGGTATAACTGTATGCACAAGAATGGTCGTGGTCTGACTGTATGCACAAGAATGGTTCTGGTCTGACTGTGTGTGCACGAATGGTCCTGGTCTGACTGTGTGCACAAGAATGGTCGTGGTCTGACTGTGTGCACAAGAATGGTCGTGGTCTGACTGTGTGCACAAGAATGGTCCTGGTCTGACTGTGTACACAAGAATGGTCCTGGTCTGACTGTATGCACAAGAATGGTCCTGGTCTGACTGTATGCACAAGAATGGTCCTGGTCTAACTGTGTGCACAAGAATGGTCCTGCTCTGACTGTGTGCACAAGAATGGTCCTGGTCTGACTGTGTGCACAAGAATGGTCCTGGTCTGCCTGTGTGCACAAGAATGGTCATGGTCTGACTGTATGGAAAAGAATGGTCCTGGTCTGACTGTATGGACAAGAATGGTCCTGGTCTGACTGTATGCACAAGAATGGTCCTCGTATAACTGTATGCACAAGAATGGTCCTTGTCTGACTGTGTGCACAAGAATGGTCCTGGTCTGCCTGTATGAACAAAAATGCTCCTGGTCTGACTGTGTATACAGGAGGGGTCCTTGTCTTACTGTGTGCCCAAGAATGGTCCTGGTATGACTGTGCGCACAAGAATTGTCCTGGTCTGACTGTATGCACAAGAATGGTCCTTATGAGACTGTGTGCACAAGAATGGTCCTGTTCTGACTGTGTAGACAAGAATGGTCCTGGTCTGACTGTCTGCACAAGAATGGGCTTGGTTGACTGTATGCACAAGAATGGTCCTGGTCTGGCTGTATGCACAAGAATGGTCCTGGTCTGACTGTATGCACAAGAATGGATCTGGTCTGACTGTGTGCGCACGAATGGTCCTGGTCTGACTGTGTGCACAAGAATGGTCGTGGTCTGACTGTGTGCACAAGAATGGTCGTGTTCTGACTGTGAGCACAAGAATGGTCCTGGTCTGACTGTGTACACAAGAATGGTCCTGGTCTGACTGTATGCGCAAGAATGGTCCTGTTCTGACTGTGTGCACAAGAATGGTCCTGGTCTGACTGTATGCGCAAGAATGGTCCTGTTCTGACTGTGTGCACAAGAGTGGTCCTCGCCTGACTGTGGGCACAAAAATGGTCCTGGTCTTACTGTATGGACAAGAATGGTCCTGGTCTGACTGTATGCACAAGAATGGTCCTGGTCTGACTGTGTGCACAAGAATGGTCCTGGTCTGACTGAGTGCTTAAGAATGGTCCTGGTCTGACGGTATGCACAAGAATGGTCCTGGTCTGATTGCATGCACAAGAATGTTCTTGGTCTGACTGTTTGCAAAAATATGGTCCCGGTCTGACAGTATGCACAAGAATGGTCCTAGTCTGACTGTGTTCACAAGAATTGTCCTGGTCTGACTGAGTTCACAAGAATGGTCCTGGTTTGACTGTATGGAGAAGAATGCTCCTGTCTGAATGTATGCACAAGAATGGTCTTGGTCTGACTGTGTGCACAAGAATGGTCCTGGTCTTACTGTGTCCACAAGAATGGTCCTGGTCTGACTGTGTGCACAAGAATGGTCCTGGACTGAATGTGTGCACAAGAATGGTGCTTGTCTGACTGCATGCACAAGAATGGTCCTGGTCTGACTGCGTGCAAAGAATGGTCGTGGTCTTACTGTGTCCACAAGAATGGTCCTGGTCTGACTGTGTGCACAAGAATGGTCCTGGTCTGACTGTGTGCACAAGAATGGTCCTGGTCTGACCGTATGTACAAGAATGGTCTTGGTCAAACTGTATGCATAAGAATGGTCCTGGTCTGACTGTGTGCACAAGAATGGTCCTGGTCTGGCTGTGTGCACAAGAATTGTCCTGGTCTCACTGTATGGAGAAGAATGCTCCTGTCTTACTGTATGCACAAGAATGGTCTTCGTCTGACTGTGTGCACAAGAATGGTCCTGGTCTGACTGTGAGCACAAGAATTGTCCTGGTCTGATTGTATGCACAAGAATGGTCCTGGTGTGAGTGTATGCACAAGAATGGTCCTGGTCTGACTGTGTGCACAAGAATGGTCCTTGTCTTACTGTGTGCACAAGAATGGTCCTGGTCTGACTTTGTGCACAGAAATGTTCCTGATCTGACTGTGTGCACAAGAATGGTCCTGGTCTGACAGTATAGACAAGAATGGTCCTGGTCTGACTGTATGCACAAGAATGGTCCTGGTCTGACTGTGTGCACAAGAATGGTCCTTGTTTTACTATGTGCACAAGAATGGTCCTTGTCTGCCAGTATGCACAAGAATGGTACTGGTCTGACTGGGTGCACAGGAATGGTTCTGATCTGACTGTGTGCACAAGAATTGTCCTGGTCTGCCTGTATGCACAAGAATTGTCCTGGTCTGACTGGTTGCACAAGAATGGTGCTGGTGTGACTGTGTGCACAAGAATGGTCCTCGTCTGAATGTATGGACAAGAATGGTCCTGGTCTGACTATGTGCAAAGAATGGTCCTGGTCTTACTGTGTCCACAAGAATGGTCCTGGTCTGACTGTATGCACAAGAATGGTCCTGGTCTGACTGTGTGCACAAGAATGGTCCTGGTCTGACTGTATGTACAAGAATGGTCTTGGTCAGACTGTATGCACATGAATGGTCCTGGTGTGACTATATGCACAAGAATGGTCCTGCTCTGACTGTGTGCACAAGAATGGTCCTGGTCTGACTTTGTGCACAGAAATGTTCCTGATCTGACTGTGTGCACAAGAATGGTCCTGGTCTGACAGTATAGACAAGAATGGTCCTGGTCTGACTGTATGCACAAGAATGGTCCTGGTCTGACTGTGTGCACAAGAATGGTCCTTGTTTTACTATGTGCACAAGAATGGTCCTTGTCTGCCAGTATGCACAAGAATGGTACTGGTCTGACTGGGTGCACAGGAATGGTTCTGATCTGACTGTGTGCACAAGAATTGTCCTGGTCTGCCTGTATGCACAAGAATTGTCCTGGTCTGACTGGTTGCACAAGAATGGTGCTGGTGTGACTGTGTGCACAAGAATGGTCCTCGTCTGAATGTATGGACAAGAATGGTCCTGGTCTGACTATGTGCAAAGAATGGTCCTGGTCTTACTGTGTCCACAAGAATGGTCCTGGTCTGACTGTATGCACAAGAATGGTCCTGGTCTGACTGTGTGCACAAGAATGGTCCTGGTCTGACTGTATGTACAAGAATGGTCTTGGTCAGACTGTATGCACATGAATGGTCCTGGTGTGACTATATGCACAAGAATGGTCCTGCTCTGACTGTGTGCACAAGAATGGTCCTGGTCTGACTGTGTGCACAAGAATGGTCCTGGTCTTCCTGTGTGCACAAGAATGGTCCTGGTCTGACTGTATGGAAAAGAATGGTCCTGGTCTGACTGTATGGACAAGAATGGTCCTGGTCTGACTGTATGCACAAGAATGGTCCTGGTCTAACTGTATGCACAAGAATGGTCCTGTTCTGACTGTGTGCACAAGAATGGTCCTGGTCTAACTGTGTGCACAACAACAGTCCTGGTCTGACTGTGTGCACAAGAATGGTCCTGGTCTGCCTGTGTGCACAAGAATGGTCCTGGTCTGACTGTATGGAAAAGAATGGTCCTGGTCTGACCGTATGGACAAGAATGGTCCTGGTCTGACTGTATGCACAAGAATGGTCCTGGTCTAATTGTATGCACAAGAATGGTCCTGGTCTGACTGTGTGCACAAGAATGGTCCTGGTCTGACTGTATGCACAAAAATGGTCCTGGTCTGACTGTGTGTACAAGAGGGGTCCTTGTCTTACTGTGTGCCCAAGAATGGTCCTGGTATGACTGTGTGCACAAGAATTGTCCTGGTCTGACTGTATGCACAAGAATGGTCCTTATGAGACTGTGTGCATAAGAATGGTCCTGTTCTGACTGTATAGACAAGAATGGTCCTGGTCTGACTGTCTGCACAAGAATGGGCCTGGTTGACTGTGTGCACAAGAATGGTCCTGGTCTGGCTTTATGCACAAGAATGGTCCTGGTCTGACTGTATGCACAAGAATGGTTCTGGTCTGACTGTGTGCGCACGAATGGTCCTGGTCTGACTGTGTGCACAAGAATGGTCGTGGTCTGACTGTGTGCACAAGAATGGTCGTGGTCTGACTGTGTGCACAAGAATGGTCCTGGTCTGCCTGTGTGCACAAGAATGGTCATGGTCTGACTGTATGGAAAAGAATGGTCCTGGTCTGACTGTATGGACAAGAATGGTCCTGGTCTGACTGTATGCACAAGAATGGTCCTGTTCTGACTGTATAGACAAGAATGGTCCTGGTCTGACTGTCTGCACGAGAATGGGCTTGGTTGACTGTATGCACAAGAATGTTCCTGGTCTGGCTGTATGCACAAGAATGGTCCTGGTCTGACTGTATGCACAAGAATGGATCTGGTCTGACTGTGTGCGCACGAATGGTCCTGGTCTGACTGTGTGCACAAGAATGGTCGTGGTCTGACTGTGTGCACAAGAATGGTCGTGGTCTGACTGTGTGCACAAGAATGGTCCTGGTCTGACTGTGTACACAAGAATGGTCCTGGTCTGACTGTATGCACAAGAATGGTCCTGGTCTGACTGTATGCACAAGAATGGTCCTGGTCTAACTGTGTGCACAAGAATGGTCCTGCTCTGACTGTGTGCACAAGAATGG
Organism: Isurus oxyrinchus; assembly: GCA_026770705.1. Lineage (NCBI taxonomy): Eukaryota > Metazoa > Chordata > Chondrichthyes > Lamniformes > Lamnidae > Isurus > Isurus oxyrinchus. Next base: position 578,842 of record JANJGN010000012.1, read on the forward strand.
TCCTGGTCTGACTGTGTGCACAAGAATGGTCCTGGTCTGCCTGTGTGCACAAGAATGGTCATGGTCTGACTGTATGGAAAAGAATGGTCCTGGTCTGACTGTATGGACAAGAATGGTCCTGGTCTGACTGTATGCACAAGAATGGTCCTGGTCTGACTGTGTGCACAAGAATGGTCCTGGTCTGCCTGTATGAACAAAAATGCTCCTGGTCTGACTGTGTATACAGGAGGGGTCCTTGTCTTACTGTGTGCCCAAGAATGGTCGTGGTCTGACTGTGTGCACAAGAATGGTCGTGGTCTGACTGTGTGCACAAGAATGGTCCTGGTCTGACTGTGTACACAAGAATGGTCCTGGTCTGACTGTATGCACAAGAATGGTCCTGGTCTGACTGTATGCACAAGAATGGTCCTGGTCTAACTGTGTGCACAACAACAGTCCTGGTCTGCCTGTGTGCACAAGAATGGTCCTGGTCTGACTGTATGGAAAAGAATGGTCCTGGTCTGACTGTATGGACAAGAATGGTCCTGGTCTGACTGGATGCACAAGAATGGTCCTGGTCTAACTGTATGCACAAGAATGGTCCTGGTCTGACTGTGTGCACAAGAATGGTCCTGGTCTGACTGTATGCACAAAAATGGTCCTGGTCTGACTGTGTGTACAAGAGGTGTGCTTGTCTTACTGTGTGCCCAAGAATGGTCCTGGTATGACTGTGTGCACAAGAATTGTCCTGGTCTGACTGTATGCACAAGAATGGTCCTTATGAGACTGTGTGCACAAGAATGGTCCTGTTCTGACTGTATAGACAAGAATGGTCCTGGTCTGACTGTCTGCACAAGAATGGGCTTGGTTGACTGTGTGCACAAGAATGGTCCTGGTCTGGCTTTATGCACAAGAATGGTCCTGGTCTGACTGTATGCACAAGAATGGTTCTGGTCTGACTGTGTGCGCACGAACGGTCCTGGTCTGACTCTGTGCACAAGAATGGTCGTGGTCTCACTGTGTGCACAAGAATGGTCGTGGTCTGACTGTGGGCACAAGAATGGTCCTGGTCTGACTGTGTACACAAGAATGGTCCTGGTCTGACTGTATGCACAAGAATGGTCCTGGTCTGACTGTGTGCACAAGAATGGTCCTGGTCTGCCTGTGTGCACAAGAATGGTCATGGTCTGACTGTATGGAAAAGAATGGTCCTGGTCTGACTGTATGCACAAGAATGGATCTGGTCTGACTGTGTGCGCACGAATGGTCCTGGTCTGACTGTGTGCACAAGAATGGTCGTGGTCTGACTGTGTGCACAAGAATGGTCGTGGTCTGACTGTGTGCACAAGAATGGTCCTGGTCTGACTGTGTACACAAGAATGGTCCTGGTCTGACTGTATGCACAAGAATGGTCCTGGTCTGACTGTATGCACAAGAATGGTCCTGGTCTAACTGTGTGCACAAGAATGGTCCTGCTCTGACTGTGTGCACAAGAATGGTCCTGGTCTGACTGTGTGCACAAGAATGGTCCTGGTCTGCCTGTGTCCACAAGAATGGTCATGGTCTGACTGTATGGAAAAGAATGGTCCTGGTCTGACTGTATGGACAAGAATGGTCCTGGTCTGACTGTATGCACAAGAATGGTCCTGGTCTGACTGTGTGCACAAGAATGGTCCTGGTCTGCCTGTATGAACAAAAATGCTCCTGGTCTGACTGTGTATACAGGAGGGGTCCTTGTCTTACTGTGTGCCCAAGAATGGTCATGGTATGACTGTGCGCACAAGAATTGTCCTGGTCTGACTGTATGCACAAGAATGGTCCTTATGAGACTGTGTGCACAAGAATGGTCCTGTTCTGACTGTGTAGACAAGAATGGTCCTGGTCTGTCTGTCTACACAAGAATGGGCTTGGTTGACTGTATGCACAAGAATGGTCCTGGTCTGGCTGTATGCACAAGAATGGTCCTGGTCTGACTGTATGCACAAGAATGGATCTGGTCTGACTGTGTGTGCACGAATGGTCCTGGTCTGACTGTGTGCACAAGAATGGTCGTGGTCTGACTGTGTGCACAAGAATGGTCGTGGTCTGACTGTGTGCACAAGAATGGTCCTGGTCTGACTGTGTACACAAGAATGGTCCTGGTCTGACTGTATGCGCAAGAATGGTCCTGTTCTGACTGTGTGCACAAGAATGTTCCTGGTCTGACTGTATGCGCAAGAATGGTCCTGTTCTGACTGTGTGCAGAAGAGTGGTCCTCGTCTGACTGTGGGCACAAAAATGGTCCTGGTCTTACTGTATGGACAAGAATGGTCCTGGTCTGACTGTATGCACAAGAATGGTCCTGGTCTGACTGTGTGCACAAGAATGGTCCTGGTCTGACTGAGTGCTTAAGAATGGTCCTGGTCTGACGGTATGCACAAGAATGGTCCTGGTCTGACTGCATGCACAAGAATGTTCTTGGTCTGACTGTTTGCACAAATATGGTCCCGGTCTGACAGTATGCACAAGAATGGTCCTAGTCTGACTGTGTGCACAAGAATTGTCCTGGTCTGACTGAGTTCACAAGAATGGTCCTGGTTTGACTGTATGGAGAAGAATGCTCCTGTCTGAATGTATGCACAAGAATGGTCTTGGTCTGACTGTGTGCACAAGAATGGTCCTGGTCTTACTGTGTCCACAAGAATGGTCCTGGTCTGACTGTGTGCACAAGAATGGTCCTGGACTGAATGTGTGCACAAGAATGGTGCTTGTCTGACTGGATGCACAAGAATGGTCCTGGACTGACTGTGTGCACAAGAATGGTCCTGGTCTGACTGTGTGCACAAGAATGGTCCTGGTCTGACCGTATGTACAAGAATGGTCTTGGTCAAACTGTATGCATAAGAATGGTCCTGGTCTGACTGTATGCGCAAGAATGGTCCTGTTCTGACTGTGTGCACAAGAATGGTCCTGGTCTGGCTGTGTGCACAAGAATGGTCCTGGTCTCACTGTATGGAGAAGAATGCTCCTGTCTTACTGTATGCACAAGAATGGTCTTCGTCTGACTGTGTGCACAAGAATGGTCCTGGTCTGACTGTGAGCACAAGAATTGTCCTGGTCTGATTGTATGCACAAGAATGGTCCTGGTGTGAGTGTATGCACAAGAATGGTCCTGGTCTGACTGTGTTCACAGGAATGGTCCTTGTCTTACTGTGTGTACAAGAATGGTCCTGGTCTGCCTGTATGCAAAAGAATGGTCCTGGTCTGACTGTGTGCACAAGAATGGTCCTGGTCTGACTTTGTGCACAGAAATGTTCCTGATCTGACTGTGTGCACAAGAATGGTCCTGGTCTGACAGTATAGACAAGAATGGTCCTGGTCTGACTGTATGCACAAGAATGGTCTTGGTCTGACTGTGTGCACAGGAATGGTTCTGATCTGACTGTGTGCACAAGAATTGTCCTGGTCTGCCTGTATGCACAAGAATTGTCCTGGTCTGAGCGCTTGCACAAGAATGGTGCTGGTCTGACTGTGTGCACAAGAATGGTCCTCGTCTGACTGTATGGACAAGAATGGTCCTGGTCTGACTGTGTGCAAAGAATGGTCCTGGTCTTACTGTGTCCACAAGAATGGTCCTGGTCTGACTGTATGCACAAGAATGGTCCTGGTCTGACTGTGTGCACAAGAATGGTCCTGGTCTGACTGTATGTACAAGAATGGTCTTGGTCAGACTGTATGCACAAGAATGTTCTTGGTCTGACTGTTTGCACAAATATGGTGCCGGTCTGACAGTATGCACAAGAATGGTCCTAGTCTGACTGTGTGCACAAGAATTGTCCTGGTCTGACTGAGTTCACAAGAATGGTCCTGGTTTGACTGTATGGAGAAGAATGCTCCTGTCTGAATGTATGCACAAGAATGGTCTTGGTCTGACTGTGTGCACAAGAATGGTCCTGGTCTTACTGTGTCCACAAGAATGGTCTTGGTCTGACTGTGTGCACAAGAATGGTCCTGGTCTGACTTTGTGCACAAGAATGGTGCTTGTCTGACTGCATGCACAAGAATGGTCCTGGTCTGACTCTGTGCACAAGAATTGTCCTGGTCTGACTGAGTTCACAAGAATGGTCCTGGTTTGACTGTATGGAGAAGAATGCTCCTGTCTGAATGTATGCACAAGAATGGACTTGGTCTGACTGTGCGCACAAGAATGGTCCTGGTCTTACTGTGTCCACAAGAATGGTCCTGGTCTGACTGTGTGCACAAGAATGGTCCTGGACTGAATGTGTGCACAAGAATGGTGCTTGTCTGACTGCATGCACAAGAATGGTCCTGGTCTGACTGTGTGCAAAGAATGGTCGTGGTCTTACTGTGTCCACAAGAATGGTCCTGGTCTGACTGTGTGCACAAGAATGGTCCTGGTCTGACTGTGTGCACAAGAATGGTCCTGGTCTGACCGTATGTACAAGAATGGTCTTGGTCAAACTGTATGCATAAGAATGGTCCTGGTCTGACTGTATGCGCAAGAATGGTCCTGTTCTGAATGTGTGCACAAGAATGGTCCTGGTCTGACTGTGTGCACAAGAATGGTCCTGGTCTCACTGTATGGAGAAGAATGCTCCTGTCTTACTGTATGCACAAGAATGGTCTTCGTCTGACTGTGTGCACAAGAATGGTCCTGGTCTGACTGTGAGCACAAGAATTGTCCTGGTCTGATTGTATGCACAAGAATGGTCCTGTTGTGAGTGTATGCACAAGAATGGTCCTGGTCTGACTGGTTGCACAAGAATGGTGCTGGTCTGACTGTGTGCACAAGAATGGTCCTCGTCTGACTGTATGGACAAGAATGGTCCTGGTCTGACTGTATGCAAAGAATGGTCCTGGTCTTACTGTATCCACAAGAATGGTCCTCGTCTGACTGTATGCACAAGAATGGTCCTGGTCTGACTGTGTGCACAAGAATGGTCCTGGTCTGACTGTATGTACAAGAATGGTCTTGGTCAGACTGTATGCACAAGAATGGTCCTGGTCTGACTGTATGCGCAAGAATGGTCCTGTTCTGACTGTGTGCACAGGAATGGTCCTGGTCTTACTCTGTGCACAAGAATGGTGCTGGTCTCACTGTATGGAGAAGAATGCTCCTGTCTTACTGTATGCACAAGAATGGTCTTGGTCTGACTGTGTGCATAGGAATGGTCCTGGTCTGACTGTGTGCACAAGAATGGTCCTGGTCTGATTGTATGCACAAGAATGGTCCTGGTGTGACTATATGCACAAGAATGGTCCTGCTCTGACTGTGTGCACAAGAATGGTCCTGGTCTGACTGTGTGCACAAGAATGGTCCTGGTCTGCCTGTGTGCACAAGAATGGTCCTGGTCTGACTGTATGGAAAAGAATGGTCCAGGTCTGACTGTATGGACAAGAATGGTCCTGGTCTGACTGTATGCACAAGAATGGTCCTGGTCTAACTGTATGCACAAGAATGGTCCTGGTCTGACTGTATGCACAAAAATGGTCCTGGTCTGACTGTGTGTACAAGAGGGGTCCTTGTCTTACTGTGTGCCCAAGAATGGTCCTGGTATGACTGTGCGCACAAGAATTGTCCTGGTCTGACTGTATGCACAAGCATGGTCCTTATGAGACTGTGTGCACAAGAATGGTCCTGTTCTGACTGTATAGACAAGAATGGTCCTGGTCTGACTGTCTGCACGAGAATGGGCTTGGTTGACTGTATGCACAAGAATGGTCCTGGTCTGGCTGTATGCACAAGAATGGTCCTGGTCTGACTGTATGCACAAGAATGGTTCTGGTCTGACTGTGTGCGCACGAATGCTCCTGGTCTGACTGTGTGTACAAGAATGGTCGTGGTCTGACTGTGTGCACAAGAATGGTCGTGGTCTGACTGTGTGCACAAGAATGGTCCTGGTCTGACTGTGTACACAAGAATGGTCCTGGTCTGACTGTATGCACAAGAATGGTCCTGGTCTGACTGTATGCACAAGAATGGTCCTGGTCTAACTGTGTGCACAACAACAGTCCTGGTCTGACTGTGTGCACAAGAATGGTCCTGGTCTGCCTGTGTGCACAAGAATGGTCCTGGTCTGACTGTATGGAAAAGAATGGTCCTGGTCTGACTGTATGGACAAGAATGGTCCTGGTCTGACTGTATGCACAAGAATGGTCCTGGTCTAACTGTATGCACAAGAATGGTCCTGGTCTGACTGTGTGCACAAGAATGGTCCTGGTCTGACTGTATGCACAAAAATGGTCCTGGTCTGACTTTGTGTACAAGAGGGGTCCTTGTCTTACTGTGTGCCCAAGAATGGTCCTGGTATGACTGTGTGCACAAGAATTGTCCTGGTCTGACTGTATGCACAAGAATGGTCCTTATGAGACTGTGTGCACAAGAATGGTCCTGTTCTGACTGTATAGACAAGAATGGTCCTGGTCTGACTGTCTGCACAAGAATGGGCCTGCTTGACTGTGTGCACAAGAATGGTCCTGGTCTGGCTTTATGCACAAGAATGGTCCTGGTCTGACTGTATGCACAAGAATGGTTCTGGTCTGACTGTGTGCGCACGAATGGTCCTGGTCTGACTGTGTGCACAAGAATGGTCGTGGTCTGACTGTGTGCACAAGAATGGTCGTGGTCTGACTGTGTGCACAAGAATGGTCCTGGTCTGACTGTGTACACAAGAATGGTCCTGGTCTGACTGTATGCACAAGAATGGTCCTGGTCTGACTGTGTGCACAAGAATGGTCCTGGTCTGCCTGTGTGCACAAGAATGGTCATGGTCTGACTGTATGGAAAAGAATGGTCCTTGTCTGACTGTATGGACAAGAATGGTCCTGGTCTGACTGTATGCAGAAGAATGGTCCTGGTATAACTGTATGCACAAGAATGGTCGTGGTCTGACTGTATGCACAAGAATGGTTCTGGTCTGACTGTGTGTGCACGAATGGTCCTGGTCTGACTGTGTGCACAAGAATGGTCGTGGTCTGACTGTGTGCACAAGAATGGTCCTGGTCTGACTGTGTGCACAAGAATGGTCCTGGTCTGACTGTGTACACAAGAATGGTCCTGGTCTGACTGTATGCAAAAGAATGGTCCTGGTCAGACTGTATGCACAAGAATGGTCCTGGTCTAACTGTGTGCACAAGAATGGTCCTGCTCTGACTGTGTGCACAAGAATGGTCCTGGTCTGACTGTGTGCACAAGAATGGTCCTGGTCTGCCTGTGTGCACAAGAATGGTCATGGTCTGACTGTATGGAAAAGAATGGTCCTGGTCTGACTGTATGGACAAGAATGGTCCTGGTCTGACTGTATGCACAAGAATGGTCCTCGTATAACTGTATGCACAAGAATGGTCCTTGTCTGACTGTGTGCACAAGAATGGTCCTGGTCTGCCTGTATGAACAAAAATGCTCCTGGTCTGACTGTGTATACAGGAGGGGTCCTTGTCTTACTGTGTGCCCAAGAATGGTCCTGGTATGACTGTGCGCACAAGAATTGTCCTGGTCTGACTGTATGCACAAGAATGGTCCTTATGAGACTGTGTGCACAAGAATGGTCCTGTTCTGACTGTGTAGACAAGAATGGTCCTGGTCTGACTGTCTGCACAAGAATGGGCTTGGTTGACTGTATGCACAAGAATGGTCCTGGTCTGGCTGTATGCACAAGAATGGTCCTGGTCTGACTGTATGCACAAGAATGGATCTGGTCTGACTGTGTGCGCACGAATGGTCCTGGTCTGACTGTGTGCACAAGAATGGTCGTGGTCTGACTGTGTGCACAAGAATGGTCGTGTTCTGACTGTGAGCACAAGAATGGTCCTGGTCTGACTGTGTACACAAGAATGGTCCTGGTCTGACTGTATGCGCAAGAATGGTCCTGTTCTGACTGTGTGCACAAGAATGGTCCTGGTCTGACTGTATGCGCAAGAATGGTCCTGTTCTGACTGTGTGCACAAGAGTGGTCCTCGCCTGACTGTGGGCACAAAAATGGTCCTTGTCTTACTGTATGGACAAGAATGGTCCTGGTCTGACTGTATGCACAAGAATGGTCCTGGTCTGACTGTGTGCACAAGAATGGTCCTGGTCTGACTGAGTGCTTAAGAATGGTCCTGGTCTGACGGTATGCACAAGAATGGTCCTGTTCTGATTGCATGCACAAGAATGTTCTTGGTCTGACTGTTTGCAAAAATATGGTCCCGGTCTGACAGTATGCACAAGAATGGTCCTAGTCTGACTGTGTTCACAAGAATTGTCCTGGTCTGACTGAGTTCACAAGAATGGTCCTGGTTTGACTGTATGGAGAAGAATGCTCCTGTCTGAATGTATGCACAAGAATGGTCTTGGTCTGACTGTGTGCACAAGAATGGTCCTGGTCTTACTGTGTCCACAAGAATGGTCCTGGTCTGACTGTGTGCACAAGAATGGTCCTGGACTGAATGTGTGCACAAGAATGGTGCTTGTCTGACTGCATGCACAAGAATGGTCCTGGTCTGACTGCGTGCAAAGAATGGTCGTGGTCTTACTGTGTCCACAAGAATGGTCCTGGTCTGACTGTGTGCACAAGAATGGTCCTGGTCTGACTGTGTGCACAAGAATGGTCCTGGTCTGACCGTATGTACAAGAATGGTCTTGGTCAAACTGTATGCATAAGAATGGTCCTGGTCTGACTGTGTGCACAAGAATGGTCCTGGTCTGGCTGTGTGCACAAGAATTGTCCTGGTCTCACTGTATGGAGAAGAATGCTCCTGTCTTACTGTATGCACAAGAATGGTCTTCGTCTGACTGTGTGCACAAGAATGGTCCTGGTCTGACTGTGAGCACAAGAATTGTCCTGGTCTGATTGTATGCACAAGAATGGTCCTGGTGTGAGTGTATGCACAAGAATGGTCCTGGTCTGACTGTGTGCACAAGAATGGTCCTTGTCTTACTGTGTGCACAAGAATGGTCCTGGTCTGACTTTGTGCACAGAAATGTTCCTGATCTGACTGTGTGCACAAGAATGGTCCAGGTCTGACAGTATAGACAAGAATGGTCCTGGTCTGACTGTATGCACAAGAATGGTCCTGGTCTGACTGTGTGCACAAGAATGGTCCTTGTTTTACTATGTGCACAAGAATGGTCCTTGTCTGCCAGTATGCACAAGAATGGTACTGGTCTGACTGGGTGCACAGGAATGGTTCTGATCTGACTGTGTGCACAAGAATTGTCCTGGTCTGCCTGTATGCACAAGAATTGTCCTGGTCTGACTGGTTGCACAAGAATGGTGCTGGTGTGACTGTGTGCACAAGAATGGTCCTCGTCTGAATGTATGGACAAGAATGGTCCTGGTCTGACTATGTGCAAAGAATGGTCCTGGTCTTACTGTGTCCACAAGAATGGTCCTGGTCTGACTGTATGCACAAGAATGGTCCTGGTCTGACTGTGTGCACAAGAATGGTCCTGGTCTGACTGTATGTACAAGAATGGTCTTGGTCAGACTGTATGCACATGAATGGTCCTGGTGTGACTATATGCACAAGAATGGTCCTGCTCTGACTGTGTGCACAAGAATGGTCCTGGTCTGACTTTGTGCACAGAAATGTTCCTGATCTGACTGTGTGCACAAGAATGGTCCTGGTCTGACAGTATAGACAAGAATGGTCCTGGTCTGACTGTATGCACAAGAATGGTCCTGGTCTGACTGTGTGCACAAGAATGGTCCTTGTTTTACTATGTGCACAAGAATGGTCCTTGTCTGCCAGTATGCACAAGAATGGTACTGGTCTGACTGGGTGCACAGGAATGGTTCTGATCTGACTGTGTGCACAAGAATTGTCCTGGTCTGCCTGTATGCACAAGAATTGTCCTGGTCTGACTGGTTGCACAAGAATGGTGCTGGTGTGACTGTGTGCACAAGAATGGTCCTCGTCTGAATGTATGGACAAGAATGGTCCTGGTCTGACTATGTGCAAAGAATGGTCCTGGTCTTACTGTGTCCACAAGAATGGTCCTGGTCTGACTGTATGCACAAGAATGGTCCTGGTCTGACTGTGTGCACAAGAATGGTCCTGGTCTGACTGTATGTACAAGAATGGTCTTGGTCAGACTGTATGCACATGAATGGTCCTGGTGTGACTATATGCACAAGAATGGTCCTGCTCTGACTGTGTGCACAAGAATGGTCCTGGTCTGACTGTGTGCACAAGAATGGTCCTGGTCTTCCTGTGTGCACAAGAATGGTCCTGGTCTGACTGTATGGAAAAGAATGGTCCTGGTCTGACTGTATGGACAAGAATGGTCCTGGTCTGACTGTATGCACAAGAATGGTCCTGGTCTAACTGTATGCACAAGAATGGTCCTGTTCTGACTGTGTGCACAAGAATGGTCCTGGTCTAACTGTGTGCACAACAACAGTCCTGGTCTGACTGTGTGCACAAGAATGGTCCTGGTCTGCCTGTGTGCACAAGAATGGTCCTGGTCTGACTGTATGGAAAAGAATGGTCCTGGTCTGACCGTATGGACAAGAATGGTCCTGGTCTGACTGTATGCACAAGAATGGTCCTGGTCTAATTGTATGCACAAGAATGGTCCTGGTCTGACTGTGTGCACAAGAATGGTCCTGGTCAGACTGTATGCACAAAAATGGTCCTGGTCTGACTGTGTGTACAAGAGGGGTCCTTGTCTTACTGTGTGCCCAAGAATGGTCCTGGTATGACTGTGTGCACAAGAATTGTCCTGGTCTGACTGTATGCACAAGAATGGTCCTTATGAGACTGTGTGCATAAGAATGGTCCTGTTCTGACTGTATAGACAAGAATGGTCCTGGTCTGACTGTCTGCACAAGAATGGGCCTGGTTGACTGTGTGCACAAGAATGGTCCTGGTCTGGCTTTATGCACAAGAATGGTCCTGGTCTGACTGTATGCACAAGAATGGTTCTGGTCTGACTGTGTGCGCACGAATGGTCCTGGTCTGACTGTGTGCACAAGAATGGTCGTGGTCTGACTGTGTGCACAAGAATGGTCGTGGTCTGACTGTGTGCACAAGAATGGTCCTGGTCTGCCTGTGTGCACAAGAATGGTCATGGTCTGACTGTATGGAAAAGAATGGTCCTGGTCTGACTGTATGGACAAGAATGGTCCTGGTCTGACTGTATGCACAAGAATGGTCCTGGTATAACTGTATGCACAAGAATGGTCCTGGTCTGACTGTATGCACAAGAATGGTTCTGGTCTGACTGTGTGCGCACGAATGGTCCTGGTCTGACTGTGTGCACAAGAATGGTCGTGGTCTGACTTTGTGCACAAGAATGGTCGTGGTCTGACTGTGTGCACAAGAATGGTCCTGGTCTGACTGTGTACACAAGAATGGTCCTGGTCTGACTGTATGCACAAGAATGGTCCTCGTCTGACGGTATGCACAAGAATGGTCCTGGTCTGATTGCATGCACAAGAATGTTCTTGGTCTGACTGTTTGCACAAATATGGTCCCGGTCTGACAGTATGCATAAGAATGGTCCTAGTCTGACTGTGTGCACAAGAATTGTCCTGGTCTGACTGAGTTCACAAGAATGGTCCTGGTTTGACTGTATGGAGAAGAATGCTCCTGTCTGAATGTAGGCACAAGAATGGTCTTGGTCTGACTGTGTGCACAAGAATGGTCCTGGTCTTACTGTGTCCACAAGAATGGTCCTGGTCTGACTGTGTACACAAGAATGGTCCTGGACTGAATGTGTGCACAAGAATGGTGCTTGTCTGACTGCATGCACAAGAATGGTCCTGGTCTGACTGTGTGCAAAGAATGGTCGTGGTCTTACTGTGTCCACAAGAATGGTCCTGGTCTGACTGTGTGCACAAGAATGGTCCTGGTCTGACTGTGTGCACAAGAATGGTCCTTGTCTGACCGTATGTACAAGAATGGTCTTGGTCAAACTGTATGCATAAGAATGGTCCTGGTCTGACTGTATGCACAAGAATGATCCTGTTCTGACTGTGTGCACAAGAATGGTGCTGGTCTGGCTGTGTACACAAGAATGGTCCTGGTCTCACTGTATGGAGAAGAATGCTCCTGTCTTACTGTATGCACAAGAATGGTCTTCGTCTCACTGTGTGCACAAGAATGGTCCTGGTCTGACTGTGAGCACAAGAATTGTCCTGGTCTGAGTGTATGCACAAGAATGGTCCTGGTGTGAGTGTATGCACAAGAATGGTCCTGGTCTGACTGTGTGCACAAGAATGGTCCTTGTCTTACTGTGTGTACAAGAATGGTCCTGGTCTGCCTGTATGCAAAAGAATGGTCCTGGTCTGACTGTGTGCACAAGAATGGTCCTGGTCTGACTTTGTGCACAGAAATGTTCCTGATCTGACTGTGTGCACAAGAATGGTCCTGGTCTGACAGTATAGACAAGAATGGTCCTGGTCTGACTGTGAGCACAAGAATTGTCCTGGTCTGATTGTATGCACAAGAATGGTCCTGGTGTGAGTGTATGCACAAGAATGGTCCTGGTCTGACTGTGTGCACAAGAATGGTCCTTGTCTTACTGTGTGTGCAAGAATGGTCCTGGTCTGCCTGTATGCAAAAGAATGGTCCTGGTCTGACTGTGTGCACAAGAATGGTCCTGGTCTGACTTTGTGCACAGAAATGTTCCTGATCTGACTGTGTGCACAAGAATGGTCCTGGTCTGACAGTATAGACAAGAATGGTCCTGGTCTGACTGTATGCACAAGAATGGTCCTGGTCAAACTGTGTGCACAAGAATGGTCCTGGTCTGCCTGTGTGCACAAGAATGGTCATGGTCTGACTGTATGGAAAAGAATGGTCCTGGTCTGACTGTATGGACAAGAATGGTCCTGGTCTGACTGTATGCACAAGAATGGTCCTGGTATAACTGTATGCACAAGAATGGTCCTGGTCTGACTGTGTGCACAAGAATGGTCCTGGTCTGCCTTTATGAACAAAAATGCTCCTGGTCTGACTGTGTATACAGGAGGGGTCCTTGTCTTACTGTGTGCCCAAGAATGGTTCTGGTATGACTGTGCGCACAAGAATTGTCCTGGTCTGACTGTATGCACAAGAATGGTCCTTATGAGACTGTGTGCACAAGAATGGTCCTGTTCTGACTGTGTAGACAAGAATGGTCCTGGTCTGACTGTCTGCACAAGAATGGGCTTGGTTGACTGTATGCACAAGAATGGTCCTGGTCTGGCTGTATGCACAAGAATGGTCCTGGTCTGACTGTATGCACAAGAATGGTTCTGGTCTGACTGTGTGCGCACGAATGGTCCTGGTCTGACTGTGTGCACAAGAATGGTCGTGGTCTGACTGTGTGCACAAGAATGGTCGTGGTCTGACTGTGTGCACAAGAATGGTCCTGGTCTGACTGTGTACACAAGAATGGTCCTGGTCTGACTGTATGCGCAAGAATGGTCCTGTTCTGACTGTGTGCACAAGAATGGTCCTGGTCTGACTGTATGCGCAAGAATGGTCCTGTTCTGACTGTGTGCACAAGAGTGGTCCTCGCCTGACTGTGGGCACAAAAATGGTCCTGGTCTTACTGTATGGACAAGAATGGTCCTGGTCTGACTGTATGCACAAGAATGGTCCTGGTCTGACTGTGTGCACAAGAATGGTCCTGGTCTGACTGAGTGCTTAAGAATGGTCCTGGTCTGACGGTATGCACAAGAATGGTCCTGGTCTGATTGCATGCACAAGAATGTTCTTGGTCTGACTGTTTGCACAAATATGGTCCCGGTCTGACAGTATGCACAAGAATGGTCCTAGTCTGACTGTGTGCACAAGAATTGTCCTGGTCTGACTGAGTTCACAAGAATGGTCCTGGTTTGACTGTATGGAGAAGAATGCTCCTGTCTGAATGTATGCACAAGAATGGTCTTGGTCTGACTGTGTGCACAAGAATGGTCCTGGTCTTACTGTGTCCACAAGAATGGTCCTGGTCTGACTGTGTGCACAAGAATGGTCCTGGACTGAATGTGTGCACAAGAATGGTGCTTGTCTGACTGCATGCACAAGAATGGTCCTGGTCTGACTGTGTGCAAAGAATGGTCGTGGTCTTACTGTGTCCACAAGAATGGTCCTGGTCTGACTGTGTGCACAAGAATGGTCCTGGTCTGACTGTGTGCACAAGAATGGTCCTGGTCTGACCGTATGTACAAGAATGGTCTTGGTCAAACTGTATGCATAAGAATGGTCCTGGTCTGACTGTATGCGCAAGAATGGTCCTGTTCTGACTGTGTGCACAAGAATGGTCCTGGTCTGGCTGTGTGCACAAGAATGGTCCTGGTCTCACTGTATGGAGAAGAATGCTCCTGTCTTACTGTATGCACAAGAATGGTCTTCGTCTGACTGTGTGCACAAGAATGGTCCTGGTCTGACTGTGAGCACAAGAATTGTCCTGGTCTGATTGTATGCACAAGAATGGTCCTGGTGTGAGTGTATGCACAAGAATGGTCCTGGTCTGACTGTGTGCACAAGAATGGTCCTTGTCTTACTGTGTGTACAAGACTGGTCCTGGTCTGCCTGTATGCAAAAGAATGGTCCTGGTCTGACTGTGTGCACAAGAATGGTCCTGGTCTGACTTTGTGCACAGAAATGTTCCTGATCTGACTGTGTGCACAAGAATGGTCCTGGTCTGACAGTATAGACAAGAATGGTCCTGGTCTGACTGTATGCACAAGAATGGTCCTGGTCTGACTGTGTGCACAAGAATGGTCCTTGTTTTACAATGTGCACAAGAATGGTCCTTATCTGCCAGTATGCACAAGAATGGTCCTGGTCTGACTGGGTGCACAGGAATGGTTCTGATCTGACTGTGTGCACAAGAATTGTCCTGGTCTGCCTGTATGCACAAGAATTGTCCTGGTCTGACTGTGTGCACAAGAATGGTCCTCGTCTGAATGTATGGACAAGAACGGTCCTGGTCTGACTGTGTGCAAAGAATGGTCCTGGTCTTACTGTGTCCACAAGAATGGTCCTGGTCTGACTGTATGCACAAGAATGGTCCTGGTCTGACTGTGTGCACAAGAATGGTCCTGGTCTGACTGTATGTACAAGAATGGTCTTGGTCAGACTGTATGCACAAGAATGGTCCTGGTGTGACTATATGCACAAGAATGGTCCTGCTCTGACTGTGTGCACAAGAATGGTCCTGGTCTGACTGTGTGCACAAGAATGGTCCTGGTCTTCCTGTGTGCACAAGAATGGTCCTGGTCTGACTGTATGGAAAAGAATGGTCCTGGTCTGACTGTATGGACAAGAATGGTCCTGGTCTGACTGTATGCACAAGAATGGTCCTGGTCTAACTGTATGCACAAGAATGGTCCTGTTCTGACTGTGTGCACAAGAATGGTCCTGGTCTAACTGTATGCACAAGAATGGTCTTGGTCTGACTGTGTGCATAGGAATGGTCCTGGTCTGACTGTGTGCACAAGAATGGTCCTGGTCTGATTGTATGCACAAGAATGGTCCTGGTGTGACTATATGCACAAGAATGGTCCTGCTCTGACTTTGTGCACAAGAATGGTCCTGGTCTGACTGTGTGCACAAGAATGGTCCTGGTCTGCCTGTGTGCACAAGAATGGTCCTGGTCTGACTGTATGGAAAAGAATGGTCCTGGTCTGACTGTATGGACAAGAATGGTCCTGGTCTGAGTGTATGCACAAGAATGGTCCTGGTCTAACTGTATGCACAAGAATGTTCCTGGTCTGACTGTGTGCACAAGAATGGTCCTGGTCTGACTGCATGCACAAAAATGGTCCTGGTCTGACTGTGTGTACAAGAGGGGTCCTTGTCTTACTGTGTGCCCAAGAATGGTCCTGGTATGACTGTGCGCACAAGAATTGTCCTGGTCTGACTGTATGCACAAGAATGGTCCTTATGAGACTGTGTGCACAAGAATGGTCCTGTTCTGACTGTATAGACAAGAATGGTCCTGGTCTGACTGTCTGCACGAGAATGGGCTTGGTTGACTGTATGCACAAGAATGGTCCTGGTCTGGCTGTATGCACAAGAATGGTCCTGGTCTGACTGTATGCACAAGAATGGTTCTGGTCTGACTGTGTGCGCACGAATGGTCCTGGTCTGACTGTGTGCACAAGAATGGTCGTGGTCTGACTGTGTGCACAAGAATGGTCGTGGTCTGACTGTGTGCACAAGAATGGTCCTGGTCTGACTGTGTACACAAGAATGGTCCTGGTCTGACTGTATGCACAAGAATGGTCCTGGTCTGACTGTATGCACAAGAATGGTCCTGGTCTAACTGTGTGCACAACAACAGTCCTGGTCTGACTGTGTGCACAAGAATGGTCCTGGTCTGCCTGTGTGCACAAGAATGGTCCTGGTCTGACTGTATGGAAAAGAATGGTCCTGGTCTGACTGTATGGACAAGAATGGTCCTGGTCTGACTGTATATACAAGAATGGTCCTGGTCTAACTGTATGCACAAGAATGGTCCTGGTCTGACTGTGTGCACAAGAATGGTCCTGGTCTGACTGTATGCACAAAAATGCTCCTGGTCTGACTGTGTGTACAAGAGGCGTCCTTGTCTTCCTGTCTGCCCAAGAATGGTCCTGGTATGACTGTGTGCACAAGAATTGTCCTGGTCTGACTGTATGCACAAGAATGGTCCTTATGAGACTGTGTGCACAAGTATGGTCCTGTTCTGACTGTATAGACAAGAATGGTCCTGGTCTGACTGTCTGCACAAGAATGGGCTTGGTTGACTGTGTGCACAAGAATGGTCCTGGTCTAGCTTTATGCACAAGAATGGTCCTGGTCTGACTGTATGCACAAGAATGGTTCTGGTCTGACTGTGTGCGCACGAATGGTCCTGGTCTGACTGTGTGCACAAGAATGGTCGTGGTCTGACTGTGTGCACAAGAAGGGTCGTGGTCTGACTGTGTGCACAAGAATGGTCCTGGTCTGATTGTGTACACAAAAATGGTCCTGGTCTGACTGTAGGCACAAGAATGGTCCTGGTCTGACTGTGTGCACAAGAATGGTCCTGGTCTGCCTGTGTGCACAAGAATGGTCATGGTCTGACTGTATGGAAAAGAATGGTCCTGGTCTGACTGTATGGACAAGAATGGTCCTGGTCTGACTGTATGCACAAGAATGGTCCTGGTGTAACTGTATGCACAAGAATGGTCCTGGTCTGACTGTATGCACAAGAATGGTTCTGGTCTGACTGTATGCGCACGAATGGTCCTGGTCTGACTGTGTGCACAAGAATGGTCGTGGTCTGACTGTGTGCACAAGAATGGTCGTGGTCTGACTGTGTGCACAAGAATGGTCCTGGTCTGACTGTGTACACAAGAATGGTCCTGGTCTGACAGTATGCACAAAAATGGTCCTGGTCTGACTGTATGCACAAGAATGGTCCTGGTCTAACTGTGTGCACAAGAATGGTCCTGCTCGGACTGTGTGCACAAGAATGGTCCTGGTCTGACTGTGTGCACAAGAATGGTCCTGGTCTGCCTGTGTGCACAAGAATGGTCATGGTCTGACTGTATGGAAAAGAATGGTCCTGGTCTGACTGTATGGACAAGAATTGTCCTGGTCTGACTGTATGCACAAGAATGGTCCTGGTATAACTGTATGCACAAGAATGGTCCTGGTCTGACTGTGTGCACAAGAATGGTCCTGATCTGCCTGTATGAACAAAAATGCTCCTGGTCTGACTGTGTATACAGGAGGGGTCCTTGTCTTACTGTGTGCCCAAGAATGGTCCTGGTATGACTGTGCGCACAAGAATTGTCCTGATCTGACTGTATGCACAAGAATGGTCCTTATGAGACTGTGTGCACAAGAATGGTCCTGTTCTGACTGTGTAGACAAGAATGGTCCTGGTCTGACTGTCTGCACAAGAATGGGCTTGGTTGACTGTATGCACAAGAATGGTCCTGGTCTGGCTGTATGCACAAGAATGGTCCTGGTCTGACTGTATGCACAAGAATGGTCGTGGTCTGACTGTGTGCACAAGAATGGTCGTGGTCTGACTGTGTGCACAAGAATGGTCCTGGACTGAATGTGTGCACAAGAATGGTGCTTGTCTGACTGCATGCACAAGAATGGTCCTGGTCTGACTGTGTGCAAAGAATGGTCGTGGTCTTACTGTGTCCACAAGAATGGTCCTGGTCTGACTGTGTGCACAAGAATGGTCCTGGTCTGACTGTGTGCACAAGACTGGTCCTGGTCTGACCGTATGTACAAGAATGGTCTTGGTCAAACTGTATGCATAAGAATGGTCCTGGTCTGACTGTATGCGCAAGAATGGTCCTGTTCTGACTGTGTGCACAAGAATGGTCCTGGTCTGGCTGTGTGCACAAGAATGGTCCTGGTCTCACTGTATGGAGAAGAATGCTCCTGTCTTACTGTATGCACAAGAATGGTCTTCGTCTGACTGTGTGCACAAGAATGGTCCTGGTCTGACTGTGAGCACAAGAATTGTCCTGGTCTGATTGTATGCACAAGAATGGTCCTGGTGTGAGTGTATGCACAAGAATGGTCCTGGTCTGACTGTGTGCACAAGAATGGTCCTTGTCTTACTGTGTGTACAAGAATGGTCCTGGTCTGCCTGTATGCAAAAGAATGGTCCTGGTCTGACTGTGTGCACAAGAATGGTCCTGGTCTGACTTTGTGCACAGAAATGTTCCTGATCTGACTGTGTGCACAAGAATGGTCCTGGTCTGACAGTATAGACAAGAATGGTCCTGGTCTGACTGTATGCACAAGAATGGTCCTGGTCTGACTGTGTGCACAAGAATGGTCCTTGTTTTACTATGTGCACAAGAATGGTCCTTGTCTGCCAGTATGCACAAGAATGGTCCTGGTCTGACTGGGTGCACAGGAATGGTTCTGATCTGACTGTGTGCACAAGAATTGTCCTGGTCTGCCTGTATGCACAAGAATTGTCCTGGTCTGACTGGTTGCACAAGAATGGTGCTGGTCTGACTGTGTGCACAAGAATGGTCCTCGTCTAACTGTATGGACGAGAATGGTCCTGGTCTGACTGTGTGCAAAGAATGGTCCTGGTCTTACTGTGTCCACAAGAATGGTCCTGGTCTGACTGTATGGACAAGAATGGTCCAGGTCTGGCTGTATGCACAAGAATGTTCCTGGTCTGACTGTATGCACAAGAATGGTTCTGCTCTGACTGTGTGCGCACGAATGGTCCTGGTCTGACTGTGTGCACAAGAATGGTCGTGGTCTGACTGTGTGCACAAGAATGGTTCTGATCTGACTGTGTGCACAAGAATTGTCCTGGTCTGCCTGTATGCACAAGAATTGTCCTGGTCTGACTGGTTGCACAAGAATGGTGCTGGTCTGACTGTGTGCACAAGAATGGTCCTCGTCTGACTGTATGGACGAGAATGGTCCTGGTCTGACTGTGTGCAAAGAATGGTCCTGGTCATACTGTGTCCACAAGAATGGTCCTGGTCTGACTGTATGGACAAGAATGGTCCTGGTCTGACTGTGTGCACAAGAATGGTCCTGGTCTGACTGTATGTACAAGAATGGTCTTGGTCAGACTGTATGCACAAGAATGGTCCTGGTGTGACTATATGCACAAGAATGGTCCTGCTCTGACTGTGTGCACAAGAATGGTCCTGGTCTGACTCTATGCACAAAAATGGTCCTGGTCTGACTGTGTGTACAAGAGGGGTCCTTGTCTTACTGTGTGCCCAAGAATGGTCCTGGTATGACTGTGTGCACAAGAATTGTCCTGGTCTGACTGTATGCACAAGAATGGTCCTTATGAGACTGTGTGCACAAGAATGGTCCTGTTCTGACTGTATAGACAAGAATGGTCCTGGTCTGACTGTATGGACAAGAATGGTCTTGGTCTGATTGTATGCACAAGAATGGTCCTGGTGTAACTGTATGCACAAGAATGGTCCTGGTCTGACTGTATGCACAAGAATGGTTCTGGTCTGACTGTGTGCGCACGAATGGTCCTGGTCTGAATGTGTGCACAAGAATGGTCGTGGTCTGACTGTGTGCACAAGAATGGTCGTGGTCTGACTGTGTGCACAAGAATGGTCCTGGTCTGACTGTGTACACAAGAATGGACCTGGTCTGACTGTAGGCACAAGAATGGTCCTGGTCTGACTGTGTGCACAAGAATGGCCCTGGTCTGCCTGTGTGCACAAGAATGGTCATGGTCTGACTGTATGGAAAAGAATGGTCATGGTCTGACTGTATGGACAAGAATGGTCCTGGTCTGACTGTATGCACAAGAATGGTCCTGGTGTAACTGTATGCACAAGAATGGTCCTGGTCTGACTGTATGCACAAGAATGGTTCTGGTCTGACTGTGTGCGCACGAATGGTCCTGGTCTGACTGTGTGCACAAGAATGGTCGTGGTCTGACTGTGTGCACAAGAATGGTCGTGGTCTGACTGTGTGCACAAGAATGGTCCTGGTCTGACTGTGTACACAAGAATGGTCCTGGTCTGACTGTATGCACAAGAATGGTCCTGGTCTAACTGTGTGCACAAGAATGGTCCTGCTCTGACTGTGTGCACAAGAATGGTCCTGGTCTGACTGTGTGCACAAGAATGGTCCTGGTCTGCCTGTGTGCACAAGAATGGTCATGGTCTGACTGTATGGAAAAGAATGGTCCTGGTCTGACTGTATGCACAAGAATGGTCCTGGTATAACTGTATGCACAAGAATGGTCCTGGTCTGACTGTGTGCACAAGAATGGTCCTGATCTGCCTGTATGAACAAAAATGCTCCTGGTCTGACTGTGTATACAGGAGGGCTCCTTGTCTTACTGTGTGCCCAAGAATGGTCCTGCTATGACTGTGCGCACAAGAATTGTCCTGGTCTGACTGTATGCACAAGAATGGTCCTTATGAGACTGTGTGCACAAGAATGGTCCTGTTCTGACTGTCTAGACAAGAATGGTCCTCGTCTGACTGTCTGCACAAGAATGGGCTTGGTTGACTGTATGCACAAGAATGGTCCTGGTCTGGCTGTATGCACAAGAATGGTCCTGGTCTGACTGTATGCACAAGAATGGTTCTGGTCTGACTGTGTGCGCACGAATGGTCCTGGTCTGACTGTGTGCACAAGAATGGTCGTGGTCTGACTGTGTGCACAAGAATGGTCGTGGTCTGACTGTGTGCACAAGAATGGTCCTGGTCTGACTGTGTGCACAAGAATGGTCCTGGACTGAATGTGTGCACAAGAATGGTGCTTGTCTGACTGCATGCACAAGAATGGTCCTGGTCTGACTGTGTGCAAAGAATGGACGTGGTCTTACTGTGTCCACAAGAATGGTCCTGGTCTGACTGTGTGCACAAGAATGGTCCTGGTCTGACTGTGGGCACAAGACTGGTCCTGGTCTGACCGTCTGTACAAGAATGGTCTTGGTCAAACTGTATGCATAAGAATGGACCTGGTCTGACTGTATGCGCAAGAATGGTCCTGTTCTGACTGTGTGCACAAGAATGGTCCTGGTCTGGCTGTGTGCACAAGAATGGTCCTGGTCTCACTGTATGGAGAAGAATGCTCCTGCCTTACTGTATGCACAAGAATGGTCTTCGTCTGACTGTGTGCACAAGAATGGTCCTGGTCTGACTGTGAGCACAAGAATTGTCCTGGTCTGATTGTATGAACAAGAATGGTCCTGGTGTGAGTGTATGCACAAGAATGGTCCTGGTCTGACTGTGTGCACAAGAATGGTCCTTGTCTTACTGTGTGTACAAGAATGGTCCTGGTCTGCCTGTATGCAAAAGAATGGTCCTGGTCTGACTGTGTGCACAAGAATGGTCCTGGTCTGACTTTGTGCCCAAGAATGGTTCTGGTATGACTGTGCGCACAAGAATTGTCCTGGTCTGACTGTATGCACAAGAATGGTCCTTATGAGACTGTGTGCACAAGAATGGTCCTGTTCTGACTGTATAGACAAGAATGGTCCTGGTCTGACTGTCTGCACGAGAATGGGCTTGGTTGACTGTATGCACAAGAATGGTCCTGGTCTGGCTGTATGCACAAAAATGGTTCTGGTCTGACTGTGTGCGCACGAATGGTCCTGGTCTGACTGTGTGCACAAGAATGGTCGTGGTCTGACTGTGTGCACAAGAATGGTCGTGGTCTGACTGTGTGCACAAGAATGGTCCTGGTCTGACTGTGTACACAAGAATGGTCCTGGTCTGACTTTATGCACAAGAATGGTCCTGGTCTGACTGTATGCACAAGAATGGTCCTGGTCTAACTGTGTGCACAACAACAGTCCTGGTCTGACTGTGTGCACAAGAATGGTCCTGGTCTGCCTGTGTGCACAAGAATGGTCCTGGTCTGACTGTATGGAAAAGAATGGTCCTGGTCGGACTGTATGGACAAGAATGGTCCTGGTCTGACTGTATGCACAAGAATGGTCCTGGTCTAACTGTATGCACAAGAATCGTCCTGGTCTGACTGTGTGCACAAGAATGGTCCTGGTCTGACTCTATGCACAAAAATGGTCCTGGTCTGACTGTGTGTACAAGAGGGGTCCTTGTCTTACTGTGTGCCCAAGAATGGTCCTGGTATGACTGTGTGCACAAGAATTGTCCTGGTCTGACTGTATGCACAAGAATGGTCCTTATGAGACTGTGTGCACAAGAATGGTCCTGTTCTGACTGTATAGACAAGAATGGTCCTGGTCTGACTGTCTGCACAAGAATGGGCTTGGTTGACTGTGTGCACAAGAATGGTCCTGGTCTGGCTTTATGCACAAGAATGGTCCTGGTCTGACTGTATGCACAAGAATGGTTCTGGTCTGACTGTGTGCGCACGAATGGTCCTGGTCTGACTGTGTGCACAAGAATGGTCGTGGTCTGACTGTGTGCACAAGAATGGTCGTGGTCTGACTGTGTGCACAAGAATGGTCCTGGTCTGACTGTGTACACAAGAATGGTCCTGGTCTGACTGTAGGCACAAGAATGGTCCTCGTCTGACTGTGTGCACAAGAATGGTCCTGGTCTGCCTGTGTGCACAAGAATGGTCATGGTCTGACTGTATGGAAAAGAATGGTCCTGGTCTGACTGTATGGACAAGAATGGTCCTGGTCTGACTGTATGCACAAGAATGGTCCTGGTGTAACTGTATGCTCAAGAATGGTCCTGGTCTGACTGTATGCACAAGAATGGTTCTGGTCTGACTGTGTGCGCAGGAATGGTCCTGGTCTGACTGTGTGCACAAGAATGGTCGTGGTCTGACTGTGTGCACAAGAATGGTCGTGGTCTGACTGTGTGCACAAGAATGGTCCTGGTCTGACTGAGTACACAAGAATGGTCCTGGTCTGACTGTATGCACAAGAATGGTCCTGGTCTGACTGTATGCACAAGAATGGTCCAGGTCTAACTGTGTGCACAAGAATGGTCCTGCTCTGACTGTGTGCACAAGAATGGTCCTGGTCTGACTGTGTGCACAAGAATGGTCCTGGTCTGCCTGTGTGCACAAGAATGGTCATGGTCTGACTGTATGGAAAAGAATGGTCCTGGCCTGACTGTATGGAAAAGAATGGTCCTTGTCTGACTGTATGCACAAGAATGGTCCTGGTATAACTGTATGCACAAGAATGGTCCTGGTCTGACTGTGTGCACAAGAATGGTCCTGGTCTGCCTGTATGAACAAAAATGCTCCTGGTCTGACTGTGTATAGAGGAGGGGTCCTTGTCTTACTGTGTGCCCAAGAATGGTCCTGGTATGACTGTGCGCACAAGAATTGTCCTGGTCTGACTGTATGCACAAGAATGGTCCTTATG
Organism: Isurus oxyrinchus; assembly: GCA_026770705.1. Lineage (NCBI taxonomy): Eukaryota > Metazoa > Chordata > Chondrichthyes > Lamniformes > Lamnidae > Isurus > Isurus oxyrinchus. The sequence continues at coordinate 602,561 of JANJGN010000012.1, forward strand.
AGACTGTGTGCACAAGAATGGTCCTGTTCTGACTGTATAGACAAGAATGGTCCTGGTCTGACTGTCTGCACAAGAATGGGCTTGGTTGACTGTATGCACAAGAATGGTCCTGGTCTGGCTGTATGCACAAGAATGGTCCTGGTCTGACTGTATGCACAAGAATGGTTCTGGTCTGACTGTGTGCGCACGAATGGTCCTGGTCTGACTGTGTGCACAAGAATGGTCGTGGTCTGACTGTGTGCACAAGAATGGTCGTGGTCTGACTGTGTGCACAAGAATGGTCCTGGTCTGACTGTGTACACAAGAATGGTCCTGGTCTGACTGTATGCGCAAGAATGGTCCTGTTCTGACTGTGTGCACAAGAATGGTCCTGGTCTGACTGTATGCGCAAGAATTGTCCTGTTCTGACTGTGTGCACAAGAGTGGTCCTCGTCTGACTGTGGGCACAAAAATGGTCCTGGTCTGACTGTATGCACAAGAATGGTTCTGGTCTGACTGTGTGCGCACGAATGGTCCTGGTCTGACTGTGTGCACAAGAATGGTCGTGGTCTGAGTGTGTGCACAAGAATGGTCCTGGTCTGACTGTGTGCACAAGAATGGTCCTGGTCTGACTGTGTGCACAAGAATGGTCCTGGACTGAATGTGTGCACAAGAATGGTGCTTGTCTGACTGCATGCACAAGAATGGTCCTGGTCTGACTGTGTGCAAAGAATGGTCGTGGTCTTACTGTGTCCACAAGAATGGTCCTGGTCTGACTGTGTGCACAAGAATGGTCCTGGTCTGACTGTGTGCACAAGAATGGTCCTGGTCTGACCGTATTTACAAGAATGGTCTTGGTCAAACTGTATGCATAAGAATGGTCCTGGTCTGACTGTATGTGCAAGAATGGTCCTGTTCTGACTGTGTGCACAAGAATGGTCCTGGTCTGGCTGTGTGCACAAGAATGGTCCTGGTCTCACAGTATGGAGAAGAATGCTCCTGTCTTACTGTATGCACAAGAATGGTCTTCGTCTGACTGTGTGCACAAGAATGGTCCTGGTCTGACTGTGAGCACAAGAATTGTCCTGGTCTGATTGTATGCACAAGAATGGTCCTGGTGTGAGTGTATGCACAAGAATGGTCCTGGTCTGACTGTGTGCACAAGAATGGTCCCTGTCTTACTGTGTGTACAAGAATGGTCCAGGTCTGCCTGTATGCAAAAGAATGGTCCTGGTCTGACTGTGTGCACAAGAATGGTCCTGGTCTGACTTTGTGCACAGAAATGTTCCTGATCTGACTGTGTGCACAAGAATGGTCCTGGTCTGACAGTATAGACAAGAATGGTCCTGGTCTGACTGTATGCACAAGAATGGTCCTGGTCTGACTGTGTGCACAAGAATGGTCCTTGTTTTACTATGTGCACAAGAATGGTCCTTGTCTGCCAGTATGCACAAGAATGGTCCTGGTCTGACTGGGTGCACAGGAATGGTTCTGATCTGACTGTGTGCACAAGAATTGTCCTGGCCTGCCTGTATGCACAAGAATTGTCCTGGTCTGACTGGTTGCACAAGAATGGTGCTGGTCTGACTGTGTGCACAAGAATGGTCCTGGTCTTACTGTGTCCACAAGAATGGTCCTGTTCTGACTGTATGCACAGGAATGGTCGTGGTCTGACTGTGTGCACAAGAATGGTCCTGGTCTGACTGTATGTACAAGAATGGTCTTGGTCAGACTGTATGCACAAGAATGGTCCTGGTGTGACTATATGCGCAAGAATGGTCCTGCTCTGACTGTGTGCACAAGAATGGTCCTGGTCTGACTGTGTGCACAAGATTGGTCCTGGTCTTCCTGTGTGCACAAGAATGGTCCTGGTCTGACTGTATGGAAAAGAATGGTCCTGGTCTGACTGTATGGACAAGAATGGTCCTGGTCTGACTGTATGCACAAGAATGGTCCTGGTCTAACTGTATGCACAAGAATGGTCCTGGTCTGACTGTATGCACAAGAATGGTCCTGGTCTGACTGTATGCACAAGAATGGTCTTGGTCTGACTGTGTGCATAGGAATGGTCCTGGTCTGACTGTGTGCACAAGAATGGTCCTGGTCTGATTGTATGCACAAGAATGGTCCTGGTGTGACTATATGCACAAGAATGGTCCTGCTCTGACTTTGTGCACAAGAATGGTCCTTGTCTGACTGTGTGCACAAGAATGGTCCTGTTTTGCCTGTGTGCACAAGAATGGTCCTGGTCTGACTGTATGGAAAAGAATGGTCCTGGTCTGACTGTATGGACAAGAATGGTCCTGGTCTGACTGTATGCACAAGAATGGTCCTGGTCTAACTGTATGCACAAGAATGGTCCTGGTCTGACTGTGTGCACAAGAATGGTCCTGGTCTGACTGTATGCACAAAAATGGTCCTGGTCTGACTGTGTGTACAAGAGGGGTCCTTGTCTTACTGTGTGCCCAAGAATGGTCCTGGTATGACTGTGCGCACAAGAATTGTCCTGGTCTGATTGTATGCACAAGAATGGTCCTGGTGTGAGTGTATGCACAAGAATGGTCCTGGTCTGACTGTGTGCACAAGAATGGTCCCTGTCTTACTGTGTGTACAAGAATGGTCCTGGTCTGCCTGTATGCAAAAGAATGGTCCTGGTCTGACTGTGTGCACAAGAATGGTCCTGGTCTGACTTTGTGCACAGAAATGTTCCTGATCTGACTGTGCGCACAAGAATTGTCCTGGTCTGACTGTATGCACAAGAATGGTCCTTATGAGAGTGTGTGCACAAGAATGGTCCTGTTCTGACTGTATAGACAAGAATGGTCCTGGTCTGACTGTCTGCACGAGAATGGGCTTGGTTGACTGTATGCACAAGAATGGTCCTGGTCTGGCTGTATGCACAAGAATGGTCCTCGTCTGACTGTATGCACAAGAATGGTTCTGGTCTGACTGTGTGCGCACGAATGGTCCTGGTCTGACTGTGTGCACAAGAATGGTCGTGGTCTGACTGTGTGCACAAGAATGGTCGTGGTCTGACTGTGTGCACAAGAATGGTCCTGGTCTGACTGTGTACACAAGAATGGTCCTGGTCTGACTTTATGCACAAGAATGGTCCTGGTCTGACTGTATGCACAAGAATGGTCCTGGTCTAACTGTGTGCACAACAACAGTCCTGGTCTGACTGTGTGCACAAGAATGGTCCTGGTCTGCCTGTGTGCACAAGAATGGTCCTGGTAGGACTGTATGGAAAAGAATGGTCCTGGTCTGACTGTATGGACAAGAATGGTCCTGGTCTGACTGTATGCACAAGAATGGTCCTGGTCTAACTGTATGCACAAGAATGGTCCTGGTCTGACTGTGTGCACAAGAATGGTCCTGGTCTGACTGTATGCACAAAAATGGTCCTGGTCTGACTGTGTGTACAAGAGGGGTCCTTGTCTTACTGTGTGCCCAAGAATGGTCCTGGTATGACTGTGTGCACAAGAATTGTCCTGGTCTGACTGTATGCACAAGAATGGTCCTTATGAGACTGTGTGCACAAGAATGGTCCTCTTCTGACTGTATAGACAAGAATGGTCCTGGTCTGACTGTCTGCACAAGAATGGGCTTGGTTGACTGAGTGCACAAGAATGGTCCTGGTCTGGCTTTATGCACAAGAATGGTCCTCGTCTGACTGTATGCACAAGAATGGTTCTGGTCTGACTGTGTGCGCACGAATGGTCCTGGTCTGACTGTGTGCACAAGAATGGTCGTGGTCTGACTGTGTGCACAAGAATGGTCGTGGTCTGACTGTGTGCACAAGAATGGTCCTGGTCTGACTGTGTACACAAGAATGGTCCTGGTCTGACTGTAGGCACAAGAATGGTCCTGGTCTGACTGTGTGCACAAGAATGGTCCTGGTCTGCCTGTGTGCACAAGAATGGTCATGGTCTGACTGTATGGAAAAGAATGGTCCTGGTCTGACTGTATGGACAAGAATGGTCCTGGTCTGACTGTATGCACAAGAATGGTCCTGGTGTAACTGTATGCACAAGAATGGTCCTCGTCTGACTGTATGCACAAGAATGGTTCTGGTCTGACTGTGTGCGCACGAATGGTATTGGTCTGACTGTGTGCACAAGAATGGTCGTGGTCTGACTGTGTGCACAAGAATGGTCGTGGTCTGATTGTGTGCACAAGAATGGTCCTGGTCTGACTGTGTACACAAGAATGGTCCTGGTCTGACTGTATGCACAAGAATGGTCCTGGTCTGACTGTATGCACAAGAATGGTCCTGGTCTAACTGTGTGCACAAGAATGGTCCTGCTCTGACTGTGTGCACAAGAATGGTCCTGGTCTGACTGTGTGCACAAGAATGGTCATGGTCTGACTGTATGGAAAAGAATGGTCCTGGTCTGACTGTATGGACAAGAATGGTCCTGGTCTGACTGTATGCACAAGAATGGTCCTGGTCTGACTGTGCGCACAAGAATGGTCCTGGTCTGCCTGTATGAACAAAAATGCTCCTGGTCTGACTGTGTATACAGGAGGAGTCCTTGTCTTACGGTGTGCCCAAGAATGCTCCTGGTATGACTGTGCGCACAAGAATTGTCCTGGTCTGACTGTATGCACAAGAATGGTCCTTATGAGACTGTGTGCACAAGAATGGTCCTGTTCAGACTGTGTAGACAAGAATGTTCCTGGTCTGACTGTCTGCCCAAGAATGGGCTTGGTTGACTGTATGCACAAGAATGGTCCTGGTCTGGCTGTATGCACAAGAATGGTCCTGGTCTGACTGTATGCACAAGAATGGTTCTGGTCTGACTGTGTGCGCACGAATGGTCCTGGCCTGACTGTGTGCACAAGAATGGTCGTGGTCTGACTGTGTGCACAAGAATGGTCGTGGTCTGACTGTGTGCACAAGAATGGTCGTGGTCTGACTGTGTGCACAAGAATGGTCCTGGTCTGACTGTGTACACAAGAATGGTCCTGGTCTGACTGTATGCGCAAGAATGGTCCTGTTCTGACTGTGTGCACAAGAATGGTCCTGGTCTGACTGTATGCGCAAGAATGGTCCTGTTCTGACTGTGTGCACAAGAGTGGTCCTCGTCTGACTGTGGGCACAAAAATGGTCCTGGTCTTACTGTATGGACAAGAATGGTCCTGGTCTGACTGTATGCACAAGAATGGTCCTGGTCTGACTGTGTGCACAAGAATGGTCCTGGTCTGACGGTATGCACAAGAATGGTCCTGGTCTGACTGCATGCACAAGAATGTTCTTGGTCTGACTGTTTGTACAAATATGGTCCCGGTCTGACAGTATGCACAAGAATGGTCCTAGTCTGACTGTGTGCACAAGAATTGTCCTAGTCTGACTGAGTTCACAAGAATGGTCCTGGTTTGACTGTATGGAGAAGAATGCTCCTGTCTGAATGTATGCACAAGAATGGTCTTGGTCTGACTGTGTGCACAAGAATGGCCCTGGTCTTACTGTGTCCACAAGAATGGTCCTGGTCTGACTGTGTGCACAAGAATGGTCCTGGACTGAATGTGTGCACAAGAATGGTGCTTGTCTGACTGCATGCACAAGAATGGTCCTGGTCTGACTGTGTGCAAAGAATGGTCGTGGTCTTACTGTGTCCACAAGAATGGTCCTGGTCTGACTGTGTGCACAAGAATGGTCCTGGTCTGACTGTGTGCACAAGAATGGTCCTGGTCTGACTGGGTGCACAGGAATGGTTCTGATCTGACTGTGTGCACAAGAATTGTCCTGGCCTGCCTGTATGCACAAGAATTGTCCTGGTCTGACTGGTTGCACAAGAATGGTGCTGGTCTGACTGTGTGCACAAGAATGGTCCTGGTCTTACTGTGTCCACAAGAATGGTCCTGGTCTGACTGTATGCACAGGAATGGTCGTGGTCTGACTGTGTGCACAAGAATGGTCCTGGTCTGACTGTATGTACAAGAATGGTCTTGGTCAGACTGTATGCACAAGAATGGTCCTGGTGTGACTATATGCACAAGAATGGTCCTGCTCTGACTGTGTGCACAAGAATGGTCCTGGTCTGACTGTGTGCACAAGATTGGTCCTGGTCTTCCTGTGTGCACAAGAATGGTCCTGGTCTGACTGTATGGAAAAGAATGGTCCTGGTCTGACTGTATGGACAAGAATGGTCCTGGTCTGACTGTATGCACAAGAATGGTCCTGGTCTAACTGTATGCACAAGAATGGTCCTGGTCTGACTGTATGCACAAGAATGGTCCTGGTCTGACTGTATGCACAAGAATGGTCTTGGTCTGACTGTGTGCATAGGAATGGTCCTGGTCTGACTGTGTGCACAAGAATGGTCCTGGTCTGATTGTATGCACAAGAATGGTCCTGGTGTGACTATATGCACAAGAATGGTCCTGCTCTGACTTTGTGCACAAGAATGGTCCTTGTCTGACTGTGTGCACAAGAATGGTCCTGGTCTGCCTGTGTGCACAAGAATGGTCCTGGTCTGACTGTATGGAAAAGAATGGTCCTGGTCTGACTGTATGGACAAGAATGGTCCTGGTCTGACTGTATGCACAAGAATGGTCCTGGTCTAACTGTATGCACAAGAATGGTCCTGGTCTGACTGTGTGCACAAGAATGGTCCTGGTCTGACTGTATGCACAAAAATGGTCCTGGTCTGACTGTGTGTACAAGAGGGGTCCTTGTCTTACTGTGTGCCCAAGAATGGTCCTGGTATGACTGTGCGCACAAGAATTGTCCTGGTCTGATTGTATGCACAAGAATGGTCCTGGTGTGAGTGTATGCACAAGAATGGTCCTGGTCTGACTGTGTGCACAAGAATGGTCCCTGTCTTACTGTGTGTACAAGAATGGTCCTGGTCTGCCTGTATGCAAAAGAATGGTCCTGGTCTGACTGTGTGCACAAGAATGGTCCTGGTCTGACTTTGTGCACAGAAATGTTCCTGATCTGACTGTGCGCACAAGAATTGTCCTGGTCTGACTGTATGCACAAGAATGGTCCTTATGAGACTGTGTGCACAAGAATGGTCCTGTTCTGACTGTATAGACAAGAATGGTCCTGGTCTGACTGTCTGCACGAGAATGGGCTTGGTTGACTGTATGCACAAGAATGGTCCTGGTCTGGCTGTATGCACAAGAATGGTCCTCGTCTGACTGTATGCACAAGAATGGTTCTGGTCTGACTGTGTGCGCACGAATGGTCCTGGTCTGACTGTGTGCACAAGAATGGTCGTGGTCTGACTGTGTGCACAAGAATGGTCGTGGTCTGACTGTGTGCACAAGAATGGTCCTGGTCTGACTGTGTACACAAGAATGGTCCTGGTCTGACTTTATGCACAAGAATGGTCCTGGTCTGACTGTATGCACAAGAATGGTCCTGGTCTAACTGTGTGCACAACAACAGTCCTGGTCTGACTGTGTGCACAAGAATGGTCCTGGTCTGCCTGTGTGCACAAGAATGGTCCTGGTAGGACTGTATGGAAAAGAATGGTCCTGGTCTGACTGTATGGACAAGAATGGTCCTGGTCTGACTGTATGCACAAGAATGGTCCTGGTCTAACTGTATGCACAAGAATGGTCCTGGTCTGACTGTGTGCACAAGAATGGTCCTGGTCTGACTGTATGCACAAAAATGGTCCTGGTCTGACTGTGTGTACAAGAGGGGTCCTAGTCTTACTGTGTGCCCAAGAATGGTCCTGGTATGACTGTGTGCACAAGAATTGTCCTGGTCTGACTGTATGCACAAGAATGGTCCTTATGAGACTGTGTGCACAAGAATGGTCCTCTTCTGACTGTATAGACAAGAATGGTCCTGGTCTGACTGTCTGCACGAGAATGGGCTTGGTTGACTGTATGCACAAGAATGGTCCTGGTCTGGCTGTATGCACAAGAATGGTCCTCGTCTGACTGTATGCACAAGAATGGTTCTGGTCTGACTGTGTGCGCACGAATGGTCCTGGTCTGACTGTGTGCACAAGAATGGTCGTGGTCTGACTGTGTGCACAAGAATGGTCGTGGTCTGACTGTGTGCACAAGAATGGTCCTGCTCTGACTGTGTACACAAGAATGGTCCTGGTCTGACTTTATGCACAAGAATGGTCCTGGTCTGACTGTATGCACAAGAATGGTCCTGGTCTAACTGTGTGCACAACAACAGTCCTGGTCTGACTGTGTGCACAAGAATGGTCCTGGTCTGCCTGTGTGCACAAGAATGGTCCTGGTAGGACTGTATGGAAAAGAATGGTCCTGGTCTGACTGTATGGACAAGAATGGTCCTGGTCTGACTGTATGCACAAGAATGGTCCTGGTCTAACTGTATGCACAAGAATGGTCCTGGTCTGACTGTGTGCACAAGAATGGTCCTGGTCTGACTGTATGCACAAAAATGGTCCTGGTCTGACTGTGTGTACAAGAGGGGTCCTTGTCTTACTGTGTGCCCAAGAATGGTCCTGGTATGACTGTGTGCAAAAGAATTGTCCTGGTCTGACTGTATGCACAAGAATGGTCCTTATGAGACTGTGTGCACAAGAATGGTCCTCTTCTGACTGTATAGACAAGAATGGTCCTGGTCTGACTGTCTGCACAAGAATGGGCTTGGTTGACTGAGTGCACAAGAATGGTCCTGGTCTGACTGTATGTACAAGAATGGTCTTGGTCAGACTGTATGCACAAGAATGGTCCTGGTCTAACTGTATGCACAAGAATGGTCCTGGTCTGACTGTGTGCACAAGAATGGTCCTGGTCTGACTGTATGCACAAAAATGGTCCTGGTCTGACTGTGTGTACAAGAGGGGTCCTTGTCTTACTGTATGCCCAAGAATGGTCCTGGTATGACTGTGTGCACAAGAATTGTCCTGGTCTGACTGTATGCACAAGAATGGTCCTTATGAGACTGTGTGCACAAGAATGGTCCTCTTCTGACTGTATAGACAAGAATGGTCCTGGTCTGACTGTCTGCACAAGAATGGGCTTGGTTGACTGAGTGCACAAGAATGGTCCTGGTCTGGCTTTATGCACAAGAATTGTCCTCGTCTGACTGTATGCACAAGAATGGTTCTGGTCTGACTGTGTGCGCATGAATGGTCCTGGTCTGACTGTGTGCACAAGAATGGTCGTGGTCTGACTGTGTGCACAAGAATGGTCGTGGTCTGACTGTGTGCACAAGAATGGTCCTGGTCTGACTGTGTACACAAGAATGGTCCTGGTCTGACTGTAGGCACAAGAATGGTCCTGGTCTGACTGTGTGCACAAGAATGGTCCTGGTCTGCCTGTGTGCAAAGAATGGTCGTGGTCTTACTGTGTCCACAAGAATGGTCCTGGTCTGACTGTGTGCACAAGAATGGTCCTTGTCTGACTGTGTGCACAAGAATGGTCCTGGTCTGACCGTATTTACAAGAATGGTCTTGGTCAAACTGTATGCATAAGAATGGTCCTGGTCTGACTGTATGCGCAAGAATGGTCCTGTTCTGACTGTGTGCACAAGAATGGTCCTGGTCTGGCTGTGTGCACAAGAATGGTCCTGGTCTCACAGTATGGAGAAGAATGCTCCTGTCTTACTGTATGCACAAGAATGGTCTTCGTCTGACTGTGTGCACAAGAATGGTCCTGGTCTGACTGTGAGCACAAGAATTGTCCTGGTCTGATTGTATGCACAAGAATGGTCCTGGTGTGAGTGTATGCACAAGAATGGTCCTGGTCTGACTGTGTGCACAAGAATGGTCCCTGTCTTAATGTGTGTACAAGAATGGTCCAGGTCTGCCTGTATGCAAAAGAATGGTCCTGGTCTGACTGTGTGCACAAGAATGGTCCTGGTCTGACTTTGTGCACAGAAATGTTCCATATCTGACTGTGTGCACAAGAATGGTCCTGGTCTGACAGTATAGACAAGAATGGTCCTGGTCTGACTGTATGCACAAGAATGGTCCTGGTCTGACTGTGTGCACAAGAATGGTCCTTGTTTTACTATGTGCACAAGAATGGTCCTTGTCTGCCAGTATGCACAAGAATGGTCCTGGTCTGACTGGGTGCACAGGAATGGTTCTGATCTGACTGTGTGCACAAGAATTGTCCTGGCCTGCCTGTATGCACAAGAATTGTCCTGGTCTGACTGGTTGCACAAGAATGGTGCTGGTCTGACTGTGTGCACAAGAATGGTCCTGGTCTTACTGTGTCCACAAGAATGGTCCTGGTCTGACTGTATGCACAGGAATGGTCGTGGTCTGACTGTGTGCACAAGAATGGTCCTGGTCTGACTGTATGTACAAGAATGGTCTTGGTCAGACTGTATGCACACGAATGGTCCTGGTGTGACTATATGCACAAGAATGGTCCTGCTCTGACTGTGTGCACAAGAATGGTCCTGGTCTGACTGTGTGCACAAGATTGGTCCTGGTCTTCCTGTGTGCACAAGAATGGTCCTGGTCTGACTGTATGGAAAAGAATGGTCCTGGTCTGACTGTATGGACAAGAATGGTCCTGGTCTGACTGTATGCACAAGAATGGTCCTGGTCTAACTGTATGCACAAGAATGGTCCTGGTCTGACTGTATGCACAAGAATGGTCCTGGTCTGACTGTATGCACAAGAATGGTCTTGGTCTGACTGTGTGCATAGGAATGGTCCTGGTCTGACTGTGTGCACAAGAATGGTCCTGGTCTGATTGTATGCACAAGAATGGTCCTGGTGTGACTATATGCACAAGAATGGTCCTGCTCTGACTTTGTGCACAAGAATGGTCCTCGTCTGACTGTGTGCACAAGAATGGTCCTGGTCTGCCTGTGTGCACAAGAATGGTCCTGGTCTGACTGTATGGAAAAGAATGGTCCTGGTCTGACTGTATGGACAAGAATGGTCCTGGTCTGACTGTATGCACAAGAATGGTCCTGGTCTAACTGTATGCACAAGAATGGTCCTGGTCTGACTGTGTGCACAAGAATGGTCCTGGTCTGACTGTATGCACAAAAATGGTCCTGGTCTGACTGTGTGTACAAGAGGGGTCCTTGTCTTACTGTGTGCCCAAGAATGGTCCTGGTATGACTGTGCGCACAAGAATTGTCCTGGTCTGATTGTATGCACAAGAATGGTCCTGGTGTGAGTGTATGCACAAGAATGGTCCTGGTCTGACTGTGTGCACAAGAATGGTCCCTGTCTTACTGTGTGTACAAGAATGGTCCTGGTCTGCCTGTATGCAAAAGAATGGTCCTGGTCTGACTGTGTGCACAAGAATGGTCCTGGTCTGACTTTGTGCACAGAAATGTTCCTGATCTGACTGTGCGCACAAGAATTGTCCTGGTCTGACTGTATGCACAAGAATGGTCCTTATGAGACTGTGTGCACAAGAATGGTCCTGTTCTGACTGTATAGACAAGAATGGTCCTGGTCTGACTGTCTGCACGAGAATGGGCTTGGTTGACTGTATGCACAAGAATGGTCCTGGTCTGGCTGTATGCACAAGAATGGTCCTCGTCTGACTGTATGCACAAGAATGGTTCTGGTCTGACTGTGTGCGCACGAATGGTCCTGGTCTGACTGTGTGCACAAGAATGGTCGTGGTCTGACTGTGTGCACAAGAATGGTCGTGGTCTGACTGTGTGCACAAGAATGGTCCTGGTCTGACTGTGTACACAAGAATGGTCCTGGTCTGACTTTATGCACAAGAATGGTCCTGGTCTGACTGTATGCACAAGAATGGTCCTGGTCTAACTGTGTGCACAACAACAGTCCTGGTCTGACTGTGTGCGCAAGAATGGTCCTGGTCTGCCTGTGTGCACAAGAATGGTCCTGGTAGGACTGTATGGAAAAGAATGGTCCTGGTCTGACTGTATGGACAAGAATGGTCCTGGTCTGACTGTATGCACAAGAATGGTCCTGGTCTAACTGTATGCACAAGAATGGTCCTGGTCTGACTGTGTGCACAAGAATGGTCCTGGTCTGACTGTATGCACAAAAATGGTCCTGGTCTGACTGTGTGTACAAGAGGGGTCCTTGTCTTACTGTGTGCCCAAGAATGGTCCTGGTATGACTGTGTGCACAAGAATTGTCCTGGTCTGACTGTATGCACAAGAATGGTCCTTATGAGACTGTGTGCACAAGAATGGTCCTCTTCTGACTGTATAGACAAGAATGGTCCTGGTCTGACTGTCTGCACAAGAATGGGCTTGGTTGACTGAGTGCACAAGAATGGTCCTGGTCTGGCTTTATGCACAAGAATGGTCCTCGTCTGACTGTATGCACAAGAATGGTTCTGGTCTGACTGTGTGCGCACGAATGGTCCTGGTCTGACTGTGTGCACAAGAATGGTCGTGGTCTGACTGTGTGCACAAGAATGGTCGTGGTCTGACTGTGTGCACAAGAATGGTCCTGGTCTGACTGTGTACACAAGAATGGTCCTGGTCTGACTGTAGGCACAAGAATGGTCCTGGTCTGACTGTGTGCACAAGAATGGTCCTGGTCTGCCTGTGTGCACAAGAATGGTCATGGTCTGACTGTATGGAAAAGAATGGTCCTGGTCTGACTGTATGGACAAGAATGGTCCTGGTCTGACTGTATGCACAAGAATGGTCCTGGTGTAACTGTATGCACAAGAATGGTCCTCGTCTGACTGTATGCACAAGAATGGTTCTGGTCTGACTGTGTGCGCACGAATGGTATTGGTCTGACTGTGTGCACAAGAATGGTCGTGGTCTGATTGTGTGCACAAGAATGGTCCTGGTCTGACTGTGTACACAAGAATGGTCCTGGTCTGACTGTATGCACAAGAATGGTCCTGGTCTGACTGTATGCACAAGAATGGTCCTGGTCTAACTGTGTGCACAAGAATGGTCCTGCTCTGACTGTGTGCACAAGAATGGTCCTGGTCTGACTGTGTGCACAAGAACGGTCCTGGTCTGCCTGTGTGCACAAGAATGGTCATGGTCTGACTGTGTGTACAAGAGGGGTCCTTGTCTTACTGTGTGCCCAAGAATGGTCCTGGTATGACTGTGCGCACAAGAATTGTCCTGGTCTGATTGTATGCACAAGAATGGTCGTGGTGTGAGTGTATGCACAAGAATGGTCCTGGTCTGACTGTGTGCACAAGAATGGTCCCTGTCTTACTGTGTGTACAAGAATGGTCCTGGTCTGCCTGTATGCAAAAGAATGGTCCTGGTCTGACTGTGTGCACAAGAATGGTCCTGGTCTGACTTTGTGCACAGAAATGTTCCTGATCTGACTGTGCGCACAAGAATTGTCCTGGTCTGACTGTATGCACAAGAATGGTCCTTATGAGACTGTGTGCACAAGAATGGTCCTGTTCTGACTGTATAGACAAGAATGGTCCTGGTCTGACTGTCTGCACGAGAATGGGCTTGGTTGACTGTATGCACAAGAATGGTCCTGGTCTGGCTCTATGCACAAGAATGGTCCTCGTCTGACTGTATGCACAAGAATGGTTCTGGTCTGACTGTGTGCGCACGAATGGTCCTGGTCTGACTGTGTGCACAAGAATGGTCGTGGTCTGACTGTGTGCACAAGAATGGTCGTGGTCTGACTGTGTGCACAAGAATGGTCCTGGTCTGACTGTGTACACAAGAATGGTCCTGGTCTGACTTTATGCACAAGAATGGTCCTGGTCTGACTGTATGCACAAGAATGGTCCTGGTCTAACTGTGTGCACAACAACAGTCCTGGTCTGACTGTGTGCACAAGAATGGTCCTGGTCTGCCTGTGTGCACAAGAATGGTCCTGGTAGGACTGTATGGAAAAGAATGGTCCTGGTCTGACTGTATGGACAAGAATGGTCCTGGTCTGACTGTATGCACAAGAATGGTCCTGGTCTAACTGTATGCACAAGAATGGTCCTGGTCTGACTGTGTGCACAAGAATGGTCCTGGTCTGACTGTATGCACAAAAATGGTCCTGGTCTGACTGTGTGTACAAGAGGGGTCCTTGTCTTACTGTGTGCCCAAGAATGGTCCTGGTATGACTGTGTGCACAAGAATTGTACTGGTCTGACTGTATGCACAAGAATGGTCCTTATGAGACTGTGTGCACAAGAATGGTCCTCTTCTGACTGTATAGACAAGAATGGTCCTGGTCTGACTGTCTGCACAAGAATGGGCTTGGTTGACTGAGTGCACAAGAATGGTCCTGGTCTGGCTTTATGCACAAGAATGGTCCTCGTCTGACTGTATGCACAAGAATGGTTCTGGTCTGACTGAGTGCGCACGAATGGTCCTGGTCTGACTGTGTGCACAAGAATGGTCGTGGTCTGACTGTGTGCACAAGAATGGTCGTGGTCTGACTGTGTGCACAAGAATGGTCCTGGTCTGACTGTGTACACAAGAATGGTCCTGGTCTGACTGTAGGCACAAGAATGGTCCTGGTCTGACTGTGTGCACAAGAATGGTCCTGGTCTGCCTGTGTGCACAAGAATGGTCATGGTCTGACTGTATGGAAAAGAATGGTCCTGGTCTGACTGTATGGACAAGAATGGTCCTGGTCTGACTGTATGCACAAGAATGGTCCTGGTGTAACTGTATGCACAAGAATGGTCCTCGTCTGACTGTATGCACAAGAATGGTTCTGGTCTGACTGTGTGCGCACGAATGGTATTGGTCTGACTGTGTGCACAAGAATGGTCGTGGTCTGACTGTGTGCACAAGAATGGTCGTGGTCTGATTGTGTGCACAAGAATGGTCCTGGTCTGACTGTGTACACAAGAATGGTCCTGGTCTGACTGTATGCACAAGAATGGTCCTGGTCTGACTGTATGCACAAGAATGGTCCTGGTCTAACTGTGTGCACAAGAATGGTCCTGCTCTGACTGTGTGCACAAGAATGGTCCTGGTCTGACTGTGTGCACAAGAACGGTCCTGGTCTGCCTGTGTGCACAAGAATGGTCATGGTCTGACTGTATGGAAAAGAATGGTCCTGGTCTGACTGTATGGACAAGAATGGTCCTGGTCTGACTGTATGCACAAGAATGGTCCTGGTCTGACTGTGCGCACAAGAATGGTCCTGGTCTGCCTGTATGAACAAAAATGCTCCTGGTCTGACTGTGTATACAGGAGGAGTCCTTGTCTTACGGTGTGCCCAAGAATGCTCCTGGTATGACTGTGCGCACAAGAATTGTCCTGGTCTGACTGTATGCACAAGAATGGTCCTTATGAGACTGTGTGCACAAGAATGGTCCTGTTCAGACTGTGTAGACAAGAATGTTCCTGGTCTGACTGTCTGCCCAAGAATGGGCTTGGTTGACTGTATGCACAAGAATGGTCCTGGTCTGGCTGTATGCACAAGAATGGTCCTGGTCTGACTGTATGCACAAGAATGGTTCTGGTCTGACTGTGTGCGCACGAATGGTCCTGGTCTGACTGTGTGCACAAGAATGGTCGTGGTCTGACTGTGTGCACAAGAATGGTCGTGGTCTGACTGTGTGCACAAGAATGGTCGTGGTCTGACTGTGTGCACAAGAATGGTCCTGGTCTGACTGTGTACACAAGAATGGTCCTGGTCTGACTGTATGCGCAAGAATGGTCCTGTTCTGACTGTGTGCACAAGAATGGTCCTGGTCTGACTGTATGCGCAAGAATGGTCCTGTTCTGACTGTGTGCACAAGAGTGGTCCTCGTCTGACTGTGGGCACAAAAATGGTCCTGGTCTTACTGTATGGACAAGAATGGTCCTGGTCTGACTGTATGCACAAGAATGGTCCTGGTCTGACTGTGTGCACAAGAATGGTCCTGGTCTGACGGTATGCACAAGAATGGTCCTGGTCTGACTGCATGCACAAGAATGTTCTTGGTCTGACTGTTTGTACAAATATGGTCCCGGTCTGACAGTATGCACAAGAATGGTCCTAGTCTGACTGTGTGCACAAGAATTGTCCTAGTCTGACTGAGTTCACAAGAATGGTCCTGGTTTGACTGTATGGAGAAGAATGCTCCTGTCTGAATGTATGCACAAGAATGGTCTTGGTCTGACTGTGTGCACAAGAATGGTCCTGGTCTTACTGTGTCCACAAGAAAGGTCCTGGTCTGACTGTGTGCACAAGAATGGTCCTGGACTGAATGTGTGCACAAGAATGGTGCTTGTCTGACTGCATGCACAAGAATGGTCCTGGTCTGACTGTGTGCAAAGAATGGTCGTGGTCTTACTGTGTCCACAAGAATGGTCCTGGTCTGACTGTGTGCACAAGAATGGTCCTGGTCTGACTGTGTGCACAAGAATGGTCCTGGTCTGACTGGGTGCACAGGAATGGTTCTGATCTGACTGTGTGCACAAGAATTGTCCTGGCCTGCCTGTATGCACAAGAATTGTCCTGGTCTGACTGGTTGCACAAGAATGGTGCTGGTCTGACTGTGTGCACAAGAATGGTCCTGGTCTTACTGTGTCCACACGAATGGTCCTGGTCTGACTGTATGCACAGGAATGGTCGTGGTCTGACTGTGTGCACAAGAATGGTCCTGGTCTGACTGTATGTACAAGAATGGTCTTGGTCAGACTGTATGCACAAGAATGGTCCTGGTGTGACTATATGCACAAGAATGGTCCTGCTCTGACTGTGTGCACAAGAATGGTCCTGGTCTGACTGTGTGTACAAGATTGGTCCTGGTCTTCCTGTGTGCACAAGAATGGTCCTGGTCTGACTGTATGGAAAAGAATGGTCCTGGTCTGACTGTATGGACAAGAATGGTCCTGGTCTGACTGTATGCACAAGAATGGTCCTGGTCTAACTGTATGCACAAGAATGGTCCTGGTCTGACTGTATGCACAAGAATGGTCCTGGTCTGACTGTATGCACAAGAATGGTCTTGGTCTGACTGTGTGCATAGGAATGGTCCTGGTCTGACTGTGTGCACAAGAATGGTCCTGGTCTGATTGTATGCACAAGAATGGTCCTGGTGTGACTATATGCACAAGAATGGTCCTGCTCTGACTTTGTGCACAAGAATGGTCCTTGTCTGACTGTGTGCACAAGAATGGTCCTGGTCTGCCTGTGTGCACAAGAATGGTCCTGGTCTGACTGTATGGAAAAGAATGGTCCTGGTCTGACTGTATGGACAAGAATGGTCCTGGTCTGACTGTATGCACAAGAATGGTCCTGGTCTAACTGTATGCACAAGAATGGTCCTGGTCTGACTGTGTGCACAAGAATGGTCCTGGTCGACTGTATGCACAAAAATGGTCCTGGTCTGACTGTGTGTACAAGAGGGGTCCTTGTCTTACTGTGTGCCCAAGAATGGTCCTGGTATGACTGTGCGCACAAGAATTGTCCTGGTCTGATTGTATGCACAAGAATGGTCCTGGTGTGAGTGTATGCACAAGAATGGTCCTGGTCTGACTGTGTGCACAAGAATGGTCCCTGTCTTACTGTGTGTACAAGAATGGTCCTGGTCTGCCTGTATGCAAAAGAATGGTCCTGGTCTGACTGTGTGCACAAGAATGGTCCTGGTCTGACTTTGTGCACAGAAATGTTCCTGATCTGACTGTGCGCACAAGAATTGTCCTGGTCTGACTGTATGCACAAGAATGGTCCTTATGAGACTGTGTGCACAAGAATGGTCCTGTTCTGACTGTATAGACAAGAATGGTCCTGGTCTGACTGTCTGCACGAGAATGGGCTTGGTTGACTGTATGCACAAGAATGGTCCTGGTCTGGCTGTATGCACAAGAATGGTCCTCGTCTGACTGTATGCACAAGAATGGTTCTGGTCTGACTGTGTGCGCACGAATGGTCCTGGTCTGACTGTGTGCACAAGAATGGTCGTAGTCTGACTGTGTGCACAAGAATGGTCGTGGTCTGACTGTGTGCACAAGAATGGTCCTGGTCTGACTGTGTACACAAGAATGGTCCTGGTCTGACTTTATGCACAAGAATGGTCCTGGTCTGACTGTATGCACAAGAATGGTCCTGGTCTAACTGTGTGCACAACAACAGTCCTGGTCTGACTGTGTGCACAAGAATGGTCCTGGTCTGCCTGTGTGCACAAGAATGGTCCTGGTAGGACTGTATGGAAAAGAATGGTCCTGGTCTGACTGTATGGACAAGAATGGTCCTGGTCTGACTGTATGCACAAGAATGGTCCTGGTCTAACTGTATGCACAAGAATGGTCCTGGTCTGACTGTGTGCACAAGAATGGTCCTGGTCTGACTGTATGCACAAAAATGGTCCTGGTCTGACTGTGTGTACAAGAGGGGTCCTTGTCTTACTGTGTGCCCAAGAATGGTCCTGGTATGACTGTGTGCACAAGAATTGTCCTGGTCTGACTGTATGCACAAGAATGGTCCTTATGAGACTGTGTGCACAAGAATGGTCCTCTTCTGACTGTATAGACAAGAATGGTCCTGGTCTGACTGTCTGCACAAGAATGGGCTTGGTTGACTGAGTGCACAAGAATGGTCCTGGTCTGGCTTTATGCACAAGAATGGTCCTCGTCTGACTGTATGCACAAGAATGGTTCTGGTCTGACTGTGTGCGCATGAATGGTCCTGGTCTGACTGTGTGCACAAGAATGGTCGTGGTCTGACTGTGTGCACAAGAATGGTCGTGGTCTGACTGTGTGCACAAGAATGGTCCTGGTCTGACTGTGTACACAAGAATGGTCCTGGTCTGACTGTAGGCACAAGAATGGTCCTCGTCTGACTGTGTGCACAAGAATGGTCCTGGTCTGCCTGTGTGCACAAGAATGGTCATGGTCTGACTGTATGGAAAAGAATGGTCCTGGTCTGACTGTATGGACAAGAATGGTCCTGGTCTGACTGTATGCACAAGAATGGTCCTGGTGTAACTGTATGCACAAGAATGGTCCTCGTCTGACTGTATGCACAAGAATGGTTCTGGTCTGACTGTGTGCGCACGAATGGTATTGGTCTGACTGTGTGCACAAGAATGGTCGTGGTCTGACTGTGTGCACAAGAATGGTCGTGGTCTGATTGTGTGCACAAGAATGGTCCTGGTCTGACTGTGTACACAAGAATGGTCCTGGTCTGACTGTATGCACAAGAATGGTCCTGGTCTGACTGTATGCACAAGAATGGTCCTGGTCTAACTGTGTGCACAAGAATGGTCCTGCTCTGACTGTGTGCACAAGAATGGTCCTGGTCTGACTGTGTGCACAAGAACGGTCCTGGTCTGCCTGTGTGCACAAGAATGGTCATGGTCTGACTGTATGGAAAAGAATGGTCCTGGTCTGACTGTATGGACAAGAATGGTCCTGGTCTGACTGTATGCACAAGAATGGTCCTGGTCTGACTGTGCGCACAAGAATGGTCCTGGTCTGCCTGTATGAACAAAAATGCTCCTGGTCTGACTGTGTATACAGGAGGAGTCCTTGTCTTACGGTGTGCCCAAGAATGCTCCTGGTATGACTGTGCGCACAAGAATTGTCCTGGTCTGACTGTATGCACAAGAATGGTCCTTATGAGACTGTGTGCACAAGAATGGTCCTGTTCAGACTGTGTAGACAAGAATGTTCCTGGTCTGACTGTCTGCCCAAGAATGGGCTTGGTTGACTGTATGCACAAGAATGGTCCTGGTCTGGCTGTATGCACAAGAATGGTCCTGGTCTGACTGTATGCACAAGAATGGTTCTGGTCTGACTGTGTGCGCACGAATGGTCCTGGTCTGACTGTGTGCACAAGAATGGTCGTGGTCTGACTGTGTGCACAAGAATGGTCGTGGTCTGACTGTGTGCACAAGAATGGTCGTGGTCTGACTGTGTGCACAAGAATGGTCCTGGTCTGACTGTGTACACAAGAATGGTCCTGGTCTGACTGTATGCGCAAGAATGGTCCTGTTCTGACTGTGTGCACAAGAATGGTCCTGGTCTGACTGTATGCGCAAGAATGGTCCTGTTCTGACTGTGTGCACAAGAGTGGTCCTCGTCTGACTGTGGGCACAAAAATGGTCCTGGTCTTACTGTATGGACAAGAATGGTCCTGGTCTGACTGTATGCACAAGAATGGTCCTGGTCTGACTGTGTGCAC